>OY744539.1:60514334-60666834 GCA_963556195.1 Sepiola atlantica | reverse complement strand
ATTCTTTATCTTGACACTCTTGTACCAACTCTTCATATCTGATCTCTTTCCTATTTTCTGCAGCAGCAAATATTTCTTCCCATGGTACTGTTAATTCCAGTATTATTCATTCTTTCTTTTCTTCACATGACAATATTTGGTCGTTGTCAGAATGATACCAACGGGACCACCAAAAAGTTTTCGAGATCTACACTTAACTTCCAGATTCCAGTCCATCTTTCATCTATTTTTGTAGTCGTTGGATGACTACTCAGACGACTTTTTGTGTCTGCTTTGTGGAATTCCATCTTCTTTAGTTGTGTAATCTTGGGTAATTCCCCATCATGAAATTGCCTTATTTTTTAAAACTTGATTTGTGTTCTTTAATTATTGCAAGCACCGGATTGTGATGCCACGTATACCTTTCTGTTGCTAGCTCACAGTTTGAGAGAATATGCCTTAACGTTCCCTATTTCCCACAGGGACATCTATCATTGTCACATATCCTCCAACTAACAAGATTGGCGGGTGATGGCATTTCATCATATGGTAATCTAATCAAGAACGATGTCCTTGCTCGTTCCCAGGCCCATACTTGCTTCCATCCAATGTTTCGCTCTATAACACACTCCTCTCATCGTAAGCACTTTCCTTGTTGATCACATTTTACAAGATGTAAATATCGGTTCTATTGAACTTCTTTCCTAATTTCTTTCACTACATTTTCCCTTACATTACTCATTTGTTGGAGAAGCGAAGCATCATCACTGTACGCACTTTAGCAGCCTTATATTCTTCTACAATAGGTGCAACAGGAAGTTGTAGTTGACTATTTCTTCCAAATATTGCAGTATTATTGAGCGACTTTGGCAATCCCAGCAAAGAAGACGAATTGACTAGTCAGAATCAAAGATCAATTTGTCAAATACAATTCTATTTAGATATAAGTTCAATAATCCGACCGACTTTTCTTTATATATCTCTATTTACATAAAGCAAGTTATGGGTATATCTTTTTATATTTGTATTACAGGATTCACTCCTAAACTAATTGACCAATCAATATGGATTTTGGAACACAACTGTTAGGTGTAAGGGTGAGCAATGTGGGATATATTTAGTTTAATTGCATTTTATGAAAAGGGGACAAAAAATTCAGGTACCTCCGATTTTTGTGAAATTTTAACAATAGGTATTAGACATCAATTAATAAATTGCCCGTAAATTTCAGTTTCTTTGACGTATTTTAAAGGGGTTTTCGGGGGCATAATATGGATACAACGTTCCATTTGAAAATTCAAATATTTCAGATTTGCATTAAATTTGATCTATAGTCATTAGACACCAATTAAGCAAGATTCCCTGAATTTCAATTTATTCTTAAGATCTTAATTTTTGACATTTTCTAGAATCAAAATTGTGTAATGGATTTTGATCAAAAAAGATACTAAACATAAGGTTTAGTAGCATTATATCTTGATTTTAATCTTAGTAAGGGGACATAAAATTGATACTAACTGTTCTGTATAATTTGGATTATTTGCACTACTGTTCCCATCTTGAGTGTTATTCTCACAACGTTTCGGTGGCTGTAACCTTCGGCCTTCTTCAGGTGTATCTTTTCAAACTCGGGGATATTTCCGTCAAACTCTGGACGGAATTTCAAACGGAACCCTTTATTTAATCCATGGGGTAGCATGTTATGTTTGGGGAATTCATTTTATTTACTCTGGAACGGATATTCTTCTAGTAGAATCAAATTGACACATACCGCCATAAACGGCTCCGAAACAAAGACCCTGATCTGGCAAGTGGAAGGGATCCATACAAGGGTATCCAGACATAAGTTGTGTCCTATTCAACAACATTTGTATTACAGAGAAGATGCTGCCTAAATATATATATATATATATATATATATATATATTTATATATATATATATACATAGGTGAGTCAATGAAAAATAATTAGACCTGCAGATGGAAACAGATCAATATCTTCAGTTGTTCAGAACAAGGAGCATTTAGTAAATAAAAATATTTATTCCTTGTTCTGAACAACTGAAGATATTGATCTGTTTCCATCTGCAAGTCTAATTATTTTCATTGACTCACCTTATTTTTGCTCTATCCAGTATATTGAGCTTTCCTCACCTCACAATAGGTCTAATTCTCTAAAAGTTACCTTTTAGTTATAAACACTCATATATATATATATATATATATATATATATATATATATATAAGAGACAACTCATGTCTAGATATCCTTTGATAGATCTTTTCAATAGTCCAAATCAGTATCTTAGTTTCGGAGGGAAATTGGCTGATGAATTTGCCATAGTTTATATTTTTCTCCCAAGTACTTTCAGACCCATCCGGGTCCATCTTCAGGGGGATTAGGTTAATCAGGTACAGACCATGTGTTAGTATTATAGAAGGTTTTGGCGGGAATTATGTAATAAGTACGAAACTATAGTTATTACACATTTCATTAAGAAACCAGCGTGTTTTTTTAAACCATACTTTGAATGGCAAGTACTGTTATAATTGCCAAGTCATCCTTCCGAAAGTGACGTCATTTTGAGAGGATTTATTTTCACATTATAATTCTTTATTTTCAAGAATGTTTGAAGGCTTAAAATAATTATCTTTCATGCTATCACACTACTTGAAATTATGAGCAATTTTTTGTGCAGGTACGTCAACCAATATCTCAGATCATGTTTGTTTCCATATTACTGGTGAAACACATAACTCAGAGTATCTGTACATCAAAGAGAAGCATAAAACACACTGTTTGCGGCGTAGAGATCTGCATTTTGAATTTAGTAATCTATTACAATGATAGAACTCTGAGATTGTGTGTAAGAGTGAAACATATCTTGTGAAATTATTAGACAAATTTCCTAATGAAAAAACAAAGTTATGTTTTTTTCCCAACATATATGGTAAAAACAAGAAAATCACGGGTTAAGTATTATTAGATCACGTTTTAAATAAATCGACATATATTAAATTTGTTATGGTACCTTGCCTATAGCAGACTACTTGAACTGTTCAACTCACCATAAATACTTCTCAGTGTTGAATCAACTGGCAGTCAAGATTAACGTATAAACACTATTGTTCTCTGTTGTATTATACAGGGTGGGCAAAAATAAGGGTCCTATTTTAAAAAATTCATAACTTTTTTATTTATTGATTTTTTTAATTTTTTTTTTAGAATAAGTAAAGGACCCCTTCCGAAGCAAGCATGAGCCGTATTAGCCCTAAGGAACGTACCCTCATTTAGAAAACATTATTTTTGCTTAAAAAACTCAAAACAGTGTAAAAAACAATACTTTAGTTTTTGTAAGTTTTAAGAAGTGTTTTTCGGCTAAAATTTGTTTTGTTTATTTCAAAAAATCTCGGAAGGGTCAGTCTACACACACATAAAGTTTGGTGAGTTTAACTTTTATTTTGTGGAAGTTATTCAAATTCAAGTTATTCAAATTTAAAGATAGGACTCTTATTTTGGCCCACCCTGTATAACTCTCGTGACTGGTGAAAAAATTAAATTCGAGTGTGAAATAATTACCGACATTACTTTGAACAGAACTACGAAAAATATGAAAATGTTCGTATTAAAAAATACCAACAATTTATTTGGCCTAGACCTATTGCAGCTGTTCAACCTATGGGGGTAACCAACCAACATTTTTGTCCAGAAAATAAAAAATCGAACGACCGAGTCAGAAAAACGAAAGAATTAATTTGTTTCAACCATTAAAAATCAAATGAAATTTTCACAAAATAAATTGTCGACAGAAGGACACAAAATTCACACTGAAAATAGTTAATGAAAGAAATTAAGTCAAATTCTTTGGATAACCAGTTGAAGGTTAAAAAGAGTGAACTCATGGTTCTAGAGCGGGAATCGCTAAAGTTGAAACTCAAAGATGTCTTAGAAGAGCTAAAGACTATGAAAGATAAGGTCACTTGTCTTGAAGTTGAATGTCAAAGCAAAGAAGACATTTTTCCAAAATTTAAAGATGTGTTCTAAAATCAGAAGTCTAGAATTAAAAAGCTGGAGGATATCAGATCTTATTTTGATAGAGGCCCTCAGTTATCTCATAAGAGACACCTAAATCAAATTAAGGAACGACTATCGGAAGACACCGACAGCACTCCCCAAGAAGAAGTTATGGTTACCAGACACGACACTTTCAACATGCAGCTACCTCACCTAGTCTCAGAATAGCGTTAATCCAAAAGGGAAACGATACTATGACTTCTGAGGAGGTAAGACTTGGGAGGGGTGTTATGGTACCTTACCTATAAGGGACTACTTGAACTCTTCCACCAACCATAAATACTGGGAGTGCATGCTGCTAAGTATTGAATCCACCCAAAACCCATTCAGTCTTTCAGTGACTTTGGTTGCTGAGAGGCGACGGGATGAAGAAATACCAGTCAAGGATTCGTTTTCGACAATCAGTCCAGCAGGAAATGGGCCATTTCAGTGGCCTTTTATCTGCCGGGCTGTGGTATTTTGTCCTGGGTGACTACCCAGGAAAAAATACCACAGTTCGGCACTCTCACAGGCCTTGCCTCCCCTCTTTGGGGTGGAATAAGTTAATTGCTTACTGCCTGAGGCACCCTGACCGGGGAATGCCGACGGGGCTGTCCAGGCTATTTTTGATGGGCTAAAGTGCTCCTCCTTTAGGGACACTGGCTTGATCTTCCCCCACCTTCCGGCTTTGTGCTACATATTGCTGTGATTGGAAGCAATTAAATACCTGAATCCACCCCAGTCTATACTGTCAGTCAAGACGAACATACAACCACTCTTGTTCTCTGTTGTATTATACTTTTTTCAATATACTTGTTTTCTCTAAACTCTGAGTTTATGTCTTCTTTTTTGGACCCTTTACAGGGTCACAAAAAATCATAATGTGTTTATTGATATATTTACTTCATAATCCGAGTTTTCTTTCTTGTGTAAGTAATATGGTCGCTCCATTGACTATATGCACCAAGAACGAACAGATATAAGTGGTCTGATTTATCTCATTTAAATGGGTGTACCAGAGGCTGATATTCATGTATATTACTGAGATAACGCTTTACCATGTAGAAGTGCATAAGAGTGGATCAAGAAGTTTTAAAAAATATTCGGACAAATATAAAGCAATCACTGACATAAAAGATGACCACTGATGAGATGGCTGGTTCTCTGTAAATTAATCATAGTTCTGCATAGGAAATCACCCACGATAAGATTGGCTTTCATAAAATTTGTATGGGATGGGTGCAACGACGAAGATAAAGCTTTTCCAGGGATGAGACTTGGATCTCCACCACGTTGAGCCAGAATCCAAACGCAGAGAAATTTGATCACTGCTCTCTGCTTTTCTTTGGTGAGTACAAACAGTAGATTGGCCATGTTTGTTAGCCTTTAACCAAGAGAAATAAAACTTGTATTGATATGAAGTTACGTCACCTCAAAACTATTAGATTTTATTAAGCAGAGGCAAACCGAAAGAAAATTATGTAGAAAATGTGGACATTGGTGACTTTTACATTAAGTATTAAGTTTGAAAAACTATTAGATTTTATTAAGCAGAGGCAGACCGAAAGAAAATTATGTAGAAAATGTGGACATTGGTGACTTTTACATTAAGTATTAAGTTTGAAAAACTATTAGATTTTATTAAGCGGAGGCAAACCGAAAGAAAATTATGTAGAAAATGTGGACATTGGTGACTTTTACATTAAGTATTAAGTTTGAAAAACTATTAGATTTTATTAAGCAGAGGCAGACCGAAAGAAAATTATGTAGAAAATGTTGACATTGGTGACTTTTACATTAAGTATTAAGTTTGAAAAACTATTAGATTTTATTAAGCAGAGGCAAACCGAAAGAAAATTATGTAGAAAATGTGGACATTGGTGACTTTTACATTAAGTATTAAGTTTGAACAACTATTACATTTTATTAAGCAGAGGCAGACCGAAAGAAAATTATGTAGAAAATGTGGACATTGGTGACTTTTACATTAAGTATTAAGTTTGAAAAACTATTAGATTTTATTAAGCAGAGGCAGACCAAAAGAAAATTATGTAGAAAATATGGACATTGGTGACTTTTACATTAAGTATTAAGTTTGAAAAACTATTAGATTTTATTAAGCAGAGGCAGACCGAAAGAAAATTATGTAGAAAATGTGGACATTGGTGACTTTTACATTAAGTATTAAGTTTGAAAAACTATTAGATTTTATTAAGCAGAGGCAGACCGAAAGAAAATTATGTAGAAAATGTGGACATTGGTGACTTTTACATTAAGTATTAAGTTTGAAAAACTATTAGATTTTATTAAGCAGAGGCAGACCGAAAGAAAATTATGTAGAAAATGTGGACATTGGTGACTTTTACATTAAGTATTAAGTTTGAAAAACTATTAGATTTTATTAAGCAGAGGCAGACCGAAAGAAAATTATGTAGAAAATGTGGACATTGGTGACTTTTACATTAAGTATTAAGTTTGAAAAACTATTAGATTTTATTAAGCAGAGGCAGACCGAAAGAAAATTATGTAGAAAATGTGGACATTGGTGACTTTTACATTAAGTATTAAGTTTGAAAAACTATTAGATTTTATTAAGCAGAGGCAGAACGAAAGAAAATTATGTAGAAAATGTGGAGATTGGTGACTTTTAAATTAAGTATTAAGTTTGAAAAACTATTAGATTTTATTAAGCGGAAGCAAACCGAAAGAAAATTATGTAGAAAATGTGGACATTGGTGACTTTTACATTAAGTATTAAGTTTGAAAAACTATTAGATCTTATTAAGCAGAGGCAGACCGAAAGAAAATTATGTAGAAAATGTGGACATTGGTGACTTTTACATTAAGTATTAAGTTTGAAAAACTATTAGATTTTATTAAGCAGAGGCAGACCGAAAGAAAATTATGTAGAAAATGTGGACATTGGTGACTTTTACATTAAGTATTAAGTTTGAAAAACTATTAGATTTTATTAAGCAGAGGCAAACCGAAAGAAAATTATGTAGAAAATGTGGACATTGGTGACTTTTACATTAAGTATTAAGTTTGAAAAACTATTAGATTTTATTAAGCAGAGGCAGACCGAAAGAAAATTATGTAGAAAATGTGGACATTAGTGACTTTTACATTAAGTATTAAGTTTGAAAAACTATTAGATTTTATTAAGCAGAGGCAGACCGAAAGAAAATTATGTAGAAAATGTGGACATTGGTGACTTTTACATTAAGTATTAAGTTTGAAAAACTATTAGATTTTATTAAGCAGAGGCAGACCGAAAGAAAATTATGTAGAAAATGTGGACATTGGTGACTTTTACATTAAGTATTAAGTTTGAAAAACTATTAGATTTTATTAAGCAGAGGCAGACCGAAAGAAAATTATGTAGAAAATGTGGACATTGGTTACTTTTACATTAAGTATTAAGTTTGAAAAACTATTAGATTTTATTAACCAGAGGAAGACCGGAAGAAAATTATGTAGAAAATGTGGACATTGGTGACTTTTACATTAAGTATTAAGTTTGAAAAACTATTAGATTTTATTAAGCAGAGGCAGACCGAAAGAAAATTATGTAGAAAATGTGGACATTGGTGACTTTTACATTAAGTATTAAGTTTGAAAAACTATTAGATTTTATTAAGCAGAGGCAGACCGAAAGAAAATTATGTAGAAAATGTGGACATTGGTGACTTTTACATTAAGTATTAAGTTTGAAAAACTATTAGATTTTATTAAGCGGAGGCAAACCGAAAGAAAATTATGTAGAAAATGTGGACATTGGTGACTTTTACATTAAGTATTAAGTTTGAAAAACTATTAGATTTTATTAAGCAGAGGCAGACCGAAAGAAAATTATGTAGAAAATGTGGACATTGGTGACTTTTACATTAAGTATTAAGTTTGAAAAACTATTAGATTTTATTAAGCAGAGGCAGACCGAAAGAAAATTATGTAGAAAATGTGGACATTGGTGACTTTTACATTAAGTATTATGTTTTAAAAACTATTAGATTTTATTAAGCAGAGGCAGACCGAAAGAAAATTATGTAGAAAATGTGGACATTGGTGACTTTTACATTAAGTATTAAGTTTGAAAAACTATTAGATTTTATTAAGCGGAGGCAAACCGAAAGAAAATTATGTAGAAAATGTGGACATTGGTGACTTTTACATTAAGTATTAAGTTTGAAAAACTATTAGATTTTATTAAGCAGAGGCAGACCGAAAGAAAATTATGTAGAAAATGTGGACATTGGTTACTTTTACATTAAGTATTAAGTTTTAAAAACTATTAGATTTTATTAAGCAGAGGCAGACCGAAAGAAAATTATGTAGAAAATGTGGACATTGGTGACTTTTACATTAAGTATTAAGTTTGAAAAACTATTAGATTTTATTAAGCAGAGGCAGACCGAAAGAAAATTATGTAGAAAATGTGGACATTGGTGACTTTTACATTAAGTATTAAGTTTGAAAAACTATTAGATTTTATTAAGCGGAGGCAAACCGAAAGAAAATTATGTAGAAAATGTGGACATTGGTGACTTTTACATTAAGTATTAAGTTTGAAAAACTATTAGATCTTATTAAGCAGAGGCAGACCGAAAGAAAATTATGTAGAAAATGTGGACATTGGTGACTTTTACATTAAGTATTAAGTTTGAAAAACTATTAGATTTTATTAAGCAGAGGCAGACCGAAAGAAAATTATGTAGAAAATGTGGACATTGGTGACTTTTAAATTAAGTATTAAGTTTGAAAAACTATTAGATTTTATTAAGCGGAGGCAAACCGAAAGAAAATTATGTAGAAAATGTGGACATTGATGACTTTTACATTAAGTATTAAGTTTGAAAAACTATTAGATCTTATTAAGCAGAGGCAGACCGAAAGAAAATTATGTAGAAAATGTGGACATTGGTGACTTTTACATTAAGTATTAAGTTTGAAAACAACATGGCTTTATGCTTTGCATAATAGGTAGCGCACCCTTTTCGAATCGGCCAATGTGGTATGTGATGCACACATCTTCTCACAACCTTGGCGTGCACGTGTGACAATAGTTTTAAAATATATAATTTTGCCTCATATTTGTAAGAAGTACTTAGAATTTGAAATCTATTCGTCCAAATCGAATTTGCAACTATTTTTATTGTGTTTATAAAATCATGATCCACACGCCTTTCTTTTGTGTCTTTTATTTGACTAATTAGATTTCTAGCCTATAAATTATTGAACGGATGGATATTTTTGTGTTAAAATATAGCACGTGTTTGGGTCATCCTAATGGACAACCGGTTTGCCAACGACTACATTTGCTAGAAGTGACTAAAAACGGAAACCAAGTCATTTTGTGGGCGGTGAAGTGAAATAATTTAAGAATGACTTAGCTTCATATGTAAATTCACCAAACATAATCGTTATTGTCAAACGACAAATAACTAAAGCAGAGCTGAAAAAAATTCTGCATTGTATTTTAATTTTTTATTGAAAACTAGCAAAACTATATATATATATATATATATATATATATAGTCTCGGAAGTTTTTTTAACCTTCAAAACTGGAAAAAAAAATTTTGTTGAAAGATGTTTGTCTAGTAAGTCAGTCAATCTACTGCAATCACTATATTAGTTAACTTCCAAGAATTTACTCTAATATAAATATATTTTTATATATGTTTTTTTTTTATATAAGGGATCGTCAGTTGTTTACCATGAAAACTGTTTCGGGATTTTAAAAACAAAACAGTATTTCTTTATCATCCCATCCCAGCAGTGTTGATCAGACACCACCTCCCTATTTAATAATTATTTTTTAGTTAAAAAGTTTACAAATATATACCAGCAAAACCTACCCGTCCTCCAGACAGCAATTGGGATTTACTCAGAGAATTTCAAAATTTTAACAACAAACTTTGGTAAATGTGTAGATTAACACACTCAGCTAAATTACGCCCCCCCCCTCCCCTAAAAATGAGATTCTTCTTTTTACGGTCATTCTAAATTATTACAGCAGTTAATTAATATATTTTCTAACACTAATCCTAAATTCGACTGGCAAAGTCGTAAAACCACACACAATCGTCCCAAAACAATAATGTACAGAATTCATCTCCAATAGCTAAAAATGGTTAACTGCCATAAAACCCTAGAATGGCTCGAAAATGAAGAATTATTTTCCATTAAATTTATTTGGCGAAACTAATCCCCCAGTCTAAGTTTAAAAATATTTTTTTGTTATTTCTCTTTCTGCCAGTTCTTTAGGGTATTCACACGTAATCGCCTAAAAAAGTAGAATCTCATTTTATTGGGAATGGGTGTTCATCTACAATAATATCCAAACTTTTAATATTTTTTATTTATATCATAAAAAATAAGGTATTTAATTATTTAGATAATTTTAAAGTTTTTTATTCAATTTTCACAGGAAAAGTAAACACAACTAAAATCAAATGCTTAAAATTAAAATAAAAAAGGGACGTATAGTTTTAAAAAATGTATAAGATTTTAAAAAAATTAAATATGGGTAAATTTTCAGATTAATACCCTCCGATAACCCCCCCCCCCCCGAAAAAATGACGTTCTGCTTTTTTTTAGCCAATTGCGTGTTAACACTGTGGAAAACTGAGATAAAGAAAAACACATATTTTAGAATTTAGTGGGGGATCAGTTGTATATATATATATATATATATATATATATATATATATATATATATATATATATATATATATATATATATATATATATCAAACGTACTATGTTCCCAATTTCCGGGCCATTCTCTCTTTTTAGAGAACTTACCAAAAGTTTTTACTACTAACCCTAAGTCATAAAACCACATGTAATCGCCTTAAAACGTAGCTACCCTCCCCCCCCGCCCTCCAGAAAAAAACGCAGCGGATTTAACTCCAATAGAAAAAAGAATTTAGTTAACTGCCCTAAAACTGCCCCCAAAACTTAAGATCATTTTACATTAAATTTATATACAAAAGATTTCCCCCCACTTTAAATTCCAAAATAATACATTTTTTTTTCATCTTTCCGTGAATTTTTTCAGGGTGTTCACACGTGATCGCCTAAAACAGGTAGAATAGTTTGGTGTGGATTGGGAGTAATTTTGTGGAGGATGTTAATCTACAATCATAACAAAGTATGAATAAATATTTTTTCGTAATTGGAACAGTGCTACTAAACTATTGTTTTAATTTTTCAATCAGAATAGTGATAAGGTGTTTGTAAACATTAAACAATAAGTTTACAATAAAGACATTAACTTAACTAGTAAAAAACGTTTTCAGGGAAAATGTAACAAAGGGATCAGAGAGAAAGCGAGCGAGACAGCCACTCTCTCTCTCTCCCATCCCTTTTCTATTCTCACTTATGCCTCATTCGACCTTCGGTAAGGTCGTGCGAACGCTGATTGTTTAAACTGAAGGTGTTTTAGTTATTTTCCGATTTAGTTATTAAATAACTTTAAGTAATTACTGTTAAGGGCATAAAGATAACGAACATAATTGCAAATGCAATTCCAAATTCATAATACCAAATGTTAATTAATTATGAACGGTTTAAAAATAGTTATGCTAATTAGGTAGTCAAAAGGTTCTATCTTAACCGTTTATCTGCACTATATATACAGAATATCAAGTCTTGATGTTGTATTATTGATTAGAATAACAGTAACCCGTTTTGATTATTATATAGTAGTGATGAATGAAAACAACTTTCGCATTTGATCATTTAAATAAATTTTCTGTGAATTTTCTGAAAAGGGGTACTGTCAAGTGCAGAATATTTGAAAAGTGATTTGCAAAATATCATGTCGAATTGATCAGTTTAGGCTAAGGTAATGGATAAATCAGTTAAGAATAATCAGTGTAATCCGATGTAAATATTTAAGTTAATGGTAACATGATTTATTTGAATGGCATTTACATCAGTTTATTCAAAGAATTAAACAATAATACTGACTAGACTAGCAGGGCTACCCGGCGTTGCTCGGGGCCATAAAAAAGCAAAATAGAAGAAGTTAAATAGCATGTGTAACATCTTTATATTAAAACTTCTATCTCTCTCCTTCTCTCTCTCTCTCTCTCTCCCCTTCTCTCTCTCTCTCTCTCTCTAGCCGTCTCTTTATCGTTCTCTCTTTCTCTTTAATGTTAGTAAGGAGGCCTTCACAGAACTGCCAAAAGTACCGTTAAAATCAAAGTAAGAAGAGAAATAATGTTGATAATCATTATTGATCCAGGACAACGCCGAGTAAAAAAAATAGTCCCGGTTAATTCCTTATTTCTTGCCCCCCCCCCCCATTTCAGAATAATATGAAGATAAATGATGTTGATAAAGACAACAGTCCATAAATTCCTAATTTATTTTCTCCTCCAAATTTAAACATATTAAGAAAATATGTAATGTTAATGAAGTCAATAGTCCAAAGAGATTTACTCTCTATCACTTACCCAAAAGTAATACTGTAATCTTACAATTTTGGATCCCGGACAAAACCGATAGAACAAATGGTCCTAGTAAATTACTAATTTCTTGTCCCCACACCCCATTCATAATAATATGAAGTTACAGGATATTAAGCACTTTGGATTATGGCTCCCAAGGGTATACAACATTCTAAAAAAAGATAGAGAAGTTCTTTATCCCAGGCAACATTGAGTTTAAACACACCTGCTCTATCTAGAATATCGAGCACTGTTATGCCCACTTTTGGGTTACTACCTGCTCTATCCAGGATATTGAGCACTTTCTATTATGGCTCCCAGCATATACAACATTTAAAAAAAACCCGGAGAAGTTATTTATCCCGGGCAACACTGCGTTTAAATACACCTAGTCTATCTAGGATATGTAGCACTCTTATGAGCATTTTAGTGTTACTACTTGCTCTATGTAGGATATGCATATGAAGGAAAAAAATGAATGTAAAATGAATGAAAAAATTGAGTGAAAAAGTTTATGTGAAAAAATGAATAAAAAATGAATGGGAAAAAGCGAATGAAAAAATGAATTAAAAAATGAATGAAAAATGAATTAAAAAATGAATGAAAAAGTTCATGAGAAAAAATTTTTCCCATTCATTTTTTATTTATTTTTTATAATGAATTTTTTATTGAATGGGACTTTTTGTGAATGAAAAAAAATAAATTAAAAAATGAATGAAAAAATGAATAAAAATATGAATAAAAAAGTAGATTGAAATAAATTGAATGAAAAAGTGAATGAAAAGGTGAATGAAAAATGAATGAAATAATTAATGAAAAATGATGAATGAGTAAAAATGAATAAAAAATAATGAATAAAAAATGTTAATGAAAAGACAAATGTTTTCATTTGTGTTTTACATAAATAAAAAAAAGAATTAAAAAGGTGAATGAAAAAATGTATGAAGAAAAATATGAAAAAAATTGAACGAAAAAATGAAGAAAACCAGTGAATGAAAAAAAGAATGAAAAAATGAATGAAAAAAAAAAGAATGAACAAAATGAATGTAAAAAAATGAATGTAAAAAAATGAATGTAAATTGAATGAAAGAAATTAATGAATTAACAAATGAATGAAAAAAGAATGAACAAATGAATTTTACAAAATTGAATGAAAAAAATTACTCCTTCCCAAACCTCCAACTCTGACTCCTTCCCAAACCTTTGACTCTGAAACCGTCCTAATAAATAAGAAGAAGAAGAAGAAGAAGAAAAGAAGAAGAAAAAGAAGAAAAAAGAAAAAGAAGAAGAAATAAAAAAAGAAAAAAGAAGGAAAAAGAAGGAGAAGAAGAAGAAAAAAAAAAGAAATTAATATCTAAGATATTGATACATTTGGATTATGGCTCCTGTAAAGACAGAAGGGCTTTATCCCTGGCAACATTGTATTTAAACACACCTGCTTTATCTAGGACAATGAGCACTTTTAAAATTAATGAGGCCTCTAGAGCACTACTAAAACAATCTCCCCCATGATCCCTGGCAAAAGATATTTTGTAGAGAAATTCACTTTTTTTATAAGTGAAAAATGAAAATAATAAAACTCAGCCTCCAGAGCATGACTGAAACACTGAAATAAAATTTAGTAAACCTGCGGAGCACTAATACAAAAGAAGAAGAAGAAGAAGAAGAAGAAGAAGAAGAAGAAGAAGAAGAAGAAGAAGAAGAAGAAGAAGAAGAAGAAAAAAAGAAGCAGAATTGCTAATTGCCTGAAGCGCTCTTATAGGGGAATGCCGACGGGGCTGGAGTCCTAGGAGGTGAACCCTCCAAAGCTTTACATTCTGAGCCTTAAAATCACGCCAAGTATTTGTTTCTAGACCCCCTACCCAATCTCGCTGATGTGATTTCAGAATTAGTTGTAGGAATAGCACAAGTAAGGTAAAGCCTGGAAGAGTGGAACTTTTTCTTCCTAGAACTCTACTCAGACGGACAGAATCAAGGACAGTTCCGGTCAGATACTACACTGTGATTTTCACAGACTTAGCGTCTATTAATTTTGAATATCTACCCCCCCCCTCTGCCTCTCACTGATGTTATTTCCGGTTGAATTTTAACCCCCAGAAAATCAAGCGGACGTTTGGCCTTTATATATTAGATTATATATTTTAATATTATATATTTTCCCACATTTCTAGTAAGGTCTCCATTTGGTGTAGTGGTTAAAATCACTGATAAAAGATCTTAAGTCTTAGGGTTCGATCTCACTCACTTTTTTGTATTGTCAGTTTCTGAAATATTAACTAGTGACAAATTTCTGTTTTTAGCGAATTAATTGTTTTTTACTAAGAACAAACTTTTGTTTGTAAATAAATAATGTATGTTGAATTATCAACTGAATGAAGTTCCACTCAGCCAAGTCGTGATAAGGCCATGATCACCGCACTACAAGATAATTACTACGCCACAGAATTATCACGTAACATGTAAATTAGGCGCCAATATTAAATTAGGCGTGAAATGTGTTCTTTTTCTTGTTGTATTCTTAGTCCGAGAATAAAAGTTGTGCTGTGCACACGTATTAATGTTACCCCATTTTATTCTACTATATCTTCGTGACTCATAGTCAACCACGATGTTGCGATCTACCTCTCACAGATTAACAGGTTATGTGCCCAGCTATGCAACCTATAGACTAATGTTTCAGGGAGATCAGAGAAAATACGAATTATGGGAGGTGAAGTTTCTTGGCTACATGCGGACTCAAAAACTGTACAGGGAACGATGCTGAAATAAATCACAACAAGAACGCCGAAGCTTTTGGTGAACTGGTACAATACCTCGATGACCGAAGTCTTTCATTGATCATCAGAGATGCGAATAATGAAAACAGAAGAGCATTAAATATTCTAAGAGAAAATTACCCGCCACGTAAAAAGCCAGGATTATTTTTTGTTGTACATGGAGTTAACATCGTTGCAAAACAAGCCGGATTAAAATATTACAGACTATGTAATAAGAGCGGGAAATGCCGGAGAAACAATAAGTGATGAATTACTGATCGCAATGATTATAAAAGGATTACCGAGTGGACATAAGACATTCACCAGTGATAACGCAGAGAGATGCACCTATGACATTCCAAAACTGCTCTCGGAAACTTTGAAGAAACTGAGAAAACCCAAGGTGAAAGCGCAAACGCAGTAATGAGTGTAAGAGAAAAGAAATGTAACAGCTGACCAGCAACCATTTCCAGACCAAAAGAATATAACAAAAAC
Organism: Sepiola atlantica; assembly: GCA_963556195.1. Lineage (NCBI taxonomy): Eukaryota > Metazoa > Mollusca > Cephalopoda > Sepiida > Sepiolidae > Sepiola > Sepiola atlantica. Next base: position 60,651,093 of record OY744539.1, on the reverse strand, counting down.
AAATTCGATAGATCATGCTTCTTATGCGGGCGATATGGACATAAATCCGAAAACTGCAGAAAACTCGCACGCTGGTGCAAAAACTGCAAAACATGAACACATGACACAAATTTTTACAGAAAAACGCAAGACGGACACTCAAACACCGACGGGAATGTGATAAAACACGTATCAGATAAGAACACTTATACTTTTTTCTGTTAATAATGCTAGTAATACTTACCCCATAGACTTGTATTGTCTTGTCCTTCAGGGCTTGATTTACGCCGGTCTATGGGATTGTCCTGTGCAGTTCTAGGAGGTCCACCCTCCCAGGCTTTGCCTCCCCTCTTTGGGGAGGAGTAAGTTAATTGCTTACTACTTGAGGCGCCCCTACCGGGGAATGCCGACGAGACTGCCCAGGCAATTGTTAATGGTCAGAGTGCTCACCTCAGTGGCGCTGGCTTTTCAATCCCCACTTTCCGACCCGACCTTGGGTCACATCTTACTTGTGGGAGTAGGATAAAATTGGCCTTGTGCCTAACTCATGGAGAGGAGTAAATAATAATAACGCTAGTAACTCTTCATATCTTGATTTATTAGTGGATTGTGGAGCTACAACCCATATTTTAAATGACGAGTCCAAGTTCATTAACTTCAATGAAAAATTTGATTCCTCCCGCCATATTGTTGTGCTAGCCGATGGGAGCCGGTACAATAATTTGGCGCTAAAAAGGGGGGATGCTTCTATCAAAATGACTGATACGAAGGAAGGGTACATAATAACATCTTAAAAGACGCTTTATATATACCTTCTTTTAATAATAACATCTTTTCAGTACAGAAAGAGGTGCTTATGTTGAATTTAAACCTAACTCTGCTGCATTAAATACTAATGGAACCAAATTTAATATATATAAGAAAGGTAAACTATATTACTTAAATAATGTAACTTCTCTGAAGAAAATAAAACATTCGCTAGAAAAGTGGCATAGCATAATGGGACATTGCAGCATCGACAATATACTTAAATTAGAAAACAACGTTTTTCGTATGCAAATTAGTGACAAAAAACAATTTAATTGCGAAGTATGCCCATAAGCAAAAATGCCCCAATTCAAAGATAAAATACCTGACAAGCGAACAACAAAAATACTTGAACTAATAAACATTGATCTAGCAGGAACGATAGATCCCATAGCAAAGGGTGATTTTAAGTACGTATTAAGGTGTATAGATGATTATTTGGGTCTCATAGTCACCTACATGTTGAAAAGTAAAAGTGACGCAGTGGAAGCCTTCGAAAGATTTGTGGTTGATGTTGCCCTGTATGAAAATATAAAAACAGTAAGGAGCGATCAAGGCACAGAATTTATTTCTAAAATCTTCGAATCGCTACTAATTAAGAATAAGATACATCATCAAAATCGGCGCCCTACTCTCCCATCAAAATGGTACAATTGAAAGAGCATGGTGCACGATTTTTGAAATGACTAGGTGCATGCTAAAACATGCTAACCTTCCCAAATGTATGTGGTCATACGCTGTTCTGTCCTCAGCATATATTCGTAATCGATGTTACAACAAACGTATTAACAGCACACCATACGAATTTTTTAGGGGCGATAGACCAAATATCTCAAATATGCTATTATTTGGAAGAATGAACAAATGAATTTTACAAAATTGAATGAAAAAAATTACTCCTTCCCAAACCTCCAACTCTGACTCCTTCCCAAACCTTTGACTCTGAAACCTTCCTAATAAATAAGAAGAAGAAGAAGAAGAAGAAAAGAAGAAGAAAAAGAAGAAGAAATAAAAAAAGAAAAAAGAAGGAAAAAGAAGGAGAAGAAGAAGAAAAAAAAGAAATTAATATCTAAGATATTGATACATTTGGATTATGGCTCCTGTAAAGACAGAAGGGCTTTATCCCTGGCAACATTGTATTTAAACACACCTGCTTTATCTAGGACAATGAGTACTTTTAAAATTAATGAGGCCTCTAGAGCACTACTAACCCCCCCCCCCCATGATCCCTGGCAAAAGATATTTTGTAGAGAAATTCACTTTTTTTATAAGTGAAAAATGAAAATAATAAAACTCAGCCTCCAGAGCGCAACTGAAACACTGAAATAAAATTTAGTAAACCTGCAGAGCACTAATACAGAAGAAGAAGAAGAAGAAGAAGAAGAAGAAGAAGAAGAAGAAGAAGAAGAAGAAGAAGAAGAAGAAAGAAGAAAAAAAGAAGCAGAATTGCTAATTGCCTGAAGCGCTCTTATAGGGGAATAACTTTAATAAAGTGAAGAAAACAATATAATGTAACAACACATATGTACAAAAATACCCAAAATTGGAAGATCGAAGTAAGGAGGGAATATTTGTAGGGTATGACAGAGGCAGTCGTGCCTACTTAATATATTTTCCCGAAACTGGTGAAATAAAAAATGTCAGAATAGTCAAATTTACAGATAAATTTAAAGAATATATTATAAAAGAAACGGACGAAAGTGATATAACTGAAAATATTCAAACAGTTGAACTCGAAACAGAAGTAGGAACTGAAAATTTTGGGAGAACGAAAACCCGCCCAAAATATTTTAATGACTACTATGTGGAAAACGAAAATAATGACACAATAAAATACACGATAGATTATTGTTACCACATAAGAAATGTACCAAGTACATACGAAGAAGCGATAAATTCAGATAGTTCCGAAAACTGGCAGAAGGCTATGAAAATAGAGATGGAAATTTAAAAAGAAATTAAACATTTGAATTAACTGAATTACCTTAAAATAAAACCCTAATCCCAGCACGATGGGTGTGTACTATCAAAACTGATGAAAATCGTGGAGAAATATTTAAAGCAAGACTAGTGGCAAAAGGTTATGCCCAAAAGTCATCCGTAGATTATGAAGAAACATTCTCACCAACAGAAAAATTAACTTCGATAAGAATACTGATGCAAATACGATCTAAAAATACACCAATTAAACGTAAAATCTAAACGCATCAATAAATTGGGAATTATACATGAAACAGGCAAAAGGATTTGAAATAGAAAATTATAACAAAACTGGTAAGTTAGTGTATAAATTAAATAAATCACTATATGGTCTAAAACAGAATGGCCGAAACTGGAATAACTTGTTACACACAAATTTAATAGAAAACGGATTTAGTCCATCATTGGCAGACGTTTGTGTTTATACACAATATAATGACAAATATAGAATTATTATTGTATGGGTAGATGACATATAAAATGTAACAAAAATATGACAAATACGAAAATTATTCTAAAAGAAAATTTTTGAATGACACACCAATGCAAAATCAAATACTTTTTAGTCATAGAATTTACATATGAAAACAAAACAATATACATGCATCAAAAACGATATCTTCAAAAATGATTAGAAAGATTTGAAATGAAAGATTGTAAACCTAAATAGACACCTAGCGAAAATAATATTAACAAGTTATGTAACGAAACTAACAAGTTAGAAGACGAAAAGTTATATAGAGAAATTGTCAGAAGCTTAATATATGCAATGACACCCACCAGGCCAGACTTATGTTTTATAGTAACAAAACTGTCACAATATATCAATAAACCATACGAAAATCACATGCTGTTAGCTAAACACGTCCTAAGATATATAAAAGCCACAATCAATCAACAATTAATATTAAAACCCACTAAAATTACTTTAAACATCATAGGTTTTTGCGATGCAGATTGAGCAAACTCAAAGGATAGACGAAGCATAACTGGATATTATGTGGTAAATTAATACCAGGCAAATAATAAATAAGGACGGACTGTTTTGTGAAAAGTAAACTGTGTTTAATAGTACCCGGTGTCGATGAGTGTAGTCACAGTACACAATTGTTAGGGGGAAAAGTCTTTGCTACCACCTATATGGAGTTGTTTTTTCGGAGAGACGTTGATGGTGGGCCAAATATAATATTTAGTGTTGGGTTGGAAAAAATAATAACAACTTTACTAAAACACGCTCGAGTGAATAAGTGTAATATAGCGGTGAACACTTAATTTCGTGGAAAACACGAAAACAGTCCACAGTCGCATTGTCTACTTGCGAAGCAGAATATATGGCCATAACTGCAGCGACACAAGAAGGCAAATACCTAAAGACACTCATGACAGATTTACTAAACGAGAAAATCGATACATTCTCATTATATTGCGATAATCAGAGCGCGATAACCTTAGCCAAAAACCCCGTAAATCACCAAAAATCAACACATAGATATTAGATTTCATTTCATTAGAGACGAATTACAAAATAATACGCTTGAGTTAATTCACGTTGCAAGTGAAGAAAACATAGCCGATATATTTACTAAACCAGCAAATAGGTTTAGAAATGAAAAATTCAGACATTTATTAATGGGACTCTGAAAAATATTCTTTAAATTTTAAATGAAAAAGAAATGCTTCAAGCCTATAAATGTGAAAAGTGTTTAAAAAAAAACAAAAGGGCTTAATAAAATGTCAAAATCTTGTCTGAGAAAAAGGAAACAAACCCTGTTGAAATAGAAAACAAAAAAAACAACAACAATAAATATTTGAATACATTTCAGTTGAAGGGCGTATGTTGAATTATCAACTGAATGTAGTTCCACCAAGTAGTGATAAGGCCATGAACCTGATTTTGAAGAAGATGGTAGTTACCATGACCAAGCACTCAATCAGCTCCTTCAAAGAGCTAAGGAAAGGAACTGAAAATTCAACCCAAACAAGTTCGTGGTACACACATCAGAAATACCATTCTTTGGCCACATCATATCCAGAGATGGTATGAAACCAGATCCCAAAAAGTTGGAGGCGATTGATAAGATGCAACCCCCCAAGGATGAAAAACAGCTATCCAGCTTCCTTGAACTAGTTAATTACCTCAACAAGTTCTCGCCCCATCTCTCAATATTGACCAAGCCACTACAGGACCTGTTGTCTAAGGACAATGATTTTGTCTAGTCATCTCAGCAACAAGCAGCATTTGACAGCATCAAAGAAGAAATCCAAAGATCTGCTATATTGAGGTATTTTGACCCAAAGACACCAATCACGATACAAGTGGATGCTTCTGCTGCTGGACTCGGTGCAGCCCTCTTGCAGAATGACATGCCAGTTGCTTTTGCAAGCAAAACTTTATCTGGACCGGAGACACGATACTCAAACATTGAAAGAGAGATGCTTGCTGTAGTTTTTGGCCTAGAAAGGTTCCATCATTATGTATGGGGTCACAGGGTAACGATTAAGACTGACCACAAGCCATTAGAATCGATCGCACTCAAGAACCTGGCACAAGCACTTCCAAGACTAGCAAGGATGCTGCTAAAGATTCAAGGGTATGATTTTGTAATGAAATACAGCCCAGGCAGAGCGGTCCCCATAGTTGACTGTTTGTCAAGAGTGTCACCCCGACCAGGCAATTGTATTGAAGGCATCAACCTCAATATCCACATAATGAACACTCAGCTAAGTGCATCACCAACATGCCTACAACACATTAAGCTGGAAACCATGAAGGATTAAACTCTAAGAGAGCTCATCAACACTGTGATGACCGGATGGCGATCTGATCGCTCCGGGTGCCCCAGTTGCTTACTCCCATACTGGAATTTTAGGGATGAAGTTGGGATCCAAGACGGTATCCTACTGAAAGGCAACAAAATCATGATATCCGCTTCACTCCAACCAGATGTTCTGCAACAACTGTACTTATCACATCAAGTAGAAAAAACCCGGCTGCTAGCCAGAACTGCCGTTTACTGGATAGGAATAAATAAGGACATTGAGGACATGGTTGCAAGATGCCCCACATGTCAGAAGTATCAACCAAGTTCCCAATCAGAAACATTGCTTTAGCATGAAATCCCTTCTTACTCATGGCAGTATATCAGCACAGATCCTTTCACAATGGAAGGAAGTGAGTACCTTTTAGTGGTGGACCAATATAGTTGCAGTCTATTTGTACGAAGCCTGCAGTCAACAACATCTGCTGCAGTGATCAGGCAGATGAAACAAATATTTAAGGAACAAGGTGTTCCTGAAGTGGTCTATAGTGACAATGGACCTCAGTACAAAAGTATGGAATTTGCCAACTTTTCAGAGAAGTTCAACTTTAAGCACACAACATCATCACCATATTACCCTCAATCTAATGAATTTGCAGAAAGAATGGTTGCAAGAAACTACTTCTGAAGACCTGAGAAACTGGCAATGATTGCCATTTGTTGATGATGTTATATAGAGCTACACCGCTTTCAACCAACCTTAAATCCCCAGCAGAACTCCTCAACGGGAGGCCAATCCAAACACCACTAGTCTCTAAGCAACAGCTCGGAGATGAGCAAACCAGAGACATAATGCAATGGAACAAAGACAAGACAAAGAACCAGTATGACCAACGGAATAGTCGCCGTCATCCACCATTGCAGGCAGGTCAGCAAGTCCATATTCAAGATGAGAAAACCAAGTTGTGGGAACCTGGAACAGTCACACAAACCACTGCAGAGCCAAGGTCATACCTTGTAGAATCCGCAGATAGCGGTATTCATCGAAGGAACAGACAGTTCCTAAGGCCCGCAAGAGCAGAGTTGACCGACAGTCTATATAACAACAGACACAACCACCCACCCACTAACAGTTGATACCAATGCACCACCCATTAGTGATGGGATGTGTGTATACCCGAGCAACTGTGGTGCGATCTCTAGATCCAGCTAACACTGTATGAGCACCCCATCAGCACCTACATACCCTACACCAGTACACAATGCACAAGCTCTGCCCACAACTGCAAGGCCATATCCAAATAAAATTGGCGAGCCATATCTGGACGTCCCCGAAAGATACCACGAAGACTGGACTTGTAATGCTTAAAAAAATTTTTTTTAAATCATACCCTCCTTGTTTAATTTAAAGAAGAGAGAGATGTTGTATCAATATGTCATCGCTCGTGTGTTAACCTTTTAAACTTCCGGTAATTATCTGCCTTTAGACTGTCCCCACTTCCTGTCGCCACTTGTAATGGCGTCTTATGTAAATAAAATTTGTGTTCATTTACTCTCTGTCTGCTTGTTTTTAATCCAAGCAATCCTCGACCGGTGACAACACAACAAATTTCATCAAGTGTTAATATATAATTTTTAGAATATTAAAAAATGCACAGTGTACACTGATTTTATTTGATTTGCAAAGTAAGTGAAATTATAACAATGTTTTGTTACATCTGGCAAGTAATTTGATTCGGTTCAAATTCTGTAGAAGCACGTGTAGGCCGTTATGATGTTAAATTAAGTAATTAAAAAAACATTTTAGCTTTTAGATATGTACAGCAGGACAAGAAGTAAGGAATCTGAAAGAAAATGAAAGTTTTTCGAAGAGTTTACAGTTTTGTGATTTTAAGAAAAAAAGATAAAAATCAATTTAGTATTACGTTTAAAATATGAATGCAAATACTTTTTAAATGACTAAATACAGTGATATGATACTTTAAATTTTTTTGCCATTGTTCAGTAACGAAACAATCATTCTAGACTGAAGCAAATATTTTTGAGTACCATTCACGAATGCAAATATTGTTTTAATAATCCCAGAAAGCATATAGTAAAAAACAAATAATTAAATATAATATTTCAAAAGTAATAAAACTTGTTAAGTATATTTGCAAAGCTCTTTTTTAAAAAAAACTTAAGTAATAAAACTTGGAATTGGAAAACTAGGGTTATGGTTAGGGTTAGGGTTAAGGTTATGAAGAAGTAAGTATTCATTTTTTCACAATCTAATGAAACTTATTACTTGTTTTAAAAAGTGGTCCATTTCAGAATATTGAGCACTTTTAATTATGGCTTCAATTTAAAATATTTTACTTACAGATAATAATTCAAAAAGAAATATATAATCTTTCAACTACTACTAAGCCTATATAGAGAAAGGGGAGAGAAGACACACAAGAAAAAAATCATTGTGTACGGTTTCAGTGTCCCAAATTCTTCTTGCTAAGTATAAAAATTGAAATTGTATCAGTCTCGAAAGATTTCTTCTTCCCAGACCGTCGACAAGAAAGGTATTGACGTTTCGTTTGTTTAAACTTTTTGTTTACTGGAAAAACTTTCTAATTTTATTTTATAACAGAAGTTTTTTGTTTCTCGTATGTAAGTGAGAAAGAAGGATTTCCTTGTTTATCATATGTAACCAAAAGGTTTGAAGTCGGTTTAATTTATCAGATTGTTTTGTATTTATTAATTGTGAACGTTGGTTAAAAGTTGTGAAATAAATGTAACAGTGACTTGATGAGTTTGAGGTCGAACTTAGCATCCGCCATTATGTCACAAATAAACAGCACACAAAAGCCGAAATAGCTTGTAACAATGACTTGTGTTCCTTTTTCTTCCAGGCAACACGTTTTTCCTTCTTTTAACCGTATCATCCAAACGCATCCGAACTTCGAGACGTTCTCTACTTAACTGCCGTCGACCCAAAAAACACTGCCTTTTATTTAGTCTTCTTTGCCGCACCTGATTTGCATAATGCAACCCTCACTCTCTTTCCTTCTGGGCCTGCGTGATGGCTGCTACAATAAATGTAGATTTTTGTAAACGTGTCAGTATGTCGGTAACATATTTTAAACTTTTTCTTTGTTACTTTTAAAATCCAAAGAAATGTAGTGGTAAGACTGTCTAAAGGACATTTAGTTGTTCGGTTGTATAAACGGAAGTGGTCAAATAAATTGCGCATGCGTAGATCGAACAAATAAAGAACAAACGAAAAGATGTGACCACCCTTTTATGAAAACGTGATCAGTTTACTGTTATAGAATAAATATGTTTTTCTAATTTTGACAGATTATTTGGCCGGAAGAACGGCGGTCAAGAAAATACCAAAAGTATGAGACTGTGCTGAGTATTTTCGGAGCCCTTTGCAGACATACAGACATACAGACGTTTTCCCTTCATACAATAGAAGAAATAGACTACAAGTATTACGATAATAAACAAGTTTTGACGAAGATAAAAAGTGGATATATTACAACAATATATAAGACAAAAAAGAGCTACCGGAGAAGGCGATTCAATGTTAGACATAAAAGAGTTCTTAACTACTTTTCAGTGAACTCTAGCATAGATTTAAAGATATGATGGATGCATGCAGATAACTGAAATAGATTCCAATCGTAAATATTGTTGTTAAATGTAAAGGAAAGAAAAATGATCTTGTTTTTAAACCGAACGAATTTGTTTACACCCCATTAATCTTTTTGAACGAAAAACAAATCATCTTTTATAAATGAGGCAAATCAAAACGCATAAAAATGCAGGTCAACTACATATGTAATGAGTGCAATCTTTCCATTCAAATTGATTAGTAAACCGAGTGATGCAGATGAATAGAAGATGCAGATAAATAGAAAATATTAATGAATAAAAGATGCAGATAATAGAAGATGCAAATTAATAGAATATGCAAATTAATAGAAGATGCAAAAGTAATAAAAGATGGACATGAATAGAAGATGTAGATGAATCGATGATGCAAATGAATAAAAGATGCAAATAGATGGAAGGTGAAAATGAATAGAAGATACAAATGATAGAAAGTGCAAATGAATAAATGATGCAAATTAATAGAAGATGCAGATGAATGGAAAATGCAGATACATAGAAGATGCAAATGAATAGAAGATGTAAATAAATAGATGCAAATGAATAGAAGATGCAAATGAATAGACATTATTTTTAATTTGTACTGGCGTCGTCAGGGATTAGGTTTTTTTTTAATGATTATTAGTGTTGCTTTCGTTAGGATTTAAAGTTAGGGTTAGGTTAGGGTTGAGAGTTAGGTATTAAAGTTTTTTTTTAGGGGTGCTGGAACATTTTTGTGACACAAAAAAGTCACTAAATAATTGCTTTTGTTAGGGTTAGAGTTAGGGTTTGTACAGGCTCGTTTGCAGACATCAAAAGAAGAAGAAGAAGAAGAAGAAGAAGAAGAAGAAGGGGTTGAGGAAGTGGAAGGAAACATTTCAACCGGGTACTGTTCAGCTATCTGTAACAATATGGAGGCGAAGGGATGTTATCAAAATTTTTGCTTCCACATAAATTCGACCAGATAGCTGTCTACATTTCTCTGCTTGTCCAGCATTATTTCTTGTTTCGCTGTTTCGCCTCCTTCCACATTCGCTCTACATGGTTCATAGTAGCTTTTGTTTTGGGATCTACGAAAATTTTACTGTGGTTCACAGTGAGATGTACGAACCCTTCTTCTCCTACTTTAGTATATTCTCTCCAACAGTCGGACACTATTGTGGTCCCTGGCAACACATAACTCTTTATAATTGGAACGAGGGTTTTGGCGCTTCTGTTTGGGATTGTTACAAGAAAACCTTCCTTCTCTGCGGGATCGTATCCGCCGAAGACCCAGAGTGGGTGGAGAAATCGCCTAAGGTTGTTTTTCTGACGGTTGAACAGTGATTCATCAATCTCCACTGTATGCGCTGTGCCTCCGATTTTTTGCGGATTCCTTTCAAAATGTTAATAGCACACATCACGCAGGAGATTCTTCCAATCAGTAATCGTTCTCGTTGATTCGATCCCGCATTCGTTTCGTGCAGTTTTCATGGTTGTTATGTCTTGGGACCACAGATAGATTAGCTTAGTTATTTGACCGATGTCCAAACGAGCCTGCTCGAAAAAAGTACCACTCCTTAATGAAATCCAACATCTGCATTTTCTGTTAATGTATTGCCAAGAGTACTTATCGCTCAGTTTGGCTCGTTTTGCGATCTTACATATATTTCCACACTTTTAGCATTTTTTTTCCTTTGCTATCAGTTTATTATCCTGAAAAATGTTCATCATTCCTTCGGGGATGCAACAGCCAGTGAAACCTTGTTAAAATTCATTGCAGTATTTGCCCATTTCCATCAGTTGCAATCGCGTTTCAATAAGTTTCAAAGTTTAGATGTCGTCTGCTTATTCATTTCAATCAGTTTGAAATCGTTGGCGCATTTTCTTGCAGTTTAATTGGTTTGGGTGCTTTCCAGGCGTTTTACGTAAAAGCACCTATGCCGAGGGACTTTTAATGTAGGTCCTAATCTAACAAAGTAGCAAATGAATATAGGGTGCAAATGAATAAAATATGTCATTAAATAAGAGATGCAGATTTATAAAAGATGCAAATGAATAGAAGATGAAAATGAATAGAAGATGCAAATGAATAGAAGATGCAAATGAATAGATGTAGATGAATAGAAGGTGCAGATGAATAAAAGATGGACATGAATAGAAGATGTAGATGAATCGATGATGCAAATGAATAAAAGATGCAAATAGATGAAAGGTGCAAATGAATAGAAGATACAAATGATATAAAGTGCAAATGAATAAATGATGACATATTAATAGAAGATGCAGATGAATAGAATATGCAAATGAATAAAGACGCAAATGAATAAAAGATGCAGTTGGATAGAAGAGGTACATGTATAGAAGATGCAAATGAATAGAAGATACAGAATAATAGAGGATGCAGATAAATAGAATGTGTAAATTAATAAAAGATGCAAATTAATTGAAGATGCAAATGAATAGAAGATGCAGATTTATAGAAGATGCAATTGAATAAATGATGCAAATAAATAAAATTATTAAAATGAAGGTGAACAGAAGATGCAGGTGAATAAAATAGGGCAAATGAATAGAATATGCAAATAAAGAGAAGATGCAGATTTATAGAATATCCAGATGAATAGAAGATGCAAATGAATAAAAGATGCAAATGAATAAAAGATGCAGATTAAAAGAAGAACACAATTGTATGAAAGAAATATTTATTTTTTACCAAAGAAATAAAAATAAACAGGTGATAAATTATATTTCAGTTTTTCTTCCTGACAAAAGCTAATCATCCTTCGGGAGACGCAACAGCCAGTGATAGCTCGTGAACATTTTTTGCAGTACTTTTACGTTTCAATCAGTTGCAATCGCGTTTCAATAAGTTGAAATGTTGACATGTCGTCTGCGTATTTTCTCGCAATTTGATTGGTACTTTCCGACGTTTTACGTAAACATCCGGAAAGTACCGACGCCAAGTTGATTTTAGCATGGGTCGTAATCTAGGAAAGTACTGAAATCAAAGTAGGATAAATAGTGGTAGTTGTGACTCAACAGATCGCGGGTACGTCTAGTTGAAGATAAATTCATTTTGTAAGCGACAAATACACAAGTGTAATGTAATTGTGAGAGATTTATTGTTTACAGTTATGTATTTCTGTCCTATCCATAAAATAGAATAGTGGTTGATATTTAAAAAAAATTTTTTTTTAACATAGTTCACCCCAAACAAGGCAGGCCGCCACTGTAGACGTAAGGGGCTACTGAGAAAAAAGGTGAAGGTTTTGGGGGGGGTCAACCTAATTTAGGAACTGCGCAGCAAGATGTTTGTTTACATTAGGTTTAAATTTCTGCATGTCAGTAACGTCAGGAAAGAAGGGAGCAGGGAGGGAGTTCCAGAGTCCAGCAGCACGAGGAAATAAGCTTTTGGAGTAGAAAGCTCTTCGGCATTTGGGGATCTACACAGTGTATTGATGGGATTTGGCAGATTGTCGGGTTGGTCTAGTGTATTTACGTCATGGGGGTACCAGAGCAGCAAGCTCATCAGAGCACATTCAATTGAAGTAATTGTAAAACAGGCACAAGGATGCTACATTGGGGCGATGGGACAGGGGCTGGAGCTTGATGGATAGTGAAGGACCTATCAAGTTGGCGACTCTTTTTTGGACCTTGTCTAAGAGGGAGAGACTAGCGGATAATGCACCAGCCCAGATGTGGCAACAATACTCCATGCATGGGCAGATGGTGGCTTGTAGAGATATAGGATAATGTCAGGTGTGAGAAGCTTACTGGCACGGTAGAGGGAGCCCACTTTCTTTGCAGCAGCCCTGGCAATGTGTTAAATTACCATAGAAAGAGAGACAGGATGCTAAATTATGGAAGTAATCGGGTTATTTCATACTGACGTAATCGATCATATGAATTGGCTACTCTGATCCCCCCCTCGATGTAAATTCACTAGACCAACTCGACAATCGACTAAATCCCATCCATTCACTGTGGAGGTCCCCAGATGCTGGAGAGCTTTCTACTCAAATAGCTTCTTTCCTCGTGCTGCTGGCCTCTAGAACTCCCTCCCTACCCCCCGTTTCCCCGACAGTACTGACATGCAGAAATTTAAAACTAATGTAAACAAACATCTCGCTGCGCAGATCCCAGTTTAGGTTGACCCCCCCCCCCAACCTTCTCCCCTTTCCTTTTTTCTCAGTAGCCCCTTACGTCTACAGTGGCGGCCTGCCTTGTTTGGGGTGAACTATGTAAAACAAAAACAAAAAAAAACTTGCATATGAAAAATACGATTATTACATGGCACTATTAAGTATAAATATAAAAATAAACTCTTTTTACATGTTTTGAAAGTAAAGGAAGTGAAGGGTGTATGTAAATGTTTATAGACACATTGAAAAGACCAATTTTATTTGGCGAAATATTTGTATTACTATAAACTAAAAATGAAAGTTTATAAAAAAAAAATCTGTTACGATTTTTCTTTTAAAATTAATATCGCATCTTAAACATGCTTTGAAGGTGTTTTATTTTACCTCATTCCTTATTATTAAATTTCAATTAGATGCTTCAAAAAAAATATCAACTTTAATTTTATAAATGTTTGTATTCAAATATCCTGATATATGATATCGGGTAAAACTATTTTAGTTCTATTTATGGGAGCCTTTTCTTTGTCAAAGCTGATTATTGGTAATGTCTAAGAGACATCCAAATTCACGCATAGGGAGCAATTAACTGAATTTTCTTCAGCCATTATTCTCTTAAAACATGTAATTAATGGGACATTATAGAAAAATGTCCTCCTTATTCATTAAGCAGAATTTTCGAGTGATTTACTTAAATTGGGATCTGAAGGCCAGGAACCGATCATCATCACCTGTGTCTTTGTTCCAAATATGAAGCCAATTAAAAATTAGTTATTCAACTGAGGCTAAATGAAAGATATTTTATCTATATATTAATACGATAGCGTGTGTGTTTGTGTGTCACGCTTACATCTAAAGCTATGCGCATGCGTGCCACACCTAGATTTGGAAAATCATTCAAGTCACCTAATTTTCGTAATATTTCAAGTATTTCCCTATGGCGCAACGGTTAGCAACGTAAAATTTTTACGTCGGTTTTTGAGGTCGATTCCAACCAACCGCTAATATTTTTTTCTACATCGAAGAGGGGGGGGGGTAGGGAGGGACGACCAGGAAGACACATATTACTACGATAGCGTGTGTGTTATTTTGTGTGTCACGCTTACATCAAAAGAAACGACCTTCCGAATCGTTGTATTATTTACTCCTCTCCAGGAGTTAGGCACAAGGCCAGTTTATCCTACTCCCACAAGTAAGATGTGACCCAAGGTCGGGTCGGAAAGTGGGGGTTGAAAAGCCAGCGCCCGAGAGGTGAGCACTCTGACCATCAAAAATTGCCTGGGCAGCCCCGTCGGCATTCCCCGGTAGGGGCGCCTCAAGCAGTAAGCAATTAACTTACTCCTCCCCAAAGAGGGGAGGCAAAGCCTGGGAGGGTGGACCTCCTAGAACTGCACAGGACAATCCCATAGACCAGCGTAAATCAAGTCCCGAAGGACAAGACAATACCTTCCGAATCGTTGTATGCTACTCATGAATTGGAGCCAAATTTAATTTAATCTAAAGCATTTACAAAGTAAGGTTTAGTCGTTCAATCAAATCGAGAAAAAAGTCTGATGGACGGAGGGACATGAAACCACTTTTATAGGTTAGGAACAAGATAATTAGTATTGAAAACATCATTTCGTGTAATTTACACGGGTCCCGCTAGTATTAAATGAAAATGCGGAGTGCATAAGTTTTCCTGCAATGAAAAGTAGTCATGTTCTAATGTAGCAAAGTTCGCTTTGGCCGAAGGGGTATATCTTGGGACCGTCATCAATGTGACACCATGGTTTTGGACGGCTGGGCGATCTTTGCCGGACTTTATGTGACGACGGGACGATGTGTGACAACATGGGCACGTATGTGCAATGTCTCATCTTGTTATGGCCAGTGAGCAATCACCATCTGACGATAGTCACTGTCGTCTGCTTCTGGGACTGGCTAGCCGGCTGTTTGGTCGGGACCATCCTGCTGCAAATCAAACATTATGTAATAATGGAACAAACCATTTTACTTTTTATATAAAAATATGATTTATTAAATTTTGAAAAGAAACATCTCAGAGCGCGCGATAAACGTGTCTTCCGCGTTCGGATTTCAAATCAGTCTCTCAATTTTCAATCTCTTTTCTAGAGAAAGAGAGAGAGAGAGAGAGAAGGGGGGAAAGTGAGAGAGAAGGAGAGAGAGACAGAGGGATAGAGAAAGAGAGAAAGAGAGAAAGAGAGAGGGAATACAGCCGTCATCAGTGTTTCAGCAAATCTCGATGACAGGTTTTCTTTGACCTCTTGAACCTAGCTGGTGCGTCCAGCATTGTTTATATTTTAGCTGACATCAGATTACACCGAATACCCCGATCAGTGAGCTGACATTTTTAGTGCAGCGAATTCATTTTATTTGCAACTCAAGTCTGGCGCAAGGGTTACGAATATAACGGGAAGCACTTAGCTCCCCAAAAGATTACGCATTGTGTTACACTGAGCGTTTTCCACGACAATTGCCTCCGTATGTTCCTGGTGGTATGTATTTTGAACGTTGCAATTAAAATCACAAAAGTAAAAAATAGATGATCCAATTCATTTCACAAGAAACTATAAGAGCCAATTAAAATAACCACGGTCTTTGATGGTGTTAGGTAGTTGAATATTCAACATCTGCTTTTAATGACAAGCTTCACACATATTTGTAAAAGAAAGTCAAATTCGCCGCAAACAACTACCAACTTTTCAGAGTATTAAAGTGACTGAAGTAGAGTGCGTCAAATATTCGAACATAATCACACGAGAATGATAAATAAAATGATTATTTCAGATGTTGCCTTTCCCAGCATTTCTGATTTGTATCCTTTAGAGCAGACACGTGAAAAGAATCTCGTGTGTTGATCAATTGTTATGAGAGTTACAACCCCCCCCCCACTCCACCCAGTAATCTCTAATCAAAAGCTTTCCAAGCGAGAAGAGCTTATTGTTTAAGTGTCCATCTATTATTATATTTAAGCTGAGTTAATCAACTCTTGTTTCCCTAAGACTTTTTTCCTACACAAAATACATGCTAAAATATTCGTTGGTTTCGGGATTAAGTTATCTTTTTAAAAATCCATTTAACATTTTCTAATTAACCGTAATTTTCAATTTACTAACCGAGTCACCCATCTGTTACTAAATTTCAATCTATTACTCTCACCCTCTCTCATTCTATTTAGTTCGACCCCCCCTCGCTCTTATATTATATAGTATCTATCCACTCTCGCTTCTCTGTCTGTCTGTCTGTCTCTCTGTCTGTCTGTCTCTCTCTCTCTCTCTCTCTCGAAACATTTCTATAACGCTCTATCTGTCAATCGGTCTGTCATGCTTAAAATTGAAATTTACTGAATGCATTGGTCTATGCATATATTGATGAAATGAGGGTTGTTACAACTTTTTAATCAAGTTTACCAGAAGAATAAATGATTATTTTCAGTGTTTTGTTGAAAAATGAGGAAAAGGGAGTTATATTTATTCGTATTTACAATGTCGTTTTGGAAGCCATTCTTTTGATGTGTTTCCAATGTTCCTTGATTCTTTATAGAAAATTACTTTGGAAAAAAAAGACATTTTATTACCAACGCCATTTTATTATTTTATTACCAACGCCATTTTATTATTTTATTACCAACGCCATTTTATTATTTTATTACCAACGCCATTTTATTATTTTATTACCAACCACATTTTATTATTTTATTACCAACCACATTTTATTATTTTATTACCAACGACATTTTATTATTTTATTACCAACGACATTTTATTATTTTATTACCAACGCCATTTTATTATTTTATTACCAACGCCATTTTATTATTTTATTACCAACGACATTTTATTATTTTATTACCAACGACATTTTATTATTTTATTACCAACGCCATTTTATTATTTTATTACCAACGACATTTTATTATTTTATTACCAACGACATTTTATTATTTTATTACCAACGCCATTTTATTATTTTATTACCAACGCCATTTTATTATTTTATTACCAACCACATTTTATTATTTTATTACCAACGCCATTTTATTATTTTATTACCAACGCCATTTTATTATTTTATTACCAACGCCATTTTATTATTTTATTACCAACGCCATTTTATTATTTTATTACCAACGCCATTTTATTATTTTATTACCAACGCCATTTTATTATTTTATTACCAACGCCATTTTATTATTTTATTACCAACGACATTTTATTATTTTATTACCAACGACATTTTATTATTTTATTACCAACGACATTTTATTATTTTATTACCAACGACATTTTATTATTTTATTACCAACGACATTTTATTATTTTATTACCAACGACATTTTATTATTTTATTACCAACGACATTTTATTATTTTATTACCAACGCCATTTTATTATTTTATTACCAACGCCATTTTATTATTTTATTACCAACGACATTTTATTATTTTATTACCAACGCCATTTTATTATTTTATTACCAACGCCATTTTATTATTTTATTACCAACGCCATTTTATTATTTTATTACCAACGCCATTTTATTATTTTATTACCAACCACATTTTATTATTTTATTACCAACCACATTTTATTATTTTATTACCAACGCCATTTTATTATTTTATTACCAACGACATTTTATTATTTTATTACCAACGCCATTTTATTATTTTATTACCAACGACATTTTATTATTTTATTACCAACGCCATTTTATTATTTTATTACCAACGACATTTTATTATTTTATTACCAACGCCATTTTATTATTTTATTACCAACGCCATTTTATTGTTTTATTACCAACGACATTTTATTATTTTATTACCAACGCCATTTTATTATTTTATTACCAACGACATTTTATTACTAACGAAACCTTTTGATAAAAGCACATTTGTTGATCTGAGAACATATACGATACTTTTTGATTGAATTGGTACAGAAAACGTATTTTTATCTAGACTACTTTGTTACCATACTGTTGTTTATAATTTGTTAACGAATACAATATTAATAACTAGCACGGCAACCAGGCGTTTCCCGGGAAAGTAATAAGAAATTTTAGCAATAACAGCAATTGATGTCTTACTGTTGTCACATGCGAGGTAAATCTTACTGTAAAAATCGAAACAACTAAACGAGGTAAAACTTACTAAATAACAACAAAAAACACAAATTATGCGAGTTAAATGTTACTTAAAGAACAAATACGCGACTAAAGTTATACAAAAGAAAAATGCGAGATAAGTTTTACTTAAAAGATTAAAAGAGTCCTCTCTTTCTCTGTTTCTGTCTCTCTCTCACTCTCTCCTGAATCTATAAATAAAGCACCCGTGTACCCGTAGATTAATTCCTGCTTTAGTCACAAAAAAAGGAATATTTTTGTGTCTATGGAAAGTGAAAGATATTATTTCCTTTATTTTTTATTATCATTTATTAAGATTAAGCCTCCCTTTCTTTGCTCATAAAAGTAAATTGTCAAACATGATTATCAAAGTGAGCCGGACACACGTACGTTCACTTTTATTATATAGAAGATTAAAGAATATCTAATATTCTAAGTAGAGATAATCTCAATGAAGCGATTCGGAAAATTAATATCAGTTGTTCTTTTTTTAATATATTACGGTGGCTAAGGGGTTAACGACACGAACTGAGGACCTGGGTGTTCCGGGTTCGAATCCAGTTCGTTCCACATAAGCACTCATCAAAACCCACACCTGACTTTGTGTTTAACCTCCTGGAGATGAGGCAAATAAAATACTTTTATCTCTATAAATATTTTGACACTCTTTAAAAACTGCTATGCAAATTAGTTCTGATAATTTTATGTCTAGTCGATTAAATGTTCATATTAAAAGAAAATATACAATGTCACAGAGTAAAATAAGGAAATCATTGTTCTCAGGTCCAGAGACCCTGATCGAGAAAGCAGCCTTCATCCGGTTCAGACGAAATCAGTGGTGAAAAAGTTTCTGGTAATGAAATAGTTTCTGGTAATTAAATAGTTTCTGGTAATGAAATAGTTTCTGGTAATGAAATAGTTTCTAGTAATGAAATAGTTTCTGATAATTAAATAGTTTCTGATAATGAAATAGTTTCTGGTAATGAACTAGTTTCTGGTAATGAAATAGTTTCTGGTAATGAAATAGTTTCTAGTAATGAAATAGTTTCTGGTAATTAAATAGTTTCTAGTAATGAAATAGTTTCTGGTAATGAAATAGTTTCTGGTAATGAAATAGTTTCTAGTAATGAAATAGTTTCTGGTAATGAAATAGTTTCTGGCAATTAAATAGTTTCTGGTAATTAAATAGTTTCTGATAATGAAATAGTTTCTAGTATTGAACTAGTTTCTGGTAATGAAATAGTTTCTGATAATGAAATAGTAACTGGTAATGGAATAGTTTCTGGTAATGAACTAGTTTCTGGTAATGGAATAGTTTCTGATAATGAAATAGTAACTGGTAATTAAATAGTTTCTGGTAATGAAATAGCTTCTGATAATAAAATAGTTTCTAGTAATGGAATAGTTTCTGGTAAAGAAATAGTTTCTGATAATAAAATAATTTCTAGTAATGAAATAGTTTCTAGTAATGAAATAGTTTCTGGTAATGAAACAGTTTCTGGTAATGAAATAGTTTCTGGGAATGAAATAGTTTCTGGTAATGCTTGCACAGATTACTTTCTAATGCAGGAGTCAATAGTAGTCCTGGGGTTGATCATAATGGCCATTGAAGATTTTGTAGCTCAAAATGAGAAATTTTTGAATGTCATAAAAAGTCACGTGCATGTGAATCGTTTCACTCAATTGTGTAATCTCACAACAGACAAGAGGTGGACGCTGCAGTCTTTGCCAAAGATGGTAAACAGTCATTTCAAAGCGTTTTAATATTTCTAGGACGACAATTATAAAGAAGTATGTTGAAACTCGATTGAGAACCGACCAAGAATTGAAAGAAAGTTCACCATTTATTTGAGCCTGGAAAAAAAACAATTGTTAAAGACATATCGAAGAATTGTCATGTGTCTGACAAAGATATTGTTGCCTATTTACAGATTACATGTTTGGATCTATCAATAAATACAGTTGCCATAACTCTTCACTACACAACGGTTTGAGGTTACTGTTCAAGGAAAACGGCGTCGTTCAAGACCATCCATCTATAATCAAGATTTAAAGTCATTTAGAGATTGTTGTAATTCATTTTTAGTCAGACGAAAGTAAACTTAAAATATTATATTTGGCCATATGAACTCTAGATGTCTTTAAAGGAAATTGGACAAATCTCACTACATGAAAAATATCATCCTTGCAGTTAAGCATGCAGGCGAAAGTATTACACTTTTGGGATGTGTTGCTCTTTCCGACACAGTAGAACGCATAGGAATGCAACGTATCGATAAGAGAGAGCATTATTTCATAATAATTCAAAACAATGTGAGATGATCTTCAATAAAAAAGTTCCATTTGAAAATATATGGCTCTACTTTTGAAGAGGTTATTCCAAGATAATAACATTATTCTCACAAAGTTCAAACTAATTGAAAATGCGTGCAAAGAATGGAAATCATCACATTTGGATTAACTGGAAACTAAATTAAAATGGAGAAAAATTCCTGCTGATTTGATAAATGATTAAAATAATAAAAATACTTTTGTCCGATGGTTAGGGTTAGGGTTATAGTCATATTTTGTTTAATATTATGTTTGTTTATGTCCAACATTTATAATGAAAATGTTACAAAAAACTACCATTTGAAAAACGCTATCATTTATAGAAAGAAGATGAGTGAAAAATATTTCGTACATGCATGAAGATGCATACATATATAAGTTTCTTATATATAAATACTAGCAGGGTTATGCGGCGTTGCCCAGGTCTCCCCCCAGTTTCCCCCCTCCCTCTCTGCAGCCTAGCCCATTTCATCTCTCTGCACATACATGCAGACAACTCTCTTTGAGGAATAAGTCGGCATTTTATTTCTAAATTAGTACATATGAACATTGGAAGGGGTAACCTTGTCCTTCAAAACGCTATCTGGACCGGTAATATATGTGAAACTGATCCCCCACTCTATATTCTAAAATAAATGTGTGTGTTTTTTAAATTTTAATGCCAAGTTTTTCTAGCTGTTTACATGTAATCGCCATGAAAAAATACCCAAGATTTGTTATCCACCCCCTCCCACCAACAAGAAAAATCCACACACACAATTTATTTTCCTTTAAAAATATATTTGGTTATATGTCCTTAAAAACGCTATCCGACCCTTTAATGGGCGATCATTGAACGTTAAATTTATATAGGAAAATGATCCCCACGCTATATTCTAAAATAATTGTTTTTTTAAGCTGTTTACATCTAACTGCCATAAAAAATGCCCAAGATTTGTTATTCACCCCCCCCCCTTCCCACACTTTATACCAGTGTTTTTTTTTATGAACGAAGGAGGCAAGTAATTTTATTCGGGCCAAAGTGTGTAAAAACACGTGTAAAAGTTTAGCGTGTTTTTTTCACGAAGAACGAACTTGTTTTTAAAAGATTACGTTTTAATTATAAATGTAAAAACGTTTTCTGAATAAAGAAAAGCAATATTTGTTGGAAAGATAATCTGTTAAAACAATAAAATGAAAAATTAAAAAAAAAGAAACCGTTAAAATGCAAAGGTAGATTTCTTATTTACTGACCTTGATTCGTCACGTAAAAATACAGCAAAAAGGAAAATGTTTCTGTGGAACGAACTTGATTCGAACCCGGCACATCACGATCCCTGTCATTAACCACTTGCTACAGGGCCATTCCTTTTGGTGAGCAGTGAAGTATGCATCAAAGAAATGCTTGTTAACGTCCGGTTTCTTGTCTACGCATGCGTACTGTGCTAAAAACGAACAAATTTGACCTGCCCCACTACAAATTTTGTGTCCGTTCTTCATGAAGAAATCAATGTTTTTTTTCAATTTTTAGCTATTATGCGTCCGAAAAATGGGCGATTTAGAAAATATCAACTTTATGGTTACTGTTGCGTATTTTTCAAGTTTTTGCCGGACTATACACACGTACATACATACATAATACAACTGCTCTTTATATTTAAGCAAGGCTACACAGCGTTGCCGGGACCATAAAAACAAATTAGAAGAAATTAAATAGTGTGTGCAATATCTTTATATAAAAACTTCAATCTCTCTTTCTCTCTCTAGCCGTATCTCTATCTTTCTCTCTTTCCCTCGTCCCCATTATTTCCCCTTAAAAAATAATCACCGGTAAATAAACGAATAACAGAATAGTATTCTTTCATTCCTACATTACGATACATAGATGTAGTTTAAAAACGAACATACAGAGAAGCATAATCCATTTGGACAACATGGCGACGATAATCAAAACAAATTATTCAGAGTGAAGTAGATTTCGGCATTATCTTTCATACTTTTTTAATCGAAAGAACTGTCAGCAGCATTTTTTGTGTTTTCACTTCGTTTTTAATGCTACATCAAATAAGTGTTCCAAAATGAAATAAAATTTACTTTTCTACTGACCTGAATAGTTTTAAACTTTTAAAAGTGTCTTCAACTTTTTTTTATTTCAATATAAGATTTCGTCGATATCCACTCCTTCGGAGTCAGTAAAACATCCGAAATGGTCGACCCATGAGTTGCTATTTGTGTTTCATTCATTAAATGCAGTTACAAAATGACTTATCGCTAACCCTAAATCCGACTGGCAACACCCTCGGACTTAGAGTTATTGGTAGGTGAATTCATGTGTAGTATACTTAACAGAATATACAAAGACTAAGTAATATTGTTTACCCATTTCATTTTAGTGTAGAATACCCCCCCCCCCCCCAAAAAAAAGAACACCACAAACTTGAACCACTATAATAATTCCAAATATTTCGGAAGACTGAAATACCATCTATTTAAATACATTTACAGTAAATCTTTACTATCACACCTTCATAGGTTACCCTCTAAAAATCTTGGACACTACTGCAGTTTAGCAATCCAAGCGAATTTATTTGTTTTTATTTTTGAACAATTACATTAGCGACAAGGGCAAACAATCACAGACTTTTCAATATGAATGGGGATAAAAAAATGTCCATCGTCAACAACATCTCAGGAATAATACTGGATTTTTATGGTTTATGAGCAAAGAAAGAATCGTTTTGTTAAATCCTATTTCAGTCATGTAAATTATTCAGATTTAGGTATTATTTTCCAAACTTGTTTTAATCGACAAAACTGTCAGCAGCATTTTGTGTGTTTTCACTTCTTTCTTAATTTTACAACAAATAAGTGCTACCAAACGCAATAAAACGTACTTTTCTACTGACCTGCATAAACTTCTGAAAGTGTTTAAAAATCTTTTTTATTTCGATGTAAGATTTCGTCGATATCCACTCCTTTGGAGACAGTAAAAAGTTAAAATAGGAGACCTATGAGTTGCTATTGATGTTTCATTACAAAATAACTTACCACTAACCCTAAGTCCGACTCAAACATCCCTGCACTTGAAGTTATTGGTAGGGTAGTGGAATTCATGTGTAGTATGGTTAACAGAATATACAAAAAAAACAAATATTTTTTCCGCACTTCTAAATACTATAAAAGTGTAGGACACCCCCGCCCCCCCAAGAAATACACCACAAAGTTTAAATACTATAGTAATATACGCTTAGTTATTTCACACTATTTCATTTTCCAACAAGCCAGTGTAACTAAATTGATCTTACTACTTATCCTTTACAAAGCACAAATCATTGAAATTTTAATTAAATCTAAGGTATGCATATTTTAATTTTATATTAATTAATTATTTAAAAAAATTTTTGTATGCTATTAAACCACAAAAGTGAAAAATAAACTTGAAATGTTATTTCTCCAAATATTGGCAAAGATAAAATAGCAAAAAAAGAAACGAGATTTATACAAAATACAGAATGGGTTTGTATTTTAAATTGTTGTTTGATTAATTAATAGTTTGATTAATTGTTTGATTAATTAATTGTTTGATTAATTGTTTGATTAATTAATTGTTTGATTAATTGTTTGATTAATTAATTGTCACTTGAGTTGACTTATTTCTCCTATATTTTAACTTATTTGTTGATAATCATTTTTAATATTCTTGCAATGCCTGGAAAAAGTGGATTATAGAGAAAAATATGAACGCATGTAAATGAAAATATTTTTAAATTAATAAACCTAGAAAAGTAAATGGCACGTTATTACATCTGGAAAAGTAAAGTACAATAAAACGTCTTTCTACAACTTCTTAAACGACAAGTTATTACACCTGGAAAAGTAAAGTACAATAAAACTTCTTCTTCTTACAACTTCTTAAAGGACAAGTTATTACACCTGGAAAAGTAAAGTACAATAAAACATCTTCTTACAACTTCTTAAAGAACAAGTTATTACACCTAGAAAAGTAAAGTACAATAAAACGTCTTTTTAAAACTTTTTAAAGGACAAGTTATTACACCTGGAAAAGTAAAGGACAATAAAACTTCTTCTTACTTCTTCTTAAACGACAAGTTATTACACCTGGAAAAGTAAGGTACAATAAAACTTCTTCTTACAACTTCTTAAAGGACAAGTTATTACACCTGGAAAAGTAAAGTACAATAAAACATCTTCTTTTTACAACTTCTTAAAGGACAAGTTATTACATCTGGAAAAGTAAAGTACAATAAAACATCTTCTTACAACTTCTTAAAGGACAAGTTATTACACCTGGAAAAGTAAAGTACAATAAAACGTCTTTTTAAAAATTTTTAAAGGACAAGTTATTACACCTGGAAAAGTAAAGTACAATAAAACATCTTCTTTTTACAACTTCTTAAAGGACAAGTTATTACATCTGGAAAAGTAAAGTACAATAAAACGTCTTTTTAAAACTTTTTAAAGGACAAGTTATTACACCTGGAAAAGTAAAGTACAATAAAACTTCTTCTTACAACTTCTTAAACGACAAGTTATTACACCTAGAAAAGTAAAGTACAATAAAACGTCTTTTTACAACTTCTTAAAGGACAAGTTATTACACCTGGAAAAGTTAAGTACAATAAAACATCTTCTTACAACTTCTTAAAGGACAAGTTATTACACCTGGAAAAGTAAAGTACAATAAAACTTCTTACAACTTATTAAAGGACAAGTTATTACACCTGGAAAAGTAAAGGACAATAAAACTTCCTCTTACAACTTCTTAAAATATGTCAGCTAAAGTCTAAATTTGGAAAAAAAAAGATTTTATTGTTTTATTGTCAATTACTTTTCCAGGTGTAATAACTTGTCCTGTACTTTTCTAGAATATTTCATTAAATGGGTCCGCATTTTTCCCTGTAATATAGAAGATGATTGTTGTTATATCGGATAGAAATATTTCATAAACAAACATCATGAAAGCGCATATATAAATCAATAATTGTTTTTAAAAAATTATTAACTGCAAACATTTATAAAGTTTATTTTTATGAGGTTTTTAAATTTCATTACTACAAATCTCATTTTTTTTGCATTTCTGTTTCAATAAATCAATAAATTAGTGAAGGCTGCGAATTTGTATATTTTATGAAAGTTTCAAATCCAAATTTACAATGTAAAAATATTCCCAAAGAAATATTCCCAATACTTGAGAATTGTGAGACTATGACATGCTAAAACATGACAACGCAGAAACAGTTTTCTTTAGAAATTCTTAATAAATATTGATAAGATGTATGAGACCATACTTCTAAAGTCAGCAAAGAAAGTTGGTATTTAAAATAAACATCAAAGACTCGTAAACTGAAACAAGAAAAAATCCAATCATCTTTAAAAAAAAAAGAAATGTTTTTACATCTCCGCGCAATATAAAGGAAAATAACTGTACAAATCACGTGCGAAAAGAAACGTTCAATTAAGATGTTTGAATTAATGTATTCATGCCTTCAAATTGCCCTGAAGATTGTTTCAAAAATGATTTTTTCAAAAGTGATTTTTTCAAAAATGATTTTTTCAAAAGTGATTTTTTCAAAAGTGATTTTTTCAAAAATGATTTTTTCAAAAATGATTTTTTCAAATGTGATTAAACAAATTCTAGTTTAATTTTCACCTGAGAAATGTAAAGTTTCAGAATAATGAAACGTGTTTACATTTAGTATCTCCTGTTAGAAAAGGAACCGAAATAGAGCTTTCAGGAAACGGTAAAGTGGCACACCAAATGATCTATAGTAACGTTTCTATTTGACTGTAAATATTTTACCAGACAAATTTGCCCAAGTAATTTGCTGTCCGACTCTATTCTATCCTGGATGTTGTATTCGGTTTGGATTTATATTTATATTTGATTTATATTCATATTTTATTTATATTTATATTTTATTTATATTCATATTGGATTTATATTTATATTTAGTTTATATTTATATTTGATTTATATCTATATTTGATTTATATTTATATTTGATTTATATTATATTTATATTTGATTTATATTAATATTTGATTTATATTTGATTTATATTTATATTTGATTCATATTTATTTTTGATTTATATTTGATTTATATCTATATTTGATTTATATTTGATTTATATTTATATTTGATTCATATTTATTTTTTTATTTATATTTGATTTATATTTATATTTGATTTATATTTGATTTATATTTATATTTGATTTATATTTATTTTTTTATTTATATTTGATTTATATTTATATTTGATTTATATTTGATTTATATTTGATTTATATTTGATTTAACTTTATATTTGATTTATATTTGATTTATATTTATATTTGGTTCATATTTATTTTTGATTTATATTTGATTTATATTTATATTTGATTTATATATATATTTGATTCATATTTATATTTGATTTATATTTATATTTGATTTAAATTTGATTTATATTTATATTTGATTCATATTTGATTTATATTTATATTTGATTCATATTTATTTTTTATTTATATTTGATTTATATTTATATTTGAATTATATTTGATTTATATTTATATTTGATTTATATTTATTTTTGATTTATATTATATTTATATTTGATTTATATTTATATTTGATTTATATTTATATTTGATTTATATTATATTTATATTTGATTTATATTTATATTTGATTTATATTTGATTTATATTTATATTTGATTCATATTTATTTTTGATTTATATTTGATTTATATTTATATTTGAATTATATTTGATTTATATTTATATTTGATTTATATTTATTTTTGATTTATATTATATTTATATTTGATTTATATTTATATTTGATTTATATTTATATTTGATTTATATTTATATTTGATTTATATTATATTTATATTTGATTTATATTTATATTTGATTTATATTTGATTTATATTTATATTTGATTCATATTTATTTTTGATTTATATTTGATTTATATTTATATTTGATTTATATTTATATTTGATTCATATTTGATTTATATTTATATTTGATTTATATTTATTTTTGATTTATATTTGATATATGTTTATATTTGATTTATATTTGATTTATATTTGATTTAACTTTATATATAATTTATATTTGATTTATATTTATTTTTGGTTTATATATATATTTGATTCATATTTATATTTGATTTATATTTATATTTGATTTAAATTTGATTTATATTTATATTTGATTTATATTTGATTTATATTTATATTTGATTTATATTCATATTTGATTTACATAGCCAATTCATTGATTTTGTCCCAGCACATATATTTATGACCCGACTCCTTATTTTCAGGTAGAACAACACATTGAATACTTTACTTATAAAAAAATATTTTTCTAAACAATTTTATAAAAACGTTAAACTCTGATTCTAAGCAATACGTAGATTGGTTCTGATATTTTAAAAACGATATAAACTTGATTCGTGATTTTGAAACAAATTAATTACTTGATTGTGAAAGTAAACACAATAAATGTGATTAATCTGAAGTCCAATTGCAAAATATGCTATCTTAATTTTAAAGCAAATGTTTCATTGTTAATTATGCCCATGTATTGAAAAAAAGTTCTCTTTAGTAGCAAACCATTATGAAAATAGCTCTTCGTCCGCAACCATTATGAAACTTCTCTTACTGTTTCTAAGTTTGTGTATTTTTTTGTGTGACATTGTGCATAAGAGGGTTGGGGTTAGGAATGCGCATGAATCACCGGCCGGTGGGCGCGGCACGCCCGGCCGGGCCGTGCCGCCGGTAGGGCGGCGAGCGACACCAGGCGGCAGACTCGTCGGAGCGAAAATCGACAAAGTGCTGGCCGCGCCCGACCGGCCGCCGCCTCGACTGCGCGCGCCGACCGGCACCAGAGGATCGCGATCCGGCGCCGGCGAGACGACCTCGACCGGAAAGGTCGTAACGAATCGTGCCAGTTTTTTTTCGTGGCCCCCGTTCCGGCGTCGGAGGGGGGTCTCGCCGGGTAGCGACACCACTTCTGGGGGTTGTAACATCGGTGCAGAGTTCTGTATTTTCTTCTCAACACTGAAAAGTATAAACGATATTAAAAGATTAAAAATTGGTAAATTAACTGAAAAGAACAAAATTAACGAATTAGTTTGAAAAGTTTTTAAAATATTGTAATATAATTTATTGCAGTAAATATTACATAGAATACAGCGTTTTAATTAATTGCTATTTATATTAATATGAAAACTAAATCTAGCCAACTATTATATAAAGACAGTCGGATTTTCTGTATGTGTGTATGCGTGTGTCTGGCTAGAAGTCAGAACTACATAGCATACATGTACAAACCTTACATCATCAGATTCGGTGTGTACCCAGGTTGGTTATATAAACAGAATACTGTAATATACATCAAACTGAACCAGATTCCTGTATGTGAAGGGGGTCATGAATTTTGAATGTAAGAAAAAATTACTATTATTAAAACGTTCTGAATAGAATATTTTATTTAGGTCAAATTCATCAGGCACTAGTGTCGAGAGAGAGAAAAAGCTTTTAAAAGAAAAAAAATTGTCTGTATTTAGTGTTTGAAGGTGGAGAAAATCCAGCTCACCCCAAAATGGAATTGTGGATGGAAGCAACAATATATACTTATAGTCGCGTTAGCACACCCTCTCACGAATGAAATCGCCCTAGGGCACAGGTAATAACCCATTTTCTTCCACTAAGAAAAAAAGAAGAAACGTCTGATGGAGTACAATAATATCTTGGGACGGTGTTGTGCTGAATATCGATGAACAAAGAAATATGTCACAAACTCATATAATTATTGAGACAGATCCCAATTAACCATATCATTCTTAAACTGCATTACTCAGGATACTTGGATAGGTATATTTCCTTTTGATCGAATAGGTGCAGTAATATTATAGATCTGCATTTATTTCGGATGTGCATAAAATGGAAATACCGTCACAAACTCCGCCTAGTGTTTTGTAAATAGACACACATAACCATATTTATTCACAAACTATATAACTCAGGATACTGTGAGAAACAACATATATGTTGTGTTTTATTTTGTTCAAAGAATAATACTAAAAGAATAGGACGTCCATACAAAGGATATATGTCATACACTCGTACTAGGGTGTTGCTGTAACCTTTCATGTTCTTAAACTACATAAACCAATTTTGATCAAACAGAGCGCAATAATACTCTGGGGTCTGCGTTCCCACCTGACGTCCATAAAAAAGGAACTATGTATTGAATTTAGTAGTCAGTGCTCAACTGTTTGATCGGTTGAGCTGCAAATAAATAAACTCAAATGAACACTAAAAAGCCGGTTTATAAAAAGGCTGCCATGTTCCTTTATGCTCAGATGGGCAAGTTTATTCTCTAAGTTCTGATTGGCTGCTAGCCCATGAGTGGATAATCTAATAGTAAAATTATCGCTTGAATTAAGCAATATTAATATATCAACTATTAGAGCTCTTTCTGCCGGTGTTAGATTGATTTTGTATCTAGTATGCAAACATAATGATCTTTGGGGAAGAATGAGTTCCTTCTGGCTTAGCTGATTGCGAAAGAGAAACGGGTGGATTTTGCTGGCATTGGTTTAGCAGTACTGGTTGATGTTGGGTACCTGGGCGATGTCATTATGCTTCCTCTAGTTTGCAGTACTGGTGTACCTAGTATATGGTAATCCCAAAGTGTTTTTGTGGGGAATTTGGGCAAAACACTCGGAATGGGTACTGAAATTGTAGGTGTTTCAATTTTCTGAGAAATCTGCGATTTCGTAGAGTGATTCTGCTTGACCCATAAATCCTGATCCGATAGTGACGGTTAGGGAGTGTTTCGACAACTCTACCTGTTGTGCCACATCGATGATTGTTTGGGCATTGTATCGAGACTATTTCTCCTTCTTGAAGTTTACATAGAGTATATACTGTACGGTTATACAACTCTGTTAGAGTGTTGGGATTGTCTATAGTCAAAAGGTCAATGGTAGAGCAAGAGTTGTACAGAGGCTAGACCAATTCCTTGGATAGGGCTATTGTGATATTGCAGGATGTCTCGGTCAACATTGTCATTATCCAACAAGCCCTTAAAATCTGTATTGTCATGAATTATTATCTTTGCTGTTTTTGCAGCAAGCCCTGCTTGTATTGAGGGTATTCCATTGAGGACTGTCTGTGCTTCACAAACCGTGTCTTGAGGAAATGCTGAAATATATTGCAATTAAAAGGTGGGCTATCATCTTTGCTTAGTTCTTCTGTGTTGAATAGTTTACAACAAAGGGATATTAGTTTTGAGGTGATGGCATGACTTGGTTTTAGATTGTACAAAATATTCCAGCCAGTGAGTCTATCTGCAACTTAGAAGAGGTCCATAACTATCTATTATAAAGACTAATATGAGGCTGAAGTGGTTCACGTGGTTGACTTGGGGCAATGTTTATTCATACGAGGCAATATGTTCTAAAGTTGCATATGAATGCATTCATACTGGTCCAATATATAGAGTCATTGGCACAGGTTTTCATGCCAACTACGTCCTGTTGGGTTGCGTGTAGATAGTGTAGTACTCTTCGTTTGAATGATATGGGTACCTCATTCTCCCATCTATCAGTGCTAAGCCACTGCCAGTACCAAGTCACATCAGTGCTAAGCCAATGTCAGTACTGCATCGATAGCATATCTCCCAGAAGTGGCAGATTTATGGTCAAGTAAGAGAATGTTTGGATTAAACCATGTGACAATGACTCGGTGTATAGCAATATTTATCTGTATTAACAATATTGCTGCAGGGTTTGGAAAATGTTCAGGCAATATTTCCACATGGATGCTTGCTGCCTTATTGAAATAAAGTCGCTGATTCCCCTTGCATATGTAAAGGGCTTGCTTCGTTTTTCTTCCCTGAACCTCGAATTTCACAGGCAACCATCTCTGACATACTAGTATGAAATCTCCCACAGACCAAACGATTTTTTTTTATGGGACAAGCTTATTTATTGTGGGCCCCATGTTAAAAAGATGCCTTGGTCTCCAAGAAATATAGTCTCCCCACTATCCTGGAAGATCTTCAGCTTTGTTCCGTAGTCACTAGAGATGTTCTTCACCTGTCTGGGATCTGGATTTGGTAAGAATGGAATAGCATACACGTCTATTTCCATTACTTTATTTTCGCTTGTGGTCGTATATGTGCTCATCGTTTGGTTAAATATGACGTGAACGATAAGAGAATCTATGAGAGCCTTGGTAATCTCAAGACAATGTTTCTTTGCTCTCAAAAGGTGGTTAGGCAGCATGTTTGACTCCTATGCTGGACTTTTTAACTGGTAGGAGCTTGTTCCAACAGAGCCATGGTGGCTACCACAACCCATACGACCTTGATTGGAGTTTGGTTCAGTGAAACTATTATCGTGGTTAGGGGGGTGCTGGTACGAATATTACCTCTATTAGCTTGTAAAGCAGTGTTCTTTTGCTTATGGTATGTAGACATCTGAGCAATAGCCATGTCAGACGTGCTGAACATTGAGGTTTGGTGTTGCAAATGTCTCAGAATGGCAGATATTATGCTTGAGAGAATTAAGTACTCTGGCTTTGGCCAGAAAATCTGCTTGTAGTGTGTTGTTCACTATTCCCCTGATGAGTTGGTCCTTGATGTATATGTCGGACAGATCATGCTCACAAAGGGAACAAAGAATTGCAGTCAAGGACTGCGATCCAAAGGCGGTTAAGGTAGTTCTGTATTGTCTCAGTCTCATCTTGTGACACAGTGAGGCAATGAACGATGGGATATGACCTTTGTATGGGTCAGTGTTGATGAATTAAGGGTGGATGTTGTCGTTTACATTCTAAATGGACTCATCAGCAGAATTGTATAGCTGGATGTTGGCCTGAGATACACCCCTAAATCAATCCTGAATTTTCTGAATTGTTGATGAGTCATTTTGAGATGGAGCTGGGGCATAGATAGCCTAAGCTTATAGCTCCTTAGCTTGCCAGTGCTTCTCTAATTAATGTGACATGGCCTGAGCCATCATTTATAGGTTCTTCTTTTAGTGGGGTGGCTAAATGCAAAAATGCAATATAATCGTGCAAATGATGATACAAGCACCAAAATTGGCATGATGACTCTATAAGGTATACTAAAAATAATCTGTCCGACTAGCCACCTCAAAATCCAAGATGGCTGCCATTTTTCAAGATGGCCGCTATCAGGAGCTCACAATAACGATATTCTTTATAAATTGGTATCTATTCAACCGCTTGTAGTGATCTTGGTGTAAAATTGTATGTTTTGGGGCATACTGAATTCATTTATGACACTCTAGAAGGCATTTGAGTACCATTTGAGCATGACTATTAATAAAATAAACCAAAAATGACAATATCAAAACACATTTTATCAACGACATATCACATACTAAATTAATGGACTGCATGATTATAACCTAACTGACTAACTTAGTTGAACATGAACATGGCATTAAAGCTAAAAGAATAATACATAAATTGTTCACTGTTCACTACGACATTACTGGTCACAAACACAGCTGCACAGAGTAGTACAAGAAAGTTTGGCATGGAAACTTGAGGTAGTCTTTCCTGAAACCGCATTTAGTTAGTGGAAAGGTTGTCCAATGTATTTTCCATGCCCCTTCATTTTGAATCCAACCCCAGTTAGCAGGGGTGCTGGATTCTGGATTTGAGGCAGTCGCCTGACCCCATATGACTCTACCCTGGTAGGTCGCACATTTAGTGTGCTCCCTCAAGGCAGCTCTGATTGGTGGAATTGTATCGTAAGTCCTCTGCTTGCAAGCAAAGAGATCCAGCCTTGCCTCGTTGACATAGCTAGCTGTACTGGAGCAGTCGTACATTAGGACAACAAAGTTCTCCAGTTTCTGCAGGTCATCATCTGAAACTTCTTGTGGACAGTTGGTGAGTTTCTTGAAGGTTTCGGTAACATCCTCACATACATTCTATGTCTGCCATGCAGATTTTTTCCCTTTGCCATGGAAACCAGAGACAGTGAAAGCATGGAAAAACAGGATACCGGTGACCTTCTCCGTGCCTATTGAAGAAACCACACTGCTAGTTTCATCAATTGTGTCGCATGATGATAGAAAGTGACTATCTTCATATAAAACAGAGAAAAATGTTTAGTCTGGGATGAAATAACCTTGCTATGCACTGCAATAACTCAAAGAAAAGAATCTATCAGAAGCATGCAGGGTTACCATTTATGTGAAACAGATAGTGTTACCAATTATCGATGGTACATAGTGAGAGGTAATAATTACCACTCTCCACGTGCTACGATATTAGAATTAGTGTATGTTTGATACACTAACACTGAATATACGGTGGGAGGTAAGAAACACTTGGAACCAGTAATAACATTTTATATACAAACTATAAAGTAAAGTAATATGTATATCATATAAATGACTCAATACGAGTTGAATGCACATTGTCTTAAAATCATCGAAATACGTGACAGACAAAAAGAGTATTGATTTACTCCTCTCCAGGAGTTAGGGACAAGGCCAGTTTTTATCTTACTCCCACAAGTAAGATGTGACCCAAGGTCGGGTCGGGAAAGTGGGGTTTAAAAATTGCCTGGGCAGCCCCGTCGGCATTCCCCGGTAGGGGCGCCTCAGGCAGTAAGCAATAAACTTACTCCTCCCCAAAGAGGGGAGGCGAAGCCTGGGAGGGTGGACCTCCTAGAACTGCACAGGACAGACCCATAGACCGGCGTAAATCAAGCCCCGAAGGTCAAGACAATACCAGTCTATGGGGTGCAGTATCCATCAGAACAGATACTACACTTTGATCTTAGCCAAAAGGCCAAGAGTAAAGTCATTAATGAAACAATGACTTGTTAACATGTGACATGTAAAAGAGAAAAAAAAAAAGTATTTTCCGGTAATTTTTACATGACATGCTCAGGGGACCAATCGTGTAATCAAGACGCCCTCGAGTATAAAAGCCAATTATCTCCCTATAACGTGATCAAAGTACCAGCAACAGATGGGGCGCATGTGCCTGTCGCTGTCAAGACATCTGACATCTGACTAAATAGGAAAAGATACAATATTGCTCCTATGTTGAACATGTTTCAAGAACTGATTTTTCCGGATCAGTACTAAGCTTATCGTATCGGCCCATTCACCCAACACGAGCGATCTGCAGAAATTAGAGATCTTCTTATATCCTTTCTCTATCTAATAAATTGTTTTAGACTACAACAAAATAATGTTTTATGAAGAGGAGTATTCTTTCTTTTTTTTTTGAATATTTAAAAGAAATATTTATGAACATCATCTAACAGAAGAATGAGAGGTGATATGATTGAGACTTTCAAGATAATTAATGCCATTTCTAACTATGGTGGGCATTTTTTTAGTATTTCTTCTAGATCTGGAAGCTTATTGTCAAGGCAGTTTTCAAAAACTAGATCTGTTAACCAGTTAAGTTTTTTTTGCTCACAGAGTAATATGTTTTTGGAATAAGTTGCCAGATCAGATTAAGAACAGCAATAGCGTGGATCAGTTTAAGATGAGGTTGGATGAATTCAGAGAAAGTGGTAGGAGGGAGAAATTGAGGGGGCACTTTTAGGAGTTATCAAATAAAATATTTAACAGAATTTGATCTGGATATCGATACTGTACTAAGAGTTGAATTATTTTTTTTAACAGTTGAATTGAGAAGATAGTTAAAGGGGAGATGCCCAAGGACACACAACAAACAAATAAATAATAAACATCACAAAACGGATAATTCGAATGTTGTGATCTACAATGTGAAAAGAATATGAAACTAACTTTAAATATGGAGACGAATAACATATTTCGTTTCGGCTCTTATTTATTGTGTTAAGTGAACTTTTTATAATTGACTTTGTATAAAGGATCACAGCTTTGTTGTTTTGTTGTTATTTGTTCTGGGATGTGTCCGTGTCACCAAGGGCACATGTGCCTTTCTGTCTTGATTCAAACGTTCATTTTTTTTATGTGCATAACTCTGAATAATTCTTCCCTTTACAAACCAGAAAAAAATGTTTTCTTCCCATTAATTCATCTTTTTTTCCCAGACAAAATATTTTTTTCCCAACATTTTCTTTATTATACCTGGTTATCCCGACAATTTTCCTGTTTCTGACTGCATTTTTTGATGAGTTTTATTTCTTCAATCACAATCGTAAAACAATGACAAATATAATGGTAGTGAGGTCAGAGTCTTTAAAAATATTACAATCCAAGAAAAGTCAATGTCAAATAAAAGCAATAAATATTACTTTTGTTATATTTACTTATTATAATAACTAGTAGAGTTACCCGGCGTAGTCCGGGATCCTGGAAAAGCAAATGTAATAGTAAAACAAAAATGTGTGTAATATCATTCTTTTATCTCTCTCTCTCTCTCTCTCTCTCTCTCTCTCTCTCTCTCTCTTCCTGTCTCTCTCCCTCTCCCCCCTCTCTCTCTCTATCTCTCTCTCTCTCTCTCTCTCTCTCTCTGTCATGTTATTTTTTAAAACAAACTTTTGCAAATATGTAATTGTAATAAGAAAGAACGGAAGCAAGAAAGAACAGCATCCGACAGTTTGACATAGTTTCATTGTTGTTTTTCGAACATTTGCCAGTAAAAATGAAGGAATATTTTTTTGGCCTTCCCATGGACTAATTTGGTCCAAGGTGACCTCAAGCGAATAAATATAAGTTTTTTTTGCTTTTTTTTACTATAACCAGCTTAAAAATTGAATGAACCCCTTATCCGCAGCCCATGATGACAGATTACCTTTTTTATTCTTACATTTTACAATATGCAATTTTGAGAGTGAAACACAAGGATGTTCTTAGCATTGATTGGGTGAGAACCCGTATAAGTACAGTGGCGTTTATTGAGATAGATTTCAGTAAATTTATAACCTTTAAGTTTACTTAGCATTTCCTGAAAATATGTAATCTTGCTCCAAGGCATTATCTCCTTGTTGGGAGGCAAAAAGTTTGTACTTTTTTTTTTAATTAGAAATGTATGCATTGTATAAATTTCTAAGGTCGGGTTTTAATGTAGCTTCTGAAAAAAAGAGGCACTCTTGATTGGGACAAAAATTTAAATTGCCTCCGTCTAGAAGGATTTATCCTTCACTGACCGAGGACAGAGAAGATGTTGACAAAACTATGTAGAATCTCGCCCTCGTGAAGAGACAAGATCATAGGGACACGATCTCTGCAATGTTTTTTAATATAAAATAAATACAAAAAAACAAACAAGGCAGAATAGTTTTAATTGAAAAAACAAAAAGGTTTTACAAGAAAAAATTATCAGTGCTGTTTTAGCCCAGGAAGAAACCGTCGAAAAGGCGACATCGGCTTACCTCAACGACATTTACATTAATGAAGATGTCAAGTTAGTGACGCACATTCAAGTAAAATTGACAGATTTTGGCCTAAAATGCAAGGACTCAGAATGGCTTTGAGACGGAGCACATGTGCCTGGCTTGGACGTCAGTGGGGAGGATGGTACCCTGCGATGGAAACGAGGAAATGTGATCTCTAGCATCCCTGAAGTTCTCACAAAACGGACTATTTTTCCTTGTGCAGAAAACTCGTAGGACATCTGTAAATGTATGGTCGGCTTTGGATGGCAGTAGGCGTAATAAAACGCAGGGCGAATTTGATAACTAAAGGATGAGACGATCAAACAAGTGACACCGTTCTCGCCCGAATGATTGCAGAAAGTGGAGAGAGCAACACATGAGAACCCGGCCCGAGAGAGTGATGTGTCAATGGAGAAGAAATGAACGTATGGGCCGATGCCAGTTCAGTAGCGTCGGGAGTTCTGTTGGAGAAAGATGGTGCTCTGTTGGAGGATGCCTGTTTGTTTTGCTCTGCGGACGATGCCCACCACATCAATCTGCCTGACTTAGATGCTGTAATAGAAAGGTATTAACTTAGCACTACAGTGGCAAGCAAAGAGGTTGCACCTTCATACTGACCTCCTTTGCGTCTATCACTGGGTGTCTGACATGCTGACCGGGAAAGCAAAAATATGCACAAAGGCAGCAAACGAGATGCTGATAAGACGAAGGTTAGATACCTTAAAGAGTCTAGTTTCCGAGTATGACCTAGTAGTCATCATAACATTGGTCTTGTCATACTGTAACCTTGCTGACAAACTGACATGAATGCCTAGTAAATGGTACAATGCCATAAAGATGGGTGCCAAGCCCGTTGGTCAAACATGCGCTGCTACAGTGAGCACGATGAGCCAGCAGCAGATAGAAGACATCCACATGCAGAGCAGCCATTTGGGTGTCAAGAGGACTCTGTATTTTATGAGACGCATAGACCCAGCAATGACCAAATCAGCGGTCAAACAAGTCAATAAGCATTGTGAGATGTGTCAGTCAATTGGCCCAGCACCAGCGCGGTGTCAAAAAGGATGACTGGAAACAAGTGACACATGGCAAAGGGTTCGAATGGAAATCACTTATTATAATGGCAACAAATTTCTTACTCTAATCGACTGTAGACTCATTCGTTTGGCGGTTTCACACCAATTGCATGACAAGACTCAGCAAGCGTTATTCGACAACTATTGTCCGTCTTTTATGAATGGGGATCACCACATTAGATGTTGGCCAATGACAACCCAGCCTTTTGAAGCCAACAAGTCAGACAGTTTTGGTGTGAGTGGGGAGTTGATCTGTGGCTGCGATGCGCATATGTACCATCAGGCAATGACATTGTGAAAAGAAGGCACTGCAGCATGAAGAAGATTGCTGTCAGGAAGAAGTGCTCCATTGGGGAAGCAACATACTGATACAATATTATGCTGAAGGATGGTGTGTCCCCGGCAATCGAACCTACAAATGCCATCTACACGTACCAGGCTCGAGTAAAAGGAATTGGCCTTATGCAGTCACTTAACGACGAGAAGATGGACGGGCCATATGATGTAGGAGATCATGTCTGGGTGAAACCGCCAGGCTGTCGATATACCACCAAAATGAAACAGGGGCGAGTGGCTGGTGTAGTCAGTCAGCAATCTGTCCTGGTTGATGGAATCCCATGTCACATATGCAATATCCACCCTTCTTTGGAGGCGGACCATTCAACCACCGAGGAAAATGACAGGGAAAGTGATGAGTCGTCTGGGGATGACATATTAATGGGCAGTGCCAGTAATCCTCACGAGAATGGAGTCGCAAAGTCAGAAGCAGAAAGTTCGAACAATACGGAAACAGAAAATTCGTCAGACGATTCAGACGCAGAAACTGGGGTGCATATCCCACTTTGAAGAAGCGCACAAATCAAAAGGCCACCAGCACCCTGCATCATGTGTGATCAAGAGATCAGGGGGGAGTGTAGCAGTTATCATGCAGGTCCACTATCTAAAAAAGTGAGGGTCGTGCCAGGTGTCGTTCGTCGGGGATTGAACCCAGAGCGTTTCAATTACAAGATAAAATCTTGTTATTTCTGTGTGAGAACAAGAGTTCACTTATGCAAATGACTATTGTCTTGCATCAGCGAATTCTCCTTGAAATAAAAAGAGTAGAAACTTTCCTCTCCGGGTGTGACGATAACATTCAGTTGTCGCCATGTCCCGGACATACCAGTCGAAGTTCCGATCTCGATAATCCGTCTGTCGTTTTATCTGTCGGGCAGAGGTATTCATCCTGGGTGATCCTACGAGGTTCACCCCCTCTCAGGCCTTGCTGCTCCTCTTTGGGGTGAAGTAATTTATTGCTTACTGCCTGAGGCGCCCCGACTCGGGAATGCCGGGCAATTTTTAAATGGTCAGATTGCTCCTTATTTAGGGGCGCTGGCTTGACTCTTCCCACCTTCCGGCCTTGGGCCACATCTTCCTGCGATGGGAAGGAAGTTAATACCGTGACGAGTTAAGCGAAAAAATGAGAAAATTACAGAATTCGTCGGTTTAATTATACCTTTTTTATTTTTTCAATTTTTCTGATGGTCTTTTTTGTATTAAAAAAAAGAAAGAAAAGTTCCATAGGTTTCTCAGGTTTCATAGGTTTCACGAACGTTTTCGATTCATCGTCGAATCATTCTCAGGTGTCAAAAGAAAATGAACAAAAAAGCTGGAAAAAATAAAGAATTTTAAAAAGACAGCAGAGAAACGCACAGAGAACATTTTTCGCATTGTTCCAGGAAGTCGTTGACAATTTAAATTCAGTAACGCTCGATGGCATCACAGAACAAAATTGCATTACGTTAAGCATTTGAAAATGTTACGGCTGGTTTTATATATGATGTTATTAATTTTAGTTTGTTGTGTTTTTATGTAGATTGACGAGAGTCGGATTTCTATTTTGAGAGTTGGCTGTGTTGTGTTTTGGAGAATTGTTAATACAATTCGGGAGTCGGACTTTTCATTTTTTTTGTGTGTGTGCGTTTTTTTTTCTTTTTTCAACTACAGAAAGTCTTTCGTTAGTTTTTGAATACAATGTCTCTTTCACTGTTTGAATAATAAGTCTCTTTTACTATTTAAATAAAATGTCATTTTACAGTGAGGGTCTGTTGCTTTTCGTTAGAGTGTGTCAGCGTATGACTGTGTGTGAGTTGAGCATTTTGTCAGGGAGCGTAAGCATACGTTTATATGTGTGTGTGTGTGTGTGTGTGTGTGTGTGTGTGTGAGGGAATTGATTGGGTCTCCTTTGCCCACTTTGGGACAGCATAAGCATTTGTGTGTGTGTTTATGTGTCTGTGTGTGTGTCACTCTTTTGTCAGGCTGTTTCATTTTACTTCAGTCGAAGTTCTCAGAAATCAAGGGGCCCTTTCCCGAGGCTAACACTTGATTTCTATATGAGATACATAGATATTCAAATATTTCATTAAAGTTCTCCTTTACAGGTCAAACGTTGAGTTAGTAAAGAAGTAGAGAACATTAATTTTCCTCTCCCTAATTGACCAGTTTATTATGTTATAGTAGATCTTTCTTTTTGTCCTTTGGTCTTACCGGATTCCAGGACAAGAATTCATCTAGTCTGGTGGAGTATCCAGCTTAGTGCTGTTACTTGAGGAAACATCACTAGGAGAAGGTGCACCATTCCTCGTCTGGGCCAGTGTATAGCCGTGTTGTTTGGCTTCAAATACTATGTTATTTTGAATATTTGGTCAGGGTTTACTTGTAGGGTGAAGTATCCTCATGCCAGGTTTTCCTGACAAAACCTTGTACAGAGTGACCGAAGACACTCGAAGATGGTGTCTAGTAGGTAATTCAAACTCTGCATGAGTATGTGCGTATTCAACTTGTATTTTAACAAAGAGGAAAAATGGGTTGGCTGACTTGTGTCCAGGAGGAGAGGGGGGAGCGATGACAGCGAAATAGCAGCAGGCAGGTGAGAGTTTGGCATCTCATTCATCTCTTTCTTTTGGTCGGTCCATCCGCTCGCTGTATGAAAAATAGGATTCTGTTGCTGCTATGGGATGTTTTTATATTTTACGACCAGTTCCTGGAAGCATTTTATTTTTGGCGGGAGGTATCACTCTTGGTCGTGTTAACATAGCAGAAAGCACATCACATGACAGCCATTGTTTTTTTCTAAGTTGGTGCTGGGAGCTACTTTTTGTAACAAATATCTAATTTCGTTTTTAGCTGGTATTTGTGGGCATGGCTTGTGTTTTTTCGCCCACTCCTTTGGCAAGTTTATATTTTCTGTCAGATTGTGTTGTTAGTTCAGATGTGGGTGGTGTGCTTGTTAATGTAGGAAATTATTTGTGGAGGCGTAGAGTGTTTCGACATTCTGTTCTTAGTAGATAAATCCAAGTATGCTGGTTTTAACCGTATCCTATTTTCTATTTTTAATATTGGCCCTGAATATGTAACACAAAAAACGTATTCACAGTTGTGAAAGTCCTTTGGGATATAAAAGTATTTTGCTTGTGTCCTTGTAGGTGTGAAAATTAAGTCATTAATTCTTTATTTAAAATTCTGTACAAAGTTTGTAGTTGACTGAAAGTGATTTGGTTTCTGACAAAACTGGCCGGTAATGTCAGTGATGTTCCGAAAATCATTTTGTCGGATGATGTGAACCCTAAATCTTATTTTATTACTTACCTGATGGACAAAAAAAACTATAGGAATGTTTTCTAACCTTGTTTC
Organism: Sepiola atlantica; assembly: GCA_963556195.1. Lineage (NCBI taxonomy): Eukaryota > Metazoa > Mollusca > Cephalopoda > Sepiida > Sepiolidae > Sepiola > Sepiola atlantica. The sequence continues at coordinate 60,609,226 of OY744539.1, read as the reverse complement.
GGAACTGCTGTTTGCTGTCAGAGCTGCCTTTAGTTGTCTATGAAAACGTTTAACCATTCCGTTAGCACAAGGTTGATAAGCTGTAGTGGTTATATGTTTAACTCCAAAAAGTTTTGTGAACTTATTGGCCTTCTGAGCTTGATTTACGCCGGTCTATGGGTCTGTCCTGTGCAGTTCTAGGAGGTCCACCCTCCCAGGCTTCGCCTCCCCTCTTTGGGGAGGAGTAAGTTTATTACTTACTACCTGAGGCGCTCCTACCGGGGAATGTCGACGGGGCTGCCCAGGCAATTTTTAAACCCCACTTTCCCGACCCGACCTTGGGTCACATCTTACTTGTGGGAGTAAGATAAAAACTGGCCTTGTGCCTAACTCCTGGAGAGGAGTAAATCAATACTCATGGACAACCAAAAGTAGTTATCCAATAGTTATGCAATATTCCGTTCGCAACGGATTGTGCAGATGTATCTCACAAAGGAGCAACTTTGTAAATCTGTCGCTAATAGTCAACAGGTCCGCATGTCCATTGCTTCTGGCAGCAGTGGTCCAACTATGTCTATATGTAAGTTGGTGAATCTATCATCCGGTGGATACATTGGCCAGGAGGAGATTTTATATGTCTGCCCACTTTGCTTGTTTGTAATTTTTAACATACTTGAGTCTATTTCTTTATATCTCTATGAATTTTAGGCAAGACAAAACTAATTAATTTGTCCGTAGCTCGCCGGCCTGGGTGTGACAAGTTGTGGAAATGTTTAAAAGCCTTTATTTTATTTTGATTAAATTCTCTTTTGAGTTTCTACCGAAAATTCAAGTGGGGGAGTACAAACGACAGCAGCAACGATTTTGAATCCATACTTGATTTCTAAGCACGGCGCTGATTGGTGCAAGCGTTTAACTTCCTTCCTGGCTTGCCCAATCAGGGACCATCTCTCAGGCGAGCTGACTACCAGAGATTATAAAAGGGGTCGCCTAGTGTTTACTTCCTCTTTTCTTGGCTTGGACACGGCACTGTCAACAGCTTCACGTTGCTCAGACCAGCCCCTAAACTTTTCTTTTGAGACACAACAAAACATCCCCGGGTCGTTTTGGTCCTGGGTTTGACTTCAACAAGAAGACCGAAAATGGCTATGACCGCTGTACAGATGTGGACTTAATGTAACACACACACACACACACATTTACTTAGACACGCCTTGACTTCCACACCTGTGTACGGACACACATTATTCATATATGAACTTGTAGAGGTTTTCTACAAGCCGTCATATTGTTTAAATATCAATGACTCCTTATCTGCCTGCTGATTGGTTCAGGCTTGACCAATCAGTGGCCTTCTTTTAGGCGAATCTCGGGTGGCTAGCATAATTATATAAACACTTGACCGCCATCCGCTCGTTTTCTTTTACTTCAGTGGCACAAGACGACACTTCTCTCTCTTTCCTACTTTGGCACTGCCAAACACACGTCCCCCCTCTCTGGGGACGCAACAGACATTTTCCCGGGCCACTGGTCTTGGGTTCGACAAGACACCAAAATGGATACTGCCTCAACACGTGGACTTGATATTACAGACACACATACTTGCATACACATACGGACACGTCCTGACACCATAGCCGATGTACAAACATTCAATATCATAAACAATTCTCTTTTCCTCACTGGAGAAAAATAATAACTATGGCCTTTTATATTTTGTCTTCGTCAGTATCTCTAACATTTCCACTTCGTCACCCCTTTTATTCTATCTTACAAACTATTTTTCCTTTCATATATGAACGCTTCTCTCTTCCCTACTAACGGGGCATTTATTTAGTCACACGTGAACTTCCTAATCTTTAGGCTTCGTCCATACTTGTGGACGTATTCCTTTACTAACACCCTTCTTTTGCATTTCTCCTTTTATTTACATGTTAACGAAGACGACTAATAAAGTTTTTTTTTTAATATTAGAAGTGGACTTCGTCTCATTTCTATATGTTATACGCACATTTTAAAGTAAAAACAACTTTTGTAAATAAAACTATTTGTTAACAAAACCCTCTTTGTAATAGTAAAACTTTTTCGGCATAGGTGAAGATCGACCGACTCTAAGTAAAGTTGTTTCCAACCGGAAACGGTGTCCGTTCGAAATTCTTTCCGATATTAAAAACTTCCTGTTTTGGCTAATCGAATAGGTGTTATGCTTTCTCAGAAAATATAATGACAGTTTTGTACTAAATTTTATTTTAAATAATTTATTTGACAAAAATAAATAATCACAGTTTAGTTTTTTACACAGTTTGATTTTCTTTCGGAAAATATAATGTAATGTTTTTTGCTAATGAAATATTTTTAATTTAGGGGAGGGAAAATAATAAAATAGGTTGTTTTATTTTCTTTGGGAAAAATAAGAATGTTTCAACAATCATAGTACTGTCGGATCGCATATATCATATGGTCGAAGTAATTTATGTTTACTTGGCGACGCTATAAATGGCAATTAAGCCCTGCCGGGCCAACCATTCTAAAATTCTCTTTTTTCCGTTCGTGTCCATTAGTAACACCTCCCAGGAGGTAGTGCACAAACGACATTCAGCTGCAGATTAGTACGTCTTGAACAATACTATGCATTATTATATAGAAAAAAAAATACAGAGAAAATTAAACTACAGAATACCGGAAGTAGTTATCTACGCAGTTTATTATCGGGTACGGATCGCGGCCTGACACCGTAGCAGCGCCGCAGAAACTGCTCTTAGGGTCGCTCGTTCTTCACCAATGCCACTTTTTTCTTTAATAAAAATATGTGATGGCAAAATTATAAAAATGCGTATTTGTTGTTACGATTCAACCGGAAGTAAAAGTTAAAAAAATTGGTGGTGGGCCAAAGTGTGTTCTTCTGGTCGTTGCTCATTCTGGGGTGCTTGGAATCCATTTGATCTGTTGCGGGACCGACCGAGGGGGGTGTCGATCGGCCACACAACTAAGAAAAGGTGGACACGGGCAAGTAACGGCAATGGCAAAGAAGAGAGGACAAACAACTGGTGTTCAGTTTAAAGAAGGATGTTTATTTACCATATGGTAATATCAAGTGAAGTGAAATGAGATGGTGTCACTGGATCAGGAGTGGTGCAGGAGCTCAGGACTGCAGGGTGCTGGTGCAGGAACTCGGGACTGCAGGATGCTGGAGCAGTTGGAGCAGGAGAGTGCTGGCGCAGGAACTCGGGACTGCAGGGTGCCGGAGCAGGAGAGTGCTGGCGCAGGAACTCGGGACTGCAGGGTGCTGAAGCAGGAGTCGGAGCTGCAAGGTGTTGATGCAGGGAGCTGGAACAGGGAATAAGGGATATCTTCACTTGCCGTGTTTTTGCTGAGTCACAGTGAACAAAAAATGGCGATTTGAAGCGTCGGTGCGTGTCGGGCCCCGACAGATCAAAAAATATGAATATTAGATGTTATTCTTGTGTTTTGTGCGTTTTAAACACGGGAAAGCCTATGTTCTATGGTAGTCCCTTCTTTTGCACATTCATAGCCAGGGATCATCAATATAAAGCTTATGGCGAAGGAAAGAAAGATGAAGGGTACTAAACGGGTGTGCATTTATTAAATTATTGGATGTAAACTTTCAATCTTTAAATACATGAATATTTGCTAAGAATTTTAAAGACAGTTTAAATGACTTTCTATTCGATAGTTTAAATACTTTCAAATTCCTCTCAAATTTCTATCAGTCACGAACTCATTGATTTTTTCAACTATTAACAAAATAAGAAACCTAAATGCATTGTGATGGATTTAATCTCGTAATAGGATTTTAATTTACTTTTTTTTGGGGGGGGGGGGTAATGATTAGTTTATCGAATTGACATTCTCTATTTTATCAACACTTCAACAACAAAAGCTAAAACTGGGGCAATAAAAACCAGCTCCCAACGACCAGTCTAACAAAAAGGAACAAAAAGCCAAAAATAGCTGTCACGTGACCTGTCGGAAACTACGTCGGCCAAACCACTGGTGAAACAATATAAAAGCAAACATATAAACAATATAAACTGGTGAAACAATATAAAAGCAAACCATGCGACAAAATCTGTCTCTTTTTTTCTCTTTCCTTTTTCCTCTTCATTTCAGCGAGCAGGCAACAGCGTTTTCGCTCCAACTACTCCCCCACCCAACTTCAGGTGTCGGGAGGCTGACGGACATTTCAGTTACGCACACACAGCGGCTACTTTCAACTCACACACACACACACACGCACGCATGCACACACATGCTTACACACACTGCTGACAAAGGCACGTACACACCCTATCATTTTCACTCCCACACGCACACACACACACGCGCGTACAACCGCACATTGCTGACAAAGGCACACACACACACATACAAATGCCTAAACGACTTATCAACTCACGTGCACGCACATACATAAAAAAGATGAGTGTTCTCAGCAACAATAACAAGTGCAGGTTCTGCCACACAGAAGTGGAGAGTGTGAGCCACCTGACATACAGTGAGATATAAAATTTTATTGCAGAACAAGAAATACAATTTCAAACCAACAATAAATAAACAATCATGGCTAACATTGTGAAGACAAACCAAAACAAGTCAAATTATTTATCAAACAATAATATGAGAGAAAGAGAAGCAAAGAGACACATACAGACATAGGTAGATAGAGAGGGGGGAGAGAAAGAAAGAAAGAGAGAGTCAACAGATGACGATTAGAACGGAAGTGACGCCGCCGTTACTGGCATAGCGTTGCCACGAACGATAGCCAGGGAGATGCGTTGGAAAAACCAGGCTGACTCACGGGGCTCGTGCCTAGACGTTGAAATCCTCCGTCCAATGTCCTGAAAAATCCATCCAGTTGTAAGGTTCTGTTGGGGAATAGCTACTATACAATGCGACACAACGGAGTGTGCAAACACCTCCACTGGACTATATGTAAAAAGTTAAATATCCAGTGTAGCAACAAGTCCTGGGAGCATATACCAGAAGGAACAGTTGGAAACATGTAATGGGGTACATATTATGATATATACAAAGTACATAATTAATAAAGAGAGAATATATTAATGTTCCAATAAAATCGATAAAGACACATGTTACCGATGTGAAACATAGAGAAGATGCGTGAGTAAATATTACTTACATTTGTGTTCAGCTTTCTAGATGTCTAAGCGACTGCTACCAGAAGAGGTGCATGCTGATCACAGCATCAAGGTTTGTAAAAGCCATGCACAGATGGCAGCTGGTCAAAGTATGTCCGACAGCCTTGAACAACCAGCCAGTATTCACCCACTGGTTTAGTTCATAAGTTGTTTTTATTTTTCAGTTTATTCTCTCTAATATATTTTTTACTAATTTTGCCAATTTCTTGTCTAGTAGGGTTTATAAGTCTGGTGGCTGGTTTTGTTTGGAAGTCAGGTTTGTGGTCCTTGAGTAGAATATATGCCTCTTTTTTCTTAATTTCCCTATTTTATCACTAATTTTTAGTTTATCAATTATGATTTTATTATCCGTGTTTATTGTTTTAACTAAGTCGACGTATGATTTTCTGTAATTATTTATAATATTAATGGCCAAGCAGTTTGTAGTATTCCTATTTAATTAGTTTATAGACATTTGAGGTTTTATCGGTTTTGGCTAATATGTATTTTGAATCGTTAATTTCATTTACAATTTTGTCAATATTTATTGAAATGGGTTTTTTCTTTTATGGAAAGTAATATTTCAAACTATGGTCATTTTAAAAACCGTCCAGTTTTTCAACACCGGGAGCAGTTCATTGGTTTCTGAATCCAAAATATTCTTTTAAATCGTCGTTTGTAGATCCTTTGAGAAAAAAACTACATTAGATCCATTGCTCTTTCTGCTTCTCATAAAGTTGGTTCTCTTTATCGCTCCAAACACTTTCTCACACCTCAGGTTATTCTCTATCTCTACAAATCTACTATCAAACCATGTATGGAGTACTGTTGTAATATTTCGGCTAGTGAATCTCTGGCCCATTTGAGTATTCTGGATAAGGTGCAGGAACGTATCTGTAATTTGATTGGCCACACCCTTTATTCTTCTCTACACCCTCTCTCTCACAGACGTTATTTTACTAGTCTCAGTCTTTTCTATAAATACGATCAGAATTATGTGATCTATTCCCTGTTTTTTTTCCAGCTCATTTGACTCGTTGGTCTAATGGTCTCCATCACTTCGCTGTTTTGATACCTCATTGTGATACAGCTTCCTATTCCAGTAGCTTCTTTCCAAGAACTGCAGGCTTGTGAAATTCTCTTCCTGCTGACTGTTTTCTTCCTACCTATAGCTTTTGTCTTTTCAAGACTAAGGTCAATAGGCATCTCCTGTCTTTGCGATAATCATATTTCGTTCTTGTTAGCTCCTTACATCAAGTGGCTTCATGCCTTGTCTGGAGCGATTTCCATAAAAAAATATTATTAGAAAATGTAGAAACACAGTGTTAATTAGCAAACAGGAACAATGGACCAAAGGCAACCAATCTAGATCCTTGGATGTCTCGATGGAGTCTTTGGATTCTCAGAAGTAACCGACCAAGTTGGACTTTATATATTATACAACCTCACAAAATACATTGAAATAAAAGATATTGAATTATACAGAGATGATGGCCTCCTATTATTAAAAAAAGCTCAAATGAACTACAATGTGAAAAATAAAAAAAGATTATTCTTAAAGAGATGAAAAGGTTCGGTCTCAAATTAGAAATAACATCAAACATAAAACTAGTTAATTTTTAGACGTAACATTTACCTTAAATAAAGGAACGTATGAACTTTATACTAAAGATAACACTAACCCAATCTACGTCCACCCACTTTCAAATCACCCTAAAACTATAATTAAACATATTCCCAAATCAATTGAAAAGAGAATTAACAACAACTCTGCTAATGAGGATTTTTTAATGCATATAAGTCCTTTTATAAAATCTACAGCGCCCAAAAATAGACATAAGAAAGTAAGAAGTAGGAAGATTATCTGGTTTACACCACCATTTAACCACATAGTTAAAATCTAACTAGGTAAAAGATTCCTAAATTTAATTAACTTGCATTTCCTTTCCAATAATATCCTCCATAAAATCTTTAACAAAATACACTATTTAATTAAGTTACAGTTGTGCTGAAAATTTAGAAAAAATAATTTAAAAACATAATAATGAAATATTGAACAACACCAGTACTGAAGCACGTAATAAAACAAGAACAATTAAGCATGCTCATACCACTTCTCATTGTGGTCCAATTCATAAAGTTTGCATATATTCCTTATATGCATATATTACTAATATATTATTATTATTATTATTATTATTATTATTATTATTATTATTATTATTATTATTATTATTATTATTTGTGCCCTTATTATTATTATTTTTTATTATTATCATTATTGGTAATATTACATTACACGTTCGAATCGACGACACCTCGTGGCCACAAAATCATAATACGAAATCATACGAAAATCCCTCGGAAGCGCCGACCAAGGCTCGTCCCACAGAATCGATCCAAAGTTCTTAATATCTTTTAAACAACGGCGCCAAAATGAGTTTTGTTGTTACATAATCACATGATAATTAAAGTCTCTTGCACGCTTCTAATAATACGAAAACAACACAAAAGTTTAGAAGCGTTTTCAACACTTTTTTTAACACTCATTTTTAAGAGGCACTTTTAAGCCTCTAAACTGACAGTCCTTTTAACATTACTTTTTAAACACTATTCTTTTTAAACAACTTCTTTTTGAACATTTCTTTTTAAGCACATTATTTTAAGTGCTTTTTTGTTAAAACATCTTTTCTTTCCAAACATTTTTCTCATTAAAAACAGTTTACTTTAAAATATTTCTCTCTTTTTTTTACGCAGTTCGTTAAGCACATTTTACTTATATTAAAAATTTTTCTCGTTAAAACATTTTACTTATTAAAACACTGTTCTCTTTATTACACAGTTACTATTTCAACACATTTCTTTTTAAACACTTTTTCCTCTTAAAACATTGTCACAGTTTATCTTTTCTGTTTTTCAAATTAACTTCAAATTAAATATTGTTCACTTTAAACATAGTTCTTTTTAATATATCAAATTAAGCATGGTGCACTTTTTCTTTCTGTTTTAGTTCTTTCAGTTTTTTTAGATTAGGACCCAAAAATGTTATGCACAAAAAGTTACCTTACATTTTTTTGTCGTCTGGTTGTGATCGCCATTTGTGCCGGCGGTTTCGTTGTGTCTCTGGCCGTGATCGATGCTGGTGGTCTTTGATCTGTGGATAAACTTTATAGACAGGCAGGAGACAACACAGAGACAATTTTTCCTCAGATTCAATTCTTTCATTCTGGACACGGTTGTGGGGGTTTTATCCATTCATTGGCTCGATTCTCATTCATACCGCTTGTGGGGTGCGACGATGCACGGATTTCTCTGCTAGATCTCTTTGAGATCCAGCCATTACGACGAGCGACTACATCTTCGACGTTTACACTATCACTTCCAAAAGCGTTCTCTTTTTGGGAATCTTAATTCCCCTTTTCCATTTGAAGACACATAGAGAGGTCAACCGTTCGGCTCGCTTCCAAAACCCCAACTCTTTCAAAAACTCTCGTTTCTCACGAACAAGGAGTGACGTCACAGATCCACACGTGCGACAGTCATGCAAAACCATTTCCTTCACTCATGTATTCTGACCTTTTCTGACCCGAGATTTCCTGTGTCGGCATGAATCTGTAACTTTGTTATGGTCTGACAAAACATGATTGACTCATAACGGTCCCCTTCGGTGCATGTCAGCTTGACCCGCACTCATTGTCTTCATTTGACCCATCCATAATTCACACTAGTTAACTTAATCGTATCTAACGATATCGGGCCCCATCCAGAATATAACAGTAGCAATAGAGTGAAAATAGTGTGAGTGATAATTATCATTATTATCAATACCTTACATATTTTTATCATGATGTTATTTTTTCTATTTAGGATTAAATTTTAAAAAAAGAGAAAAATAAAATTAACTTAAACGGCTTCCATTATTTGACAGAATTATTTTACCACAAAAATATCAGACAGACAAACCCTGTTATTCCTCCTCCATTTCTGTCGACCCACTTCCCCCCTCCCCCTCACATCTCATTCTAACCTTTAAACCCGCCATAGCAACAACCACCCTGCTTCTACCTTTTAACTTACAACTTGCCACCCAACAAATCCCTTCTTTCCCATCTAAGATCTGAGACCTTAAAAATATGCTATAAATCAATTACCCTTTCAATCTTTTAACTCTTCATCCAGAATACCATAGACAACACCCATTCAAAATTACCACTGACTAAGACAAGCTACTAGGGATCATAAAGGCATTGGTCACTGAAAAGTCAAACCCCATCGTTCATCACCTCACTTTTGCTTCTATGTCACAGGGTGAGACTGAAACAATACAGAACTACCTCGTTTGCTCCATGGCTACAGCCATCGACTGCAATTTTTTTATGTCCCCTTTGTGATCATGACCTGTCCGGTATGTACATTAAGGACCAACTCATCCTCATCCGGATCGCAGACAAGCCAAAAACATCTCTTATGACTACAGCACCAAACTTAACATATTCCCGGATAGTGGGATCACTCTATGTGTAGGAGATCTATGAATAACAAAGTCCTATCAAGGAAATCCTGGGAGATTTCACACGTGTATATCAGGGATGGTTGCCGTTGAACTTCGTGATTCAAGGAAGAACAACCAAACAAACCCTTAACAAGCAAAGGGATCTAGCGACTTTATTTCAGCAAGACAGCTGATGTGAGAATACTGCTCGAATATTTCTCAAACCTTGCGGCAACATTGTTAATCCAGGCAAATATTGCAATACAATACATCGAGAGTGAGAATCATTTTCCAAGTCGTCCAAAACCGAAGAAAACATTAGCAGGTTTAGGAGTAGTTCCTAGAGCAATTTTTTAAAACAGTTTTCAAAATGATTCCCATCTTTGTCTCTGTCAGAATAGCATTCAAAAAACGATAGGGTCATTCAAATCTATACATGGCCCTGTCGGACATATGTCCGACAGGGCCAGGCATTAAAGAGGGAGCATTTTTTCTAAAACCAGACGTAATTAAATCATTTCCTTATCATTTCAAGGAGCCAGTATGACACGCCCTTTTGGATGATGTCAAAAGATGCACGCTTAGTCCAATGCCAATTTGTACCCCTACCGATTTGTTTATCACTGCAAAATTGCTCTGTTAATATCAAAAGTTTTAACATCCTTCTTTACCAAATTAACAATGATTGGCTTAGATATGAAAAATACATTCTCAAGATCTTAATTCTAAATTAAGTGTGAATTTTGTTTGACAAGGTCTTGAAAGAGAGACTTTATGTGGCTTAGGGAATGTGCTCATGCTACTTGGTTAACTAATCCAAACCAAGAACTTGCATCAGTTATATTCTTTGGAATAGGCAAGTTGGTAATTGCATTGAGCAAATTTTTTGAAGGGCTACTCCTGATGATGCTATTTGAAGGCCCCTAAACTGAACTACATTCAGGAAAAATTAGAATTTTTTTATGAAGGACAATTCCGTTTTCTGCAGAAAGTGATAGGTAGTCATATGTATGGTAGAAGGCATTTCATATACTGTTGTCAAAACGTAGCGTATCATCAACGAATTTCACTTTGCCAGAAAATTTTAAGGATTTCATCATATCTATGTGTATAGTATCCTTGCGGCATTCGGAGATACATGAATCGGACCCATTCCATAATGAAGGTTGCAAGTGGCTGAGATTCCTTATCTTTAGGGATTGAATGATAACCATCCATTACATCCAAGACGTTTTTTTTTGTTAGGTACTACCTGAAATGGTGAGCTAGTATGGTGTGTATCTCTTATTTGCATTGAGAATTTAAATGCTGATAGTCCACCGTTCTTCTCGGTTTTCCATCTTTTTTGCAGTGACTACCATAGTGCTACACCAATCTGGAGCGGTACCAACGGGCACTAGGATAAGAATGTCTCTTTTGACATCATCCCAAAGGGTGTGTCATACTTGCTCCTTGAAATGATAAGGCACAGGAATTGGGTTGTATCTGGCTTCAGGAACTGCTCCCTCTATATGGGCAGTGATACCAGGCATAGATGCGAATACCCCATCTTTTTTTAACGCTGTTTTGACAAAATACTGTAGAAGCCAATCCTTAAGCCTGCCAATGTTTTCTTCCATTGAGAGAAAAGGAAGGCTTTTGGGGCGACTTGGCAATTAATTCCCGCACATGATCTATTGCATTGCGATATTTGCCTGGGTTGACAATATTGCCGCAGGGTTTGGGAAATCTTCAGGCAGTATGGATTGTACCATTATGGTGCCCAAATCTCTCAGAGGAAGAGTACTATGCTAATTACACTCAGCCCAGATGGGGAATGGTTGGCATTAAAGCCAATGACTCAGTATATTGGCTCAGTATGAATGCATCCATATGCAACTTCAGAACGAACTGGGTTTTATACACAAACATCGTCAGTGATGTGAACCACTCATATTAACAACAGCCCCAGATTGACCTTTCCAGCAGATAGTGATGGACCTTTTTCTACGTCGAACACATTGCATACCTCATATGTGCAGATAGATTAACTGGCTGGATTATTTTGTATGATCTAAAACCAGGTCATGCTATCACCTCAAAACTAATATCAATCTGTCCGAAACTATTTCACACATATGGCACTTGAGAAGAACTAAGCAGCGATGGTAGTCGACTTTTTAATTTCAACATATTTCAGCAATTCCTCAAGACATGGTGTTTGAAGCACAGACAGCTTTTAGTGGCATACTCTCAATCTAATGACTGACAGTTAGGGAGAATTTTGACAACTCGACCTGTTAGTAAAGGGCATATTACATACATGTAGTAAAGGGCATATTACATACATGTAGTAAAGGGCATATTACATACATGTGGTAAAGGGCATATTACATACATGTAGTAAAGGGCATATTACAGACATGTGGTAAAGGGCATATTTTAGAATAAAAGTGACAAAATCTCGTTCTAACATTTAATAACTTTATTGGGTCGTCTTCGTTAGTACGTGAACAAAAGGGAAAGAGGTTAGTATGTCCATAAGTATGGACGAAGGCAATAGTAAAGGAATTTCCCATTATTATATTTGCCCAGTGAGGAAAAGACAATTGTTTATGATATTGAATGTTTGTACACCGGCTATGGTGTCAGGACGCGTCCATATGTGTATGCAAGTATGTGTGTCTGTAATATCATGTCCACGTGTTTAGGTAGTAGCCATTTTGGTGTCTTGTCGAACACAGGACCAGTGGCCCGGGAAAATGTCTGTTGCATCCCCAGAGAGAGGGGGTCGGGTGTTTGGCAGTGCCAAAGTAGGAAAGAGAGAGAAGTGTCGTCTCGTGCCACAGAAGTAAAAGAGAATGGGCGGATGGCGGTCCAGTGTTTATATAATTATGCTAGCCATCCGAGATTCACTTAAAAGAAGGCCACTGATTGGTCAAGCCAAGGAGGAAGTAGTTTGCCTGAGCCAATCAGCAGGCAGCTAAGAAGTCATTGATATTTAAACAATATGGCGGCTTGCAGGAAACTGCTACAATATCACATACATGAGAAAATGTGCCACATGGGGATTGATAAAATATGAAGCAATTACTTCTGGCCAGTGTTGTAGAGTGAAGTATCTGCTTAAGTAACTAGCTGTGCAATATGTAAAAGAAATGAAATGAGACAGCTCTGTTGCAGAGAACTACAAAGAAAATGCATATTTTATGCAAGCGTTGGTCGCAGTTAGGTTTTATACAAATAAAGTCTTCCCTCTATTACATATTGTCTAGACGGGATGTGGTAATCGCCATAGATAATCTACTGAAACAGTGGAAAGGGCTCCAAGCCGATCACTAGAAGTAGGAGAATAAGAAATATGACTCTTGTGGATCCTGAAGTAATGGGAACTGAGAGTGAGTCTGGCAATGAATGGAAGGAAATTATTGGAAGGTTTATGAAGCCGGAAGGATGAAGTGCGGGTGAGGAAATCCATTATCTGTGCTCAAATATTACGAGGTTAGAGATAGCCAAGAATAGAGGTCACATAAATGAGCTGATTGCAAATCTCAGGGTATTAAGAAAGAGAGACGGAGAGAGAGAGAGAGAGAGAGAGAGAGAGAAGCGAATGTGTCTGAGACAAATAGGATTGCGGAAGCTGGATAACATTTCCAACTAATGGTTATGATCAATAAGGTATGCCACAAGCCAATCCTTGATAACTTTATTATAACATGTTACAGCGCAACTGAACACGTTATTGCTGAGACATGTGACATAGTGAGATCAAACCATTTAAGAGAACTATTATTAAATATATTAATTGAGTTGCCCCATCTGCTAGTGGACACGACTGAATAATTTCTGGAAGCACTAAAGCGCTTTAGGTTGTGTTACATTATTGGAAGGTAGTAAGCTGTTAGTCTTGATGCGTGTCCAACTGTTGAACAGAGATAGTACCTCCTAGTAATAAACTTGTCCATTCCCTACTCCAAAGTAGAACAGAAACTAGGAGCAAATATAAAATTGGAATCAAATTCGTAGCCGTAAATCTAGCCTGAACAGAGTTTATGGTGTTGACCAAAGAGGAGGCAAGGAAATGTGTAACTGATGCTTTGGGTATATGTACTTCAGTGACACCCATTTATGTAACTGGCAACCACAGATCTGGAGTTGAGGGTAAAATTAAAATGAATTATCAGATGGAGGTATTGACGAATACCGTGCTACCACAAGCAGATTAAATGCTTAACCTTCAAAAACTTATTGCCTTGCAGAAATGCTGAGGTAAAATCAAAAGTCTCCACCTGCCACATCATAACCGAGGCCGTTAACAATACAAGATCTATAGCCTCACAGCTACACGGGGAATCTGTTTTTAGGTTATGTTAATCTTCTTCATAACCATGTGCAACAAGACGAGCCTTCATTATCTTTTGGTCCTTCACAAATTTTTCTGTTATCACCCATCTTGTTGATATACATTTTTGCTCCATGTCAGACACACATTCATATACTTCATGAATTTCCATATTTTCCAATTCTCTTTTCTTTGCATCAATCACATCTTCTCCTTGTTCTTGTTTAGAAGAAAGCAAAACTGCATGTTCCTGATAACTTGCTCCCTCTGTTGCTTGAGAAAATTCTCTCCATTGATCAACATGATCCCAATTGATACATAGAGGATTTTCATCTTCGGCTTCAGGTTTTATATTTAGCCAATGGCTATATTTCTCGTTGACTTTGGTTGTGTGTTCATAACCATTCCTTTTTTTCATTCATCACCCCCTTTTAATTTATACTCTACAACTTCGTATCTACTTGGTTTTATACCGTTATTTTCCACTTCCCTTCTATCGCTATTGTTATTATATTGTCCTTCATCTTCCTCCTCCAAGACTTCATTCATCTTATTTGAAGAATTTGTATTTTCTTCATTCTTTAGACCTCGCAATTCCTTGTCTACCTTCATCAAGGGGTATGGATGCATCCTAACAAATGCTCCTCCATATCTGATCAATACACATTGCCCTTCTTTACCCAAAACTTTAGCAGGACCATGCCATCCTTTATAATTTTGCCTTCTATATTCTTCGCTTGTTTTGGTTTTAATCAATCTGGCAGCAGAGTACCTAAATTAGCTACCTACCTACCTACCTACCTACCTACCTACCTACCTATGCCTTTGATGTGCTTGATTCGAGAGTAAATGAAACACAACACCGTAACCTCTCCCAAGACTTCATTCATCTCATTTAAAGAATTTGTATTTTCTCAATTCCTTAGACCTCACAATTCCTTGTCTACCTTCATCAAGTGGCATGGAGACATCCTGAAAAATGCTCCTCCATATCTGATCAATACACATTGCCCTTTTTTAACAAAAACTTTAGCAGGACCACGCCATCCTTTATAGTTTTGTCTTCTATAGTAGATATGGTCACCTGTCACAAAACCTTCATCCGCATAAGTCCTTATATTGGATCTCAAAGCTCTCCGAATTATTTTGCTTGCTGCATGTAGGGCGATTAAATTTATTCTAACCATGTCACTGGTTGTCACTGGTTGTCACTGGTTATTGCAGTTTCCAATGCAGGTAATCGATCATTCAAAACTGAGGAGGTGTTAATGTTTGACCCAAATACAAGCTCATTTGGACTATATCCAGAATGATTCTGAAGTGCATTTTTGGCACTGACAGCCCACGCATGAGCTATTTCTGGCTCAGATTTTTCATCATCTAATGTTTTTATCATTGCTTCCGCAATTATTAGATTGTGACGTTCCACGGTACCATTGCTGAATGAAATTTCTGCAGCTGTCGTGCATGTTTCAACATTCATCTTTCGTTCATCTGTCGGTAGCCCTCATTATTAAACTCTCCTCCATTGTCACTCAAAATCGCTTAGGAGCTCCAAAATAAGATATCCACATTAAAAATATGTTGCGAATAATTTATTCGCTCGTTTTGGTTTTAATCAATCTGGCAGCAGAGTACCTATCAATAGGATGCAGAATCCAGCATTGGTTATGTTGATGTTCCTTTAAATTCAAACATACAGTGTCATTTAACCTGTTACGAAGAGCCAATCCTATAACTGGTCGAGGAGGGGGTCTTCTAAACCTCTGACAAACTGAACAAGAATCACAAACATCTTTGATCTGATTCAGAAATTCCTTATCATGAAATGCCTTACTGCCTCAAACCAAAGCTATTAATTTCTCTTTAGATGCATGAGCAAACTGTCTGTGTAATTTCTCAGCCTTTCTCCTTTACTCCACTCTAGTGCATCCTCTTAATGTCTCACAGTGCAACACTATGCCCGGTGCATTTTAACCTCAAAAAGCATATTAGTTAGCGGAAGACTATAATGTTCAAAAATCGTGATTTGCAATTTTATATATTTGCCAAAAATTCGACAGCTGTCATTTTAAAAATTTAATAGTATTCCTGCAGTTTTCATAAATTTATGACTTAATAACAGGGGTAAATCATTTTTTACGATGTCAGCCTCAATATAACCTCTGACACCTTTTATACCTCCTATTGTTACAGGAAATGTAACTGTTTTAATGGCTTTCAATTCCACTCCATCTCCAAAACAAAATATTTTGTTAGACCTAACAATTTCCACTAACTGCTTATCTTAGTCATTTAATGTATCAGAGAATATGTTAAATCAAAGTTCTCCAGCAACAGTTCGTGAACAAGCAGAGTCCAACACTGCCATACCCAATGTCTCTTTCACAAGATCGGACATTTTTACATTAGAATAAGAATCATTTATCAATGTTCGATAACATGAATCAACATTAAACAAAGTAAAGTTCACCTAGTCTGAATCCACAACAGTTGCTTAGTTGAATTACATTTAAAACAATGCATTATCTTACCTTGTCTGTCCATTGGATTTGTATTATAATCCCGGTAATTGTTTTTTCCTTTGATACTTATGTATCGATTGTAATTGAGGGTTTCAATTTCTTATTTCATAGCAGGGACGGTTTTACATTCCGTTAATGAAATTTCAGAAAATACTTCCTTCAATCTATCTTTCATCATTGCATATGTCAAGCTAGAACATGTGGTCCTTTGCTAACTTTTTATTTTCCTGCATTTAAAACAAAAAAGGTCTGGACTCCTTCTGGCAGAGTAATTCCAAATTTCCTTAATTTTTGGTATAAAAATTCATATCGTACTAGAAATTAATTTATATGAACTCTGGTCACCCTTTTGTAAGAATAAAATTTCTTAAATGACATATATGCCATCATGTTCTCATCCAATAAGTAAATTTCGTTTAATTCTGTCTAATTTGTCCATAATTATAGTCAGTCCATTTGTTCCACAGATACCGGTTGTTGCCAAATGTCGAACACATTCTCTTATTTTTGTGGCAGTGACAAAAATACTGCTGGGCCCTGTTTCTCTTTAGACAAATCTGTAAATAAAGACCATATGCCGATATCTTGCTTCCATTCTGCGTAAGAATTCTGATTTATTAAAATGGGTGAGCTTTTACTACACGAAGCAATTTTTCTTTTAATTGCGTTTCAACGTTTGCTGAACAAGATAACTTCTTATCACACAATCTGCTACTAATATTGATCTGTGTCACTTCCTCTTTCCAACTGGAAACCCTTGACCGTTCGTACACGTCGCCATCTTATCTTCCAACAACAACTAACTAAGGGAAGTCACTCTCAATACTTTATCCCTGTGACAATAAAGAGGAACACTCACCATCAGGAAACAGAATGAGGTGCTTTGCATGTCGTATGCAGATTTAAAAAGGGCTTCTCTTCATAGGTGCAGATGTTTATGGTGGTCTGATTTGCATATGTGGATATCAGGTGATATAAATGAAGAGGACAGCTGGGAAGGAGCAGAAGCGATTTTGGATTGCAGAGAGAAAGGCAGGGAGAAAGTGGGTTGCACAAAATTTTGTTGGAAATTGAATGACAGTCAAAACTTTGAGAAAAAAAGGCAAAAAGTGGGTTGCACGAAATTCGGTTCGGTTGAATTACAGTCAAGACTTTTTTTAAAATTTCTTGATTCTTTTATTTTTCTGGCACAGTTAGTTAACAATCCTATATAAAGGAAGTGACTCAGAGACAAACTTAAACAGGTGTATCTGATGGAGTCTTGGTAGTAGTCACCCATAGGAAGATGATCTAGGGTATGCGAAGGGAAACTGCCAAATATGATAAGAATAATACAATGATACAATAAAGTTACTTGCATTGTACAGACAGTGTCTCTCGCCACAACAGAATCAGTATAGCACAATCTTTAGCTGCAAAGGGAAGGTGGTGGAGTGTGAAAGCGTCGCATGTGTTTCTATTCATCCTGAAGGATCTGTACCAAGGATATAATCACATTGTTGAAGAAGGAAGACATGCATTTCGGTGAGAGCGAGAGAAGAATTAGACGAGTAACGGCTTATAACTCTGCTGTTAAAGAACCATTTGTAAATTTTCAATGGGGATTTGATTTAGCCTGATCAGATATACTTTTTGAAGGGAAGATCTATCTATCTCTTTATCTCTCTATCTCTCTATCTATCTATCTATCTAGCTAGCTAGCTAGCTAGCTAGCTAGAATCAAGCACATCAAAGGCATAGGTAAGTAGGTAGGTAGGTAGGTACCTATCTACATACCTATCTACCTTTAAAAAAATGTTTTTTAACATAGTTAGCCCCAAACAAGGCAGGCCATCACTGTAGATGTAAGGGGCTACTGAGAAGAAAGAAAAAGGAGAAGGTTGGGGGGGGGGGTCAACCCAAATTGGGATCTGCGCAGCGAGATGTCTGTTTACATTAATTTTAAACTTCTGCATGTCAGGGGAAACAGGGAGCAGGGAGGGAGTTCCAGAGGCCAGCAGCACGAGGAAAGAAGCTATTTGAGTAGAAAGCTATGCCTTTGATGTGTTTGGTTCGAGAGTAAATGAAACACAACACCGTGGCCATGATGATCAATCTGCATCAGTCCAAGCCTTTCGAAAGATCAACCATCGCTTCCTGAGGATTGTTTGAGAGACAGTCAGGTTTGAACCAGATTTCCTCAATTGATCTCTGTTCTGTACCGGTCTCTAATAGTAATTATGCAAGTAAATAGAAAGTGGTCGAAATCGCTTTGATACTACAGCCGGTGCGGCAGAGATGCTCAATGTTGCAGGCTAAAGAACACTTATGCGCAGAATTAAACTCTCTGGCAGGTCATCAGCCAAGGTTTCTGCATTCGTCAATGGTATGAATGACTTTGCGTGGTGGTTTTGAGACAGAGAAGAAATATGGAGTGCGCTTGTGAGGTAAGAACAGGTTACATAGACCAAAATCAACTGCAACAAGTCAAATCGTCTGTAGTTTGGCTCTTAAAGAGATATTCAATCTCTTATTTGCAAGACGGATGGTCTAATTTCCGACCTTGCTATGTTGCTCGGGCAGGATGTTCAGTTAGCGAGGAATTGGTCGAAAGTAAGATGGAACTGTTCGTTCAGATTTGGCTTCACCAGTATGTTGGCTCCCTTGAATTATATGAGTGATCTCCCTTGGAGTATATCTATGTGATCTCCCATCAATTATACTGGACAACGAGAGAATATGCTCTCCTGTCCGGAAGTCAAAAATTTGATTCCACTCACATGAAGAATTTAGAACGAGTCTTTCTCTCACTCTTACTCTCTCTTTCTCTCTCTAATCTGCTTGCTTTTCAAAGCCATTGAGTGTGCTCCAATAGACTGCCATTTTTGCATAGCTTTTACAACGCTGACACCATGTCCGTTAGATGTTCTTCTGGTAGCAGTCACCTAGATTGCAGACTAACCAACACACATGTAAGTAAGATGTACTTATAAAATTGCTCATGCATATTTCTCTCTCTCTCTCTCTCTCTCTCTCTCTCTCTCTATCCGATCCAGAAACACATGTCTTTATTGATTTTATTGGGACATTAATGTATTCTTTCACAATTATGTCCGGGATTTTACCCCTTTGTATATTATATTAAATACTACCTTTCGTGTTTCGTATCCTCCTTTTACGTTTGCCTGTAACATTTGGTATAATAAGGGATATATACCTTAAAAATATATCTTTTTTATATAAACCCAATATATATATATATATATATATATATATATATATATATATATATATATAGTAGTAAGCTATGAAAATATATTTATGGCAATTAAGCTACACAGAGACTCCCACGTTTCATGCCGGGGGGGGGGGGGGAATTTTCAGGCTAAAATGTCTGAAGATTCCCCCGGGGATGAAACACGGGAGCCTTTGTGTAGCTTAATTGCCATAAATATATTTTCATAGCTTACTACCTAGCTCTACTTACGTATCGAGCACTGTTGAAGTAAATACTGAAAATTGATACATAAAAAATTATATCTCCTCATAAAATTTTATGTGGATACATGAAATAGTAATAATTATATATATATATATATATATATATATATATATATATATGTGTGTGTGTGTGTGTGTGTGTGTGTGTAATGATAACGGTGCATATATCGGAAATTATGTTACCGAAATAATTATCCAACCGGATGTACTATTTAATCGATTTGAACAGCAAAATTTTGTTTTTGAAAAACAGGTGGAAAATGTCCTTAATAGAGTGGCTATCCAGAATGTAATATCTATTTTGTTGGACGTAAGCCTTTATGGCTTTCTATGCTTGACTTTGAGAATCCGAATGGCTTAATTGTATATATTAGATATATGTCAAATTATGTCTGCTTGGTAAAAATGAAAACCATACATTATCGTAAAATCATTCTATATAAGTATACGAAAAAATTCACAATAATAAGTGAAGTTAATAAGTTATCAAGAATAAATGAAAATAAAAGGTTTTCCAATACATGAGAAAATACTTTCATAAATACAATATTACTTGATTTATCGCTGAAAAGATTTCAAAATAATAACATTGAAAACAATATGTTAATCTAAAACAACGTCTGCTCGTCGACTTGTGGCCAATGTCAAGCTATTCTGTACATGTTCGCGTGGTTGGCGGCGTAAACCCAAAGAGCCAAATCCATCGTCGTCAAACATAGCTGAATCATAATTGTTTTTATACTGATCTTTGCGACCAGAATGGGACTTTATTTTCATTTGAATCGCAGCTCTTTTGTTGTAGTCTCGAGAATTAAATGACGATGCTGTTGGCGATCCTGGTGGTAGTGGCTCAACGACCGTCTTCCTCCGGCAACAATACACAGAGATTGCAACGGCAATGCTTATGATAACAGCCCCAGCAACGGTGATTCCCAAAATGTCCTCTGTGAAAGAGAAATACAACATACACAAATATTAGAAGGGAAGCATTTGGCTCAATTATCTAAAAGTGAAAATAATTAAATGAACAGATTTTCGTTCGAAAAGCTGGAATGAGAGAAAGAAGCAAATACATCCATAATGTTTCAATTAAGGTGTGTGTGTGGGGGGGGGGGCTTCAATCCGCTGATGGTGAACTGTTTTCATGGCTATATAGAATAACCTTGTCTGGCTACACCGGATAGTGTGGTTCTCAACTAGCTTCAACAATCTCACCTAACTGTTAAGTAAAAGGGCAGCTTGTAGAAATATATTACTGCAAGGCCTACAACCAACAATGCCTACAACCAACAAGGCCTACAACCAACAATGCTTACAACCAACAAGGCCTACAACCAATAAGGCCTACAACCAACAAGGCCTACAACTGAGTGAGATTACTACATACAATATCTGATCACTCAAGTACAAATCAGGTTCAACGTTGTTTAATGCTGGTGATCTGACAAGAAAATGTGGGTCAATGTAATTTAGCCTTAATAAGTGTGATTAAGTTTATGATTAGATGGAACGAGAGATGCACTTACAATTGTGCTAGCTTATTGTTGGAACAATTAAAAAGAATACTACTAAAAGTTGAAAAGATAAATAATCTGGATCTGTGAGACAGAGCAAGGGTTGATTTGAAGAGCGGTTGAATCATCAACTCCTTTGTGATGAAGATAACTGATGCCAATTGTAGAATCAAATTGACATTTACCGACATAAAAGCCCAAAATAGTAGATATGTAAATATTGCTAAGCAATATTTAATTAAGGCAAGAACTATCAGCCAATCAGAACTTAGAGAATTGATTTGCACATCTGAGCATAATTGAACATTCCAGCTTCATCTAGTGTTCTATTCAGTGAATTTGTTTGTATCTCAACTGGCCAGACAGCTGAGCACTGACTACAAAATTCAATCTGGCACAGTGAACAGGATGCATTGATCCTGAAGATTGAGAACATCACCATGTCAAGACAGGGATCTATACCAGCTCGTCGAAAACCATGCACATGAGAAGCTGATAAATGATGTTAACAGAGCTATGGGTCACTGTTGTGGCCCTTAACGGGTCCGGAAGGAAAACACAAACTCGGAGTTTAGAGAAAACAAGTATATTAAAAAAAAGAGAACAAGAGTGGTTGTACGTCAGTCTTGACTGCCAGTCTTGACTGGTGTGGTTCCAACACTGAAAAGTATGCGCTCCTAGTATTTCTGGTGAGGTGAAGAGTTCAAGTAGTCCGTTATAGGTAAGGTACCATAACACTCCCCTCCCAAGCCTTACCTCCTTATGAGTCACAGTATCATTTCCTTTATGGATTGACGCTATTCTGAGGCTGCTTGAAATAGCTGTATGTCGAAAGTGTTGTATCTGCTAACCACAACTTATTCATGTGGAGTGTTGTCGGTGTCTTCCAAAAGTCGTTTCTTAATTTGATGGTTGGGGGTGAACTCAGTTAAACAAATCTAAAAAGAGCACTCTGTAAGGGAAATATGAAATGCTTCTAACTAAAGCAATATTACAACTTTCACTCTACTTAGATAGTACAACACTGTTTAGAGGTTTACTATGTTCGTAAAATGAATAATAGCAATATTTCCTTTTCTTTTTCGTATAGTTGTCTCCGTGTCGGATAGAAATCAGTCTTCGAATCTTGCGACCGGTAGTACAGTTATAAATAGCCTCACTGATTAGTCTTGGTTAAGGTGAAACATATGGACATTAAAAAATATTTTTTATATAAATAATTATATATATATATATATTACTAGCAAGACCCGTGCCCCGACGTTGCCCGGGACAGATATAAATTAAATTAAAAAATGTAAGTATGTTTAGAAAAGTAGAAATTAATATTGTTTTGGAATATCAGTAGCAGTTTTAGCATCGAAGAAAGTATGCAAAAAAAGTTATGAAATAAATTTGAATAATGCTTGGTATGAATTAATATCGAATAATGATGAAAATAATGATTTTAAATGTTACGCCAGTTTGTGTTCGAAATTGATTTCAGAGCCTTTTAACTGTCGTGAATTAAACAAAGGAACGTAACTGACTTAAATAAAAAGACGAATGCTAATTTAAATCGAATGTGAACAGACAAAAAATGTACGTATCTTTTTAATGGGTATTGCCTCGAAGGTACTATTGCGTTCTGGCGATTATTTAAGTCGGTAAAAATGTTAACACATTTTTTAGAAATTGTTGTGAATGAATAGAGAGAGAAAGAGAGAGAGAGAGAAAGAGAGAGAAAGAGAGAGAGAAAGAGAGAGAGAGAACTAGAGAGAGAGAAATAGAGAGAGAGAGAATGGACGGTTATTATAGGTAAATGTAAAGAAGAAAAGAAAACGTCTTACGTAAAATCCCCCCCCTCAAATAAAAAAGATACCTAACGTGAAAATGAAAACACGAATGTTGGATTAATGTTAGGTATGTATGGATAGTTAAAAGTGAAACAATCAACTTGTGTTGTCTGTTAATTAGTAGCGGAATGTTCGTAGATAAACTGATATCATGTGCTTCCATGGAATTGTTATCAACAATTAAATGTTGTCGAAATGAACACTGCAGTTCGTTTTACGCTGTAAATATTTTGAAAAATTTTTTTTACGCCTTAAAGGTGTTATGTATTAAATTGTTTGAGGGTTTAAGTTAAAAAATGAAATTATACCTGAAGCAGAAGAGTGATAAGCGAAATGTCTAAATTCGATTCGATTAAGAGATTGTAGCCGCCATTTTGAATCAATGATTAAGTTCGTTAAATACATTCTGTAAATTCAAGAATGAGATGAAGTCTATACGTAATAGTTAGAAATAACGTAATCCGATTTTCTCGAAAATCAGTGGAATATGAGGGAGCGTCTATTAAATTTGTGCGGAATATATTGTATTATTTATGAAATGAATGGATGATTAAAAGATAATAATAACGGTAACGTTTTTCTAAAGTATCCGTTGTTTATTACTTCTCGGTGATGAAGGGAAGAGTGTTAGTATGAAAATACTAGATGGAAAAAGTTGTTGCTACCATCTCTGTGGAGTATCTTTTGGGGAGAGTCTTTCATGGTAGTCGAAAAGTAGTATGTATTGTTTGGAAAAAATAATCATAAATTTCTTCAAACATGCTTGAGAGAATTAGCTGAATAGAGTGGTAAGTTTAGTAGCCTATAATGCATGTGGTTATTTTCTTAACTTTATATATATATATATATATATATATATATATATATATATATATATATATATATATATATAAAGTCAGGAAAATAACCACATGCATCATGTATATATATATGTGTAAAAATAAAAATGGAATAAAGGATAAGCAAATCAACAACTAGCAAAAATAAACTCAAAAACACATATTGAAAAGTTCTACCAAAATATTTCGATTGTTAAAATACAATCATAATAAGTGGGTAGCAGAACTTTAATTAAAAACAGAAAAGTTTTCAAATTTATACAAAGAACACAATTTGGAAAAAAATAGTCAAAAAATAGTTTCCAAATTGCGTTCTTTGTATAAATTTGAAAACTTTTCTGTTTTTAATTAAAGTTCTGCTACCGACTGATGATGATTGTATTTTAACAATTGAAATATTTCGGTAGAACTTTTTAATATGTGTTTTTGAGTTTATTTTTGCTAGTTGTTGATTTGCTTATCCTTTATTCTATTTTTATTTTTACATTTTGTATATATATATATATATATATATTTATCAAAATTTAATAGACGCTCCCTCATATTCCACTAATTTTCGAGAAAATATCAATTGATATATATATATATATATATATATATATATATATATCAATTGATATATTAATTGATTTACTTGCATAAAAGAAATCCATGGACACGTGTTTCTGGCTATCAGCTATCATCGACATGGCTACCCTGGGCAAGGATCGAACCCTTGATGCAAATGTCTATAGTCTGACGATTTACCATCCAGCTATGACGCCTTGTCCAAATATGTACGATTTTTTATCACCTATCAAGTTACATATATATATATATATATATATATATATATATATATATATATATATATATATATATATATATATATATATATATAGTTGGACAGCCTTCGTTCATTTAAGAATAGTCCATTAAATGAGAATAAGATCGATATTATGTGCCTATTTAATCTGTCAATGATTCCTTCAAAAATGTACAAATGGTAAATAACGTTTTATGTTGTCTCGAAATTTCTTTCGTTTTCTTTACAAATATCATTTATATTTATTCATATTATATAATTATCATGTAATAGTTAAATAACTTTTATTGTTTATTCATTAAAATTCTATTTGTTTTTCTAAGCCCGTAGTTACATAAACAGAAGGTATAAGTACTTTTTCTCAGTAACAGCAAGCTGTGCAAGTACAAGTTTAAATCGCATATTATAATCGTTACTCGCACATATTTATATGTCGTTTCTTCGATAACGATAATATCAGTACAGGGATATGTTAATTACCTTCACTTAGGTAGGAACAACCCCACTCATGGTAGATGGCATTCAGGTGTCTTCTGTACACTGATTCGGTCAGGTTTTTAGCTGTCGTCCCACAGTTCATCAGTGCTACATTCGTTGCACAGGCGACCAGTTCATTTATAAGACTGTACAAAACAGAAAGACAAGTTTATAAATTAATATCATGAATATAGATTGAGATGAATTCATTTGCATTAGAAAAATGGCTGCACATTTTCGTTTTAAATTTAAAAGTATATTTTGCCAATGTTGAACATTGTTTTTATTTTTTATCTGTTTGTTAACTTCTCTGTTTTAACAAAATACACAACTCGGTCGATGATGGCGTGTGGACGGCTGTCCTCAGCATCGGAGATTAACCTTGACTCTTCAATTTTCATTCAATGGAGAGGTAGTGTTGGAGTTAGAATGACTCATTTTCAATTTTCTTTTTCATACAGCATATGGAAAAGGAATTCTAACTAATTGAGGCCAGCTGAACGTCTATCATATTACTCACTAAATAGAAAACAGTCTCTGTTTCTTTCATTCTATCATGATAATTCACACGTCACACCTTGTTCTTTGTTAAGAATATAAAATTATAATTCACATATTGAAGTAAAACTATTTCCCAGCATAACTTGTCTTCTTTCATGCTTTCATACAATATTTTCATTATGTCATTCATGTAGGCGAAGGAAAATATCCCAATAACTAGTTGACAATTTGTCAGGAATTTAATGGTATTCGTACTCCTGGTGATATGTATTTTTTTATTTTTTGAAAAGTTCAGTTTCTTTTTAATTCTTTATCATAAATATAAAATTTTGAAAAATCGAGTTTTCAAAAACCAAATGATTTGATATTTTTAAACATATTTTCCGCCTGGTATTAGTTGTAGATACACATTGTTGTGTTCTGCCTGCCTGCTGTGACATTTATCCGGTGGTGAGTTGAGACACGACCGTCGTAATAACCCAGGCCTGTCAACTGAGTCGAATTTTTTCTGGTGACGTCATTGATAGTGGGAGTAAGAACCACTATCAATGAGGACCGGAAGTGCTCAAAACGCTTAACGCACACACGTCCATCTGTAATCAGAGCAAGTAATCAGAGCAAGCAGATTCAGGTTCATAGGATTATTCATTCACTTGTAAATCATTAACTTGTTCCTGCTATTGTAACTTTATTCCTCTGCCAAGAACACGGCTACCCTCCTAAGGATTATTCATTCACTTGGAAATCATTAACTTGTTCCTGTTTTCAAAAGCATTTCCTTTTTATAGATGTCAAGCGTGAAAGAAAATCAGAGGAAATTACCAGATGGCCTCCAACGATTAAGGCATTGCATTTAAGTTCGAATTTCAAGTCTTAAAAAAATAAATTAGAATTTTATTTCGGGATAAAAATACAATTTTAGACTAATTAATAAGTTTCATGCAAAATCCCGCCCCTTAAAAAACGGACTGTTTTAATTGATCACAAATTTTTATTATATTGTAAATAAACTGTTCGTTTTGAAAAACACACATTTTAATTTATTTCAATAAATATTCTATTAATTAATTATGTTGAATTATTGATTTTGTGTTACTTTACTTAATTCGTAATCTTTCATGTTTGATTTACTTTTAAGTTAAACAAAATCAAGAAACATTTTTTGGGGGGAAATGAGAGAAACTCTTATAAAATTATTCAAAAACAAAACAAAATTCAGCTAAAACTAATGATAATGAAATGTTCATATAAAGAATAAAACTGCCTAAGAATAGTGATTTGTCTTCTTCTTCTTGTGTTTATAAACCAAGAGATATTTCCATGCAGTATAACTGACACTAGTCTTTTCATTCGATGTCGACCGGAAAGAATAAACTTATTTAAAGATTGAATTAATATTCATTCTTTAAATAAGTTCAGACAAATTATTTTTCAAAGAAAAATTTTCATGTTTTAAAAATTAAAAAATTTTTGACGACACCATTTTATTATTAAGTATTAATTTAATGTTTGCTGTCTAGCCTACGCAAATTACACGAAATAATAAGATTTCTAATGAAGTAATCAGTTAATTATATTCCGTGATCGTTGATTAATAAATACTAAAAAGTTCATTAAAATTGGTTGATTTACTGAATTTTGGTGAATTTTAAGTGAAGGGAAGGGTCAAAATGCCCATAGTCTGAATGTTCGACAGATCTCGTTTGTTACTTTATAGCATGACGTCATTTTCCAGCGCTCTGGCCTCCCTTATGTGGGTCGTGGTTAAGCTGGCTTTCTAGGAAATATTAACTTCACGAGATTATACCGTATATAATTGTTGTGTTCCTGTTAACTTGTCTCCCCATAAAGGCAACATCGGTTTTAACTGCGAGATAAATCTATCCTCCCCCCTCCCTCCAAAAAAATCCAACACTTATTATTAAATCCAGTTGAGAAATCTCTGTATAAATGTAACACAATATTATTTATTTGTTCTCACGATTAGCAATGTAGTGAAAAAGGCATCGCAAACATATTGTTAGATTTCCTTCCTAACGAGCCTCGATCACTTTAGATCACGTGTTTGGCTACAAAAATAAATTTCATAAAATTGCAAAATGAATGGAACGTTTCCATAGAGTTCTTCAAAAGAAATAGTGACACCATTATGTTCGGTGGGATAAGTAAAAGTTTGAATTAAAAATAGAAATAAAAAATCTTTTTTAAATGCAGAACAATTTTTGTAAATAATGGATTTCAGCTAAATTTATAAGTTGTTATTTTGTTGTTTTCTACTTGAAATTTACATTTGAAGTTGATATCTGTTAAATCGTGTTTTTAAACATTCACTTAAATGTACACATTTTGAGGCGAATTTGTAGTAGACAATACGAAAATAATCACGTTTGAATATCCTGTTTCTAGCTCTGAACGTATGACGCTAGTCCCGTGATACTACCTCTGTCTCTCTTTTGCACATGAATACAAGAAGCTAACAGACGTTCGTTGGGCGCCTTCCTTGAGGAGCCTGCAGCATCTCTCCAAACGAGCAGTTCTTAGCAATGAGCCCAAAACCAAAATATATGTAAAATAGTCTCTCTTTCAATTCTTTATACACATGTTTACACCATCTCTCTCACATCACACACCAAATAAATATTGTTATTGTTAACCATGCCACATCGTTTCATAATTTCGGTCTTCAACTTCTCGTATATATTGTTCTCAATTACTAAAATGGAAAATGGCCGTTTGTCTCTGTTCGGTCCGCAAGAGATAGACGATCATCACGCGCCTTCACAATAAACAAATACCTGCCAATTATTCATGCAAGAGATTTTGTTTTTATCTATGCTGTTAGTTCAGTCAATCTTTTTTTAAAATAAATTTTCATATAGAAAAGTTTTTCATTCTTTTCTTTCCTTGTTAAGTTAAAAACTATTTCCATAAAGCAGCACTGTATGAAAATGAAACAATATTATAGAATTTAATAAACCTGGCAATTTTCATCCGCTTTAAATCTTTTATTATACAATGAAAGTTAATGTTACCAGATTACATATGAATATTATTTTAGATTCGTTATGCAAACAAAAAGATGTTTATATCTTTAATATAATATTATCTATTTGATGCATATTTTAAAGTAAATCGAATGTAATTAATGGATTTGACAATGATTTATTCTATTCTTAAAAATGTGAAACTTGTCTACTCACTGACACACGTCGTGTTTCTCATCGCTAATCGCATGAGCCGAATGAGGAACTTTCGCAATTCCAGCTCTACTGTGTTCGCTGCACTCATCCAGATAATGTATCACTTGATCTCCATTTAAACAAGAAGCAGCCGAGGAAAAACCTTAATAATAAAAATCATAATAATTATCATAATAAAGATGATTTATAATTTAATAATGATAATAATTATCATAATAACGATAATAATTTATTATTAAGTAATGATAATGATTATCATAATAACAATAATGCTAATAATAATGATTATAAAAATGATAATAATTATCATAATAACGATAATGATAATTGTTATGGTAACTTACCTATACGACTACTTGAACTCGTCCACTAACCATAAATACTGGGAGCACCTACCTCTCAGTGTTGTAATTACACAAGCCTGTTTAATCTCTCGGCAATATTGAGGACTTCGGGATGGGGTAAGGTAATACCAGTCGAGGATTCGTTCTCGATAATCAGTCCGGCAGGAACTGGGCCATTTCGGTGGCCTTTTATCTGCCGGGCTGAGGTATACTGTCCTGGGTTGTTCTAGTAAGTACACCCTCCCAGGCCTTGCTTCCCCTCTTTGGGGAGGAGTAAGTTTATCGCTTACTGTCTGATGCGCTCTGACTGGGGAATGCCGACGCAGTTACCCAGGCTATTTTTGCTAGGCCAGAGTGCTCCTTCTTTAGGGGCGCTGGCTTAACTCTTCCCCCACTTTCCGACCTTGTATGACATATTCCTGTGGTGGGAGAGAGTTAAATGCCTGTAACCACACCAGTCTAGACTGGCAGTCAAGACTGATGTACAACCACTCTTGTTCTCTGTTGTGTTTTACTTATTTTCAATATACTTGATTTCTCTAAACTCCGAGTTTGTGTCTTTCTTCCGGACCCTTTACAGGCCCACAACAATACTAATAAGGATTATAAAAATGATAATAATTATCATAATAACGATAATGATAATAATAAGGATTATAATTATCAGAATAATGATAATAATTATCATAAAAACGATAATGATAATAATTATCATAATAACGATACTGATAATAACTATCATAATAACGATAATGATAATAACTATCATAATAACGATAATGATAATAAGTATCATAATAAAGATAATGATGATAATTATTATCATCATTATCTTTATTATGATACTTATTATAATAATAATTGTTGTGGGCCTGTAAAGCGCCCGGAAGGAAAACACGAACTCAGCGATTTGAGAAAACAAGTATATTTTTAAAAAGAGAACACGAGTGGTTGTACGTCAGTCTTGACTGCCAGTCTAGACTGGTGTGGTTCCAACACTGAGAAGCAGGTGTTCCCAGTATTTATGGTGAATGAAAGAGTTCAAGTAGTTCGTATAGGTAAGGTACCATGACAATAATGATAATAATAATTATAATAATTAGCATAATTACGATAATGATAATAATTATCATAATAACGATAATAATTATCATGATAATGATAATAATGATAATAATAATTATCATAATAATGATAATAATAATGATAATTATTATCATACTCACGATAATGATAATGATTATCATAATAACGATAATGATAATAATTATCATAATTACGATAATGATAATAATTATCATAATTACGATAATGATAATAATTTTCATAATTACGATAATGATAATAATTATCATAATTGCGATAATGATAATAATTATCATAATTACGATGATGATAATAATTATCATAATAACGATAATGATAATAATTATTATAATAACGATAACGATAATAATAATAATGATAATTATTATCATAATCACTATAATGATAATAACTATCATAATAACGATAATGATAATAATTATTATACTAACGATAATGATAATAATTATCATAATAATGATAATGATGATAATTATCATAATAATGATAATAATAGAAGAAGAATCATAATTAGACAAAATATAGTAAAGTTAAATGATTATAAAAATAAGCAAAGTATTATTCCGATATCAATGAGAAAATATTCGCGAAACTCATGTTAAAGGAATGACTGGAGAGTGTCTACTATAAGATATCGTAAATTCCCTTCAAACCGGAAATCGCGTACAACAAATGATGTTAATGCGAGAACACACTTCAAATCAAACGGAAAAGAAGAGCATCGATTCAATTCGGTTTACAAATTATAAACTACAAGCTAAAACGTGAAAAGATAAATTAAAAAAGTAACGTAATTCGACTGAAGAAATTAAAAGAAAACTTATCGATGAATGAGAAATGAAATTACATTAAAGTAGGGATAGAATAGAATGAAACTAGGAAACGCATGACTATTAAAAGCCGAATGAGAAGAATTGATGTTTCCATGGGGCAAATTCAAAGAATTGTAATTCTTTGAATTTGCACCTCGTCTGGTACAAATCGGCTCGTCATCTCTCGGGCGTTTGCGTAAGATAGCCGAACGCTTCCGACAAGAAACTCGCGGAAACTGGGTCAAGATCAGTTTAAGCACCAAGTTTTCTGTTGAGTTAATCTATAGTTTCGTATTTTTATTTTAATACAAAACTTAAATAGAAATAAACATAAATAAACAGTATGAAAAACATATACAAAATATGGATCTCCCCCCCCCCCGAGACACACACGAAAAATATCATCAACTAAACTAAACTATCGTGAACCATAGTTATTAAAGTTATTTTGTATATCTTTTAATATTTCGTAATCGTTTGTCTGCATTTTAAAGCCTGACAAAAATGTTGATAATGAATTAAGTTACAGTCCATGCAGACTGGATTCGACCTTTTGCCTTTTACGGCCTCGTGCTGTTTGCTCGCCGACCTTCGTTTCTTATTTTTCTAAAGATTGAATGGTATTCTGGTTATGAACTCATATGAAGAAAAATGATTCACTGTAAATGTGATATCAGATTTAAATGATGAACATCTGATATTTGTAAATTTACCATAGATTATAAATTATTTAGACAGTTAAGAAAAAGTTCTGGTCGTCATATTTTATAATAGTGAAAAATGTTATTGAAAATGTTCATATTGACCAACTAAATTATTCCTTAAATTAGATGCTGATGTCAAATAATATAACTTTGATCCAAGCCATAATTGATCAAAGTGTGAATATTTGCTGGATGAAATGGCAGGCCAAACATTTGATAACTTGCAAAAACTTGAAACTATAACACATATAGCAGGGTTATCTTACAAAAAAGACTGTCCAATAGAAGAGTTTTTTCATTTTCAGGAATATGGACATTTTTGAAAGCGATAGATAATGCTATTATGTTCCAGATGAGGATTGATCGTTTTGTATAATTTGTATTATTCTTCATTTTGAATGTTATTCTCACAACACTAAATGTAAAGTGTGACCTTCTTCAGGTGCGTCTTGTAGAACCTGAGAATCTTTATACCAAACTCGACATCTGTATGGAATTTCGAACTGAACCATTTATTTAATCAACAGGGGTAGATTGTTCTCGTTTTTTCAGTCATGATTTGGTAGAAGTCTTACATAATTTGTATTCAATTGTTAAGATCATAGTGATAATTGAACCTTCAACCTTCAGACGACTGTGACTTAGCAATCTGAGTCACAGTCGTTTCTTCGTTAAAAAATAAATATTTCTTTCATTTAATTTGACAAAATGTATTTGTTTTTGTTTTCTTTATCTTATTTAATATACAAGTTTGCTTATTTTTTTAAATAGGTATTGGCGTTTGAAGTAATTTCGTTTCGATTGTTTATGAAGATGGCGACTACATTTTTCGGCCTTGTTTTGATTTTGGCGTTTCACGTGTACGATGAAAATTGCTACAACTTAGTGTTTTTAATGTTTCTTAAGTTGAAATAAAAATAAGTTTGGCATATTTCACTCGAAATAATTTACGTGACTGAAATAGGAATTAAGCGAATATCAGAACGCGTGTACACTGGTATTGCAAAATGAGTTACATTCAAGACAGCAGCGATAATCCAAATTTGTGACAGCGGCAGACAATCCACAGACAGGGCCACCCACATGCAACTACAATGTTAAAAAAAATAACTAAACATTTTAAATTGTAATAAAAAAATCACATTTTAAATTGTAATAAAAAACACTATATTTTATTACAATCTTTTGGCCAAACTGTTACTTTATTGAACATAAACTTTATTACAATGTTTTTCTTTCAGAAACTATATTTTATTAAATAAATAAATTCATTAAAATGTTTTAATCTATTCTGTCTGCCGCTGTCTTGAATGAGGATTATCGCCGCTGTCTTGAATGCTTTGGCCTACACAATATACCTGGGCAGCCCCGTTGGTATTCCCCGGTAGGGGCGCCTCAGGCGATTAGCAATAAACTAACCCCTTCTCATAGAGTTAGATGTCAAAATTTGGAAGGGTGGACCTTCTAGAACTGCACAGGACAATACCTCAGACCGGCGGAATCAAGGCCCAAAGGTACCGGTACCGGTCTATCCACTTATAATATAACAATTTTCTAAACGGAAGAAATTTATTTTACATAAATAAATAAACAATAAGGTAACTTGACGCCGACACTGGGAATCGAAACCACGAACTTGAGGCCTGCATTTACTGACTGAGCTAACTGATTGTACTTATTAATTCTTTCAAATTAACTCACTTAAGCAATTCACTGAACCCGCTCGGTTGACTGTGGAACCCTTCAATTACAGCAGGGAGAGACGCAGCAGTCGAGCTAAAATACACGACCGTAGGGAGGATATTTTGGCTAGTCTACTAGCTGTAATTATGGTTTCCATATTGCATTAAATTCTATACGAGATCTAATTAGGTTGCCAATGTAGTTCAACATATCGGTTGCTTCTTTGAGACCTCTTACTCGCCACCGTTCTTCTCTGTCTATAGTTTTTAGTTTGTCCCAGAAGAGTAGATGTTTTCCCCTTTTCTCTCCATGCCCGACTTTTTAATATCTCCATTATTACGGCTTTCAGAAGTTTTTCCAGTCTTATTTTTAGTAGGCGGCATGTTTCACCTTTGTATATTTTTCCACACTTTCATGGAATGGCATACACACAGTTCTTGGTTGTGATGGTTTCTGTAGGAGGCTTGACTCAGGAAAGATTTTTTCAGAGAATTAAGTCGCTTCTGAATACTGTCTTGATAACATATAGATTACATATCCTCTGAATCTTTTCAGACAAGCCCTTCACGTATGGTAGACAGACTATGGTAGGATTTGGGCTTTTTATGTCCTTTGATGTTTGATCTAGATTTCTCCGAGCTGATGTCATGCTCTCTGGATAGTTATTTCGGTGGGTTAGGGTTTCTCTTACGTTGTCCACCTCCTCTTCATATGTATTGCTGTTACTACGTATTAAATATTCTTTCCACACTTTATTTTATTGTAGGAAAAAAATATGTCTCTCTCATCCTCCCCAAAAATAATATAAAAATATAAGTAATTACACCTACCTCCATCTAGTACACATTTTGATTTCCCTAAAATATTCCACATCTTTATATTACCACTAAATGGCCCGGAAGTTGGTGCTCAATTTACATTAAATTTATATAGGAAAGTGATTCCCCCAGTATTTTAGCTTTTAAGCTAAAATACTTTTCTTTTTTTTTTATTCTTTTTTTGTGGATTTTTTCAGGCAGTTTACATGTAATCGACCTAAAAATGTAGAATCTAGTTTTTATTTTTGGGTAAACCTTGACAGAAAAACTAGTGTTTGAATGAAGCAGTATTTATAGACTAGAATGTTCATTAATGAAATAACAACCAATCAGCATTCAGAGAATAGACTTACCCATCTGAGGATAATAGAACATTTTAGCCTTAATATAAAACAACGTTGTTGTCTACTGAGCAGTTTTACTTATTTGGGATCACATCAATGGGAGAATCCCTCTAAATACTTAAACAAGCTAAGAGAACTCTCTGCTCAGGCATCTTATGCTAAGGCACTAGCAATTAAACTGTCCCAGCTCCATCTTGAAATGACCCTCCAACAAATCAGAAAATTCAGAATTTGTTGGGAGATGCTCACCGAGCTTAAAAATTAAGCAGAGATTCAAAATGGTTAACCTCGACCTGCTGCTGTTGTGTGTAGTACCACTGCTACATGTCGAGATCTCAGGCCAACATCCAGTTATACAATTATGCTGAGGAGTCCATCCAGAATGCTATAGTCACTCCCCCCAAAGTTGTTACCACTGACCCAGACAAGCTACTAAGGACGATAGAGGCATTGGTCACTCAGAAGTTAAATCTCATCGTCCATCGCCTTACTTTGCCTCTATGTCACAGGGTGAGACTCAGACAATACAGAACTACCTCGTCCACCTTTGGGTCACAGCCCTGGACTGCAGTTTTTTATGTCTCCTTTGTGAGCATGATCTGTTCGTCATGTACATCAAGCACCATCAGGAGAATAGCGAACAACACACCCCAAGCAGATCTGCTAGCCAAAACTGTGAAAGATATATTTGGTTAATTAATTCCTATTTCAGTCATGTGCCGGATTATTTTCTTGTTTTTCACCAACATCAGAGTAGACATTCGCTCTTAGTATCAGCAGCAGCAGTAAGTATACTTTCTTCTCTTCACCAACAATAGTTCCAAGCAAGAAATAAACCGACAACCGTCCAAAACACATGCTAACAGTGTAGCGTCCAAAAAGATATCTTCCTTAAGCAAAAGTCTCACTCCTTGTATTCAGTGATTTTGGACTGCCAAAAGCATCTATTTTGCATAATCACCACTTCGCCTCTAAATGAAATAGTTCAAGGTTCGCACCTGAGTGCAGCCACTGTTTCATTGCAGCTAGTCATGTCCGCTTATTCCTTGGTCTCTACAAGCTGAACACTTAAACCTCTTGAACAGAATGTCCGTCATTATGAGGCATTCGAATCAGCATTGCAAGATCAAAATTCAATGATCGACACCGAAACATGGCTATTGTGTGGATGTCTACATGCTGCAAGCAAAAAAACAGGTCTCCACAAACTAATAGAGGTATTGTTCGTACCAGCACCTCCTCTAACCACAATAATAACTCTACTAAATCAAACTCCTTTCGAGTTTGCATAGGCACCAACATGACACTCTAGGAACAAGCTCCAAACAGTTAAAATGTCCAGCATGTGGTCAAACATGCAGCACTAGTGGGAAACCTAACCACTTTTCGAGAGTGTGCCGAGCAAAGAAAAATTGTCTGTGGATTAACAAAGCTTCCATAGACTCTCTTATTGCTCACATCATTTTTAACCAAGAAAAAAACACATATACGACCATAAGCAAAAATCAAGTAAAAGAAACAGACGGGTATCTTATTCAATTCTCAACAAATCTGTACCACAGACAGGTCAAGAACATCCTTGGTGACTACAGAAAAAGCTGAATATCTTCCCTGATAGTTGGTCCACAATATGTCTATAGAGACCAAGGTATCTATTGAACATGGGGCTCACAATGAATAAGCTAGTCCCATCAAGAAAAATCGTTCGGGCTGTGAAAGATTTAACATTCATATGTCAGGGATGGTTGTCTGTGAAATTTGAAGTTCAGAGAAGAACAACCAAGCAAGCCCTTTATATATTCAAGGCAGCATGCATTTATGTGGTAACACTGCCTGAATATTTCCCAAACCTTACGTCAGCATTTTCAACCTAGGCAAATATCGCAATACAACACATCGAGTGTGGGATTCAATTGCCAAGTCGTCAAAAAGCCTTCCTTTTTTGCCAAAAACAGTATTCAAAAACGACGGTGTATTCCCATCTATGTCTGGTCCTGCTGCTCATATTCCCCTTAAAGAAAGAGCTGTTTCTAAAGCCAGACACAACCCAATTCCTGTGCTTTATAATTTCAAGGAGCAAGTACGACACACTCCTTGGGATGATATAAAATAAAGATGATTTATGGCAATACAGGTCCTCAGGGCTCATTGAATAATGACAGTGTTGCCCAAGCCATCCTGCAATATCACAACACCCCTATCGAAGGACTTTCTCTATCCCTGGCACAACTCTTTATGATTCATACAATCCCAACCTGCACTATATAAACCACACGCAAAATAGATAGTTGCAGCTAGGAACCGTGAGATAAGCTTATCTCAATACAATGCTCACCTCACAGAGCAGTATGACTGCACAGCACATACTCTATGCCCACTCTGAGAAGAAGAAAGAGTCTCGATACAACACTCAAATAATTGTCGATGGGATACAATAGGCTGAGTTGTCAAAGCTCTTCCTAACCATCATTATTGGATCTCATGTTCCTATTTTTGAATAGCAGCATCTGCTTGGCTCTCTTCAATTGACACAGCCAGTCCAACTTTTGTTTTCTTTTTGAAAAGGAGAGGTTGTTACTCTCAAAATGATTAAAGTCTCTACCATTCCGGACCTTTAAATATTTAACATTAAGCCCACCAATTTTACAATTTACTGTCTTTATATTTAAATTTTTGAAATATAAATGAATTGCTCTGAGATTAACCGTCTCTTGTCATTTATTTTTGTTCATCACATACTCCACCTTCCGGTTCTCAACACTGCATTGCTCCTACCTCGGAATTCTCACTATTTACTTGTTTACTAGCAATGCTTCAAACAAATTACCATTTCCTTTTACTTTATTAATAATTTATACCCGCTGATTAAGCACATTTTCAGGGCATAGCCCCCACCCCTGAAATATTTCCTTTCCCACAAAATTATTGTTGTGAAGTTGTCCAACAGTAAATAATAAATAAAGGAAGTCAAGTCGAGGGTTGGTTTAACAAGTGTATTAACAAAGTAAGAAAGTGACTAGCACTTGGCTAGACAGTTACAAGACTGTGCTTTGTCTTCTGTGTCTCTGGTGACTCGCACTTTTTATAGTGACAACTGGTGTAGTTTCTCCTGTGTAAGAACGGCCGGTGTAACAATTATAAAGAAAACATCGATTAATAACTGGATGTATTTTAAAAGAGAGCAGCATCTAAATGTGACATCAAATAATGAGTTGTGTTTGATGGGGACAACAGTTTACGAACTACGAACTGATTCAACCAAATCAAATTCATTATTGTCGGTTTATTCTAACAACAAAACGAATCATTTCTATATGAACAGCAGCACTGACTGTGGCATGACCTAGCTAAGCAATGCCTCGCAATGCTTTTTGGCCAAGATCAAAGTGTAGTATCTGTTCCGATGGATACTGCACCCCATCTGGCCTTGTCCTGTGCAGTTCTAGGAGATGCACCCTCCCAGGCTTTGCCTCCCCTCTTTGGGGAAGAGTAAGTTTATTGCTTTCTGCCTGAGGCGCCCCTACCGGGGAATGCCGACGGGGCTGCCCAGGCAATTTTTAAATGGCCAGAGTGCTCACCTCTCGAACGCTGGCTTTTCAAACCCCACTTTCTCGACCCGATATTGGGTCACATCTTACTTGTGGGAGTAAGATAAAACTGGCCTTGTGCCTAACTCCTGGGGAGGAGTAAATAAAACCATTGCTAAACAATTTCAAACCAATTTCAATTTTACATTGTACTGTGGGTGGGACTAAAAAAAGTACCCACAGTGGTCACACTCTGCTAACAAATTGTTCTTAGAGAAATAAATATAAAAACACTTACTTTCAAGACCGTTATCGCAAAGGTAGCGAAATGATGCTTTCATGCTCTTAAACAAGATGTGTATCTTTCTCTGTGATGAGTCACAAAGATTGACGACATCTTGAAAACAACTTTCAAAGGTTTCTAATTTGCTGAAAAAAGAAATAAAGAAACGGACAACAAATATAAATGTTATTTTCAATTCATTATCATCATTTCTGTAACATATTCATTACACCCATCTCTATTTATACACGCACTTGTCACTATGCCGAGCCAAACAAAACACGTGGATTGCAGCTTATTACACTGAGAGTAAAAACGATTCTTTATTTCTAATTGTCAACTGTAAAGGGTAACGATGTTTACAAGAAAAGGGAAGTTAGGGTTAGGGTTAGAAGGGTTAGGGCAGGGGAGGGAAGGGAAACCTCCGGCCCGCAGGCCACATCCGGCCCGCGAAGGCTTAGCGTCCTGCCCGCCACCCTGCTATGCTTTATTATTGCAATCCGGCCCGCGGACCTCCCAGTAAAACTCATCTCATTTTGTGACATAGACGTAAAAGTAGGTTTCGATTAAGATTAACAGTGGGATAAAAATGTGTGAATATCAGCGAGCGATGATGCATGTGTATTTCATTTTTCTTTAACTATTAAGAGATAAAAATAGAAAAAGAGAAAGAGAGAGGCAAAGAGGAAACGAGAGACGAGGAAAAGGCATAAAACAGAGAACTTATGTGAGGTGTGTCAAAACGAATGCTGGATCAACTTGCTACTTACTTATTTTTTATGATTCCAAAATGGCTCTTCGTCGGCGCCTTTTATAACATCACATACTGAAGTCTCTTGAGAAAAAATATCAGATTTGTAGAGTGTTCAATACAATTTTTGCACAATTTATTCATGTAAACAAAATATAGTAATTCTGAGATTTCGTTTTTCCTGGCCCTCACTCTGAAAAGGTTGCCCGCCCCTGGATTAGGGTTAGGGTTAGAACTAGGATAACTTTCCTTTGAAAATAAAGTTTTTATATTATCTTATGAAATCATGTGGAAAATATTTGAAGAAGACTATATATAAACATAGGAATATAGTAACAATTTAATTTGTTTAGAGAGGGGCGTAATTTTAATGCGCTGTCACAGACTCAACTCCAAAAAAAGAAGAAAGAAAAAAGAAAAAAAGGAAGGAAATAAAATAAACGAGAAACCGATTTGCCGATTAACGCTGTCTTTTTTAATTGTCTTTTTGTTTGTCGAACCATAAAATAATTGCGAAAAGAAACGTTCCATTCTTTATATTCAAAATGGCCGACGAGAATCGACGAAAGTACAAAGGATCATTGCAAGCTTCACTTATTTTTATCGCCGTTCAACGCTATAATATGTTAGGTCATTTTTTTTATACAAATCCGGATCATATCTAAAAGGTATTGAAACTGAAGCTGAACGGTATTGAAGGTTGCACTGATTTTTTCTTTTGTTTTAAATACACCAAATTTACATAAATTTAATTGATTTAACAATTTAAGGAAGAGTTTATCAGGCATGCATTCACAACGTAACGATGTATGAAAGTGAAGGCTAGCCAGGATATGTGTTGCATGCAAAGAAATCACATGTGAATGGTACAATGGATGTGTAATTTGATTCTTAGACAGGCTTAGATCTGGTGACCTCAGAGGATTTAATCTGAGCAGTGTAGGGAGATGTGTGCAGAACAGAAGACTTTGTTGGTTTCGTCACATTGAAAAAATGAATACGAGTTCTTGGGTTAGTAGATGTGGAACAGTTGAGGTAACAGGGTTATTTGACAGGGGAAGGCCAATGAAAACATTGGAGGAAGTAATAAGGATGGATTTGAGAGTAGGGGGGATAAAGATCTGGCAAGATAATAGTTAGTTTTGAAGTCAATTTCTGAAATATGCTCAACACATGTAAAACAGACGTTAAACCGATGATGATGATGATGATGATGATGATGATGATGATGATGATGATGATGATGATGATGATGATGATGATGATTCTTCCCCCTCCTCCTTCTCCTCCTCCTCATCCTCCAAAGTAACACAAAGCTATTTATATATACTAGCGGGACCCGTGTAAATTACACGAAATGATGTTTTCAATACTAATTATCTTGTTCCTAACCTATACATGTTTGAATAAAATATGGTAAGATTTGACTTGTATATTTATTTTAAAAAATGAACAATACATGAAACAATTTACAAAACTTCTTTATATAAAATATTTCTAGTGAAGGTAGTTCCTCTTCTCTGGTTATGAGTAGAATTATTCTGAGGACAAATTTTCACTCTTACACTGTTCATAGACCTTGCTCTTAAGAAGGCTACATAAAGTTGTCCATGAGTAAAGCAAGGTTGCGGTAGGTAGATCCCAACCTTATCGAAAGTCTGTCCTTGAGCTTTATTAATGGTCATTCATGAGCATACAAAGATTCGGAAGGTCGTTGCTTTTGATGTAAGCGTGACACACAAAATAACATCGTATTAATATGTGTCTTCCCGGTCGCCCCCCCCCCTTCGATGTAGAAAAAAATCTTAGAGTTTGTTGGGATCGAACTATAAACCAGTCGGGCTCAGAAACCAACGTCTAAGTCTTACGTCGTTAACCGTTGTGCCAAACGGAAATACTCTAAAACATAACAAAAATTAGGTGACTTGAATGCTTTTCCAAATCTAGGTGCGGCACCCATGTGCAGAGCTTTTGATGTAAGTGTGACACATGAACACACACACTATCGTATTAATATATAGATAACAGGAGAACCGAGAGCCAGATGACGTAACAATATTTCCAACTCAAGTTTATAAAAAGCAAACGTGATTTGAAAAAATGAAATAAAAGATATTTGTAAATTCCAAAAGGTTTTCATAAATCTTTAATCTAAATAAATAAATGCAAAAGTTGTTCCACTTCTCCTAATTATATTAGCGTCATAACAGCTTATGCTTATTTAATTCTATGATACGACAGAAGACTTTCAAATACCGTATATATAGCAATCTGCAAACCCACAAACAGCTCTAGGTATTCTCAATTTGCCTATTTATGTTATAATCAGCTGCTAATAAATTAATATTTTGTAATATACTTTTGTAATGTCACATTTCTCATATATAAACAATATTTTCGTCCATAGTAAAACGTTTGCATGCTGAGAACAGATACTACATTTTCAATTATTTATTTGCACAAAGTATAAAATTTTATATTTGAAACAAATTAGGTACAAGGCCATCAAAAGTGTGGGGACTTGGGTGTCGTTGGTCATCCTTAGTCAACAAGAATTAAAATTTCTATCCTACTCTTAACTATAATCATCCCAGTCACCACAATACCACATTTACTCTATGGGCTATCCTACTTAAGGTATCCCCAAATTTGTTGGAAATTTTATTTTTTTATAAATATATTTATATATAAGGATTCC
The DNA here is from genome assembly GCA_963556195.1 of Sepiola atlantica. Lineage (NCBI taxonomy): Eukaryota > Metazoa > Mollusca > Cephalopoda > Sepiida > Sepiolidae > Sepiola > Sepiola atlantica. The sequence goes on along the minus strand of OY744539.1, from coordinate 60,567,028 downwards.
ATTGGAATAAAACGGGGACTGGAGAAAAAAACAAAAACAAAAAATTCGGTTAGTACGACCCTCCTAAATCTTTGTAAATAATAGGCCACCCACCGTTTTCCGGTTTATTCACAACCGAAAACGAGCAGGTCGATCTCTAAATGGGAGTGGGATCTAAGTGGTAGAAAAAAAGAAGAAAAACGGAGTCTGGAGAATGAGTTGTGTTCGTTAATAGGCTAAACTTACCTGAAGGACTGGTGTCCGACAGGACCAGGAACTGAGTGCACCATGTTCAAGCAGGAACACGTACTCAGACTTTGTTTTTTTCGTACACACAAGCTAACTACTTGTATCCACCTTTTTTCAAATATCGAGGAATGTAATCTTTTTCTGCCACATATAATCTTAGCCTTCAGTTAGTGTTTGAAGAATGTGATCAGATCCTGATCAACAAAAGATTTAACACCTTGGGATTCACGCTACACAAGAAACACTATCTGTGTCTCCCTGCCCCACGGCAGCCAGACGTAGTCGATTACATAAGATACGTTTAACGGCAGAGGATGCTAAGGATTGATAAGAGCCGTTACCTCGCCGAAACACACACAGAACCGCCGGAGTTTGCAGCATTGGAAGAAATCATGATCAGCCATTTCTTCTTCCACCAACCGCAGGCCGATCGACTTGCTGCGGTTGAATTTGGCCCCTGTGATCGTTTCGTAACACCATCTTGATGTCTCAGCGTGCGATACAGAACGGAGATCTATTTGGGGAAGTCTGGTTTAAAACCAGTGGTCTCTAAAATAGATGCCAAGAAGCGATGGTGGACCCTGTCAAAAGCTTTGGACTGATTTAAGTTTATCAACGCGGTCTCTGTGTTGTCTTCTATCTCCTCTAGGATCGCACGAATCAGATGCAAGTTGTTCTTAATCGATCTCCCCTTCCCAGCGTAGTTCTGCTCGAGTTCGATCAACTCTCTGATAACACCCTGCAACCGGTTCAATAAGACCTTGGCCCAAATCTTTAACTCTGTGTTTCACAGAGTTATGGGCCTGTAATTGTCTAGTTACTCCCCACCATATCTGTCCCACTTCAAGGAACTATAAAAATAATGAGAAGGTCTATTATGATATCACAATGTATTCTGACTGTGAAATCCTTTGACCTTATAATCTTTCCTCCTCTTGTCCTGGTGTAGCACACACTCCCTGGCGGGTTCAGCCGGCTTCCTGCAAAGGAGGAAGTTTTTAGGGAATATCAAATTCAGAAGCAGTCCCTAGTCGCATGTGTTATTTGTAATCATTGTAAAACCATGTGTATCAACCAAATCAAAGGAAAGAAATTATATATTTAATAATATATATAATGAATACTGACCAAATTAGTCAAGTTTGCTTATAAATTTCGGTCACAAAAAATCTTTCAAATGTATCCGTTCTCTCAAAAAATGTGATTATGATTTGATTTTTCGCCTGAAGTAAAGTGAATATCTTGAATTTATTTTAGTATAAGAATGTTAATTTCTTCAAATTAATAGGGAATCATTGGAATCTCACCTGCATATCTGTTTTAGTTGGAACCGGTCAATGTTAGGAATTGGCCTTTTTACTACGTCGATTAGATTGGCCCCTTCAGGAAGGATTATTTGTATACACTTTGGTGCAGCTTCTTTCAGCTCATAATTGAAACAGAAAGACAAACAGTCTGTAAAAATACAAGAGCAAAAAAAAGAGACAAAATCAAATAAAGTATTTCAAATGACAAAACAGATATCGCACTTATTTATAGAGACATATAACACATAATGGTGATGAGAACAGCGCATAGATAGACAAACATGCTTTGCAGTAAAATCGCCTACAAAACAATTTTGCGGTTGAGACTTCTTAAAACATTTATTTATTAAAGAGGTTTAAGAAGTTTCGAACACCAAAAGATAATGGAAGGTGAGCTGCGCTTCCGTCGTCGGAATTCTTTTAGTTTAATTTAGATCTTATGAGAAATAGAAAATGAAGAAAGCAGAGAAAAAAAGGAAACTAAATTAGATTTATCAAACCTGAAAAAAAACTAAATTAGATTTATCAAACCTGAAAAGAAAACTAAATTAGATTTATCAAACCTGAAAAGAAAACTAAATTAGATTTATCAAACCTGAAAAGAAAACTAAATTAGATTTATCAAACCTGAAAAGAAAACTAAATTAGATTTATCAAACCTGAAAAGAAAACTAAATTAGATTTATCAAACCTGAAAAGAAAACTAAATTAGATTTATCAAACCTGAAAAGAAAACTAAATTAGATTTATCAAACCTGAAAAGAAAACTAAATTAGATTTATCAAACCTGAAAAGAAAACTAAATTAGATTTATCAAACCTGAAAAGAAAACTAAATTAGATTTATCAAACCTGAAAAGAAAACTAAATTAGATTTATCAAACCTGAAAAGGAAACTAAATTAGATTTATCAAACCTGAAAAGAAAACTAAATTAGATTTATCAAACCTGAAAAGAAAACTAAATTAGATTTATCAAACCTGAAAAGAAAACTAAATTAGATTTATCAAACCTGAAAAGAAAACTAAATTAGATTTATCAAACCTGAAAAGAAAACTAAATTAGATTTATCAAACCTGAAAAGAAAACTAAATTAGATTTATCAAACCTGAAAGAAAACTAAATTAGATTTATCAAACCTGAAAAGAAAACTAAATTAGATTTATCAAACCTGAAAGAAAACTAAATTAGATTTATCAAACCTGAAAAGAAAACTAAATTAGATTTATCAAACCTGAAAGAAAACTAAATTAGATTTATCAAACCTGAAAAGAAAACTAGAATCAAAACAAGAACAAACAAAAACGAACCAACAAATATTCACATTTAATGAGATATCTTCATCTTAATCTGAGACGATATAATTTTCTATTTACATTGAAAATCATACAAAATGTCCAAGTTTAAAGATTATTTGTTGATATTATTTTATCATTTTGATATTATTTTATCATTTTTAATTTCAAAAGAAATTAAAAATGATAAAATAATATCATTTTTAATTTCTTTTGAAATTTGGCATATTTAGTGAATATGATGTCCGCAATTGACAAAATAAATGTTAAATACTTGACCTTTTCGCATTATAGTTCATTTGTACGAGATAAATAATTGACAGGAAATGCAAGAGAGTGTTGGTTGTTCAAGCTCTTGAAGAAGTAATTTCCTTGCATAAGGGGTATCATAGATTAAATAAGTTCAATTGAATCAGTATACATCTGAAAATGCTGATATGGTTTTGTTTGTTCTCTGAGACAAAGTATATACCACAAAAGATTGCATACAAATTTTTTGATAGCTGATAATAAAAAATAAATGCAGAATATTTTTTAGTCAATTTAAGTAAGTATATGATTTATTGTAAAAAACCTTTGACTTGATAATAATTAATTCATCATGCTCGAATTTAGTTGAGTTTACGACAAGTTTAACATAACTCACTTGTATAATTTTGGTTATTCAGACTACATTTCTAATCTTGAGTGTTATCGGCCTTCTTCAGGTGTATCTCTGTGGCATTGCTGGTTTATAATACGTTCGTAGAATGTCGGAATCTCTGGACGTCGTAGAACTCTCGTCTGTTGATCCCGAAATGGGAGGATGTGCTCCGTCACCCCAAAATTAACTCCAAACCCCGTTGATGCGGACTCGCTTGCATCGCTTTGCTAACTGTACCCTTCCCGTGATTCTAACTATGTCATAGGGGGGGGGTGAAAGGTCCCTCCGCGCTGGGTCGGTCACATCCAAAACCCAGAACGGACCCGTTCCTACACTTAGAATTATCACCATTCATGATTGATTGACCAATGCAAAATGCGGCAAACCCCGAGGTCCCCATAGATTATCCATAATCCGCTATTCATTTCATAGCCACAAAATCGCTTTTTCACGCGTGTGCCCCGAAACAACTCTTTGTCCGTATCATCGCAAGCTCGCCGACTACCTCAACGGGTCACGCGTAACGAACATAACTCAATCCCAGCCCGTTTATACTATAAACGGCGATTGGAGAGAACGGTCCCTTAGAGGCCTTAAACACCGGACCTCCGCAAAAAGCATCGCCTCACAAAGGTCAATCCTCTCATTCTAACTCCCTTTAATTGGCTGACCTCAACTTAATTTTTAATTAGTTACTGTTTTTTATATATACTAAAATTTTAACGCACGTAAAATCAAAAACTTCTTTTTTCTGGTTACGTAAGAAAAAAAACACTGGGAAAAAACATAAAGTGCCTCTCTCTCAATAGATATACATAACAATTTTTTTTTTAACAAAACTAAGAACGAACATCCTCAATAATCGACAACAACAAAACAAACAAAAAAATATCTCCCTTCCTCCACCTACAAGAACAATACGTATCAATAAATTACAGAACAAGAAAGTCAATAAAAAGTTTTCTTCCAAAGTCTCAACGTCTCTTTTCTTCTATAAAAAGTTTACGTTTTGCGTGTGTGTGTATATTGTAAGTTCTCTGGGTTTTTTTGTCAGCTAATAACATTACGTATATATATATATATTTTTCTTTTACACAACTATCAGATTTTGTGTGTGTGTGTGTATCTTAGTTCATTGTTCTTTTTCTTTTTTTTTTTTGTTTCTTATAAAAAGTTCGCTCTGAATCCATCAACATAAACGAAAGCTCTACTTACAGATTCCCTGGACTCTTCGTTGTGTTCGAAGTTTTCATTTTCTCGTGGTAACCTCGGTTCGCATCTTTCCTCCCCATGACGGGGGGGGGGGGCTAGCCAACTTGCATCAAATCGCCAATGTTGTATTGCTAGCCTACAATACGTTCGTAGAATGTCGGAATCTCTGCACGTCGTAGAACTCTCGTCTGTTGATCCCAGAAACGGGAGAATGTGTCGCTTCTATTCGCGGTTCCCAGTTGCAGGGAAACTATTTGTACTAACCGTGGCTCTTTCTTTCTCCATCGCCTCGCCGTTGCATGGAACTATTTGTACTAACCGTGGCTCTGTCTTCATGCCATTGTTGTCCCTGCTTTGGGTCGCGACTGCTACCTGTCTGCCGCTTCGCCGAGCGTCAACTTCGCTCGTTTCTTCCATCATATCGGCGGTCTCCTCGCAGGCTGAAATCAAAGCTTTTACGCACAATAAAATATAACAAGGCTTCTTCTTTTTAATTTAGAGCCATTTATTACTATATTGCTTGTCGATAAGGGGCAAGTTCGTTGTAGCAGAGAGAGAGAGAGAGACTTATGCTAGTTATTTTTCTAACTACTACTTAGTTACTTGTAAAGGAAGGAAGATGGGAGACATCGCTTGGCTCTCAATTTCGGGGGATCCGAAATCCCCTAGCTTGTAATCACTACATGGCTAAAGCGTGTTCTCTCGTTGGCTTCCAGTCAAGAACTCTCAATTTCAACTTAGTTTTCCCACCGGGAAAACTGTGACGTCACGAAACCTCGTGATCAATACGCAGGTGTGACCTAATCTTTGAACTTAAGGTCTCATCAACTGTCACCCGAACCGTGAGAAAACATCGTACCAAAGTTGCGCTAGGTGACTCCGCTACAAATCGCGCAAGTCAAACCCGATCTCCAACAGACACGTCCATTCCCATAGGGACATTATCTAACATCTCTTCGAACTCGAGAATATTTCTGTCGAACTCGGGAATATGGATGGAATTTCGAACGGAACCCTATTTTTAATCCACGGTGGTAGCATGCTCTTGTTCCGTCAGCCATGACTGGGAAAAGTCTTCAGTAATTCGCAATTCTTCATATCGCCCGCACCGAGGATTGAACCTTCAACCTTCAATTGACTATCACTTAGAACTGAATTTAACTTTTGGAGTTTTAATGAAATATCAACTCACTTAGTTAACATTTTTCTGTTAAAAGTAGTGATAATCGAAATCGGGAATCAAAATATCGGAATTGTTTAGGGTATCGGAATCAGAATCGGGATCGCAAAAATTTTAGCTGAATTTTCGAGTCCAAAAACGATTCTTTTAATTACATTTTCTAAAAAGTTATTTAAAACTTAATTTTCCATTTCTGGTCCAAATTATGAAATGATAAATATTTATTAATTTTAAACGACTAGTAAAACTAAAATCTATAATAACTTCTAAATACGATCAGAAGTTATGTTTTCGGGCGAGTTTGTTAACTATTCCAAGGTAGAGATTATGTTTTTAGTTTATTTGTCACTATAGATTTAGAAATTTAAAAAGAATCGGAATCAGTAATTGTATCGGAATCGGGAATTTAGAACAGAATCGGTAATTGTATAGGAATCAAGAAAATATTTGAATCATCCCATCACTTGTTAAAATTAAATTATTAAATAAACTTGAATAACATTAAACTGAAAAATGTTGAAGAACGTTGTTTTATTAAAATGTTAATGTTTTTCCAAAAAAAAGTTACACTTTAGTTTTTAACAAATTATTTTCGACGACAGGCTTTGTACGCTTGTTTAAAAATTATACCATGTATTTTTAAGTTCTGATTAGAGGTTAAGTTAACATTGTTGTGTGTGTTTTTAACCTTTTTATTTTTTCATAAGTGTTATCCTTAAACCCATGTTCTCTCCTTTACCTTCTCGAGAAGACACATAATTAACCCTCAAAACAATAACGGCCGAATATACGCTCCTTAAAAACATTGACTTACGGGATTTGTATAGAAATATTTTTTTTTATTTTTATAGTTTTTATTTTTATATTTTTAAATCTTTTCCATTTGTAAAGACTCAACTGTTGCAATTAACTCCTCCCCCCTTTTTTCTGTAAACCTTATTAAACCTCCCTAACACTAATTTTATAACAAATATACATAACACTCTAAGCAAATAACGCATCCAAACGAGAGTGACACGTGACTTCACATTTCACAAACAGGTGACAACATAAGCTGAAGAGAGCCGGATGGCTAAGTCCTTCTGAGCTTGAAACCGACGCTACTAATGTTGTACTAATTTTTCTGTACCCAAAAATGAATAAATATTACGCTCTTAATTTTAATTCTCAATTAATTGGGATTTCTCTTACTGTATTACAAAATAATCGTTGCAAAACGATTGTACGACAATCGTCAATTTTTCCATAAACATTTAAAATACTCTACACAAATTAATTAATGTTTCTATGCATTTTATCGGGACTACCAAATAATGAAAAAAATCTATTAAAAAATCAGATCTTAAGGTAAACAACATTATAGTTATCAGCAATAGCGGCCAGCAACTCCGCTTTTTATTTCAAAATGTTATAGGTGGGGGATAAAAGCTTATTGAGTGTGTCATCATTTATCCAACATCAGCTAGTCGAATTAAAATCACCCTTACCCCTACAATATTCTAAAAAAACTTACAAATTAGTGAACTACATTCGCAATGTGACGATGGATAGCCGGACAAATGGTTATAGGATGGATGCCTTTATAGCAGCATGTCATTCTCACTGTTCGGATGGCCAGACCACGTGTGGATAAAATTAACAGATTAAAACAAACAAAGGGAAGAAAGCAAACATTATTATTATTATCAGAAATTATATTAGAAAAAAGCAAAGGAATAATAAAGCTTACACACAAGAATGGTATTTTGTAAAATCAATAATTAGAATAAAACATTTATATTAAAACAAAACAATTTATTTGGCTAAGATATTTTGTAGAGCTATCAGTTACAGAGTTCATATTTTTTAGGAGTGAAAAAGTTCCGTTTGTAAGTTCATGTTTAGACGAATGTGTATATGCGAGCGTGTTTGATGTAAAGTGATTTTTGTGGCAATTGTAATGTGTGTGTGTGCTTGAAGAAAAGTTCGTTATTCGTGGTAGAAATTAAAAGAGATTACCTACTTTTTGACTTTTGCCTCCCCCACATCCTCGGTCGAGCCGGGGGGGGAACGATCTCCTCTGTGTGCGTTCTGCCGGAAAGCGGAAGAAAAAGAGAAAGAAAAGAGGGTGCGTGACTTGTTTTATAGAGAGTCAAATCACGCGTGGTCAAGCTGACCTGTTGGTACCTGATTGGCCGGAATCTTCGGTCAGCGTGCTTTCACGAGATCACCCCTCTTCTCTACCTCAGACGAAGAAGGGCTGAGTAAACAAAGAAAGAAAGGAGTCGCAACAAATATCCCCTGGCCGGTTGTGGCGTTTGCCACAAGATTATTGTTATTATTACAATTACCATCATCACGATTGCTACGATTACATTACTACTACTACAACTATTATTTAATTCCATTTGTCAACATAATATTTTACTATTATCTCTATATATAAAATAGAGTTGATTTTTCCCGTCCCAACTTGGTTAGACTAGCCTATAAAGGTAATGAATCAAACGTTCCGTAACACATCAATTCAGTCGCCTAATATCTTCGAGAATGTTTCAAAAAACTATAAATTAACTTTATAAACTAAACCAAAAACATTACTTTCATTTCATACTGTAAGCCTCTCCCAACTACTTGAACCAAAGAGAGGGTAGCACGCCAATTTCTCTCTATGAATTAATAGGTCTTACCCTCCTCAAACACCGCTTGGAAATTACTTCACAAGGAACTGTAATCAAGTTGCACTGTTTCAGAATTTGTAAAACATCCAATCACAGCAAAGCTTACATCGACATTACGCATCAAATCGTTCGCCATAACAAATCAGATAAGTATATTGTTCATTTCCAATATTTAAACACCTAACTGTGTTCTTGTTTATTTATTCGAAAATCTGATTATATTTTTAAGACGATTACGTGTACACAGTAAACACCTTGCTACAATTGGCAGAATAGATAAAAATAATATAATAGAAACAAAAATTATTGGAAATCCGCTTCACGCATAAATTTTACATAAAATGGCCGACGTTCTCGGCCCATCCCAGCGTTTTAGTTGTCAGTTTACCACAATTATTACTTTTAATTTTTCTTCGGTGGAAGATATATTCAATGGAGTTGTTTTAGGGGGGGGGGGCGCAGGGGGGTAATTTTTATTTAAATGAACTTAAATTAAAAACAAAATAGCAGTAACAATTCGCTTAAAAACAAAACTTATCAATTAAAATATAAAAATATTTCTACATTTTATTCATTTACGAAAAACAAACTTCGTACTTCTACAAAATTTGAACCGAACTGTTTTTTAGGGGAGGGGGTAACTAAAATAACCCTAAACTAATCCTAATCAAAGTTTTAAGTTTAGTTCGGCAAAAGTCTGTTTGGTTCGGTTCGTTCAAATTCTGTAGAAGCGGTCAATGAAGGAGATAGCCTTCTAACCTGGAGATATCCTTCTACACTGTGGCGATTTGTATTTCTGTTACACTCCAAGGTAAACGTTTTCTTGGGTAGATGGTTTTTCCACAATTCAAAAGCGGCATCTGTTTCATTACATTAAAATTATTTGTTGTGACCTATTTGAGTACGGTCGACAGTTTACACATTTTATTTTATTCTTTTACATTTATCCCGAGCAACGCCGAGCGACGGCTGCTCGCTAGTTGTTAATAAAATTATTATGATGGCCTATTATAATTCTTCCTTTTTTTTAGTCTTGTTCTGTTTGTTATTTAATAAACGAAAACGTGTTGCAATTAAATCAAACAGTTTGCCCGCTGCAACAATCTCAATAGTGAGCAATCCAGTATAAACAAGTGACATGAAAAACAAATATATACTTTCTTTTCCTTTTTTTAGTCTTTCCATGTTTGTTTTTCAAAAAACGAAGACGTGTTTCAATTAAATCAAACAACGTGGCAACAATTGCAACAGTAAACAAACGATAAAAAACAAAACAAATATATATTCCCCCTCTCCTTTACTTTAGTGATTTTATGTTTCTTTTTCAAAAAACGAAGACGCTTTGCAATTAAATCAAACAACTTGGCCGCTGCAACAATTTCAACAGTGAGCGATCCACCGTAAACAAGCTATATAAAAACGAAAAACAAATATATACTTCCTTCTATTTTGAGTCTTTTTTTGTTTGTTTTTCAAAAAACGAAGACGCTGTTGGAATTTATTAAAGCCCCCCTCACTGATTGGCTGTTGCCATGTCCCTTAAGGGCCTCACAGATTGGCTGTCAGGCATTGCAACCCCTATTCCCTTAGGTGTCACGTGAGCCAGCCCTTAAAAAAAACCTTGCACACGCCAACCGCCTCTTTTTCGACGACTCCGCTCAAGTCAGCAACACATCGGCTGGTATCCTCAGTGACAACAGCCCACGACGGCAGTCACAGAGAATGACCCCCAGCAGTTACCCAAACTCTATACAGATAAGTTCTCGCGAACCACGTTTTCGCATACCCCTTCTCAAATTCACTATGCCTAACTGAACTTTGAAAACTCTGTTTGTAAATATTCTATGACTGCACCTTTATCTTTCTTAGTAAAATTGCTGTGAAACTACATTCTGGTGTTTTGTGTTCCTTCTTTCGTCCTATATCTCTCTTTAGATGATTTATCTGCACATTGTTACCCCATTCTCACGTGCGAGAATTGAACTTTATTTACAGGATTATTTTAATCCCAACAACGCGTTGAAATTAAATCAAACAACTAGCTCGCTGCAGCAATTTCAACAGTGAGCGACCCACCGTAAACTAGCGATATAAAAAAAACAATTATATATTTCCTTCTCCTTTTTTTTAGTTTTTTGTTTGGTTTTTCAAAAAAACGAAAACGCGTCTCAATTAAATCAAACAACTTATTCGCGTCAACAATTTAAGCAGTGAGCGATCCACCGTAAACAAGCGATATAAAAAAACAATTATATATTTCCTTCTCCTTTTTTTTAGTTTTTTTGTTTGTTTTTCAAAAAACGAAGACGCGTTTCAATTAAATCAAACAACTTATCCGCGTCAACAATTTAAACAGTGAGCGATCCACCGTAAACAAGCGATATAAAAAAAATATATATATACGTCCCTTTCCTTTTTTTAGTCCTTTTTTTGTTTGTTTTTCAAAAAACGAAAATGCTTATCAATTTAATCAAACGACTTGCTCGCTGCAACAATTTCAACAGTGAGCTGTAGCAGACGCAGCAACTAAAGGGATGTATGTGCGACCTTTCTTTCTTTCTTTGCTCAGTCCTTCTTCGTCTCTTATGTGGAGAACAAGGGCTGATTTCGCGGGATCACGTTGCCAGAGGATTCTGGTCAATGAGAGACCAGCGGGTCGGCTTGACCACGCGTGGTTTGAAGTGTATAAGAAAGCACGCACCTTATTTCTCTCTCTCTCTCTCTCTCTCTCTCTCTCTCTCTCTCTCTCTCCCTCTCTCTCTCTTTCCGTTCTGGGTGTTCGCACACAAAGAACTCTCGTCGACTCCCCCCCCCCCCACACACACCAGCTCGAACGAGCAGTGTGGAGGAGGAAAAAGGTAATCCCTTTTAATTCAAATGAACTCTTCTTCACGCATACACCCTTTTACAATTTGCCACACAAAAGACATTCAACACGCTCGCATATATATATATATATATATATATATATATATATATATATATATATATATATATATATATATATATAATGGTAATAATCCAGGTGAAAAATATCCACAGGGTGCTAATCCAGAGAATTTTAACCGGGTTTATAAAAAGTGCTCAATATCAAAATAGAGCTTTATATATGATAATTTTATTTACACAGACATGTACAAAATCTGCGACACTGGCATGTCGATGTTATCGATCAACAGTTACTATAAACTGAGATCTCATCAGGCAGAGTTAGAATCCGATCTTAACCTCAGATCATATTTGGAGAGATTTTGTACATGTCTGTGTAAATAAAATTAGCATATATATATATATATATATATATATATATATATATATATATATATATATATATATATATATATATATATATATACATACGCTTACAATTACGAACCTAAGAGCTCTACAAAATGTTTTAAGTAAATAAATTGTTTTTGTTAATATAAATGTTTTCCTCTTTATTAATTTTATAAAAGAACATTCTTGTGCGTTTAGCTTTCTCATTCCTTCGCTTTCCTTCTAATATAAGTTTCATATAATAATAATGTTTTCTTCCTTTCCCTTTGTTTGTCTTAACCTCTTAATTTAATCTACACGTGGTCCGGCCAAAACGTGGTCGGTCACGTCCAAAGCAGTGGGATGACATGCAGCTACAAAAGGCATCTCTCTCACAACCTATTGTCGGGGGATTCATTCACGCATAACCATTTGTCCGGCAATCCTTAGCCACTGTGGTTAATCCTTTGTTCTTTCGAACCTTCCACCATAATTAACAACCTCCACCCGGCCATAGAGCAACCCACCGTAAACAAGCGATATATAAAATAAAAAACAAATATATACTTTCTTTCTCCTTTTTTTGGTCTTTTTTCGTTTGTTTTTCAAAAAACGTAGATGCTTTGCAATTAAATCAAACAGCTTGCCCGCTGCAACAATTTCAACAGTGAGCGATCCACTGTAAACAAGCGATATAAACAAACAAATATATACTTCCTTCTTGTTTTAGTCTTTTTTGTTTGTTTTTCAAAAATAAGAAGACGCGTTGCAATTAAATCAAACAACTTGCCCGCTGCAACAATTTCAACAGTGAGCGATCCACCGTAAACAAGCGATAAAAGAAAACAAATATATACTTCCTTCTCCATTTTTTAGTCTTTTTTGTTTGTTTTTTCAAAAACGAAGATGTTTTGCAATTAAATCAAACAACTTGCCCGTTGCATTTTTATTGCTATATTTTTAAATGCTGTATTTTTAAATGCTGTATTTTTAAATGTTGTAATTTTAAACGTCGTATTTTTAAATGCTGTATTTTTAAATGCTGTATTTTTAAATACTGTATTTTTTAAATGCTGTATTTTTAAATGCTGTATTTTTAAATGCTGTATTTTTTAAATGCTGTATTTTTTAAATGCTGTAATTTTAAACGCTGTATTTTTAAATGCTCTATTTTTAAATGCTGTATTTTTAAATGCTGTATTTTTAAATGCTGTATTTTTAAATACTGTATTTTTAAATGCTGTATTTTTTAAATGCTGTAATTTTAAACGCTGTATTTTTAAATGCTGTATTTTTAAATGCTGTATTTTAAAATACTGTATTTTTTAAATGCTGTATTTTTAAATGCTGTATTTTTTAAATGCTGTGTTTTTTAAATGATGTATTTAAAAATGTTTTATTTAAAAAATACAGCGTTTTAAAAATACAGAATTTTAAAAACTACAGCATTTAAAAACTACAGCATTTTTAAATGCTATATTTGTTAAATGCTGTATTTTTAAAGGTTGTATTTTATAAAATTCTGTATATTTTAATACTGTATTTTTTAAATGCGGTATTGTTAAATGCTATATATTTTTAAATGCGGTATTGTTAAATGCTATATTTTTTAAATGCTGTATTTTTAAATGCTGTAATTTCTAAATGCTGCATTTTTAAATGCTGTACTTTCAAATGCTGCATTTTTTAAATGCTGCGTTTTTAAATGCTGAATTTTTAAATGCTGTATTTTAAAATGCTGTATTTGTAAATGCTCGATTAGAATTAAATAAACTTTGAAACGATCGGAAATGTATTTGATATAAACATTTCGGTCTTGAATGTAAATTTAATTTGATTCTAAAACATATATATTAAGCTATATCTAACCGAATGGAGAATATTTTTCTGTCACTTGTTTCTTTCTACATTCAATGCATTGTTGCTCTTATTATCCTAAACATGCGATAATGTTTTTTCATTATTGTGGCTGAGTACACCGACAATGTTCTAAAAGAAAGTTTGATTTTTAAAAAACTGCAACTTCGTATTATCAAATTTCGGTGCTTTTATAATAAAAAGCCGAAAAAAAGTTGTTTTTTTATCTTTTAGTGTTGAGAGGTATACTCTTCACAACAGGGGCAGGTAACTCTTCACAACAGCTCTAGCTTTCGAACAATATTTTTCTAACCTTAACCCTAACCCTTTTATGTCTAATCGACGTTCTCCTTGCACAGTAGCCACATGTGCAACGCCAATTAAAGCCATCAGTTTTGATTACTGGAAAATCTTGCTTAAAATTCGTGGTAAGAGTTACCTGCCCCTTATTTACCTCTCCAGCACTAAAAGACAAAACACTTTTTTTTCGGCTTTTTATCATACAAGCACCCAAATTTCTTGTTCTCTCTCTGCACGCGTGCAAAAGGGAGCATGCGCGGTGTGCATTTCCGTGTAATTTCTACCAGAAACAAAACGTTTTAAATTCTGATTAAAAAAAACACACACATTTGCAATGCTTAAGATATATATATATAGTCATCCACATACAGACTGTTTCGCTGTATCACAGCTTTTCGGTGTAACTAGACCAGCTAGTGCTTATATATAAAGTAAGTGTGTGTATGTCCATAGTCAACTAAATTATTTGATATAGTTTATACTATTTTGCCTTAAGTTCTATTATATTTATTCAATAGTTATATTTTTAAATGGCTTTTACTATTACACGTAATCTTGGGTTATCATTGGAATTAAAATTCGTCCTCCATACGGCGTAAGTTGATTATGTAACACATATGTATGATTGCTTTACTGGACACAATACTGAAGTCAACAAGGAGATCTAAACAACATAAAAAGAGGTCAATTATACATCTACGGTTAGGCGTTTGTATGCAACCCAGAAGAATTTTTCCGAAGGGCGTAAAATACAATCAAGCCACAACTCTAATTGATGGAAAACTATTCCATTATCTGGAATGACTGATACATCAAAAGTAAACAAAGACATATCTTATAAGGTAAAACATACAATAAATGTAAAATATCGAACGGGTCACACAAGAGATGAAACTGATTATATTTATTGGCAGCTGTCCTACGAAATTCTCCAAACATTGCCTTTCCATGTTTGAAACATTTGAAGTCCCTAGTCAATTGTTTACAGGCGGTTGTTACTTTTGTGGGGTATTAATATCCACATATATCGTTCGTGGCAACGCTATGTCAGTAAAGGCGGCGTCACTTCCGTTCTAATCATCATCTGTTGACTCTCTCTTTCTTTCTCTGACAATTGTTTGGACAACACCTATGAAATTGCTGGTATTGGTAAATAAATAAAACATGGAATTATGAAAAACTGTTTCGGGAATTTAAAAACAAGACAGTATTTAATTTCATGGCTTCCCAGCAGAGTTGATCCACATATATGTATTTAAATATCCACGCATTCATTATAAGCATTCTCGTGGGTATTTTAAGTGCGACTTTTGACATTCAATCTATTTACTTACACTGTTATGGACGTAATGTTACCAAAGGAGAACGATTGACTTACCTTTCATAAGAAATAATAGAAGAGCTGCAATGTAACGTAAATCCATATCCTTGTAAAACTTAGAAAGTTGAAGAGTTACAGAATATTCAATCTTGGTCATTACAGTTTTTTGTGTTCATTCCGTTCTTTAAATTGTTTTTTTTTTCTGCGATTCAAAGGTAAATACTTCATTCGAATGAAATCTCACTTCCCAATGCATCCGGTTTGTCCAGCCGAGTTGTTCTTATTGCTTGCACATTTCAAGGACAATAGATGTTTTATTTTTAAGGAGACGACTCGCCGACATGAGATAGGAAAGTAAAAAAAATATATATAAATATATCAAATGAAGACAAATATAGGTTATAAACTGGTGAAAGCTGAAAATATGATTTTTTTTTTCCTCAAATCTTTCTAATAAATTTGTTTAATAAAATATCTAAATTCATGATTGTATGTTATATGAATACCTTTATTACTTGACTGAGCTTTTATTTTGTTTTTACGCGTTATTGTTGTTGTTGTTGTTGTTGACTGTGATCACAAATGAAAACAGAATTCCCAGCCAATCGTCCTAATTAATTCTTACGTATTGTAATTCTTCTAGATGTAAAATTAACTCTCTCTTCCCCCCCCCCTCTCTCTCTTTCTATCTCTCTCTCTTTCTCTCTCTCTCTCTCTCTCTCTCTTTCTCTCTCTCTCTCTCTCTCTCTCTGCATAAATTATAAAACCTATGCAATTCTTGTGTAACCGGATCCGTGAAATTGTTCTTGTTTATATATATATATATATATATATATATATATATATATATATATATATATATATATATATATATATATATATATATATATATATATATATATATACATCTATCACGTCAGCTATGTAAAATGCCATAAATAAATGTGTGACTATGCATTGTGAATTAATTGCAACATTCCGGTGGATAAAAACTGTTTTATATCAGGGATAGACCATTAATAAATTCAAATCAAATCAGTATTAACGTGTGAATCAAACTTTCATCGCAATTGGTATTTTCAAAGTATTGCCCATGAGTTACACTCGATTGACCTATATCTGGGTTAAAGGCTTCTGAAGATGGTCTATAGTGTTCTAGATCGACTTACTTCGTTTCTGCTTTCCAACCAAATAAATATCCATTTCTAAAATAATAAATAGTTTATTTACTTTTCAAAATACAAAGATCTATTCAGAAGTTAAATTATTTTAGGAGATTTTACTTGTAATTCAAATTTTCTGACTTTAAGGGATTTATATACAATTCTATATTTGTTTCTAAAACAATTTTTATAAAATCAAATTAAATTTAAATTTGGATCGTATTGATTTGATTGTTATGTAAAAAGACGACCAATTAAAAATTGGATTTTATTATTTTGAAAATTAATTAAAATTTTCGAAATGGATTATAATAATTTGGAAAAATGTGGGACAATTTATTTTGGACTGTATTTTTATACAAATGTACCTTAATATTCATGAAAAAGGCGAACAAAAAATAATTTCATTTAATTTTAGAAATGTTACTTAATTTAGTTGGAGTATTATATATCATTTTCTGCTTAATAGATATATTTTTTATCTATACTTATTCTATCATCGATAAAACTAATAATGAAACACTTTCGAATATCAAATAAACAACATTAATTATAAAATATCTTTAAACTAAGTTATAGCTGCATTGCAATTGTTACAAAACATTAAAAACTGCTGCATAATAATAGAAGATATCGCAATTGTAAGACTTAATTAAAAACATCAGAAACAACAAAAAATAAACAACAAAAAATATCAAATAACAAACAAAAGCGAACAACAAAAAGTAAATAACAAAAAATATCAAATAACAAACAAAAGCGAACAACAAAAATCACAACAAAAATATTGAATAACAAACAAAAGCGAGCAACAAAAAATATCAAATAACAAACAAAAGCGAACAACAAAAAATAAACAACAAAAAAATCAAATAACAAAAAAAGTGAACAACAAAAAATAAGCAACAAAAAATATCAAATAACAAACAAAAGCGAACAACAAAAATATCATATAACAAACAAAAGCGAACAACAAAAAATAAACAACAAAAAATATCAAATAACAAACAAAGGCGAACAACAAAAAATAAACAACAAAAAATATCAAATAACAAACAAAGGCGAACAACAAAAAATATCAAATAACAAACAAAAGCGAACAACAAAAAATAAACAACAAAAAATATCAAATAACAAACAAAATAGAACAACAAAAAATAAATAACAAAAAATATCAAATAACAAACAAAAGCGAACAACAAAAAACACAACAAAACTATTGAATTACAAACAAAAGCGAACAACAAAAAATATCAAATAACAAACAAAAGCGAACAACAAAAAATAAACAACAAAAAATATCAAATAACAAAAAAAGTGAACAACAAAAAATAAGCGACAAAAAATATCAAATAACAAACAAAAGCGAACAACAAAAAATATCAAATAACAAACAAAAGCGAACAACAAAAAATAAACAACAACAAATATCAAATAACAAACAAAGGCGAACAACAAAAAATAAACAACAAAAAATATCAAATAACAAACACAGGCGAACAACAAAAAAATAAATAACAAAAAATATCAAATAACAAACAAAAGCGAACAACAAAAAATAAACAACAAAAATCACCAACACTTGAAAACTAATAAAACTATAAGATTATAACATTTCAAATCATCCAAATGTTTCCAAAGAAGAAAAAATATGACGATAATTATCTCGGCACAAGGAATATTTTTAAACCAAAGATTACATTTAAAATTTAAATGCAGACAAAAAACAGTTTCATAGTACACTAATTTTTGCGATTATGGGTTTACGATTCTAAACACCAAAATATATAAAAACTGAAAAAAAAATTAAAGGTTCAATAATTCTCAATCTTGCATTTTTACAGTGGCAAGATTTTTACGGATCCCAGCAAAAATGGATGAAAATCTGTTTTACATGATTAAAAGTTGCTCATCGACTTTGCCGGAACCAAATTATTGCCGTGTCGCATTAAATAGAATTCTTGTTTGTACAAGTTTTATCAGCTTATGGAATACATTTATCCAACATGTTGACATTGATCAGCTAAACTATGAGTAATTAAAAAAAGGTCAAAATAATCTTGCGAGATTTGGCGTTTAACATATTCTCATTAGCGACAATGACTCCAAATAAAACCCTGCAAACTTTAAACAATTCGCCAGGGGAATGAGATTTTAAACATACCACAAGTCCTAACATCCCGCAATAAAATGTCATGGTTAAAAGAAATATACAAACGGTTAAAAACAAACAAACGCGACCAAGAAGGTATTTGGCTTATGCATATGACCATAGATAAATGGTTCTTCGTCACCAGGAAAATAATTAATGAAAATAACTTTATGAATTAATCTTTAGAACATAATGCACGTAACTGTAAAAGAGACAGACATCCGAACATTCTTGTGAATTAGCGATCTTAAATCCAAATTGTAGGTTACGCATACAATTTCAAGAAAATGTAGAAAAAGAAAAAAAACTAGTAAAAAATTAAATGGATCTGGTTCATACTTCGTTGTTACCAGAGTAATTACAGACATACGGCACAACAAACATATGCTTTCAACAAAATGATGAAACATGACAAAAACTTAATCCACAATTAGAAACCCAATAACAGACAACCAAATGGATTACAAAATACTACCAGATCGGGATGCAAAATAAACCATCCAGCGAAGTACAGGAAATAATTATATGATACTGTTCAAATAAATATTTGGTGAAATTTTTAAAAATGAAATTAAAATAAAAATGAAATTAAATATTTGTAAATCTCTAAAAATCGGAGGTGTTGTATTAAGCACTAATATTTATTATAGACTGCTCCATCTCACAAAAAAACAACTCTCTCTCTCTCTCTCTCTCTCTCTCTGCACAATTCGCTCACTTCAACCTAACCCAACATGCTAGTCCAGCACGTCCATCTCCCACCACATCATCGTTGATGATAGTGAGTTGCAATAGTGATAAGGGAAACATAACTGAACATGTGTAGAGACTTACTGTCACTCAGAGTCCAGGGAACATCACATTTTATCAGCGATAGATCACTGATAACGACTCGTGCGACAACTCCCAAGGAGTAAGGAATAATAATAATAATAATAATAATAATAATAATAATAATAATAATAATAATAATAATAATAATAATAATAATAATAAATCAGAAACAGTACTGGAAAACGAAAAACTCAAAACACTCTGGGATATGGATATACAAACAGATAAACTCATACAAGTAAGGAGACCTGATGTTATTATAATCAACAAGAAAGAAACATCTTGCAAAATCGTAGACTTCGCCGTTCCAGCAGTTCACAGAGTGAAGATTAAAGAGACAGAAAAACGAAGCAAATACACAGAACTAGCCAGAGAACTGAAAGGAATATGGAGCATGAAGAAAGTCAGTATAATACCAATAATAATAGGAGCACTAGGAACAATTCAAAAAAACCTGGAGAAAAGACTGGGAGAAATTGGAATCAAAGGGACCATCGGAGCCATACAAAGGACGGTAATGATCAAAATAGTTGCAATCTTAAGGAAAATCCTTGAATGCGGAAACCACCCTGCATAAGCTACAAAGAGTAACCAGTCACATGGAATTTACAACAGGGAGAAAACAAAACCACATGAAGAAAACCACATCATGAACCAAGGAACAGAAACTGCAAGAAACATCACTTTATAATCTCCCCCACCCCAATAAATTACAGCTGACACCACACAAAAAATGAACCAATAAACAGAAACTGCAAGAAACACAATAATCTCTCCCTCTTCCCTTCCCCTCCCCCCAAAAAAGGCTGACACCAGACAAAATATCTGTAGAGGATCGGGGAGGATGAGTAGACCGAGGAGGGACAGCACAAACCAGACCTCCACTGGAAGAGTGCAGAAAATGCTGGGAGCTTGGGGAGGCTTATTGCCACCCAAATCCCAATGGTTCTTACCAGTAAGAAATCAGTGGTAAGCGGCTGTTGCGATACTGCAGGTTATTTGCGGTGGTTATTGAAAAGAAGTGACGAATACTGGAAATCTGAGGAGGCTTGTTGTCCCTCAGACTCCAGGAAATACCACTGTTTTTTGTCGGTGAGCAATCACTGACGATGATTTGTGTGAGAACTCCTAGTGACTACTACTACTACTACTACTACTACTAATAATAATAATAATAATAATAATAATAATAATAATAATAATAAGTGAATGCAGCAAACTAGCCCCAAAATACAAGAACAGATACGACTGCATGGGGAAAGCAATACACTGGGAACTATGCAAACAATTGCATTTCGAACACACGGACAAATAGTACAAACAAAAACCAGTGACAGTAATGAAAAACGAAAAACGAAATCCTCTGGGACATGGAGGTGTAAATAGATAAACTCATACAAGCAAGGAGACCGGATGTCATAATAGTCAACAAGAAGGAAAAATCCTGCAAAATTGTAAATTTTGCCGTTCCAGCAGACCACAGAATGAAAGTCAAGGAGACGGAAAAACGATGCAAATACACGGAACTTTCCAGAGAATTGAAAGGAATATGGAGCATGAAGAAAGTCAATATAATACCAATAATCGTAAGAGCAATAGGAACAGTAAAAAAAATCTGGGAAAATGACTGAGAGAAATTGGAATCAAATGAATCACTGAGAGCATACAAAGGACGGCAATGATGAAAATAGTTGCAATCTTAAGAAAAATCCTCGAATGCGGACACCAACCCACATAAGCTACGAACCGTAACCAGTCACATTGAACTCGCAATAGGAAGATAACAAAACCACAGGAAAAACACCACCACATGAACCCAAGGAATAGAAAAAAAAAAAAGTGATGGCACTGGCCTCGGCTGATACCACACAAAATAGTCGTGAAGGGTCAAGGAGGATGGGAAAACCGAGGAGGGAGAGCACTAACCAGACCTCCACTGGAAGAGTGAAGAGAGACCTGGGACTTTGGGGAGGCTTATTGCTATCTAAATCTCAGAGGAGACCAATGGTCGTTACCAGCGAGAAAGCAATGGTAAGCGACTGTTGTAATAGAGCAAAGTCATTTGCAATGGTTATAAAAAAGAGGTGAAGAGTACTAGAAATTCGAGGAGACTTGTTGTCATTCAGACTCCAGGGAACATGAATTGTGTGTGAGCTAGTGAGTACAAATAATGATAACACAAAGAAAACAAGACGAACCCAAGGGAACTGAAATTGCCAGGGTGGATATATAATGGATGAAAAAAATGCGGTGAAATTAATATAGGGAAAATAGTCATGAATGGTTTGGAAGAAATTGGAAGTAAAGGGAATATTGACATGACACAAAGTACGGCACTAGTTGAAACAGCTGAAATATGAAGAAAAATCATTGTGTGCGGAAGCTGACTCTTGTAGAGTGACTAACACACCTCACTATGAGTATGAAATAAGTCTGAAAAGGGCTATAATGAAATAAGTCTGAAAAGGGCTATAATGAAATAAGTCTGAAAAGGGCTATAATGAAATAAGTCTGAAAAGGGCTATAATTAAATAAGTATGAAAAGGGCTATAATCAAATAAGTCTGAAAAGGGCTATAATTAAATAAATCTTAAAGGACTATGATGAAATAAGTCTGGAAAGGGCTATAATGAAATAAGTCTGGAAAGGGCTATGATCAAATAAGTCTGAAAAGGGCTATAATTAAATAAGTCTGAAAAGGGATATAATTAAATAAGTCTTAAAGTGCTAAAATGAAATAAGTCTGAAAAGAGCTATAATGAAATAAGCCTGAAAAGGGTTATAATCAAATAAGTCTGAAAAGGGCTATAATGAAATTAGTCTGAAAAGGGCTATAATGAAATAAGTCTGAAAAGGGATATAATGAAATAAGTCTGAAAAGGGCTATAATCAAATAAGTCTGAAAAGGGCTATAATTAAATAAATCTTAAAGGACTATGATGAAATAAGTCTGGAAAGGGCTATAATGAAATAAGTCTGGAAAGGGCTATGATCAAATAAGTCTGAAAAGGGCTATAATTAAATAAGTCTGAAAAGGGATATAATGAAATAAGTCTGAAAAGGGATATAATGAAATAAGTCTGAAAAGGGCTATAATCAAATAAGTCTGAAAAGGGCTATAATGTGTATTTGTTATTTATTACTGAATGAAAATGAAAAGATGCAACAGTGTGTATGTGAACACTGTGCTGTACAAAAGTGTGTATCAAACTAAAAATGATGATCAGCCAAGATGCATTATGTTACCCTTCTATGCAATTGAAACCTGCAAAGCTTTTTGAAAATGAGACCCTAAATAAATGCAGGAAGGTTTAGACAGAGAGAACTTGAATGCCTACTAGAAAGAACTCGAATGCCTACTAGACAGGAGAGAATCTCAATGGCTACTAGATAAGAGATAACTTGAATGCCTACTAGACACTGTTTTCGAGTGTCTAAGGTCTCTCTGTACATAACAGGCTTTTCAGGACATCCTGGCATGAGGATATTTCCTCTTACAAGTAAACTCTGACCAAATATTCAATATAGTATTCGAAGCCCAAATAAGACCCCCTCGGTATGGCTACCCACACTGGCTTATACGATGAATGGTGCACCTTTTCCAATGATGCTGCCTCAAGTAACATCACTAATCTGAATACTTCACCAGACTAGATGAATTCGGTAAGACCAAGCGACCATAAGAAATATATACTATATACTTAAATGGTCAATTGAGGAAAGGAAGATTAATGTTCTTAAGTTCTTTACTAACTCAACGTTTGTCAAGTAAAGGAGAAGTTTAATGGAACATTCGAATAGCTATGTATCTCATATAGAGATTAAATGTTAGGCCCAGGGAAGGGCCCCTTGATTTCTGAGAACTTCGATTGAAGTAAAATGAAACAAAAATTGATTGCGAAATGCCAGTTTTGTTTTGTGTAATTCTGTTAAGAATCAGCTTGTGTCTTTCAATCGTCGGCATGTCACTTTTCTTCCTTGGATTCTTGTGGATAGCTCTGAAACTTCTTGGTCTTTCTCTTTCATCAAATCTTTCTTGGAGTTCATACATTAGATTCACTGCTCTTTCTGCTTCTCGTAAAATCGGTTCTCTCTATCGCTCCAAACACTTTCTCACACCTGAGGCTATTCTATATCTCTACAAATCTACTATCAGACCATGTACGGAGTACTGCTGTCATATTTCGGCTGGTGAATCTCTGTCCTATTTGAGGGGTCTTGATAAGGTGCAGAAACGTATCTGTAATTTGATTGGTCCTTCCCTTTCTTCTTCTGTGCACCCTCTCTCTCACAAACGTGATGTTACTAGTCTCAATCTTTTTCTATAAATACTATTATGACATGTGTTCTTCAGAATTATGTGATCTATTCCCAGCTTCTTTTGTTCCAGCTCGTTTGACTCGTTGGTCTAGTGGTCTTCATTAATTCGCTTTTTTGATACCTCATTGTAATACACTGCTGTTTGTTTTGGTTAGTAAAAGCACCGTTTAAAAAATAGTAAATAATAAATTATTAAAAAAATAAATAAATAAATAAACCTCTGCGGACCTGCTACTAAAAACAAACCAGCATTTCCGGCCCCGGCTTTTGGCAAAAACGCACTCTAACGAGTGGCTGTATTTATTTTATTTCTGAAGATGAGGGCTTCCCTCGAAAATTAAAAAATAATAATAAAAAGGACACACTCCAACCTAACACCACGGTCAACGATACACTGGTAAATAAAAAATTTTTTTTGAAAATTATTGACTTTTCAATATTGTCACTTTGTTTTTACGATTCCACATTTCGTATATGTGTCACTTTAACAACGCATTGTTATCGCCTCCAAACAATTATTCTTATATATATATATATATATATATATATATATATATATATATATATATATGAAACATCGATGTCTCTAGGTATTTAAATAATTAATATTTATTTATTAAAATATTATTGTTTATCATCCCCCCTCCCCACAAGGGCTGGGCACTTTCGAGTAGCTTTAATAACAAGCAGTACTAATAGCTATATGCGCGATCCGAACACCGTTTCGTAAGATCACTCTAGCTGCCTGGTAAATAGCAGCCGCTTGTCGCTATTTACAGTTAAAGTTACTCTATATTTACTAACTAATTGACGATGGCCGTTTGGATAAGATCACCGACTACGAATCAGTGGCGATTTGTGTTCGGGGTTCGCGCCTACCGACCGTCGGGAATTAGTTCCTAGACTGAAGATTGCGTTAGCATGAAACATCGATGTCTCTAGGTATTTAAATAATTAATATTTATTTATTAAAATATTATTGTATATATATATATATATATATATATATATATATATATATATATATATATATATATAGGCCCCACCCTCATCAGAGGATTAATTGTGGCCTGATGATGATGATGATGATGATGATGATGATGATGATGATGATGATGATGATGATGTGAAAGAGAGAGAATTTATAGGAGACGATTATAATATACTAGCAGGACCCATGCCCCATCGTTTCCCGGGAGATATAATTTTTTTTTTTAAATAAGTATTATATTATTATTTCGTAAAAAAGAAGTTAAAAAGAACCCTGTAAGCAATTTAGGTTATTAAAATGTGATTTATCCATATTTTGAATCAAACAAAATAGATTCTCTATGTTTTGAGTGACATAATGGATTATTAGTCTTCGATCACAAACGAGTTGTTCCACAAGGCCCTGGATTTTGCAAAATTGTTCACCAAAGCAGAAATAGACGTTGTTTATAAATGCCGTAAGACAGTTCTGATAATAATAAAGTAGTTAGAAAAAAACTCCATTGATTCATTTGACGTTGTCATGGGATCATTAGATTCTGTATTTGTCTGACTTGGTAAGCCTTTTTATTTGATATAAATTAACTCTTATGAGATTAATGTTAAAGATATAGGTTTATATAGGGATGATGGCCTTTCTATAGTTATAAATGCTACAAATTCCAAAGCAGACAAAATCAAAAAATTAATATATAATACCATGAAAAGTTCAGATTATAGCTGGAATGAAAATCACAAACTTTTAGACGTTACTTTTAACCTTACCCAAAACATGCATAGGCCATATATAAAAGAGGACTCCTAAACGTTATATGTTAATCCCAACTCAAATTACCACCCGTCTATTATTAAGCATATTCCGATGTCCATCCTATGTCCATCAGTAATACAGTTATTAATAACAAAAAATGAAAACGGGAAAATTATTTAGTTTACACTCCTGTTTAACCTACAGGTTAAATGCAAAATAGGTTATAAGTTCCTTAACCCTTTCAATCTACACTTCCCTACTAATAATTCGCTACATACAATTTTCTATAAAAATACTATAAAACTTAGCTATCGTTGTAAAAAAAAACTGGAAAAAATAATTAAAAGCCATAATAGACATATCCTAACCCGGGAAAATAGATATAAAACAACAGTAAGATTAATAAGACCCAAGATAGACAAAATATGGAGTTTAATTGCAGAAACAAAAATAACTGTCAGTGTACCCAGAAGATAATCCTAATCAAAAGAGATTTTACGTGGGTGGTAGAAGCACAGACTTAAAAATCAGGTACTCTAACCATAAAAGATTTGTTTAATAATCCAGAAAAGAGGGGCGACACTTCACTATCTCAATACATATGGTTTCTAAAAACGAATGATAGGGTACCTATCCTTGGGTGAAGCATTTTAAAGATGACCTCGACGCCTACAGTACACAACACTACGTGTTATCTCTGTCTTAATGAAAAATTAGCAATCATTAAGTGTCAGAGAGAGATAAATTATTAAACCAAAGAGGTGAAGTGGGATTTAGTTGTACGTATTTCAAACACATTACCTTGAATAAATATAAAAGTAACTAAGCGATAATACTATGGCATCCTATAAGGGAATTAAAAATTATAAATGTAAAAAAAAATTTTAAAGCCATTAAATACTGTAAACATGTTACGCAAATTAACAAAATAAAATAATTACACTAAATAAGAAATTGATATTAATATAAATGTCTTATTAATTGTAGTTAGTATTATTTAAGGTTACTTAGATTATATTTAACCACTAAGAAATAAAAAATAACTAGCAGGTAATAGAAATTAATAGTTATAAATAGGATATAATTATATAATTATTATATATAGTAGGAATTTTACCTCATTTATTTTCTAACGAATAAAAAGAACAGCTCCAGAAAACTAAAACGGAAAAAAAGCAAAGGAAAAAGTCTAATTTTCTTTCAGATGTCTGGGTCTTAAATATTTTATAACAAGGTCTCATCTTTGTTTAATATGTGTATATAGTATATAGATTGGTATGTGTTATATATATATATATATATATATATATATATATATATATATATATATATGTGTGTGTGGTATGTGTTACACCGCTGGAAGAGACAAGCCACCAAGACTAGACAAGCTTTCAGCAGATACTAAACTACTAAGAGAAAAAAGGGCAGAGAAAGAAAAAGAGGAGTTATGAATATTTAAAACATTGAATATTCTGAAG
Organism: Sepiola atlantica; assembly: GCA_963556195.1. Lineage (NCBI taxonomy): Eukaryota > Metazoa > Mollusca > Cephalopoda > Sepiida > Sepiolidae > Sepiola > Sepiola atlantica. The sequence continues at coordinate 60,540,080 of OY744539.1, read as the reverse complement.
TATGCAAGACCCGAATGAATGAAATATATATATTTCTCTGCTCTTTTTTCTTTTAGTAGTTTAGTATATGCTGAAAGCTTGTCTGGTCTTGGTGGCTTGTCTCTTCCAGCGGTGTCCAGTGACTTTTCTAAGATGACATGCCTTGTTTGTCGCGAGCGGGGAAACGATGACGTCACGTTTGGGACAGTGAGAGGAAACGATAGTTTTGGAGAATTCATTCATGGGTTTGACGCGAGATGAACTTCCCCAAAAATGGTCTGAACACTTTAAGTTAAGTCTCGAATGAGCCAACTCTTTCTTTTTCGTCCAAATCAGGAATTGTGAAGAATTATCTAAGTAAAAAACTTAAAAACTTAAAATAATAGCCCAATTAATCTAGTAAACAACAATTAAACGTTAAAGAATTTTTCCCTACACGTGTTTCTCTACTCAAGCAGGTTCTTGCTTGGCAGTTCATCAGGGGAATTATATACCTGGAATAAGAACCCCAACAACTGACAATACCCAATGTGGTGTTGCCATACTCGAGGCCATTTAAGAAGAAAAAAGAAAAAAAACCTCTTAAGAAAGTAGTTCAAGAAATTTTCACAATATGGTTGCTACTATGCATACCCACAAGAAATTAGTCCCAGAGTAGAGAACAACGTGTAGGGAAAAAATTCTTTAACTCAGAAAAATCTGAAAAATAAATAAACTATGAAAGGAAAAAAGTATTTTGTTGTGATGAATGATTCTTTGAACGAAATGTTTTGGTAAACCTTAAAAAAACACATATAAATGCTCTGTACCCTGTAATCGAGTATCATCGAGCTTATTTTTATTGGACTAATCCCGGTCTTTATTGAATAGACTATCTTCTAAGTGAAATTTCTCTCTCTCTCTCTCTCTCTCTCTCTATATATATATATATATATATATATATATATATATATATAATAAAATATAGTAACACGAAATTATATAACCATCGATGCAATAATTTATTTAAACCTTGTGGTATTGTGCTATATTTTATTACATTGAGCTCTCATACCCAGATTTCCTCCTGGAATTTATTTGATTATAACACACTATATATATATATATATATATATATATATATTATTTTTAATATTAACCACTTTTATTCATATAAGTTCCCTTATGCATGTGTGTGTATTTATGCATATATTTTTCTTTTAACTTGTTTTGATTAAGTTAGAATATCAATTATTTTAGTTCTCTTGTAACCATTACCATTCAGTTTTATTTGTTTAGTTATGTTAGACACTGTACTCTATAATACAGTTATTAATGTAATTAAATAATTATAGTAAACCTACACTTTTTATAATTCAGTTACCTCACTAATAGAATGTATTCATATTTTTATATCCTGTACTTATGTTGCCTTACCCGTTCTTTCAGGGTACCCGGTAAGATCCAACAAGAATGACAAAGAACAGAACGCATATGGAAATACTTAGGTTTTCTTTATTTGCCATCGCCGGATGGTTTACGCTGGCTATACACACACATATAATAATCTTTTGACATACTTTTGTTTCATGAAAGTCTTTTTCTTGCTGAGATCACAGACTTGGTTTCCGCTAGAAACTCGTTTGTATATACATCCGATTGAAAAGCAATTTGCTCTGCATTGTCTATCCGAGCGTGAACTGAAGCAATTGTTCCACAAGCACTTTGATGAAGTACAAGTCAGGGGATTCCTTCACTGTACCAACTTGCTTATCAGCCGCATTTTTAGTCAGCAGACACGAAAGCCTAACAGCAAGATGGGTTTGGGTACCATAGCCAATAAAGCTTCATCGGTGTCATAAACATCGGTAAACTCCCATTCTTCCGGTACTTCGATACTCCAATCACCAAGTGTTTCGGCTCTTCGCGTTTTTGAACCCGTCGTTTTTCAAATCTCTTTGCACTGCGAAACGTTCTCCTTTTTAACAGTTATCAAGTCGCCTTTTTTTTCTTTCTTGACGTCCCACCCACAATGGACTCGTCCACAATTCATTTTTGCCACTCTTCATTAGTGTTTTTTTTTAATAAAAAAGAAATAATAAATGTTCATTAGCTCTCATTATCTGTTCATCTTAACATATCTGAGTCTAACTTGTACCTCATACCTTCCCCTCCCATGCACTGACTCTTAGTTTCACTTTCATGTGTGAATAATACTTACACTCCGATCTCAATATTTCCATTTCACTTCATTACTTCTATACAACTCAAATACTATCTAATTGTCCTACAACATCAACATTGAGGTAGTTTTACTTTTAATCCAACTCTGATCAAGTAAACATTTAAAGCCCTCCAAGTTTCCTTAATCTCTTACATCCAGAATTTACTATATGATATCCCATTCACATATTTATGTTAAACATTTATACTTTAATTGACTCTCTATTTAGTAACTTAATAACACAATTGATGATAAATTAATAATTGTAATATTTAGTTAACCTATTTTTATTTATAATGCAACAATTCAATAATCCATTATATATCCACTTTTGCCAGAATAAATTATATTCCTTGTACCACAGAGTGTCACACACGCATATATACTACTTTGTACATAGTGCCTATTACTTTTTCTCACATTCGAAACAATTGAATAATTACTACTACAATTACTGAACTTTCCATACAAATGAATAGCTGAACTATTTGAACATATCGTTATCTAAACGTGTATACGTATATATGAATATTATTGTCTTCATTTAACTTGTCTCTATCCTTTCTTGTGAAGACGCATTGTTACATATATCTTCTCTCTTAGTCTCGTAAGTCACAATCAAACAATATACATGTTTGTTATTAAATGCAAATCACAAATCATAACAGCAAAATAAAATCCACCCTTGTGTCTCCGTTCGTCCCATGACTGAGGTCCTTTGTTCCCGATCATGTGAAGAGGAGTGGGACATTCTCGCCTGAGTTAAAAATTACACAACAGCGCAAAGAACAGAAAAATATTCCGAGTTTGAAGAAAGGACCATTTATTAGGATGTTGATGTCGTCTTTCTCTTCTGCTCGTAGTGGAGGACATTCCAGGCTACGGACATCTGGATCTTTTTGATCCTGAGTTAGAAACAATTCTTACATCATTTTCTACACATGCTATTCGCTCAAAAGTCTTCCAACGAACTGGCCTATCTCTTCCACTCCCTCTTTATTTGAGTCATGTGACGTCACGTCTGCTTTTAGCTATCAGGTTGATGTGACATTTGAGTGCATACCTTCTGACCCAATGACCCCGGTTTCCTGTCAAATCCAAATCACCAGATGAATACTAACAAACGTACCCTTTACAATTTAACACCATTCTTTACACCATTTATATTCTGTGTTGCATTCGATAATTTTCCGCCTATATATATATATATATATATATATATATACTAATCTTGTACTATTCGATATATTCAAAACAAATTAAATAGAATTTCAAATATTACAATCAAATTCTGAAAATAAATATTCTAACACGTCCTCTACACACGTTTCTGAGATTTCAACTTAATTTTTTAGAATAATTACATTATTACATTACATTAAATTTTTACAATAATTACATTATTGTAAAATTTTCAATAGATAATGAATTTTCTTCATCAGCGCATAATTTTTCTTATCAAAGTTCCAGGGCATATCATTAGAAATAAATGAATATTCCAGAAAATTATTTTTTGATAAGTACAAAAAAAAGAATGGGATCTTACACACTTTTTGAGATCATGATTGATATTTGGGTATTATTTGTGCCATTTCACTCTAAGTAATTCAGGTGATTAAAAACATGGTTGAATCCTATTGATTTAACCATATTTTTTAGGGAGAAGGTTAGTCCCTATTTAAAACTATAGAGGAGAGAGCCAAGTTCCCTTAAACTTAGAGCAATCTATTTTATTTGCTTGAAAACAATAAATACTTATTTAAAAATATTTATTTAAAATACTGGCAGGGTGGTGGGGAGGATAACTACTATTTAAAATTATCAAGGAGAGAGCCTAGCCTCCGCTCCAAACTCACATAAATCGCTTTTATTTATTTACAAAAAATATTTTTATAACAATTATTATTTATTTTTATATAAGAACATGGTTAAATCCTTTTTTGATCACCTAAATTAATTACAGTGAATTTTTTTCTGATATTTTACTCAGAATTGATGCTTTAAATCAATATTTTATATTTTCCTGCTAGTTGAAAATAAATAATCAAAATTACTTTTTTATATATGAACTAATAAAATACATATATACTTAATCATTGATTCTTTGCGAACATTCTGAATAAGCTAGAGATGAATGAATCCCCACCTTTGAAATTCTCAAAATTCTTTTGAACTTCTTAAATAACTGTGTGAAACCTGCTTATCTCCCCTGACAGCCTTTCCAAACGTGGGTGTTTAAACTCATAACTTGTTTTACCTCAGTTGAAATGAATGGCTTTCTTCTTGATGAAGCCTCTTGCTTTGACAAGATCCTAGGACTGACTTTCACCACAGACCTGAAATGGAAGCCTTACATCAAATTTGTTGCTAAAATCATTGGAAAAATGGTTGGATCATTCTACCGCTTCAGAAAGTACCTGACTCATTATTTTTTTATGGAAATCGCTCTAGACAAGGCATAAAGCCACTTGACGTAAGGAGCTAACAAGAACAGAAATATGATTACCGCAAAGACAGGAGATCCCTATTAGCCTTAGTTTAGAAAAGACCAAGGCTCTAGGTAGGAAGAAAACCGTCATCAGGAAGAGAGTTCCACAAGCATGCAGCTCTTGGAAAGAAGCTACTGAAATAGGAAGCTGTATTACAATGAAGTATCAAAAAAGTAAATTGATGGAGATCACGGGGCCAACGAGTCAAACGAGCTGGAACAAAAGAAGCAGAGAATAGATCGCATAATTCTGAAGAACACATGCCATAATAGTACTTATAGAAAAGACTGAGACTAGCAACATCACGTCGGTGAGAGAGAGAGGGTGCAGAGAAGAAGAAAGGGTAGGGCCAATCAAATTACAGATACGTTTCTGCACTTTATCAATAACCCTCAAATGGGGCAGAGATTCACCAACCCAAATATGACAATAGTACTCCATACATGGTCTGATAGTAGATTTGTAAAGATAGAGAATAGCCTCAGGTGTGAGAAAGTTTTTGGAGCGATAGAGAGAACCGACTTTATGAGAAGCAGAAACAGCGATGGATCTAATACATGAACTCCAAGAAAGATTTGATGAGAGAGAAAGACCAAGAAGTTTCAGAGTCGATTTCTCCCCAAGAGCAAAGCCATTCATGAGAATCCATTTTTCTTTCCTTTTTTGCGAGTACTTTTGATTTGATTCGTCAAATCATCTTCAGGCGGTGATAGTCTTGGTGTCTTTACAAATATGTGTTCACAGTTGAGTTTTTTTAGTAGAACGGCTAGTAATTTACAAGTTTAAAAAGAGCGTCTATAATATTTAGATGTTATATGCGAGCATGATTACGTTCTAAGCATGTGCAAGATTTAAAAGTTTGATCGCTTAATGGCTAAGAATTTGGTAACGTTAATTACTATGTTAGACACTTTAAAATGTTGTGACAAGTTTCGTAATTCACATTATTGATTGTGGGATGTTTGGTTTTTATGTAGAGGGCTTCAAATAATTTTAATCTTTTGATGTTGTGTCGTGGTGTATTATTTTAGTATTGTTTACTAGCATGTGTCTATATTGAGAAGGCGGGCAGTCATTTTTTTTTTAGGTGTTCACAAATGGGGTTAGTGTTGTAGAGATGTAAGGTTAGTCTTTGGGAAAGTGTTGTAACAATTAGTTTTATCATTATTGTCGAATATACATTCTCTCACTGAATATTACATTGGTTCTTCTTGATATATTTTACGTCTGAGAAGTGTTATTTTTAACTACATGGTTTGATGTTTTCATTTTTTTATATAAATGATGAATCTTATTTTATTATTAGATGTATTATATGTTTAAGAGTTTTTTCATCCAATTTAAAGTTCGGGTGCATTTGATTACTGTAGTATAGATTTATGTTGTAGGAATTATTTAGCTGATTATTACTAGTATTGTCTAAATTTCTAATCATTAATTTTATTTGTTTGTCTATAATATAATTGGGAAATTAATTATTAATTAGGACTTGCTTAATGTTTTTTTTAATTCGTTAACGGATTTTTTTGGTTGAAGAGATTAGCTTTGCAAGGTTTAATAGATTTTTAATCATTACAATTTCATATCGATATGAACATTCGCTTCTATACCTTAAAATGCATGTATTAATAAATGTAGTTTTTTTATAGGGAGAGGTGATGAATGCGGCATTGTTAGAGTCAATGAGAACATCTAAAAACAGAATTTTGTTATTAACGTTAAGCTCATGAGTGAATGTAAGTAAGTAGTTATTTTGAAAAATGATTTGTAGCTTTTTTATTTCACCATTATTGTTTAAATGGAGGGTTTAGTAATTATATTGAATATTTTATTTTCGAGGAATATCGGTAGATGTATTCCTTAATTCATAGCGCCTGTATTTCGTAAAAATATGTATATATGTATAGGACTATGGAAACTTAGAGATGCATTTTTCAATAGAAATATGTAGATATTGACCAGTATATATATTATGTTGTACGAATGAGTGTGTATAAAGTTGCAGGTTTTATTTAGTAACATAATTCTAGGCTAACGTATTGATTGTCTATATACGTATAAATGTGAATAAATGTGGTGTGTATTCGTATTTGGGTTTAATTATTGTGTTTACGGAGATAGGTGTGTTTATATGTGAATATATATATATATATATATATATATATATATATATATATATATATGTGTGTGTGTGTGTGTGTGTGTGTGTGTGTGTGTGTGTGCGTGTGTGTATCTGTGTGTGTATCTGTGTTTGTCTGTTTATATATATATGTGTGTATATGTACGTATAGCCGTGTGTATATATGTGTGTATATAGATATGTGTGTATGTATATGTACGTATGTATATGTGTGTATACGGGTTTGTATATATGCTCACATATGAATAAAGTTTATATATAGGTCAGTTTTGGAAAGAACTTATCTGCTGACCGTTAAAATATTTGGCTCTGCACGAATATGATTATACTGAGGCGACGTTGAGGATACTCTCAAGTTGGTAATAAAATGTATAAAAGGATTTGAAAGCGGGCAAACGTACTCGATAAATTTAAATGATAAAAAGTAAAAGAAAGAGAGCAGTGAGAGTGTGTAATTGGATATAAATCTTGCCCGTTTAATTATAAACACATTACTTCCCAACAGGGGTAATACACCGAATAAGGAAGTTTGTTATTTCTCATTTCATTTAGTCTAAAAGTCTGAGGAAGGTTTCTCGCTCGAAAAAAGGCAGCTGAAACATATATGCACATATGTAAACAAAAATGTTTTCATAAATCAGAAATTATACTAAAAAAAACAGCTCTACTTATTATTGAGCACTTTTTATAAACGCTGGAGTTTCATTGGATTTACGTCTAGGAAACAAAATGAATACATATACTATATATATATGGGAAATGAAAAAGGAAAAACCAAAAGATATTCTTTTTTATGTATTCATCAACATTTTGTCTTTATTTGTAAGAATTCCTCAGGATGATAATTTTAAGAAAAATGTCATGCAAGTACATGAAAATATTGGGTTGACATGATGGGTTAATGAGAAGTAGTAGCCACTACTGGGAGCGATGGACCAAGGTCCGGGCTGAGAGACGTCGGTGGCAGGGAGTGAAATGAATGTGGATAGCTGTGATTGAAAAAGGGGAGGGTGGGAGTGTTAGTGAATTTGTCTCAGGGTGGAAGAGAGGGGAGGGGGTGCTGAGGTTTTTGTTGTGGTGAGGTATAGCATGGATTTTGAGGGGCTGGAGAAAGAGAAGGGGAGGGGGAAGCTTTGTGTCTTTGGTGTGTAGGTAGTATCATAGTTTAAGAAAAAGATTTGAAGAAATGAAGATGATTGGAAAGTGGGCGGGGTGGGTGGGTAAGAGTGTGAAAGAGTAGTCGAAAGGGTGAGATGGGTGAGGGGGAAGAGGAGAGATTTTGTTGTGGTTAGGTGTGAAATTTTTGGAGGGTAGGAGTATTGACCAGCTGGGTATGTCAGGAATGTGTGAATATAAGTAAGTTAGAAGGAAAGTGTCGAAATGTACTGAGAATATGACAATGAGGTGAAGGAAAAAGAAAAAGAAAGAGAAGAAGAAAAGTGATATTAATTTTGGTACGAAACAGGTGAAATGTAGTTTTGTGCAGGCAGTGTTGATGGTTTGAAATTAAATTGAGGGCAAAAGGGGTTTAAATATCTAAATATTTGTGAGGGTATCTATATTGTGTTCAATGGTGAGGCTGTTATTTGTGGTTAAGTGGTTTGGATTTGTGGTGAATGAAAATGTATGTGGGGAGGGGTTTCTATGTGAGTGTGTATGCGGGGACTTGTATATAAGTACAATTGAGAGCGAAAAGAAGAAAGGTTAGCCATGATCTAGGTTTAGTTTTTGTTCGGTCAGGATAATTTTGCTTATTAAGGGGGATAGATTGTAGAAGCCCTTTCGTTGTCTGATGGTGTTAGTACAGTTTATATATATATATATATATATATATATATATATATATATATATATATATATGCATAGTGTATAAAATATATACTTGTGCATATATATTTTTAATAAATAGTTAAAATTTTCCGAGTAGAAGCTCGATGAATGTTAACAAGAGAGCATATATAAATACACAATATTACGTTAAATTCCAATGATAAAGTCTTTATTCATTTTTCAAGATTCATATATTTCAAACTGATATAATATAATATATATATATATATATATATATATATGTATATACATATACAATGAAAAATTTTTTTTTTATCATAGTTAACCCCAAACAAAGCAGGTCTCCACTGTAGACGTAAGGGGCTACTGAGAACAAAGTGTGAAGGTATTTTTTTGGGGGGGGGGAGGTCAACCTAAATTAGGAGCTGCGCAGCGAGATGTCTGTGTACATTAGTTTTAAATTTCTGCATGTTAGTAAGGTCAGGAAAGTAGGGAGCAGGAAGGGAGTTCCAGAGTCCAGCAGCACGAGGAAAGAAGCTTTTGGAGTAGAAAGCTCTTCGACATCTGGGGACCTCCACAGTGTATGGATGGGATTTGGCAGATTGTCGGGTTGGTCTAGTGAATTTACGTTGTGGAGGTACCAGAGCAGCAAGCTCATCAGAACACAATCCATTGAAGTACTTGTAAAACAGGCACAAGGAAGCAACATTGCGGCGATGGGACAGGGGCTTGAGCTTGGTGGATGTTGAAGGACCTATCAAGTTGGTAACTCTTTTTTGGACCTTGTCTAAGAAGGAGAGACACTAGTGGATGATGCACCAGCACGGATGTGGCAACAATATTCCATGCATGGGCGGATGGTGGCTTTGTAGAGATATAGGATAATGTCAGGTGTGAGAAGTTTACTAGTACGGTAGAGGGAGCCCACCTTCTTTGCAGCAGCCCTGGCAATGTTTTCAATGTATTTATTCCAATTCATGTTATCTGTGAAGGTTAGGCCGAGGAGTTTGAATGATGCACTCTCAGGCAGGGTGCTATTTGCCATGACAATCGGTGGTTGAAGAGGTTTCTTGTAGTTACCATAATGACAAAATAAAAACAGGCATGATGATCGGTTTCTCCATACGGTCATTCAGAATTAGTAATACACAACATCTAGATGAAGAATTCAAATACATCACAAATTCACTCAAAACTTTGCAATAACCTACATATTTCATAATAAATGCAAAGAACAACGCCCCACAAATAGATATATCAATCAAGCCACCCACGCTCTATAATTAAGCACATATCTAAATCAATAGAAAATAGAATAAGCAGCAACTCGGACAAAGCAACGTTTGATAACCATAAAAAATAGTTAGCATACAAAAGCTAATATAGAGTATTAATATAGTACAATAACCATAAAAGCATTTATAACACGGTCCTAAAAATAGTTAATATAGTACAAATAGTATTAACTAGTAAAAATAGGCCTAACAATAGGGGTAGGAAAATTATTTGGTTTACGCCCCCTTCAACCTAATCTTAAAAAACTAAGATAGACAATAAATTTATATATATATTATTATCATTTTATTATTATTATTTATTTATGTATATATTAGTGAAATTTTAAGCTAAATTATTTCCACATTTGATTATTGGGGAAATGGCAGTTTGATCAGTACCATTGGAGAGCCATGAATATTATAACTGTCCTGTTTTTAAATCTCCGAAACAGTTACATGGTAAACAGCTGATGATCCCCGTGTTAATATTAGACGCTTATGTTAAGCTCTCCTGTTTTTGTTTCACTGTTAGATACTTAATCCCCCTTTTTATTTTATTTACTTACTATTATATTTTTTTATTTATGAATTTTCCAACGAATGTTAAGTCTGCAATATTTTGGATTTAGTTAGTTTCTCTGGAAATTTAAATTACATTTTTTTTCTTTTTGTTTTAAATAACTCAAAGCTTCTTTAGACTATATATATATATATATATATATATATATTTCAGAGGAAACATTATTTTAATCAATTAATCGGGCAGGTGGGAAAAAGAAAATTACTAAAATTTTCCTTAAGGCCTTATCGTCTGACCCTCTAATAGGAAAAGTCAGAATGATAAATTAAAAACTAAGAAAATCGAATGAGATATGAGAGGGAAATTGTTTTAGTTGAAGAAAACGATTGAGAGAGGAAAAAAATATCCCAACACATACGACGTGATATTCATTTACACAAGGTTTCGAGATCACCAGGGAACCTTCAAGTACATGAATCTGCCATCGGTAATCACCTGGTTGGTACAAATATTTCAATGGGTGTTTTTCTGTTTTACACAGTACTAGGTCGAACAACCATTTCAATATTATTGAGGCGTTATTTTGAAACATAAGTTTAGGACCTTTAATGTTTCAAATCCACTATAACGTTGAGAGATTTATCGTTTTTTTCCCCTCTCTCAATCGTTTTCTCCAACTGAAACAATTTTTCCCTCATATCTCATTCGATTTTCTCAGTTTTTAATGTATCATTCTAACGTTTCCTCTTAGAGGGTCAGACGATAAGGTCTTAAGGAAAATGTTAGCAATTTTCTTTTTTTTTCCACCTGCCCGTTTCATTGATTAAAATAATGTTTCCTCTGAAATGTATCCTACCATTTTCTTGTATGCGAAATCTATATATATAGGTTAGCATTGGATACTGGATATCATATTACTTGACCTCTACTCACAAGACTTGGCCTTTTGGCTAAGATCAAAGTGTAGTATCTGTTCCGATGGATACTGCATCCCATAGACTGGTATTGTCTTGTCCTTCGGGTCTTGACTTACGCCGGTCAATGGGTCTGTCCTGTGCAGTTCTAGGAGGTCCATCCTCCCAGGCTTCGCCTCCCCTCTTTGGGGAGGAGTAAGTTTATTGCTTACTGCCTGAGGCGCCCCTACCGGGGAATGCCGACGGGGCTGCCCAGGCAATTTTTAAACCCCACTTTCCCGACCCGACCTTGGGTCACATCTTACTTGTGGGAGTAAGATAAAAACTGGCCTTGTGCCTAACTCCTGGAGAGGAGTAAATCAATACTCACAAGATCCTTAGGGCATGTTACCCCGAGGTCTGTCACACAGAATGAACGAGGTTTTCGGGTGTATTAACGTATCATAAAAGGGTGAGTCAACTATCGAAATGAAGGAGACAATCTGGTGTATGTATACGTACGAATAGATGTTGATAAATGCTTGCCCAATTTAATATTTGTTTTTCCCTTCCCTACCACTCTCTCAAAACCAAAAAGAATTGCTAAGCCGTCTTCTCCCTTTCGGTAGCATTTTCAATTTGTACGTAGTCTGAGAAAGCTGACTTTCGAAATAAATGCTAGCTGAAACATGTATGCACATATGTAGCTAATAATGTTTGTATAGATAAAATAATTTATACTATATTATTATATATATTATATTATATGTCATATCATATATTATAGAATATAGTATATATTATGTTATATATTATATATTATGTTATATTATACATTATATGATATTATATTATATATTTTATTATATGACATCTTAGAACGATACAAAATGATGACATATTCATGATTAAGTATACAAGTTCCAAAAAATTCAATATCATCAAAGTTTTAGTGTACGTACGTTTGTCTCAGAAACGTACGTACACTAAAACTTTGATGATGTGGAATTTTCAGAACTTGTCTACTTAATCATGAATATGTCAAAATGTTGTATCGTTCTAATTTGTCATATATGTAGTATCTGTTCCGATGGATACTGCACCCTGTCCTGTGCAGTTCTAGGAGGTCCACCCTCCCAGGCTTCGCCCCCCTCTTTGGGGAGGAGTAAGTTTATTGCTTACTGCTTGAGGCGCCCCTACCGGGGAATGCCGACGGGGCTGCCCAGGCAATTTTTAAATGGCCAGAGTGCTCACCTCTCGAGCGCTGGCTTTTAACCCCACTTACTCGACCCAAGCTGTGGTCACATCTTACTTGTGGGAGTAAGATAAAACTGGCCTTGTGCCTAACTCCTGCAGAGGAGTAAATAAATATATAATTTCTGGTACACCTAAAATTCTTACCATAGAGCTTACAAAAGATAAATTTTAGTTAACAATACGAAAATATTACATTCTGAAACTAATTGTTTTTTTAAATAAAAGATACTTGGAGCTATCTTTATTAAAACCCTGCAACCTACAATAAGTAACATTGCGTATGAGACTAGTAACAATATTTTAAAATGTCTAACGTAAATACAATTTATCCTGTGACGCTAATTCTTGTGTCCCAGAATTTAAATTGTAAACGTTCTTCTGGAACTACAACGGTTTTGACGTTTTACGTCTTCACATACGGCGTTCTGGAGACAAGCACTACTTATAAATTGGACTTACCGATATACATAAAGGCCTAGTAACAACCCCCCCCCCCCAACCACTGCCCAATACATAACCCCATAATTGCCCCATTAAATACCGACTTCCACTCTGGAAAATCCTCCCAGCTATCACCCCTCATAAATATAAATAAAAAAAATAGGAATAAATATCTTAATCGGCCCATATCCACACCTCTACTTAAGACCAATAATTTACACCACGCAAATATGAAATAATAACTTTTCCAATAATGATTTTTCCAGTTATTAAGAGGGTAACATCCTCACTTCACATTATTATTACTCCCATATGTCTCCACTATATCTTAGTTAAAATGTTAACCTACTATATCTCCTAAACAGATTCAATCTTGCCGACCTCATCCTTGCTCTTATCTTTAAACCAGATTTAATCAGTATACCAATATTATTACTCGCATAAGTCTTCACTATACCTTAGTTAATAATGTTAAATCCCGAATATAAAATCATTCAAGAACACTGCAGAGTTACTGCCCTTAGACCGATTGACAAGCTGCCAGGACCGGACCCGGGTTAAATCTTTATTTAGATTTCTCTTAGATTGATTTAAAGTCCTTTAACCCAGGCCTTGAATCTGAATTTAATGTGTGTTTTTACCTTTTTTATTTTTTCATAAGCATAATCCTTAAACCCATTTTCTCTCCTTAACATTCTCTAGAAGACACATAATTAACCCTCAAAACAGTAACGGCCAAATATACGCCCCTTATAAACATTGACTCACGGGATTTCTATAAAAAAAATTAAATATTTTTAAATATTTTCCATTTTTAAATCTCAACTGTTACATTTCACTCCTTTCTTTTTCAAACCTTATTGAACCCCTCTAACACTAATTTTAAACAAATATACATAACACTCTAAACAAATAACGCACCCAAACAGGAGTGACACGTGACTTCACATTTCTGACACAGGTGGCAACATAAGGTGAAGAGAGCCGAATGGCTAAGTGCTTCTGAGCTTGAAACCGACGGTACTAATGTTGTACTAATTTTTCTGTACCAAAAAATAAATAATTTAATTTTCAATTAATCGAGCACTCTGCTGGGAATTTTCCTACTATATTACAAAAGAAGTATATATATATATATATATATATATATATATATATATATAATGGACTCTCCCGTCGATATTTCGACGTATGAGTGCCCCACCAGGGGCTGCCCACGCACGAATTTGAAATTGCAAGGGTTGCGCAATCTCTAACAACCGCTCTCCTGAGTCGACATTGCTTGATTCCAATGGCAAGTATAGTACAAGACGACTGGAAACAATGCCGAGATAAGCAGAGAGCACATACAGCACCTGGTATTCCCAAATGGTCACCCATTTAGTACTGGCCAGGCTCAACGCCGCTTAACTTCGGTGATCTAACGGGAACCGGTGTGTCAACGTGATTATATATATATATATATATATTTTTATATATATATATATATATATTTTTATATATATATATATATATATTTTTATATATATATATATATATATTTTTATATATATATATATATATATTTATATATATATATATATATATATTTATATATATATATATATATATATATTTATATATATATATATATATATTTATATATATATATATATATATATATATATATATATATATATATATACTTAGGCAGCAAGTCATTATCCAAACAAGCGTTGTTGAACGTCACGGAACTTTCTCGTTTGTAAATCTTCTTCGTGAGGTTCTCAAACCGCCGAGCTATCATTCTGGTTTCAGTAGAGTAGTTCCCCGATTGTTCTTAATTCGGCCATTTTTTCGAGCGCTTTTGTCTTTCTTAGTCATCTTCAGGATTAGGTTTTTTAAAATAAGAAGACTTGAGTTAATGTTTTATAGGTATCGTTGCAGTTTGTTAGGATACCCGGGTTTCATAAATCTGGTCATCATGGATTTAGGATAACATTTGGCTAGTCATCGCAGAAAGATTTTTCATTCCCTCTCGAAGGTTTGAAATCAGGTTTAAGAATGGGACACCGGGCAGACTTGACTGTGTACATTTCTTTTTCGTTCCCCCATAAAGGATATCCTATGTATTTGAACAGCTATTGTTTGTTCAAAGGAGGAGGGAGTATTGAATATTTGTTTATTCAAAAAGGTTCTTTATTTTTGTTTATTTATTCACGCGAGTTGTCCGTTGGGTAATTCTGTTTGGAAATCTTGTTTACATAATCTTATAGTGTGTGTGGGGGGAGGGGGGTATATTTACGCTTGTGAGTGGATAGATTCTTTATATATTGGGTTGTTCTGGGTTGATACTTTTAAGTTTTAGTATATGCAATACTGGAGTATTATCCTAAGGAGCTCGATTGAGGGTGTTGGAGGCGATTTGGAAAAGAGGTGTTAATCTGTGAGGGTCTTTTATGCCAGTGTTAAATTAGTATAGGTGTAATATAATGAAGAGTGGCAAATCGTCGATGAGTCCATTGTGGGTGGGACGTCGAGAAAGAAAGAAAGAGACTTGATAACTGTTAAAAAGGAGAAGGTTCCGCAGTGCAAGCGAGACTTGAAAGGCGGCGTTTTCAGAAATGCAAAGAGCCGAAGCGCTTGATGATCGGAGTATCGAAGTACCGGAAGAATGGGAGTTTACCGATGCTTATGGCACCAATGAAGCTTTATTGGCTATCGTACCCAAGCCCGTCTTGCTGTTAGGCTTTCGTGTCCGCTGACTAAAAACGCGGCTGATAAGCAAGTGGGTACGGTGAAGGAATCCCCTGACTTGTATTTCATCAAACAGACAAATGGAAGTGCTTGTGGAACAATTACTTTAGTTCACGCTCGGATAGACAATGCAGAGCAAATTACTTTCCAATCGGATGTATATATGAACGAGTTTCTAGCGGAAACCAAGTCTGTGACCTCAGCAAGAAAAAGACTTTCATTAGACAAAAGTATGTCAAAAGATTGTTATATGTGTGTGCGTAGCCGGCGTAAACCATCCGGTGATTGAAAATAAAGAAAACCAAATTTTTTCCATATACGTTCTGTTCTTTGTCCCTTTTGTTGTATCTTGCCGGGTACCCCGAAAAAACGGGTAATGCAACATATGTATGACTTTGGGTATTATGGAACGGGTTAAGTCTGCAAATAACAATTTAGAGATAAACGGGATTACCATCATGGCAGCCCGCGTGCAATGAAGAGTATAACTTCTTAGGATAACACTCCAGTATTACATATGCCAAACACTACTAAGATTTAACAGTTGTAACAGCAGGCTATTAGTTACGACAGCACGTGGTTTACAGTTTTGAATCGGATTAATTCATGATCTCGGCGCTGATCGGTGCAGACATTTAACTTCCTTTCCGGCTTGCCCAATTAGAGACCATCTCTCATGCGAGCTGACCACGTGACAAGAGACAATAAAAGAGATTACACAGCGTCGGCTTCCTCTTTTTCTTTGGCACTGCCAACCACACTAACGTTGCTCTGACCAGCCCCCAGATTCCTCTCTGGAGACGCAACAGACATCTTCCCGGGCCTTTGGCTCTGGATTCGATTTTGACAAGAAAACACAAAGATCCAAAATGGCTACTATCTCATACACGTGGAATTAATATAACACACACACATAACTACATACACATGAACTGACTGTCACACATGTGTACATACACACATGAACGCATACTGACACCTTTGTCGGTGTACAAACATTCTATATTACAAACTACTCTCTCTCTTCCCTACTCAT
Organism: Sepiola atlantica; assembly: GCA_963556195.1. Classification (NCBI taxonomy): domain Eukaryota; kingdom Metazoa; phylum Mollusca; class Cephalopoda; order Sepiida; family Sepiolidae; genus Sepiola; species Sepiola atlantica. Next base: position 60,523,318 of record OY744539.1, on the reverse strand, counting down.
GGGAAATTCCTGACACCTTTACCGGTGTACAAACATTCTATATTACAAACTATTCTGTCTTGGCCTTTTGGCTAAGATCAAAGTGTAGTATCTGTTCCGATGGATACTGCACTCCATATACTGGTATTGTCTTGGCCTTCGGGGCTTGATTTACGCCGGTCTATGGGTCTGTCCTGTGCAGTTCTAGGAGTTCCACCCTCCCAGGCTTCGCCTCCCCTCTTTGGGGAGGAGTAAGTTTATTGCTTACTGCCTGAGGCGCCCCTACCGGGGAATGCCGACGGGGCTGCCCAGGCAATTTTTAAACCCCACTTTCCCGACCCGACCTTGGGTCACATCTTACTTGTGGGAGTAAGATAAAAACTGGCCTTGTGCCTAACTCCTGGAGAGGAGTAAATCAGTACTCATGGGAAATTCCTGACACCGTTGCCGGTGTACAAACAAATTATATCTATGGACTTCCTTTACTTTTGTCTTCGTCCATTACTTTCCTTTTTGTTTACGGACTAACGAAGACGACTCAATAAAATTGTTTTATGTATTAGAAATGGACTTTGTCTCATTTTCTATTAAGTATCCATACAAAACAAACAACAAAATATATAAATAATCTGCATGCTCACAAGCCTAAATATATCCCCAAACATAGAATTATGTAAACATTTACAAACAAACTTACCTGATAGACCCCACCCCAACACACATACAAATAAATAATTTAAAAAAACAAAAGTAAAGAACTGTTTTAAATAACCTTCAATTAACCACCTAACAGTGGGCAGCTTTTTAAACATACAGGATGTTTTTGTGGGGAAACGGAAAAAAATGAACACCGTCAAAGTCCGTTCGGTAGCACGTTCTTAAACCCGATGTCGGAACCTTCGATACCAAAGGGGAACTGATGAATCTTTCTGTCTTTACCAGCCGGCTTCTATCTGTTGTAGTATCAGCAATAGAAATCTAGCTAGCCCTCCTCCCACTCCCTTCCCATATCCCCTCTTCCGGTTTTGGGCTCACCGTCAGCAGTTCCGGTTTGTACACCTAAGTAAATAAACGTGCTTCACTTCAGCCTCCTTGTATTTTCGTCTTTTGGTGGTTTCATTTGGACGATCGCCTCTGTCTTCTTTGGGTCTGGTTTTATTCCATCCCTTGATATAATGTGGCCAAAAAAAGAGATTTCTTGCGTGCGGACCACTAATTTATCCGGGTTGAATTTGCAGTTCTTAGACCGAGCTCTTTCTAGGAGTTTGTTGAGTGCTATGTCATGATCGCTGCCATCCTCCTCAAATCCAACGATAACGGTGTCGTCCGATATTGAGAGGACATTTGTAATGTCCCCAAAGGTCTCAAACATGGCCCGCTGAAATTCGTCTTGCGCACTCTTGACCCCCATTGGGAAGCGCTTAAACATATAGCGTCCCTCAGGAGTGATGAATGTTGTAAGTTCTCTTGATTTTTTGTCCAGCTTCATGTTCCAGTAGCCTGATTTCACATCCACTATTGAGAACCATTTTGCTCCATGAAGTCTGGAGATGATTTCCTCAAATGTTGGTGTAACAAAGTGTGGCCGCAACACTGCCCCGTTTAAGTCCTTAGGGTCCAGGCATAGTCTGACAGATCCATTGGCTTTTGTGACGCATACAAAAGAGTTGACCCAGGCTGTCGGTTTTGTTACAGGGGTTATTATATCTTGAGCTACAAGGGAGTCTAACTCTGCTTTGAATTTCTCTTTCTAGGCTATTGGTACCCGACGGGGTGGGTGTATTACTGGGGGTACTGACGGGTCAATCTTGATGCTGTATTCCCCTGGCAAGCAGCCAATGCCTTCGAATATGTCAGCAAATTCCTTGAGTATCCGTTCTCTTTCTTTCGTATCTCCTTCTGGTTTTGATTGTACTGCCGCGGGTAAAGTGGTGTGGTCTTGTTTTGGTATATTGGTCCCTATTGTAAAATTGAGGGTCACTAGTCCTAGTTTCCTAGATGTCTGGAGGCCAAGTAGCGCGGGTCCATCACTTCTTACTACATGGAAGTTGGTACTTGTGAACTTGTCACCATATCTGACTCCTAGGTGACATACGCCCACTTGGTCGATTTGAGCACCCCCAAAGGCTAATAGTCGGATAGGAGTGTCTTGAAGGTGTACATGCTTGAGTTTTTTGAAGTATTCCCAAGGGATAAGGTTGCTCATAGCGCCTGTGTCCACCTTTGCATTTATTTTTATTTGGGATCTGTTGTTCCCTATTCTTAATTCCGCATATGCCTCTCTAGCATCTGTTGGAGTATGCGATTTTGCTGATATGGTATGGAAATATGCCTCTTTTGGCAAGTCGTCCCCAAACATAGAATTCTGTAAACATTTACAAACATTTACAAACAAACTTACCTGATAGACCCCACCCCAACACACATACAAATAAATAATTAAAAAAAACAAAAGTAAAGAACCGTTTTAAATAACCTTCAATTAACCACCTAACAGTGGGCAGCTTTTTAAACATACAGGATGTTTTTGTGGGGAAACGGGAAAAAAATGAACACCGTCAAAGTCCGTTCGGTAGCACGTTCTTAAACCCGATGTCGGAACCTTCGATACCAAAGGGGAACTGATGAATCTTTCTGTCTTTACCAGCCGGCTTCTATCTAAATCCAGTATGACCAGATTTATGAAACCTGGGTATCTCCAAAATACACTCTAATGTATAGTAATTAAATAAAATAATTTATATTAGCTCTTGTAGAACCTACGATCGTGTGTTCGTCAGTTGAAGATTATACCTCCTACGCCATCAGCACACGCCACGAGGAAGGGGAATCGGATCTTTTTAAGAAGCTCCCCGCCACTAGTGCTAAAGTTAGTCAGCCGCTTAGAATAACCCCGCTTTTCGGCTTGCTAAATTCTTTACGCGTTAACCCTTTTCACACGTGTTTGAATGCACCGTGGCACCCATCGCACGCTTGTTGACAACTACATCTGCGAGTTCGTGTGGAGGCAACGATACCGGGGAACTGACCTATTCGCGCAAATTCTAACTGATTTAACACAATTTTATCCCCCTCAATAAAAAAAGAAGGTAAAAACGTATTGTAGTATCCATATTTTGGGAGGCTCTGTGCATGCGTCAGATTCATTCATAAAAAAAGTCATAGTGAGTGATTCAAACCAAGCGCATGCGCACACAATTCAGTTTGTAGGAAAAAAAACGTGTTTCCTTTTTTGTTTTAGATAAAAAAATTAAAAAAACACGTGTTTCTTTCGTGTTTGTTTTCATTTTCAGTTGTTTTTATTCTTAACACCTTTCGTTTTCTTCACTTTTAGCGTGTTTATTTTCAGCGATAGTAACTTAATTGTTAAAAATGCCAACTTTTTGTTTTAGCGTGTTTGTTCTCATTCTGTTTCCTCTGCGCATGCGCTTGGTTTGATTCACTCACTACGACTTTTTTATGAATGAATCTGACGCATGCGCAGAGCCTCCCAAGAGCCTCCCAAAATATGGATACTACAATAGGTTTTTCCAAAAAAAAAATGCCTTTTTTTAATTCCCTTTGCTTTGTTTTTTTTTAATCTTTAATTACAAAAAAATATAACATCCCTTAATAATAAAACATTCTTATTTTGTTAATTTATGAAAAATTTAATTACAAAAAAAATAACATCCATTAATACTAAAATCGCATATAATAAGTTATACATTCTTATTTTGTTCATTTTTTTAAGCAAAAGTAGCTGAAAAGTTGTCTCCCTTGAATAGCGGGGCTTTATTTTTTGGGCGGGGAGCTTCTTAAAAAGACCCGGGGAATCTTAATGTTCATATAAACAATATCAGCTGTCGAGAGTACTCTATTCATTTACAAAGAGATCACTTACCAGAATGCTCAATCCATGAAATCGTGTGTGTAAATCTTATAACATTTATATTTGAATGTAAAAATATTAATGTTGTTAGTGTGTGAGTATCTGGAAAAGATAAAAATATTTACAACCGTAATTTTACTTTGAATTCAATAATTATTTATTGTTAGAAAGGCTCTGACACTTTGTAGTTACTTCGTATCGCTTGTTCGTAGCTGGGCGGGGCAGTATCGACTAATTCATCGTCTACGGCACTGAACGGTCGGGGTGGCCGGAAAGGATCACACGATACAAATTCACTAACTCCTGACGTTGACGTGGTTGTTGATCGCATATCAATAACACGTTCGGGTTTCGGTTTGTCTCTTTTCCTGCAGAAGACCATCAACCCAACACTGACTGCAATCACTAAAAGACATCCAATAACAATTCCTGCAATGGCACCTGAAGAGAAACAAAACGGAAAATTGATTTAAGACAACTTTAATTGTGATTGCCAAATCAAGAAATCTATATTCTTTTAAAGAAAGCAGTTTAAGCTATGTACAGGGTGGGCAAAAATAAGGGTCCTATTTTTAAAAATTCATAACTTTTTTATTTATTGATTTTTTTTTTTTTTTTTTAGAATAAGTAAAGGACCCCTTCCGAAGCAAGCATGAGCCGTATTAGCCCTAAGGAACGTACCCTCATTTAGAAAACATTATTTTTGCTTAAAAAACTCAAAACAGTGTAAAAAACAATACTTTAGTTTTTGTAAGTTTTAAGAAGTGTTTTTCGGCTAAAATTTGTTTTGTTTATTTCAAAAAATTCGGAAGGGTCAGTCCACACACACATAAAGTTTGGTGAGTTTAACTTTTATTTTGTGGAAGTTATTCAAATTCAAGTTATTCAAATTTAAAGATAGGACCCTTATTTTGGCCCACCCTGTATATGTTAATTAATGATGTATATAATATTTGATAAATGTTTAAAAGCATTGTAAAAAGAAAATAAGGCCTAACCTCGTGTAAAATAGCTCAATGTATTCTAATTCTACCAAATTAGAATGAAGGTGCCGGTAGTGTAATTTGTTTTTAGATTTTTCGGTGTGGGGGGGGGGGGCTTGATGGAACTTGATACACAGAGAACAGTCAATAATCGAGTGAGGAATCAAGACGGCAACGCCAGTGAAATCAATGGAGAGATTAATATTTAATCTGAATAAAATCTACACTCAAAATATGTGCGACGGGGGGGGGGGGGTCATCACTCAAAATGAAGTTTAGAAGAATTTACAAAGAACTATACATTTCTAGTCGTGTTGCAGTTATATTGGGGAAAAGCAATACCACACTTTTCCAAGCAATGGAAATATATTCATCTACAGTAAATAGAATACTTATGTCTAAGTTATCTAATGATAACAGTATATTCATAAAATCGATGTTCTTATTATTAAATACTTATGTCTAAGTTATTTAATGATAACAGTATCTTCATAAAATCGATGGTCTTATTAAATACTTATGTCTAAGTTATCTAATGATAACATTATCTTTATAAAATCGATGGTCTTATTATTAAATACTTATGTCTAAGTTATCTAATGATAACAGTATATTCATAAAATCGATGGTCTTATTAAATACTTATGTCTAAGTTATCTAATGATAACAGTATATTCATAAAATCGATGGTCTTATTAAATACTTATGTCTAAGTTATCTAATGATAACAGTATATTCATAAAATCGATGGTCTTATTAAATACTTATGTCTAAGTTATCTAATGATAACAGTATATTCATAAAATCGATGGTCTTATTAAATACTTATGTCTAAGTTATCTAATGATAACAGTATATTCATAAAATCGATGGTCTTATTAAATACTTATGTCTAAGTTATCTAATGATAACAGTATATTCATAAAATCGATGGTCTTATTAAATACTTATGTCTAAGTTATCTAATGATAACATTATCTTTATAAAATCGATGGTCTTATTATTTTCATCAAAATAATTTCCACATGTCGAGAGAAATACCAAACTTGCTAAACTCTGTAATTGTAGCAAATGTGGTTGTTGCTTTGAACTAATCATAATATACAAAATATTCTGGAGAAATCAAACTTACCGCTTCCTAAATTAGTTGATGATTGTTTTTTGGGGCTGACTACATTCAGAATATTCTTTTCTGTCGAAGTCACATCATACGCAACCGCAATATCAGGAATCTGGTTAAAACAATTATTTTTTACCGAAATTCTGTGCAAACTCCGTTGATAGAGCTTCTTCGTGAATTGCTTCGCGTTCGCATTACACTCGTGCTGTGCGGCATCGGCCGCACAGTTAATCGTTTCCAACACATCACTGTCATAAAACAAAAATCAAAACAAAATAACTTGTTAAAACAATTGCTAATAAAATGCAGAAACGGATGCAATATTAAGATTATCGAATATATGAAGTTAATTCGGCCAGATTTTTGACTGCAGACCTAAAGAGTATAGTATCGATATTTGATTCTGATTAGCGATATTTCTTGTACGAAAAACTTTAGTGCAAAATAATCTACAATGTTTTTGTTTTTTTTCTCTCTTGACTTTAGAATGTTCTTTAATGATTTCTGGTATATCCATATAATATTTTCTGAGATTGTAATTGATATTTTAATATGCTGATGAAGAAACCGTGTACATTTTGAAACTTTACTTAAATGTAATTTTGTGAATATTTTAAGAAACGCACCTGCATATAAATTGACAATGTTTCGTAACTGGATTGGAATATTTGAAATTATAGTTAATGTTTACATTTTTTGATCTACCCTATTAATATATGAAAGCTCCGACTGACATAACTTAATTATTGAGCTTATTTCAACTGCAGTATTGAAGCATATCCTAGTTATCTAATATTATATATTTTGTTACTTAAAGTATATGGATTAATTCCCCCTCAGGATTACTTAAGAATTGTTTTAGTTCTGGGTACGAATGAAGTGTGAGGTCAGCCGAAGAGGCTGTAAAAGTTTCCCGAGATTTCTTAATCATTTCCACCTGTTTCTATATGAATAGAAATCTAATATAATGTGAGAATTATTTGAGTGTAAGAAATAGAAGAATGTATTATTATTAGTGTTTACTATCAATAGCAACATTTGCTGCTGAGAAAAAAAGATGGCGACTATGTTCATTTACATTTGCTGCCGCTAAGGGTCACCACTTATCAAGGCCCAAAGGCCACTCGAGGATAAAGGTTAAAGAGTTTGACTCGAGGATAGAAGTTGAAGAGTTTGACTGGTAAATGGTGAGACAACATCGCATTCACCGACACAATAGTTGTAGCAGGGCAGAAATTGATTATCTACAGGGACGGTTCAACAAAACCTTTTTGACATTGAACTTGAAGACGACCATATTGTAGTCAGCAGGGAAGCAGGCTCGCGGCGCTGTTTTCCACAGACGGGCAGTTATAGGAAAGCTCTGCCCGTGGAAGTTTTGTTTCATCTTGAGCACGCAGAGGGAGAAAGGAAAACCATTAACAGTGGTAGTAGCTAGGCAGGTTCTTATTGTGAATTTTTTACAAGGGGGGGGGGGCGGAGCTTTGAGCTCAGTAGACCACCTACCATGAAAATAACGATAGAGTAGAGAAAGACTAGCAACTTATCTTCTGTGAGATGCTGTAGGGAAAAGAGAACACACCCCACTAGATTTCGAAGTCGGTTTTGGACTCTGTCAAGGCAGGAAAGGGTCCTCTGAGCAGCACCTCCCCATATGTGGCAGCAGTACTCCATCTTAGGACGTATTTGACTCTTGTACAGGTAGAGGATGGCGTCAAGCATGAGATACCTTCTGGAGCGGTAGAATGATCCAAACATTTTCCCAGCGGTCTTAACAACAGATCTGATTTAAGTTTTCCATTTAAAGTCTGAACAGAAGATCAGTCCCAGGAGCTTATCAAAGCAGTGGGCTTCCTCAAGGGGAGGTCCGTTCATTTTAACTAGGACAAAATGGGGATCGGAGCGTTGGTGGTGAAAGGAGAGGAGCTTGGTCTTTGACGCATTAAAAGTAACCAGACACCTTTTCTGCCATTGCACCACTTGCTCCAGGTCGGAAGAGAAAGAGAGACAGAAAGGACCTGATCATTAATGCTCTTCGAAGTGTTTCCATACATGGTTTCCTTATGGAAAATATTCTGAAGAAGATCAAGTATATTTTCAAAGAGAAAATCGAATTATATTGTATTGTTCTGGAGAACACAATGGCACGTCACACAAGAAGGACTGGTTAGTCAGAATCAAATATCGATTAGTCAGATTCAAATCTATCGATGATTAGTTTTAAGAAATAGACTGGCTTCACTTTATTATATAAAAGAAGAACTCTATCATATAGAAAGAATATATATATATATATATATATATATATATATATATATATATATATATATATATATATATATATATATATATTACTATTTTGTGTATACACACTTATATAAAATAATATATATAATATATTTTCAATATTTCAACAGTATATATAGTTATTCATGAAGAGTTCAACTGCAAAACGCGATAAATCCAATGTGTTTTAATTCGGACTGTATTCCATACAGGGACTAAAGCATTAAATCTATTCTTCGACTAAAAGCTAATTTTATTTGAAAGCAAAAAGAATAAATGCCAGTATAATATTATGTAAAATATTATTTGGGAGTTTATTTGAGTGTTAAAATTTAACACCTTTTGTAGTGATAGCTTCGTTATTTTCGGAATGGCGTTTATCGCGTTTTGCATTCGAACTCTTCATATATAAAAACAATTAATAATTATAGAACACCATCCCATTCTGCAAGTGATCTACTCTCGCTCTCTTTCTGTTTCTCTCTCTCCCTCTCTCTCTCTCTCTCTCTCTATATATATATATATATATATATATATATATATATATATATATATATATTAGTATTAGTATTTCATGTATCCACATAAAATTTTATATGGAGATATAATTTTTTATGTATCAATTTTCAGCATTTACTTCAACAGTGCTCGATACGTAAGTAGAGCTAGGTAGTAAGCTATGAAAATATATTTATGGCAGTTAAGCTACACAGAGGCTCCTGCATTTTATCCCCGGGGGGGGGGA
>OY744539.1:60486834-60511834 GCA_963556195.1 Sepiola atlantica | reverse complement strand
TATATTGGGTATTTAGATCTGTATGGCTAGGTTTCCTTCCTCTTATCTAATTACCTTTCTGGTACCTAAGGTACTTAAGCTTTATTTTTTAGTTATTTATTTTTAATGCAACTTTAATTCCTATATAATTTTATTGCTAGCTACCATATTGCAGAATGGTTCTTGGGTGTAGTGTTTAGATAGTATTATTATCACTTTTTTTAATTTTTATTATCTATATATTAATACGATAGCGTGTGTGTTCGTGTGTCACGCTTCCGGCAAAACCTCTGCGCATGCGTACCGCACCGAGATTTGGACAAACATTTTTATACGCCTAATTTCAACTACAATTTCAAGTATTTCCCTTTAGCGTAACGGTTAGCGACGTAGTATTTTTTACTTCGGCCCGACTGGTTTATAGTTCGATCTCAACCAACCTCTAAGATTTTTTTCTACATTTCAGTTTTATTTTCAAGAAACATTGCAACTAACAAAAAAAACGAACACGACACAGTGTAAGTAAAAGTTAAAAAATTATTTATTTATTTTTAGCAAACAATTCCCACCAAGTGGCAATGAATACAATTTTATTATTTATTTTTTGCATTTATTTTTTTTATCACTTGGTTAAAAAGTACTTTTTTCTGATGCTTTAAAACTTAAAACTATTTTTTGTTTTTTATTTTGGCGTTTTTAAGGGCATTGTCTATTAAATTACGTTAACTGCTTAACAATTAATGTATCATTAGTATTTCTTAAAAAGTGAAAACAATTTACTTCCTTTCTTTTGGTTGTAGAGAGAGCCAGTATTATTATTATTATTTTTTTTTTTTGAACGGATGGCATATCAACCTTTTCTAGTAGATATGCGCAATGTCCATCGTACACGGGTGACTATTTTAACAAATTATTTCACTCTTATCCAGAAGGAGGGGGGTCATAATAAAGCAACTTACTAACAAATAGAGGGTGCTTTGTTACATTAGGACCCGCGCTAACTTTGACGCCGTCGTTAGAGGTAGGGTCAGTGTGACAGACGATACTTCGTCAACTTTTTCAGTTTTATTTTCAAGAAACATTGCAAATAACAAAAAAACGAACACAATACAGTGTAAATAAATTTTTAAAAAAATTTTTTAATTTATTTTTATCAAACATTTACCAACAATTGGCAATAAATACAATTTTATTATTTATTTTTTGCATTTATTTTTTTTTATCACCTGGTTAAAAACTACTTTTTGTGTTGCTTAAAACTTAAAACTATTTTTTGTTTTTCATTTTGGCGTTTTTCTCTTTCCTCATGGTGAATTTGGATGGCATATATAAACATTCCTCATGTAGCAAATAGGCAAACTAGAGTTCGTAACAAGGTGACTATGCAGGAATTTTATGCATATCGTCTATCTATAAGACGTGACTTCAGTCCAATACACAGTGGTGGAAAACTATTTCAACAATATATAGTCGATGCTTACGTTAAAGTAGAAGGTTGTCGTTTGAAATTCATTGAGAAAATCAAGCACAACTAAGAGTTGCAATGTATTCAGGTTTGATGGATCACCTTGCAAGAAATAAAGAAAATGAAGATCCTGGAGTACCTGTCATTTTGCCATCATCCTTCACAGGGAGCCCACGAAATATGCAACAATGCTACCAAGATGCAATGGCAATAGTTTGCAAGTATGGAAGGCCTGATTTATTTATAGCATATACTTGCAATCCAAAATGTCGAGAAGTAACTGAAAACTTACAGCCTCATGAAACAGCACAGAACAGACCAGATTTATTGGCACGAGTTTTCAAACAACATCTTAATGATTTAATGATTGACATAAAGGACAGACATGTACTTGGGGTACCTATTGCTGCGATACATGTAATTGAATTTCAGAAAAGAGGTCTCCCGCATTGCCACATGCTAATCATGCTGCAAGAAGAATATAAAATCAGAACTAGGGAACAAATTGATAATATTGTTTCAGCTGAATTACCATCAGAACATGATCCAGAATTGAGAGAATTAGTGAAAACACTCATGATTCATGGACCTTGTGGTACATTTAATCCAAATTCAATCTGTATGGTAGAGGGAGAGTGTCAGAAGAAATTTCCAATGTCATATCAGGAGGAGACTATTACAAATGTTTTTGGATATCCTCTTTACAGACGCAGAAATAATGGAGATTCTGTTAGAGTGGGTGTCCATGAGGTTGACTGCAGTTTTGTAGTACCATATAATAAGTATTTACTCAGAAAATATGGTGCTCACATTAATGTAGAGGTGTGTATCTCAGTAAAAAGTGTGAAATATCTTTTCAAATATGTCTATAAAGGACATGATTGCGCAATGATGGAAATAAATATGAATAACAATGAAACTAATGCAAATGAATATAATGAAATTAAGCAATATATTTCGTGTAGATACGTATCTCCGCCTGAAGCATTTTGGCGTTTGTCAGAATACAAAATGCATGGACAGTCACACATAGTTTACCGACTCGCCCTCCATTTACCTGACCAGCAACACGTTTATTATAGGCCGGGTGAACAAGGACAAGCTGCTGCCCGCGCAGAAGGACGAGACACGCAATTAACTGCATGGTACAAACTTAACCAAAGTGACGTGGATGCAAGAGCCCACCTTTATATTGATATTCCTGAATATTATGTATTTAATAAGCTAAGCAACACTTGGACCAGAAGACAACGTCACCGCCAGATTGTAACGAGAATGTACTCTGCCAGTCCTAGAAATGCTGAGAAATTTCATTTAAGGATGCTTCTTCTTCATATACCAGGTGCAACTTCTTTTAATAACCTGAAAACTGTAGGAGGTGAACAATTGCCGACCTTTAAGGATGCCTGTATTCGATTGCAACTGCTTGAAGATGACAACGAACTAGAAATGGCTTTAAGTGAGGCAGCTATATATCAAATGCCACGACAGCTTCTTAACATGTTTGCAATGATTTGTTTATACAATACACCACAAAATGCCTTACAATTATGGAATGATAACAAACACCTTATGATAGAGAACCTTTTACGCCAATATGATGATAATGTTGCAGAGAATATTGCTCTGCATCACATAAACATGATTTTGAATGAAACCGGCATGAATTGTGCGATGCTTGGTCTACCAGAACCAATCAGTGAGCCTCCTGCCATTCAACATATGGAAGAAATTCCATAAGTTAATCCTGAAATACTAAATACTGAGCAAAGAGGTGTATTTAATAGTGTCATTAACGCTGTTAGTGAACTAGATAGAGGATTGGAGACTAACCATCGACTGTTTTACTTGGATGCACCTGGCGGTTCTGGCAAAACTTTTCTATTCAACATGATTCATGATTACCTGGTGGCTCAAAATGTGGCTGTTAGTACAGGTATTGCAGCGACACTATTGAAAAATGGAAAAACATTTCACAGTATCTTCAAACTTCCTGTTCCTTTCACTGAGACAATTACCTGCAATATTCCGCCTAATTCTGACCAAGCAAATATTCTCAGGCAGGTGAAGCTCTTCATTATTGATGAGGCGTCGATGATCCCTCGATATGCATTAAATGCCATTGATAATTGTTTACAAGATATTATGAATAATAATAGCATATTTGGTGGTAAAGTCTTCATATTAGGAGGAGACTTCAGGCAAGTTCTGCCTGTGGTTCCTAGAGCTCCACCTGCTGCAGTATTGGATGTATGTCTAAAGAAGTCTCCAATGTGGCACAGTTTTCATCAACTTAAACTCTCTCAGAATATGAGGACTAATGACAACGAACAAGTTTTCTCACAATGGCTCTTACAAATCGGAAATGGTCGCGTGGAGAGTTCACTTGATAACGTTTCTGATGATACTATCGATATCCCAGAACAATGTGTATGCAATAACTCTTTAGTATCAGACATATTCGATAATTGCACCCAAGACGAAATGAAAAGTAGAGTTATTTTGTCACCAGAAAATGCAGATTGCTTGGATATTAATGAAGATATTCTAAGTATACTATCAACTGAGAGCAAAACATATCTAAGTATAGATTCAGTATCATCAAACAATGAAATGGAAGCCAATAATTATCCAATAGAATTCATAAATTCACTTACGCCTTCGGGAATGCCTCCTCATCGTCTCAATCTTAAAGTTGGATCTATTATTATGCTGCTTCGAAACCTGTCAATAACGCAAGGACTATGCAATGGAACGCGTTTAGAAGTATTGGAGCTTCATAACCACAGTATTTTAGCTTCAATCATAAGTGGATCTCATGCTCAGGAACGATTTTTAATTCCAAGAATTAAACTTAGTCCCAGTGACGCAAATATTCCATTTGTTTTGCACAGGAATCAATTTCCCATCCGCCTATCATATTCAATGACCATTAATAAAGCTCAAGGACAAACTTTCGATAAGGTTGGGATCTACCTACCACAACCTTGCTTTACTCATGGACAACTTTATGTAGCCTTCTCAAGAGCAAGGTCTATGAACAGTGTAAGAGTGAAAATTTGTCCTCAGAATAATTCTACTCATGGCCAGAGAAAAGGAATTACTTTCACTAGAAATATTGTATATAAAGAAGTTTTGTAAATTGCTTCATGTATTGTTCATTTTTTTAAAGTAATATATAAGTCAAATCTTATCATATTCTATTCAAACATGTATAGGTTAGGAACAAGATAATTAGTACTGAAAACATCATTTCGTGTAATTTACACGGGTTCCGCTAGTTATTATTATTGTCATAGTTAATGTTATTTGATATGCAAATTACCATATCATACGGTAGTCTTAAGGGTAATATATTATTATTATTTTATTATTATTATTATTATTATTATGTATTTATGTATATATTAGTGAAATTTTAAGCTGAATTATTTCGCCACTTGATTATTGGGGAAATGGTAGTTTAATCAGTACCATTGGAGAGCCATGAATATTATAACTGTCCTGTTTTTAAATCTCCGAAACAGTTACATGGTAAACAGCTGATGATCCCCGTGTTAATATTAGACGCTTAAGGTTTCCTGTTTTTGTTTCACTCTTAGATACTTAACCCCCCCCCCTTTTATTTTTTTTATTTACTTATATTTTTTTATTTATGAATTTTCCAACGAATGTTAAGTCTGCAATATCTTGGATTTAGTTAGTTTCTCTCGGAATTTAAACTGCATTTTACTTCTTTTTTTTTCTCTTTTTTTTGTTTTGTTTAAAATGACTCAAAGCTTCTTTAGACTATATATATATATATATATATATATATATATATATATATATATATATATATATATATATCACATGTCGAAAGTAATCTAACCGGTCGAAAGAAAAATAACTTCCCATGAGTAAATTGCAAACTTTAGTTCCATTTGAATGTATTACTACCATTCTTTTGATCTGTTTATCAAGCTGTAAAACTCTAGCAATAGTAAACAAACAAAAACAAACAAAAAAGAAATAGTAAACTAGTTTATGGTCTTCGTCTGAATGGAAATGGAAATTGTTTTCTATATTTGATTTTATTACTATTCATCTAAATGTATACTCACCGACAAGCATGTGCTTTGTCTAAGGCTCTCATGATGTTCATTCTTCCTTGGATCAAACACTGACTCCGGACCGTCGACAATGGATACTGGATCAGACATCTGTTGTGTATTATGTAGTCTGTGAAAATAAAGACTCAAATACATTTTCAAGTTTTTAAAAGGATACACAAATATATAATATGTATAATAATATAAATAGATATATAATATAGATAATATATATATATATATATATATATATAATATATATAATATAATATATATAATATAATAATAATTACAGAAGTATAAAAAGAAATATATGTTCAATGATAAATGCTTGTAAATTTTTTCCTTGCCATATTTATTTGAAACTCTGCAAAATTAATTTTTGAAATCGTCTGTATAGAAAAGATATAAATTTGGGCTTCGACTGTTTAGTCCAGGCAATATAGCACATTTTAGGGCCCAACTTGGAACAAATTGCAACAGAATTTTTTTCACTACCAGGCATTCCCATGAGGTGTCTAGAACATCATACTAAAAGTCCTAAGAAATCAACGTTGAGGAAATATGTCTAATTTGCATAAATCCAAGATGGCCGCCAATTTTCGATAATTTGCCACATCTCCGCATTTAGATGTCATAATTGAGTGATTTGAAGTGCTAAAATGGGGATTTTGAACACAAGGATTTACGTGGAATAGGTTACATTTTTATTGGATAAAGAATTTATAGCCAAAAATCCAATATGCTGGAAAGAATGTCTATTTTTAGAATGTATTTGCTCAACATTTTATTTTTTTCGGTACATTTTTTAACCTAGGGCCTACTGAAATGTAGTAAAACACAATTGTAGCCATAGATAAGTTTGTTATCATACTCATGAACAACAGTAAGCCTGTGTTTCAACAACAGATCATCAATATTAATTTCAAGAGTGTCAATTCCAGTTGTGCCACTTTGCGGTATCCGGCTTAAGCATCGTCGTCTACATCATCTGACAAATCTGGCACCTGTGAGTTAGAGCAACTTGTACCACGACATTCTCTACACACGGCAGTGCAATGGAGACCATATTTTTGGCATGTGCACCTCCTTGTTTTGCAGTTTTTCTTGCAGCTACAACAGATGACATCCAGTACCTCCGGTGGTGCTGCGGGCTGATCTGTCTGTATAGGCATGCACCTTCTGTCCACAAGGTGCCATCCCCAATCTTGTGGCTTCATGTTGACACATGTTCCTTTCCACTCCATTACCTGGTAATAGACACGGAGGCTATGGAATCTTGCAGCTGCTGATGTTGGGGGTAGAGCTTGTGGTTCCACGGAAGATGTGTTCTTGGAAATCTTGTCACAGAACCGTTTGTATCTTAAGCTGTCCAGTCCTTCCTCTTTGGTACCACCGTACAGT
This sequence comes from Sepiola atlantica, assembly GCA_963556195.1. Lineage (NCBI taxonomy): Eukaryota > Metazoa > Mollusca > Cephalopoda > Sepiida > Sepiolidae > Sepiola > Sepiola atlantica. The sequence continues at coordinate 60,504,895 of OY744539.1, read as the reverse complement.
GATACCAGAGCTTTCTCTCCTGCAGCAGTTATGTCCTCCGGTGTTTGCCCTGATTTGTGGAACATCTCTGATTGCTCACGAAACAGGGAATCAGTCTTCACCTTCTTCACTGCCAAACCTTTTCCCAATCCAAACAGGCGACTAGTGGTATCGCAGCCAAGAATAGCATGGACAAAGAGCAGATGGTCGCAAATCTGAGGACCCAGCAACTCTTTCGACTGCTTTATGCACCACACCCTTCTCGATTTGGTGGCTTGCTTTGACTCTGATACCAGAAACAGTTCGTTTTCGGTCATATCAGCGTGATACAACAGGAGGACCAACAAATCTGTGTCGTCACCAATGAGAACTGTATCTCTTGTTCTGGCAGAGACAAGGGCTGTTTGAACAATGAGGACATCAGCATCATGCTTTGCGTGTTCTGTGCTGCATCCAGCCCTTTCTAGTTTGTCGCTGAGAAAATGTATGAAGCGCTGTTTGTTTGCCTTGTTGTTCAGGAAGTCCTCCTTCTTGGATTGGATGATCATATCACCAGCAAAGCTTACGGTCAAACTAGAGCAGGTTCCTGTTCTTCTTTGTTGTGTGGCATCTTTAGTTGTGGGTTCATCTTTGTAGCCATCGAAAACAATGACAGCAGCTCCATATTTCTGTGTCACATATCTGACATAAATCTGACACACACTATTATATGTGGAACCTCTTGGCCAGGGAATCCGATGGAGTAGCGCGCCGCCATCAAGGACATATTAGACTTGGTCTACACACGGCTCACGTTGTTCTTCATCTATAGACTTCCACAGAACATCAGCAAGGACTGCCTTATTGGCCTGCAAGGGAAGGGATGACGAGTCAAATAAGGCAGGAGGGTGGCTACAAAGTTCGAACTTGAATAACGTTGACAAGTCTTTGCACCGTTCACCTACAATTACCAGTCGCTGGAACACCAATTGTGGATTCACTACTACAGATTCCCCTCTGACTTAGACAGTTGATCTGGATGCAAGTGTCATTGCTTCATCGGCTTTTCGGAAGGTGAACTCTTCCACAGATTTCCCTGCCATGCTCACAAGAATCTTTTCTCCAATTTCTTTTGTTTGGTCAACATTGACTCCGTCCTGAGCGGCCATGCCATTAGCAATGTTGTGAAGTGAGGTATTCTCCTTGAATGGATCTCTTTCCTTCAGATAGCTGATAAGATCGAGGGTGTCCTTGACATCTCTGGTCTGTCTAGCCTTCGAAATATCTTTGTGTTGGTCGCTGGTTTCGTAGGAGACTCCGCTGAACTTCTGCATTGCATCGTTGATGTTTGCGCATGCTGGCATGGATAGGACCCACAGTAAGCGCTGAGTCTCTGTCATCCCTTTTCCTCGAGTTAGGCCTCCATGCGTCTTTATACTTCTCATCAAAACTTGTTCGATGATCAGATCTGTGGAGAGCCCTGCCCAGTATCTATCACTGCGCCGCACAACGTGGTATCCCTCTTGGAACTTCTTATACACATCCGGATGTGTATTTGGTAGTTCGGTCATCATTTGCAGGTAAACATATGCAGACTTTGTATACAGTCGGTGTCCAGAAGCGGCAAGGTAGGGAAGCATATCGTGCACACATTGGAGGTGTAAGCTCCAGTTCCCTGTTCTTTCAGCTTTAATAAATTTCCGCAAGATGTCCACCATGTTGAGATACTGCAACCAGAGTTTTGCTGTTGGCATAGTCATCATTTCCTTTTTGTTGTCAAGTTCAGCCTGGATTCTTTGCAACACTTTTGCAGAGCAAACTTCTTCCACTGAGAGGGAAGAGGACATTGCTCTGTCATACAATTCACTTGCTGTAGTTATGTCAGTCGTCACTGTATCTGAAGGAATGTCTTGTGGTCTACATTAGCTGTCTCAGTATCAGCAGTTGCCACTTGTGGTTCCTGAACTGTGTCTTACGTTGGCACAGGCACATTGTAGGCATCAGCGACCAAAATGGTGTTCAGTGCAGCATCTACCAGCATATGTCCCCGCACTGCTCTGGAAACAGCTTTGCCTGTCATCATGTGGGGCACTGTGTTTCCAGCATATACCACTTCGAGCAACTCTTGCAGTCCCGAGCCTGCCATTAGGTGACCTATGCTCCCAAGAAAGCTCATCTGCATGTGAAATCCCCCAAGCCTGAGGACTATGCGCTTGAGATCACTGTCATTTGGTTGAGACATTATAATCGTTAAAGCTTTCCAGTACAAGGGTTGGTCGAATGTGAGGATTGGAGTAACGTCGTATAGTTGAGCTTGGGTAGACACAAACTTCATTGTAAGTAGATACATGAAGCATGACTGGGATCAAGGTCAATCATTGGAAGGAATGTCACAGAAGCTTTTCCTGGGTGTTGACCTCGATGCAGGAACTGCATCATGCCAGACCATGATGGCCTTGGAGAGTGGAGAAGTAATGATGTCTTCCACAGTATATCTAACTCTGATGTTGGATCCTCTTCTGTCGTGCGAACCAGTGGGTTGTAGATGATAGGTTCCAATGCTGGAGGAATTTTGAAGTACTGAATGCTGATGCGACCAATGGCAGCAATCTCTTTAGCCGTCACATGGACTGTGGGGACAGCCTTGCTTGTTTTTGTTTCTGGTGTAACAGTAGCTATAATGCCCATTCCATGGAATGTCCCTGTGCCATCAATTGTTGCCACATTATGGTCCACATTATTGGCAATATACTCTATGTGGTGCTCTTCGGAATACCCAGGGATCTCAGTACCTTGTACAACAGCTGCACTCCGTTCATATTTCATGACCTCAGCATAGGAAGATGAAAACCCATGCCCGTGTCCACAAAAAAACGTGACGCAAAATGGTGGTGCATCTGGATACCGAGGCCAAGCTGAAGAGGGGTTATTATTCTTTCCAGCATATTGGATTTTTGGCTATAAATTCTTTATCCAATAAAAATGTAACCTATTCCACGTAAATCCTTGTGTTCAAAAACACCATTTTAGCACTTCAAATCACTCAATTATGACATCTAAATGCGGAGATGTGGCAAATTATCGAAAATTGGCGGCCATCTTGGATTTATGCAAATTAGACATATTTCCTCAACGTTGATTTCTTAGGACTTTTAGTATGATGTTCTAGACACCTCATGGGAATGCCTGGTAGTGAAAAAAATTCTGTTGCAATTTGTTCCAAGTCGAACCGTATTTTGCCTGGACTAGTTGTCGACACACCATAACAGCAGTCACTACATAAGGGTCCTACAGTTGCAATAGCTGATCTCAGCTTAAATGTAGTAATAGTTATAATAAAGTGTTAATAAGAGTACACATGTTTGTCTTTTTCAGTTTACTGCAAGTCGTTTAATCGACACAATATATCATCATCATCATCATCATCATCATCATCATCATCACCATCATCATCACCATCATCATCGGTTTAACGTCCTATTGACATGCTGGCATGCGTTGAACAGCTTTCAGAAATTGACTTCCAAACTAATCTATCTCTGACCAGGTGTTTATTCATCCCTCTTTCTCTCAAGTCAATTTTTATCACTTCCTCTCATGCTTTCATTTTTCCTCTGTGAACTGGACCATCTACCTTAACTGTTCTACATCTACTAACCCCCAAACTCTCATCCATTCTTTAAATGTGGCCATACCATCAAAGTCTCCTGCTCTGCAAACATCTCCCTGTACTGTCCAGAAGTCATCAGATATAAGCCTGTCTTTAAGGCTCACATCACACATCCATCGTATCATTCTTATATCATTTCTTTCCATGCAACGCATGTCCTCAACCCTCACTAGCCAGGTTTCACTTCCATACATCATCACACTGCGTACACATGCTGATAGACTCTTTCCTTGAGCGACAGTGGTAACGCTCTGCTGGTTAGTAATGGCAGAAGTTCCCTGAACTTACTCCATCCACTCCTGACTCTTGCAATCACACTAGCACCTGCTCCACCCTGTGATCCAATAGTATCACCAAGATAACAATACTTCTTGGCAACCTCACTAGCTTCACCATTGATTTGAAAAGGGATTTGAAAGTCTATCAGGGAAGAGTTTTCACTCTGACTTTAATGGAACCGTTAAAGATAAATTTCACGGAATTAAATGAAAATAATCGACTTGTTGCCTCAGTCAAAATTAATCCGGCTCACAGCCCACTCGACATTTTCTTTCTCTTCTCTTCTTTCTCCTTATCTTCTTAACCCTAACCCTAAACCCTAACCCGAACCCTAACCCTAAACCCGAACCCTAACCCTAACCTTAACCCTAACAGCCCACTCGACATTTTATTTCTCTTCTTTCTCCTTATCTTCTTAACCCCTACCCCTAAACCATCACCCAACCCTAAACCCTAAACTCTAACCCTAAACCATCATCCTAACCCTAAACCCTAACCCTGAACCCTAACCCTCACCCTAACCCTAAACCATCACCCTAAACCCTAAACCATCACCCTAACCATAACCATCACCCTAACCCTAAACTCTAACCCTAAACCCTAACCCTCACCCTCACCCTAACCCTCACCCTAACCCTAAACCATCACCCTAACCCTAACCCTAAACCATCAACCTAACCCTAAACCCTAAAAACTAACCCTCACCCTAACCCTAAACCCTAACCCTAAACCATAACCATCACCCTAAACCCGAACCCTAAAACCTCACCCTAACCCTAAACCCGAACCCCTAACCCTAAACCCTAAACCCTAACCCTAAACCCTAACAACCCACTCAACATTTTCTCTCTCTTCTTTCTCCTTATCTTCTTAACCCTAACCCTAAACCCTAACCCTAAACCCTAACCCTAAACTCAACATTTTCTCTCTCTTCTCTTCTTTCTCATTCTCTCTGTTCTGCTCTTCACAACATCAAGTTCAGATTAATCAAATCCCGACACCAAAATGCGAAATATTTTCTTTCTTTTATGCACTTAAATCCGACATATGCAAACAAACTTGATTTGCATAAATACATCTTTGGACTACTTGTCCCGGATATTTAAATAAACATACCATGAGATCGTCCCTGCTAACGCCGGCCGTATTCGTAATCAATTGGCCAGTATTCGAATCCTCACTCGCAACCTATGATTTAAACATTTCTCTAATTTTCAAATTGCATGCCAAGCAAAGACAAGCTCTTTTATAGTGGGAATGATGGAAGTCTGGACCACTTGCACCGCTCGATCCTTGTTCAAGATCATCACGTCTGCCACAGCCATCCAGATATACTTTATCCATGTCTTAGTTCTCACCCATCTATATTGTCTTACATTTCTTGCATCTGGTTATCCCCTCTCTAAGATATATATATATATATATATATATATATATATATATATATATATGTATATATATATATATATATATATATATATATATGTATATTATATATGTATATATATATATATATATATATATATATATGTATATTATATATGTATATATACATATATATATATATATATATATATATATATATATATATATACATATATATATATATATATATAGAGAGAGAGAGAGAGAGCGAGAGAGTGTGTGTGTGTGTGTGTGTGTAAATTGAAATAAATAAATTTATAACTTATTATTTATATCCGTTCCATGAATCAACAAAATATTTTGGCATACGATCCTTTCTAAGACGAAAGAATTTTTTGATTAATTTCAATATGTACTTCTTCAGCACCGATTCCATAACATCACAAATAGAAGTCGAACAAAACATCAATATAATTCTATATTTTTCCCCTATTTTCAACAGCTGCCTGGTAAGCCAAACAACGTGATCGCTTTCAACTCTATTATCACACAATGAATAAGTATTAAAAAGCAAAACTGTTATAATAATACTTACGTACTCGGCCTTCATTGCAAAGAAACTCTAAAGTGTCCATGATGAAGAGGAGTTGTGCTCTCAGTTCTTGTCCTTTGTTATCGCATTCGGATATTAATTTATCATAACACAACTTGAATTTGGACAAATTTCTGGAAAAGTTGATCAAATTTTTTTTTTAAATAGAAAAGTGTTTACTAAACGAAAGATACAAGGTGAACATTGTAATTTAACAATCTATAAGCTGAGCTAACCTGTTCAATGAGATCTCGTTCGTTTTCGTTCTTTTTATATGAAAAACAGATGATTCCATTCTCCTTATTTATGTCTATTATCCCTTTCCATTATTCATATCTATTACAACGTGTTAAATAGTTGATAAGCGATAATCAATTCCGTAACTGTTTTTTAATCAGCGAATGTTTGTCAAATCTTGAGAAATTTTTAAATTTTGCTTGAGGATTTATTTAGTTATTTAAGGATTATGAATAAAATGTATTTCATGTGTAACGACGTAATAAATGCAAGAAAAATAGATTTTAAAAGTTTGCTTACCTGCATACAACTGTTAACTTGTGTTCCGTCCAGTCGGGGACGGGATCAATGATAAATGTAGCCAAATCGAGTTCAGACAATTCCAGATTGGAAGCACAATGATCGATTCTTCTTTCAATGTTGCTCAAAGAGCAAGCATATTCATTATCTGAAATGTTAAATTTTCTTTGATAAATCGCCTGAGAATATCAAATAAACAAAATATTAAATGTGAATAATAACAATTGATAGCATATTCATTATCTGAAATGTTACATTTCCTTTGATAAATCGCCTGAGAATCTCAAATAAACAAAAAATTAAATGTGAATAATAACAATTGATAGCATATTCATTATCTGAAATGTTACATTTCCTTTGATAAATCGCCTGAGAATCTCAAATAAACAAAAAATTAAATGTGAATAATAACAATTGATAGCATATTCATTATCTGAAATGTTACATTTCCTTTGATAAATCGCCTGAGAATCTCAAATAAACAAAAAATTAAATGTGAATAATAACAATTGATAGCATATTCATTATCTGAAATGTTACATTTCCTTTGATAAATCGCCTGAGAATCTCAAATAAACAAAATATTAAATGTGAATAATAACAATTGATAGCATATTCATTATCTGAAATGTTACATTTCCTTTGATAAATCGCCTGAGAATCTCAAATAAACAAAAAATTAAATGTGAATAATAACAATTGATAGCATATTCATTATCTGAAATGTTACATTTCCTTTGATAAATCGCCTGAGAATCTCAAATAAACAAAAAATTAAATGTGAATAATAACAATTGATAGCATATTCATTATCTGAAATGTTACATTTCCTTTGATAAATCGCCTGAGAATCTCAAATAAACAAAAAATTAAATGTGAATAATAACAATTGATAGCATATTCATTATCTGAAATGTTACATTTCCTTTGATAAATCGCCTGAGAATATCAAATAAACAAAATATTAAATGTGAATAATAACAATTGATAGCATATTCATTATCTGAAATGTTACATTTCCTTTGATAAATCGCCTGAGAATCTCAAATAAACAAAAAATTAAATGTGAATAATAACAATTGATAGCATATTCATTATCTGAAATGTTAAATTTTCTTTGATAAATCGCCTGAGAATATCAAATAAACAAAATATTAAATGTGAATAATAACAATTGATAGCATATTCATTATCTGAAATGTTACATTTCCTTTGATAAATCGCCTGAGAATCTCAAATAAACAAAAAATTAAATGTGAATAATAACAATTGATAGCATATTCATTATCTGAAATGTTACATTTCCTTTGATAAATCGCCTGAGAATATCAAATAAACAAAATATTAAATGTGAATAATAACAATTGATAGCATATTCATTATCTGAAATGTTACATTTCCTTTGATAAATCGCCTGAGAATCTCAAATAAACAAAAAATTAAATGTGAATAATAACAATTGATAGCATATTCATTATCTGAAATGTTAAATTTTCTTTGATAAATCGCCTGAGAATCTCAAATAAACAAAAAATTAAATGTGAATAATAACAATTGATAGCATATTCATTATCTGAAATGTTACATTTCCTTTGATAAATCGCCTGAGAATCTCAAATAAACAAAATATTAAATGTGAATAATAACAATTGATAGCATATTCATTATCTGAAATGTTACATTTCCTTTGATAAATCGCCTAAGAATCTCAAATAAAAAAAATATTAAATGTGAATAATAACAACTGATAGCATATTAATTATCTGAAATGTTACATTTCCTTTGATAAATCGCCTGAGAATCTCAAATAAACAAAAAATTAAATGTGAATAATAACAATTGATAGCATATTCATTATCTGAAATGTTACATTTCCTTTGATAAATCGCCTGAGAATCTCAAATAAACAAAATATTAAATGTGAATAATCACAACTGATAGCATATTAATTATCTGAAATGTTACATTTCCTTTGATAAATCGCCTGAGAATCTCAAATAAACAAAAAATTAAATGTAAATAATAACAACTGAGAGCATATTCATTATCTGAAATGTTAAATTTTCTTTGATAAATCGCCTGAGAATCTTAAATAAACAAAAAGTTAAAATGTGGATCCTTGCTCCAAAGTAACCAAATCATGTGCATAAAACAGATAATTTCTCTTTTCGTCAGGTTACACCACAGAGTGAATAACAACAACTGAGAACAACACACTTTAACCCTGCTGAGTACATCTACACATCTAACATCTATTTTATCTACACATACTTTTCCTTCCACTACACATTGTTACTTTCTTAAATTCAGTTTCGTATTTGAACTTAAATACTTTAAAACCCAATGCTATTTACTACAACATAAACAATCTTGTGTCTATATAAGAATGGGAATATCCATTAAAAAATCTTTAGAAAAACATTATTTAGGTTTTTGTTGCTATCATTATCATCAATGCCACCATTAAAGACTTTTATGGATTTTTACATCAAGAGAATATGAGACACACGAGCTACATCAAGAGTCTAGTGTTTTTACAATTTTGTTATCATTGCTTTCCAATCGCCTGCATTCTTCAGAATTTCTTACTGCTGCCTCATAGCCATTTACAGGCAAAGTTTTATATGGCCTCATACTGCATTCGTAAGAAGTTTCGTGATCCATTCAGTAAAACTCTAAAAAGAGATACAGTCTTGTAAATTTGATGTACTTGTTTTAATTATAGCTATAATCCATTACCCAGCATAGGCGGGTGTTTCAGTTATGAAAACCAAATGCTCTTTAATAATAGATTAATTTGAATCATGTCACCCATGTTTGAATCAGATTCGTTAAAGAAAATTCCTTTTCATTCCGAAAAATGAATTAATTCCCTTGGAGATTAGAAATTAGTTTTTAGCTGTTAAAACCTATGTATAATTTCCTATTCTTAAGGCCTGTGGTTATAACGCACCAATAAGTAAGGGGTCAACGCGTTAGTAAATATATAATCAATATTATTGGAGAATCATGAAGAATGTTGTACAAGAATAAGTGTTAAACAGCGTCACATTCAAACGCAGGTTGTAAATTTTGAACGCAATTATAAATGAATATTTAATTAGCTATGAAAAACAATTCCGGGTTCTGGATAAGAATAGCACAAGATTTTAAAATCATAGCCACATCTGGTTTCATAGGATTTTGACGCCGCTACAATTTATGCCAGTTTGTTATACAATGTGAAACGATAGCCTGGTAGTATCTAGCCTCCATTTTACAATGGCGTTTTACTATTTAAATGCGCATTGTAATCCATCCGATTAGAAAATCAACGTGGAAAAGAAAATCAGAACTTAAACTGGAACCTATTATCATTCGGTGAATATGTTAAAGTAGGTGTGAAATTTAATCAACCCATGGATTTGCTCAGGATGTGTTGGCTATAAAACAGGTTAGTCAACTTTAATGCTGGGAATCATATGTACAGGTGTTGTGAGTGTCTATTAGAAGAGAATCAAGGATACTACATCATCAAACTTTGTGCGTTGCTCGATTTGAAAATTATAGAAGCATTACAAATTATAGAAGCATTAAGATTAAAATTTGAGAAACATTTCATTTTAATGCATAGTAACGGCTTCCATATTTTCCAAATTAAGCAATGCTTCTAAAATCAACAAAATCGTTTTGTTTTTTGTTTTTTTTCTTACATGGTTCACCCCAAACAAGGCAGGCCGCCACTGTAGACGTAAGGGGCTACTGAGAAAAAAGAAAAGGGGAGAAGGTTGGGGGGGGGAGGGGGTGGTCAGCCTAAATTGGGATCTGCGCAGCGAGATGTCTGTTTACATTAGTTTTTAATTTCTGCATGTCAGTACTGTCGGGGAAACAGGGGGCAGGAAGGGAGTTCCAGAGGCCAGCAGCACGAGGAAAGAAGCTATTTGAGTAGAAGGCTCTCTGGCATCTGGGGACCTCCACAGTGAATTAATGAGATTTAGTTGATTTTCGAGTTAGTCTAGTGAATTTACGTCGAGGGGGCACCAGAGTAGCCAATTCATCAGAGCATAATCCACTGAAGTATTTGTAAAACAAACATAAGGATGCTACATTGCGGCGATGGGACAGGGACTGGAGCTTGGTTGACAGTGAGGGACCTATTAGGTTGGCGACTCTTTTGTGGACCTTGTCAAGGAGGGAGAGACTAGTAGATGATGTACCAGCCCAGATGTGGCAACAATACTCCATGCATGGGCGGATGGTAGCTTTGTAGAGATACAGGATAATGTCAGGTGTGAGGAGTTTACTAGCACGGTAGAGGGAGCCAACCTTCTTTGTGGCAGCCTTGGCAATGTCTTCAATGTATTTGTTCCAATTCATGTTACCTGTGAAGGTTAGGCCGAGGAGTTTGAATGATGAACTCTCAGGTAGGATGTTATTTGCCATGGCAATCGGTGGTTGGAGAGGCTTCTTGTAGTTGTTGAAGGAAAGGAGCTTTGTCTTTGCGGCATTAACAGTTACCAACCATTTATGACCCCAATCCACTACAGCCTGGAGGTCATTTTCTAAAGATTCAGCCATTGCCTCGGATATGATCGCGTCTGTTTTACCAACATGACGAGAGTAAAGTGTGGTGTCGTCAGCAAATAAACCAATCTCTGACTCTATGTCATCAGAGAGATCGTTTGTCGCGGTCCAACTACACCGCAACGTTTGTTTATTTTTGGAAAACACGCCATCTTGGAAAAACTAGCAGCAGCAGTAGTTCACTGTTTGTTGATCTGGACATCAGCAGCAGCAGCTATTCTCGTCTTAACCCTTTTCCATGGAAAAGTACCGGCTGCTCCCTGTGATTTGACGTTGTAAACAGAAAATTGGAAAAACCCAATTTTTAATCGCCATCTTTGTAAACATGATTCAGCAAAAACAACGGCAAGCAAACAAATGCCTTATTTCTCCTGTAAGGAATACAAATGCATCTCCCGACTGTACCGAAAACCCCACTAATACACCTACGACACCGGTCGGCAATGTAGTACAACAAAAGACCTCTTCGGTATTTATTTACCGAAGTTAATCCCTTTTCACAAGACCAACGAAAGTGGCGTGGCACATGCTTCATGAAATCTCTAGCTCCTCGCTCAAAAAGATGCTTTACTTGGTCTTTTGGCTAAGATCAAAGTGTAGTATCTGTTCCCCATAGACTGGTATTGTCTTGGCCTCCGGGGCTTGATTTACGCCGGTCTATGGGATTGTCCTGTGCAGTTCTAGGAGGTCCACCCTCCCAGGCTTCGCCTCCCCTCTTTGGGGAGGAGTAAGTTTATTGCTTACTGTCTGAGGCGCCCCTACCGGGGAATGCCGACGGGGCTGCCCAGGCAATTTTTAATGGCCAGAGCGCTCACCTTCTCGGGCCGGTCGCTTGAAACCTTTGGCATTACCATCTTGGAAGCCGCCATCCACCCCAGATCCCATTCCCGATGAAGTTATTTTTGAATACCCCTCTTTTAAATTCCCACTCCCATTTAGGGACTGACCCGCTTGTTTTCGGTCTTGGGGCCGGAAAACAGCGGGTGGTCCAATACTTAGCAACGAGGGAAAGACGGGCCATACTAACCCCCCTTTTTTATCATTTTATTTGGTTCTTTATTTTTCTTTCTTTTTTGGGTGTTTTTAATAATTTTTTCCCACTCCCACGATAATTATTATTTACAACGGAAAATTTTTGGGATATGTTAAGTAGGGATCCATCCACAGAGTGAATGCGGTATTTTGGTGCAAGAAACTGGTTAAGAGTAAGAAAAAGTTTTTATTTTCTGTTTTTGTTGTATTTTTTGTTGAAAATAAAAAATGTTAAATGCTTGTGTCACTTATCCCCGACCCCCCCTCCCCCTACATCCCGGGCGCTATGCCTAAGGTCTGGTGAGTTCCCTAAGGTTTGTAAAATCTCCATCTGTAGATAAAGATGGAGGTTGTCCGAGGGAATTCACCGGCCTAAATAACTTCTCGGGCGCTGGCGGCTTTTCAAATCCCACTTTCCGACCTTGTGTCACATACTCCCATTGTGGGTGGGCGTTAAATAACGCTTTACTTGGTCTTTTGGCTAAGATCAAAGTGTAGTATCTGTTCCCCATAGACTGGTATTGTCTTGGCCTCCGGGGCTTGATTTACGCCGGTCTATGGGATTGTCCTGTGCAGTTCTAGGAGGTCCACCCTCCCAGGCTTCGCCTCCCCTCTTTGGGGAGGAGTAAGTTTATTGCTTACTGTCTGAGGCGCCCCTACCGGGGAATGCCGACGGGGCTGCCCAGGCAATTTTTAAATGGCCAGAGTGCTCACCTCTCGAGCGCTGGCTTTTAACCCCACTTTCTCGACCCAATCTGTGGTCACATCTTACTTGTGGGAGTAGGATAAAACTGGCCTTGTGCCTAACTCCTGGGGAGGAGTAAATACCTTAACTCGACCAGGGTTTTTAAACCCACCTAATGATCTGGTATTGTCCTGGCCTTTGGGTCTGGATTTACGCCGGTCTATTAGGGGTTGTTTGGTCCTGTGCAGTTCTAGGAGGTGCACCCTCCCAGGCTTCGCCTCCCCTCTTTGGGGAGGAGTAAGTTTATTGCTTACTGTCTGAGGCGCCCCTACCAGGGAATGCCGACGGGGCTGCCCAGGCAATTTTTAAATGGTCAGATAGCTCACCTCGAGCCCTGGCTTATCTAATCCCACTTTCCGACCTTGTGTCACATTTTACCTTGTGGGAGGTAGATAAATAGCAACTCGACCAGGGTTTTTAAACCCACCTAATGATCTGGTATTGTCCTGGCCTTTGGGTCTGGATTTACGCCGGTCTATTAGGGGTTGTTTGGTCCTGTGCAGTTCTAGGAGGTGCACCCTCCCAGGCTTCGCCTCCCCTCTTTGGGGAGGAGTAAGTTTATTGCTTACTGTCTGAGGCGCCCCTACCGGGGAATGCCGACGGGGCTGCCCAGGCAATTTTTAAATGGTCAGATAGCTCACCTCGAGCCCTGGCTTATCTAATCCCACTTTCCGACCTTGTGTCACATTTTACCTTGTGGGAGGTAGATAAATAGCAACTCGACCAGGGTTTTTAAACCCACCTAATGATCTGGTATTGTCCTGGCCTTTGGGTCTGGATTTACGCCGGTCTATTAGGGGTTGTTTGGTCCTGTGCAGTTCTAGGAGGTGCACCCTCCCAGGCTTCGCCTCCCCTCTTTGGGGAGGAGTAAGTTTATTGCTTACTGTCTGAGGCGCCCCTACCGGGGAATGCCGACGGGGCTGCCCAGGCAATTTTTAAATGGTCAGATAGCTCACCTCGAGCCCTGGCTTATCTAATCCCACTTTCCGACCTTGTGTCACATTTTACCTTGTGGGAGGTAGATAAATAGCAACTCGACCAGGGTTTTTAAACCCACCTAATGATCTGGTATTGTCCTGGCCTTTGGGTCTGGATTTACGCCGGTCTATTAGGGGTTGTTTGGTCCTGTGCAGTTCTAGGAGGTGCACCCTCCCAGGCTTCGCCTCCCCTCTTTGGGGAGGAGTAAGTTTATTGCTTACTGTCTGAGGCGCCCCTACCGGGGAATGCCGACGGGGCTGCCCAGGCAATTTTTAAATGGTCAGATAGCTCACCTCGAGCCCTGGCTTATCTAATCCCACTTTCCGACCTTGTGTCACATTTTACCTTGTGGGAGGTAGATAAATAGCAACTCGACCAGGGTTTTTAAACCCACCTAATGATCTGGTATTGTCCTGGCCTTTGGGTCTGGATTTACGCCGGTCTATTAGGGGTTGTTTGGTCCTGTGCAGTTCTAGGAGGTGCACCCTCCCAGGCTTCGCCTCCCCTCTTTGGGGAGGAGTAAGTTTATTGCTTACTGTCTGAGGCGCCCCTACCGGGGAATGCCGACGGGGCTGCCCAGGCAATTTTTAAATGGTCAGATAGCTCACCTCGAGCCCTGGCTTATCTAATCCCACTTTCCGACCTTGTGTCACATTTTACCTTGTGGGAGGTAGATAAATAGCAACTCGACCAGGGGGTCAGGAGACCCCCACGTCGGCATGTTCCGAACTCCTGCATCTGCAGTTCTGAGTTCCTGCTCTCCAGCAGTCCGAACGTCGACAGCAGCCGCAACTCCAGCAGCAGCAAAGATACAAACAGCCCTTTTCAGGGCTATGAATGCGTACTCTCTTTGCTGTCTGCATCTCCAGTTCCTGCTCCAGCTCTCTCCTGCACCTGCTCCTGCAGTCCAGAGTTCCTGCACCAGCACTCTCCTGCTCCAGCATCCTGCAGTCCAGAGTTCCTGCGCCAGCACTCTCCTGCTCCAGCATCCTGCAGTCCAGAGTTCCTGCACCAGCACTCTCCTGCTCCAGCATCCTGCAGTCCAGAGTTCCTGCGCCAGCACTCTCCTGCTCCAGCACCCTGCAGTCCAGAGTTCCTGCACCAGCACTCTCCTGCTCCAGCATCCTGCAGTCCAGAGTTCCTGCGCCAGCACTCTCCTGCTCCAGCACCCTGCAGTCCAGAGTTCCTGCGCCAGCACTCTCCTGCTCCAGCATCCTGCAGTCCAGAGTTCTTGCACCAGCACTGTCCTGTCCCAACTGCTCCAGCATCCTGCAGGCCCGAGTTCCTGCATCAGCACTCTCCTGCTCCAACTGCTCCAGCACCCTGCAGTCCCGAGTTCCTGCGCCAGCACTCTCCTGCTCCAGCATCCTGCAGTCCAGAGTTTCCTGCACCAGCACTCTCCTGCACCTGCATCCTGCAGTCCAGAGTTCTTGCGCCAGCACTCTCCTGCTCCAGCTCCCTGCAGTCCAGAGTTCCTGCACCAGCACTCTCCTGCTCCAGCACCCTGCAGTCCTGAGCTCCTGCACCACTCCTGATCCAGTGACACCATCTCATCTCACTTGATATTACCATATGGTAAATAAACTTCCTTCTGTAAACTGTTCACCAGTGTTTGTCATCTCTTCTTTGCCATTGCCGTTTACTTGCCCGTGTCCACCTTTTCTTAGTTGTCGGGGCCGATCGATCACACCAACCCCAACGGTCGGTCGGTCGGTCCCGCAACACGTTTATATAGATCAGGAACAACAAAGGTCCAAGGATAGATCCCTGGGGTACACCAGCATTTATGTCATGTTGCTTAGATAAACGGCCATCGAGGACAACCTGGATTTTTCTTTTGTTTAGGAAGGATCTCATTATATTAAGTAGTTGCCCAGTAATACCGTATGAGTGTATTTTCAGGAGAAGCCCTTTATGCCATACCTTGTCAAAGGCCTTGGATATATCAAGCGCTACTGCCCTAGCTTCACCTGCCTTGTCGAGTGTATGATACATGCATTCAGAGATGACCGTTAGGATGTTTGCAGTAGATCGTGCTTGTCTAAATCCATACTGGCGGTCAGATAGAAGTTTAGCATTAACTAAGTGCCGTACTATCGCTAGATTGATTAAGGATTCAAAGATTTTGGCAAAGATCGGCAGTAGACTGATTGGGCGGTAGTTCTGAGGGTCGGTTCTATTCCCAGAATTCTTGTAGACTGGTACCACAGAGGCAATTTTCCAGCTATCAGGGAAGCAAGATTCAGCTAGGCATTTATTGTAGACTTTGGAGAGGACAGGAGCCAGTTCAGCAGAACATTTTTTTATTACTATTACAGGTATAAGATCAGGCCCACAAGCTTTAGAGGTGTCATGGTTTTTTATGATGTCTCTGACCTGGGATATGTTGATGACCAGATTATCAAGTGTGACTTCGGTCCGCAAAGGGAATTCAGGGAGGGGGTGGTTATCTGAGTCTAAAGTAGAGTTAGAAGCGAAACGCTGGGCAAGTAGTTCAGCCTTAGCAGTGGCCGTGCAAACGACATCATTGTGGTTTGATAGTGGGGGAATCGTTGATTAACCATTATTCACTACACTATTGTAGATTTTCCAGAAATCGCGAGTACCTAGTTTCTGTGACTGGATACGTTTTTTGTTAACTCATTATACCTTCTCTTCGCTTCGCCTATCACGGCCTTGCAATTATTTCTTGACTCTATAAATTTATGTCTATTAGTAGTTGACTTATGGTGGCCGAATTTACGGAATGCTTGTTGCCTCTCAGAAATGGCAGCTGCACATTCTGAAGTGAACCATTGAGGAGAGTAGGGCTTGCTAAAGAATTTTCACATGGGGACATAGGCTTCAATGCCTGCTTTGACCCATTCAGTTAATTCGTTTGCACACTGGTTGGCAGGTAGTGAGAAGGTTTCCCTCCATGGGGCGTCACTGATGTGATCTCTGATTTACTCGAAATCAGCCTGCTCGTAGTATCTTGTTGTTTTGAGCAATGGTTCATCAGATTTGGACGACTTTTTAGGGTGATATGTATCATTAGCACAATGTGATCAGCATTCCCGAGTGGGCTATGAGCTTTCGTCACACAAGCCTCAGGCATTAAGGTCAAGAAGATGTCGAAGTGAGGCTTGCTAGTCTACTCGATCGGGGATGCGGGTCGGAAAATCGACAATCTGAGAAAAGGAGTGAGCTAAGGAGAAATTATACATAGAGTCGCCGGCTGCGTCAGTAAGGCTGGAGAATCCCAACCAGTCGCGGTGGTGGGCATTAAAATCCCCAAATACATGTATCTGGGTATTCGAGTCAATTAAGAGTGCTCTATCTATGCTTTCAGAGACAGAGCTTAGCAGAGTACTGTCCTGGGTCGACGGGAAGCGGTATAAGAAACATAAGTAACTGACGCTGTGACGTATAGTCAATCTAAAGCACATGTAATCTTGGTCATCTGATCCTAACCTATGTTCTCTAGTCAGGGGGAGAGTGTTCCGAACATAAACTCCTAGCCCGTGCATATGTTTGTCAGAGTCTTTACAGTAGAGTGGGAGGTAGTCAGTCATGTCAAAGTGGTGAGAGGAGATTGAGGATTTAAGGTTAGTTTCACTAAGAGCTAGGATATCCGAGGAATTTGTCAGGAGAAAGGTTTCTACGTCGTTGATGTTGGTTCTAAGTCCCCGGATATTTGTGAATGCGAGCCTCAAGGGCGGAGGCGAAAGGGTTTAGCTTTATTAAAATAAAATAAAATAAAATAAAGTATTTCCAAGATGTTTTGGAAACGATCGTACGCCATACTGGATTTGATGTTCTAATTCTTGGAATAATTGTAATGTTTTAATTCATTGAATGTTTATATATATATATATATATATATATATATATATATATATATATATATATATATATATATATATATATATATATAATTATTTTTATTTACAACCTGAGATTACAAACTGAGATCTCATCAGGCAGAGTTAGAATCCGAGATCTTAACCCTAGATCATATTTGGGAAGAATGAAATGGAGAAAGAAAGAAAAAGAAAAGGAAAAGAAATTTAAATTTCAAAATATAGGGAGTCACATGGTTGGGACCGTTAAGAATCAAAATATTAAAGTCCAAAACCAAAATACAATAAACAAAAAATAATTTAAAAAAATATTAATATAAAATATAAAATACAAAATAAAGTAGAAAAGAAAGGTAGAATTAAAAAGGATAGATAGATAGATAGATAGATGCCTGATGAGATCTCAGTTTGTAATAGCTGTTGATCGATAACATCGACATGCCAGTGTCGCAGATTTTGTACATGTCTGTGTAAATAAAAATAATTATATATAAAAGCTC
>OY744539.1:60406834-60484334 GCA_963556195.1 Sepiola atlantica | reverse complement strand
CTTCATTCATTTTCTTTGTCTCCCTTCGATTTCCTCTGTCTCTTTCATTCAGGTGCAAACTTGCAAACAGAAAGTCATAACTAAAAGTAAAGCAGACGACAATTCAAATCATGTAATAATTGTACCAAACCATTTTTTTAAATGAAATAATTTCAGATTTTAATAAAATTAATGTACACTTAAAATTGTTTAAACTGAATTAAAGTTCAATTTTCTTATCCATTTTGATAAATTAAAAAAATATTGAATTAAATTTAAAAAATATATAAATGTCTTCTTTGCTTAGTTTAACAAACATCATAGTTTTACTTCTCTTTTCCACTCTATCTCTCACTCACCTTCCTCTCTTTCACACTCTTTTGTTACCGTTTTAATATGATAGAAAGAAACAGATAGTTCAGCAGCGACCATTTGACCTAAATAAAATATTCTTTGATTTAGAACATTCAGTACCAAATAAAAGAAAATATTTTTTCTTGCACTAAAATGTTATGACCCTTGATTCACGAATTTGGTTCTGTTGACCTAATGCATATAATCATGCATGAGGTCAACAGAACAAACTTTACCATAATTATGTTGGATTCACACTGAATCTGATGATGTAAGGTTTTAAAAGTATTTTGCATAGTTTCTTTTAGCCGGGCATTCACATACACACACACACACACACACAGAAAATACATATTTCTTTTATATAATAGATGAGGTATACCCGTTTCGTTTTGGCAATGTATATGGTCTCGAACAAATGTCAATCCTGATTCCAACATCGTCTCTGTGAAATCTGCAGCTTTTTTACCACAATTGTTTTCTGCCCATTTTCCGGTGCAAGAAATTAGTCGTTCTAAATGTCTAAAAATGTAAAAAAAAAAGAAATATATGAAAAGTGTAATAGAGCAAAAAATACAAAAATAAAATTAAAAGATATGGGTTTTATTTAATTTACGAGTTTTTTTATTGAAAATACGAG
This sequence comes from Sepiola atlantica, assembly GCA_963556195.1. Classification (NCBI taxonomy): domain Eukaryota; kingdom Metazoa; phylum Mollusca; class Cephalopoda; order Sepiida; family Sepiolidae; genus Sepiola; species Sepiola atlantica. The sequence goes on along the minus strand of OY744539.1, from coordinate 60,483,361 downwards.
AAATTAATTAGTATACAAAAAGAACATCTCAATAAGAATGCTGACATGAATTTAATCCACCAAAATATGAAAAATTGCATTTTCTATGAATTTTACTTATTGTTTCATAAATGTTTGTTGGCAGTATGTTGTGTTTATTTTATAATTATGTATATTATGATTACTAGCAAATATATGCTCCCTCCGGTCGCATATTTTTGCTAGGCCGCCGCATCAGAAATGAAGGCTCACGCGTAAGCCAATGGAGCCCCAGTCATATTTCTGTGGTGGTTAGACATTGATTTTCTGTGTTTATGACCAAGAATATTTTTAGTTGAAAATAAAGGAAAAAAAAATTCGACCGTACCCCGATTTTTGTTGTACCCTCGCCCATAAATAGAAAGACCTGTAGTTTAAAAAGAAAGAAAAAAAATGTTTTGTACCCCCCTCAATTTTTTTATATTACCAGTCATTGAAATATTTTTTAGTTAAGAAAAAAAAAAAATTTGTTTTGACCGCCTTCCCCCAATTCTTTTATCTTCCCCCCCCCTATACATGTAAATATTTTTAATCAAAAAGGAAAATAAAAAAAACCTAACCCTAACTGTAACGACGGGGGCAAAGTTAGCGTGGGTCCTAAAATGAAAAAGCACCAAAAAATCAAATACAGTGAACACAGTGGGTGTGTGTGTGTGTGGGGGGGGGTGTTTGTTTAATGACCTTTTTTTAATTAAACAATTTGATTTTACAATCAGTTGTATAGTTTTCCAGTACAATGTGAGGTCGTGAAAAAATGATAATATTGGATATGAAAGTATTAAGAAATCAAATACAGTAAACACGAAAAGTTTTTTAATTCTCGGAAAGAAAAAGTTTACCTGAACTGTGTGTGTGTGTGGGTGTGTGCGTGCGCGCGTTTTTATATAGTAATTTTTAAATCAATTATTATTTTACTTAAACAATTTGATTTAATAAATGTGTGTTTTAAAACATAATGGCTAAGAATAAACAAACTTAGGACGGTTTTAAAAATGGAAAACTGAGCACAGTGAATACCAGCATTGTTGTTTACATATTTAACGTGCCATATTAACATCGTCTGCTTAATCAGATCGCCATATTTAATTACCGGAGGGAGGGAGGACACTACTGATTAAAAAGCCAATCGGCTGCTTAATCAGATCGCCATATTTAATTACCGGAGGGAGGGAGGACACTACTGATTAAAAAGCCAATCGTCTGCTTAATCAGATCGCCATATTTAATTACCGGAGGGAGGGAGGACACTACTGATTAAAAAGCCAATCGGCTGCTAAATCAGATCGCCATATTTAATTACCGGAGGGAGGGAGGACACTACTGATTAAAAAGCCAATCGTCTGCTTAATCAGATCGCCATATTTAATTACCGGAGGGAGGGAGGACACTACTGATTAAAAAGCCAATCGTCTGCTTAATCAGATCGCCATATTTAATTACCGGAGGGAGGGAGGACACTACTGATTAAAAAGCCAATCGGCTGCTTAATCAGATCGCCATATTTAATTACCGGAGGGAGGGAGGACACTACTGATTAAAAAGCCACTCGGCTGCTTAATCAGATCGCCATATTTAATTACCGGGGGGAGGGAGGACACTACTGATTAAAAAGCCAATCGTCTGCTTAATCAGATCGCCATATTTAATTACCGGAGGGAGGACACTACTGATTAAAAAGCCACACGGCTGCTAAATCAGATCGCCATATTTAATTACCGGAGGGAGGGAGGACACCACTTATTAAACACCCAATGACTTTGCAATTTTAACAGTACTCGCGTTGAAATGGTTTAGAAAACACGCCGGTTATGATGAAAATGTCTGTAATTAATTGTATGAATAATTTTTATTAATATAACCTCATCGGAAAATATTGTGAATACATATGTAAATTTGATAATAGCAGTTATAAGTGTATATTTTTAAATATGAATTTAATTGAAGGTTTAAAGGAATGGCTTATGTAAATAGGAAAACCCATCGGGTGTCTTAACGGCTTTTAATGACAGTATATAAAGAATTTCAAAAAGATTAGTTTCAGTAAAAGAAGATTAGTTTCAGTAAAATAGTCATACTGGAGTTTCGGCTTCAGACAGATACATAAACTCCATTATTAATAGATATATTATGAACATTAAACAACTGACTAGTTTCCATTGTATTGCGAGAGTTGTCATATCTATGTATGTAGTGTCATACTTAGGCAAATTGTCGCCCGGGGGGGCTCTATTCATAATATAAATGAACGAGTGCATCTCGACGTTGCCCGGGTGAAATGTAAAAGATTGATTTAACTTTAAAAAAACATAAATATTAAAGTATCACTTCTGAAAAAATAAGACAAAGAATTCACAATCAGTAATTTACATGACTTAAATAGGATGTAAATTGCTATAAATAAATTTACGGTAAATTTTTACTATCAAACTCGACGTAAGTTTACCCCCTCAGAAACTTAAGACCCCCCTTTTTTTCTGATCACATGTAAATAGGCTGAAAATATCCCCAAAGAAGGAAATAATTATTTTTAAATATTTTAGATTTTAAAGTGGAACACTTTCCTATATAAATTTAACGTAAAATGAGCACACACTTCCTGCCAAGTTAGCGGTAAATCGAGGCATATCACCGAATGGTTTCTCAATTTTTGGATGGGAAAAATTCGGGTGGGGGCAATTTTTATTTTTACTCATCCAAATTATTTGTTTTCTGTTTTAAATAAAAATGGGAAGGAATATATTTTTAAAAAATCGATTTTTTAGATTTCTTTTTACAATTTTGAAATTAGCGACCACTTAACTAAAAGAATCAACCATGATTGAAAATGCTCGTGTTTGGCTTAGTAAAAGTGACAATAATGAACGTTAACGAACTTCATCAAACAATCTAGACAATACGAGCCAAACTGTTTTTTTTAATTTTTACCCTACCCTAACCTTAACTTAACCGTAAACTAACTCTCAACTAACCCTAATCTAACCCTAAACTAAGGTTTAGTTTAGTTGGCAGTCGGTTTTGTTCGGTTCGTATTGTGTAGAAGCATCGGAACTTCACTCGGCTTTCTCCGGAAAGTCGGAACTGCTTTTTTTAGTATTGAAATCGCTACAGACAAGGCATGAAGCCACTTTATGTAAAGAGTAAAAAAAAAACAACTACTTCAAGGTCAAAAACTAGCCAACAATAACTGTTAAGTGATAGATTCCGCCCCAGAAAGCAGCAATTTATCCCCCTTTGTCAGAAACATCGAATATAAGGACCATGAGACAAAATAAGGGAAGCGAGAGTTATGAGGCTGCCGAAAGTAAACCCAAGGTCCACTTTCTACCCACCTTTAATTGTTGTATTATTTTTCTCTAAAAAGTAGCAGTTAATTTGTTAATAATAGGTGAGCTAATTCTTCGATCCCAGCCGATTATCAGGATGGTGGTACATCAAAAACAACTGGAGTCTTGAGAAGAGTCCAGCTGGTTTTGGTATGTGTAAAGACTCTTGTTGTGTAGATGACACATAGCAGTAGTTTCTTTCTTGTTTCTTTCTTTTTTTTTAGTCTATTTTATTACAGTGGTTGTAAAAGTTGTTATGTATCAAAACGAGGATGAAACGCGGGAGCCTCTGGTTACCTTAATTGCCATGAATATATTTACATAACTTACTATATATATATATATATATATATATATATATATATATATATATATATATATATATATTCAACTGAAATCAAATTGGCCTATATCTAAAAAATAAAAAATAATAATGACAATATATAGCATTTATTCCTACCCATCCTTACTAGCCTTTAAGCTGTTTTTTTTTCTTCTCGTTTTTTTATGTGTAATTTTGTCCAAATACCTGTGTAAGTATATATATATATGTTTGTATAAGTGCATACATGTGCATCCTCTTTCCCCATTAAGACCCGGATCTCTAACCATATCTATTCCTTTAAAAATAGCAACGATAATAGCACAGGCACCTCACTTTCCAATTTAATTAGAAACCTCAATCTTAAAAATACTCCCTATTCACTTCACTGGTCAATACTTAAAAAGTCCAAATCTTATACCCCGGGAGCATCCCATTGCCAACTTTGTACTTTGGAAACCTTTATGATAGCTACTGCTAATAAATCTAAAAACATTATTAACTCTAAGAATGAACTTATCTCCAGTTGCAGGCATAAACGTAAATTCAAGTATAGCAACCATAGTAATCCCCCAGACACCCCTCCCCCATTTGATTAAATACCCTCCCATCATCTCGGATCTTCCCTCCCTACATCTCGAATCTCCTTTCAGATTGTTCTAATTCCTGTTGTTCTATAATCTCTGCATATATCCCCCTCATCCCTTTAGCCTCCTCTTAACTTAAAAAAGTACCCATAAACTCCGTTAGCTTCACAATTCCCTCAACTTTAATACCTTTCTCCCACTAACCCCTAAATCATTCTACTTAACCTCCTTAACCGTATAATTTTTATATGACTTCCATTTCTTTCCCCTTTAACTTCTTTTAATACATTCTACCGCTTCCCATCAACACATCCAAACTTCTAATCTTCCCTCTCAACCTGATAACTAACCCACCATTTTCTTATTATACCCTAGCCCTTTTTTCACTTGTTGATTCGCCTTATCTACTCTTAATCCCCTTTGCACACTCCGATAGCGAACTCCTTACTGTTCTCTCTGTGCACTCTAATTTTTTTTTTTTTCCCTCCTGTTTTTACTTTTAAATAATTCTTCTCACTCTTTTAATAGCCTCGATTATTCCCCCCTAGTTTACCTCGCCCTTCGCTCACTTCTCTCAGACCATGTTCAACCCCTAACCCGCCCTCACTCTACATCTTTTAACCCCCATAATATTTACTTTTAACTGCGATCTCCATTCTCACTCTGGTTTAATCTATTGCCACTACTTTAACCTCGTATGTCTCTTGCTTCTTTCTGCCATCATTAACCTAATTAATAATTTTCTTAATCATCCTCCATATACCTTTTTTTGAATATATATTTTTTTGTTTCAAAGTTTAATTCCCCCTCTTCCATAAAGCTCTAGCGTCTCGTAACTGCTTATTTTATTTCAACCCATACCTTTAACCACCTTGGGGATTCCCATTCCGGATATCCTTTCGAGGTTTAATTTACTCTTTCCTTTCTAATACTCATTTTCAAGTTCCAATTTTTTCGACTTTTTCCCTCATTCTATTATTATTTTCTTATCGGGCAACCCATAATTTTCCTTGCGAGCTTAAAACTAATACTAATTTTATTATCTCCTTTTCATTTTTTATTTTTATTTTCTTATTTTTATTTTTATCTTTAATTTTAATTCTATTCTTATTTTACTTTTTTACTTTTTTAATCTTTCAATTTTTAATTTTTATTCTTACTATTTCTCTAATTCTACCCTTCAATATATTTTGCCTCATTGTTTATAAGTAAGGTCTCCTGATAAAACAACTAAACCCCGAACTCTATTCATAGACGCATTCTGGTATTTGAACTCTCCCTCCCAGCACTCGTTGACTTACTCCTACTCCACCCTTTCCCTTTTCTAGTTGAACCCTAATTCGCGCTAAAATCCAATTTCTACTTTCATGCGACTCACCCCCCACAATCACACTCTTAGTTTTTAACCGCATTCACTCTCCGCACCCCTTCTCCTTCTTCGCACCCGTTCCTCTCTCCCCCTCTACACCCCTTACTCATTCCCTCCCTGCCTATTGGTCGCACAAGAGTTTCTGCCTTTCCTCATTTTCAAGCCGGCTTTCTCTTCAGGCTAACTTTAAAATATTTTCTGCTGCCTTTTTTCCCATTTTAAAGCATTTTCTTTGACATATTTGCCCAGGAAGTATTGTTAATGGCGAATATTTTCCACCTCACTCTCTTCTGAGCCTGCCTGCCTGCATCCACGAGCGTACCTCTTATTGGACATTTTACCCTTTGGATTTTCTATTTTCGCCGCACCTGAAGTTGTGGCTTCTTGGAATTTAACTTTGAATCCCATCTCACTACCTTTCGGGCCTTTTAACGACCTACCTATCTACATCTCATTCTCTCCGCTGGACTTTTCGACACCAGACTTTTTAGCAATCGGACATTTGCTTGCATTCGGGCAGAATTTTGCCCTGTGTTTCTTCCCCTACAACTTTTATTTTATTTTTTCAAATTTTAAATCTTGGCCTTTGCCAACTTATCTATCCCAGCGACTTCCTCTGATGATGAGATTTTGATCTTTGAAAAGCCTGGCTTAAGGAAAATTTAACTTGAATAAATTGTTTTTTTTGCGGAATATACCTTGCTCTGAGCAATTGAATTGAATTATGATTTTGCTTTTGCTTCTCTAATTCCTTTCCATTCTTCTTCATATATATATATATATATATATATATATATATATATATATACGTTTTTAAGAACTTGACGTCTCTTTCTGCTCATATCGTGATTCGACCTCTCGGGTTAATACCATCCAAATGAGGAGGAAGAGAAGAAGAAAAAAATTTAAGACAGTCTCGCGTAGCAAAGTTGTTCTAAAACGAAAGCTTGCAAAAAAAAATTAAATAAATGAATTTTTAATTTAAATTGCACGATTGTTGATTTTAACACTATTTCACTTTGATATATATATATATATATATAATTGATCAAGTTCAAATATATTAATAAAATGAACAAAAAAACAATATTTTTAAAAGTGCTCAATACAAGTAGAGCATTTATAAAATTACATAAACAATATTAGAGACTTACGTCAATCAACCCACATTTCGACGTTACAGCATCTTTTCAAAGACTGAATAAAAAAAATCTGTTTTTTTATTCAGTCTTTGAAAAAATGTTGTAGCATCAAAACATTGGTTGATTGACATAAGACTCTTATATTGTTTATGTATATATATATATATATATATATATATATATATATATATATACATATATATATATATATATATATATATATATATATATATATATATATATATATATATATATATATGTAATTTTACACTACCTTTCTTACTATATATGTACACACATTTGTACTTTTTACAATATTTCTCACTATATATGTTCACACATTTGTACTTTTAACAACCTTTCTCACTATATATGATCACACATTTGTACTTTTACAACCTTTCTTACTATATATATTCACACATTTGTATTTTAACAACCTTTCTCACGATATATGATCACACATTTGTACTTTTAACAACCTTTTTTACTATATATGTTAACACATTTGTACTTTTAACAACCTTTCTTACTATATATGATCACACATTTGTACTTTTAACAACCTTTCTTACTATATATGTTCAAACATTTGTACTTTTAACAACCTTTCTTACTATATATGTTCAAACATTTGTACTTTTAACAACCTTTCTCACTATATATAATCACACATTTGTACTTTTAACAACCTTTCTAACTATATGTCAGCACACATTTGTACTTTTAGCGACCTTTCTCACTATATATGTCCACACATTTGTACTTTTAACAACCTTTCTCACTATATATGTTCACACATTTGTACTTTAACAACCTTTCTCACTATATATGTTCACACATTTGTACTTTTAACAATATTTTTCACTTAATATGATCACACATTTGTACTTTTAACAACCTTTCTTACTATATATGTTCAAACATTTGTACTTTTAACAACCTTTCTCACTATATATGTTCAAACATATATACTTTTAACAACCTTTCTCACTATATATGATCACACATTTGTACTTTTAACAACTTTTCTCACTATATATGATCACATATTTGGGCTTTAAACAACCTTTCTCACTATATGTGATCACACGTGTACTTTTAACAACCTTTCCCACTATATATGATCACATATTTAGGGCTTTTAACAACTTTTCTTACTATATATGTTCGCACATTTTTACTTTTAACAACCTTAATAATCACACATTTGTACTTTTAACAACCTTTCTAACTATATGTCAGCACACATTTGTACTTTTCAGGACTTTTCTCACTATATATGATCACACATTTGTACTTCTAAACAAGCTTTCTTACTATATATGATCAGACATTTGTACTTTTAACAACCTTTCTCACAATATATGTCCACAGATTTGTACTTTTGACAACCTTTCTCACTATATATGATCACATATTTGGGCTTTTAACAACCTTTCTCACTATATATGTTCACACATTTGTACTTTTAACAACCTTTCTCACTATATATGATCACACATTTGTACTTTTAACAACCTTTCTCACTATATATGACTACACATTTGTACTTTTAACAACCTTTCTCACTATATATGTTCACACATTTGTACTTTTAACAACCTTTCTCACTATATATGTTCACACATTTGTACTTTTAACAACCTTTCTCACTATATATGTCCACACATTTGTACTTTTAACAACCTTTCTCACTATATATGTTCACACATTTGTACTTTAACAACCTTTCTCACTATATATGATCACACATTTGTACTTTTAACAACCTTTCTCACTATATATGATCACACATTTGTACTTTTAACAACCTTTCTCACTATATATGTTAAAACATTTGTACTTTTAACAACCTTTCTCACTATATATGTCCACACATTTGTACTTTTAACAACCTTTCTCACTATATATGTTAAAACATTTGTACTTTTAACAACCTTTCTCACTATATATGATAACACATTTGTACTTTTAACAACCTTTCTCACTATATATGTCCACACATTTGTACTTTTAACAACCTTTCTCACTATATATGTTCACACATTTGTACTTTAACAACCTTTCTCACTATATATGTTAACACATTTGTACTTTTAAAAAGCTTTCTCAGTATATATGATCAGACATTTGTACTTTTAACAACCTTTCTCACTATATATGATCACACATTTGTACTTTTGACAACCTTTCTCACTATATGTGATCACACATGTGTACTTTTATCGACCTTTCTCACAATATATGATCACACATTTGTACTTTTAACAACCTTTCTCACTATGTATGTTCACACATTTGTACTTTGAACAACATTTCTCACTATATATAATCACACATTTGTACTTTTAACAACCTTTCTAACTATATGTCAGCACACATTTGTACTTTTAGCGACCTTTCTCACTATATATGTCCACACATTTGTACTTTTAACAACCTTTCTCACTATATATGTTCACACATTTGTACTTTAACAACCTTTCTCACTATATATGTTCACACATTTGTACTTTTAACAATATTTTTCACTTAATATGATCACACATTTGTACTTTTAACAACCTTTCTCACTATATATGTTCACACATTTGTACTTTAACAACTTTTCTCACTATATATGATCACACATTTGTACTTCTAAACAAGCTTTTTACTATATATGATCACACATTTTTAATTTAACAACTTTTCTCACTATATATATTCACACATTTGTACTTTTAACAATATTTTTCACTATATATAATCACACATTTGTACTTTTAACAACCTTTTTTACTATAGCTGTTCACACATGTGTACTTTTAATAACCTTTCTTACTATATATGATCACATATTTGGGGTTTTAACAACCTTTCTCACTATATATGATCACACAGTTGTCCTTTTAACAACCTTTCTCACTATATATGTTCACACATTTTTACTTTTAACAACCTTCCTCACTATATATGATCACACATTTGTACGTTTAACAACCTTTCTCACTATATATAATCACACATTTGTACTTTTAACAACCTTTCTTACTATATATAATCACACATTTGTACTTTTAACAACCTTTCTCACTATATATGTTCACACAGTTGTCCTTTTAACAACCTTTCTCACTATATGTCAGCACACATTTGTACTTTTCACGACCTTTCTCACTGTATATGTCCACACCTTTGTACTTTTAACAACCTTTCTCACTATATATAATAACACATTTGTACTTCTACCAACCTTTCTTACTATATATGATTACAGATTTTTACATTTAACAACCTTTCTTATTATATATGTTCACACATTAGTACTTTTAACAATATTTTTCACTATATATGATCACACATGTGTACTTTTAACAACCTTTCTCACTATATGTGATCACACATGTGTACTTTTAACAACGTTTCTCACTATATATGTACACACATTTGTACTTTTAACAACGTTTCTCACTATATATGTCCACACATTTGTACTTTTAACAACCTTTCTTACTATATATGTACACACATTTGTACTTTTAACAACGTTTATTACTATATATGATCACACATTTCTACTTTTAACAACCTTTCTTACTATATATGTGCACACATTTGTACTTTTAACAACCTTTCTCACTATATGTGATCACACATTTGTACTTTTCCCGACATTTCTTACTATATATGTCCACACATTTGTACTTTTAACAACTTTTCTCACTATATATATTCACACATTTGTACTTTTAACAATATTTTTCACTATATATGATCACACATTTGTACTTTTAACAACCTTTCTCACTATATGTGATCACACATGTGTACGTTTAACAACCTTTCTCACTATATACGATCACATATTTGGGCTTTTAACAACTTTTCTTACTATATATATTCACACATTTTTACTTTTAACAACCTTTCTCACTATATATGATCACACATTTGTACTTTTAACAACCTTTCTCACTATATGTGCACACATTTGTACTTTTAACAACCTTTCTCACTATATGTGATCACACATTTGTACTTTTCCCGACATTTCTTTCTATATATGTCCACACATTTGTACTTTTAACAACTTTTCTCACTATATATATTCACACATTTGTACTTTTTACAATATTTTTCACTATATACGATCACACATTTGTACTTTTAACAACCTTTCTCACTATATATGATCACACATTTGTACTTTTAACAACCTTTCTCACTATATATGATCACACATTTGTACTTTTAACAACATTTCTCACAATGTATGTTAACACATTTGTACTTTTTACAACCTTTCTCAATATATATGTCTACACATTTGTACTTTTAACAACCTTTCTCACAATGTATGTTAACACATTTGTACTTTTTACAACCTTTCTCAATATATATGTCTACACATTGGTACTTTTAACCACCATTTTCACTATGTATGATCACACATTCATAATTATAAAAAAAAAAGACTCTTCCTATTCCTTCAAGTGGGTTTCTTCATGACAACTGTAACCGCACAATTGTATTCTCCCATTTGTATACTTTTGTAGATCTGTTTGATCTAGTTTGTACACTGCATATACTTGTATACCTTAGCACACCTGTTCTCCTTTCAAATTTGCTGTTTAATTGTGAGTGTTCAACTCTGTGTTCCTTAAGCGTATTATTGGCTTGGTGTCCATACCCTTGGCTGAAGAGGATATTCGATATTGATTCAAAACCTATATCGTCTTAGAAACGTACACAAACTGTTTTTTATGTTTAATTCTTGGAGCGTAAATAAAAGATTATGAAGTCATTAAGTTTACCTAAGATCTCTCTCTCTCTCTATATATATATATATATTAGTAGAGAATGGTAGTTTGCTTGAAGCATTGCTGGGTATAGTAGTAGTAAGTTTTTGAAAGGCTGTGGGCAATGCAATTCCGGGTAAGATGCAAGTTGAAAGGAAAGGAACAAAAACAATAAAAATAAATCGAATACGATATAAGACTTACTATTTATTTTTCCTTTTTTTTCCTTTTATTTTTATTTTTTTCTTACATAACAGCAAGAGTGTTTTAGCTGTCCGGGTGATTAAAAATCACTATTTGATATTTCGGGAAAAGACATCCCTTTTTCAAAAATAATTAGACCAGAAGAAGAATAATATTTTATTCTTCTCCGACTGTGTAGAGAATAATACAAAACAAAATGGCTGCCAGATATAGACCGCAGCAAAAAAAAAAAAACAGTTTCACAGGGAATATAAATTAAGTTAAGTTTTATTTTAATATTATGTTAAATATATGATTGGTGTTTAGAATATTAGTGTAATGTTGGTTAGGTGTATGGTGTTCGATAAACTGTTATTTTTGATAATATATATATATCATTTTTTTATTTTATTTATTTATTTATTTTTTTTATATTTGAATATTTACTTTGTTTTATCTTCGTATTTTTAATTTGTTTATCTTTCTATCGTAATTTAAGAATTTTAATATAAATTAAAGTAATTAGTCTCATATTTTAAATATTCTAGATCTATCTACTTATCGATTTCGATTATCATCTATTAAAGAAGTGTTATTAATTACTAATTGTGAGTTTCGTCAAATTAGATTAACGAATTAACTTATTAACTTGATATATTTATTATAAGATAAAGGGGAGTAACTCTGGATTTTTTAAAATATTTTTTTTTATAATTAATTTTTTAATTTTTTTTTTTTTTTTTTTTTAATTTTATAAAATCTTTTTTTTTGGTGGAGATCTGTATAACAATATTAGTATATATATACAACATATATACACAAATGCATATATACATATATATATACATATCTATGTATTATTGTTTGTTTAATTGTTTATCTATATATATTCATCAATTTCTTTACATATTTGTTTGTTTGTTTTTTTTGTTTTTGTTTTTTTTTAATTTTTTATAATCTTTTTTTTTGGTGGAGATCTGTATAACAATATTAGTATATATATACAACATATATACACAAATGCATATATACATATATATATACATATCTATGTATTATTGTTTGTTTAATTGTTTATCTATATATATTCATCAATTTCTTTACATATTTGTTTGTTTGTTTTTTTTTTGTTTTTTTTTGTTTTGTTTTTTTTATTTATTTATTTATTTATTTTTTATTATTATTATTTACTTGTTTAATTTATTTTATGAATTATTTATTTAATATTTGCATGTTATTTGTATACATTCTATATGTGTTTGGATTTATTAATTAATAATGCTAGGTTATGGAGTGACTTATTTTGGTGGGTTAGACGAGTATGCTGAATATGGTTTTTGGTTTGTGGTTGAAAGTGTGTAAGGATGGAAGTTCATATGGGGAGGGGCCTGTTTGATTGTTTGGGTGTATGGTGAGTTTATTATGGGAGGTGAGTAATGAGTGAAATGGTGGAAACGGACTCTGTTAAGTGTTAGATATGGGGGTTGGTTGGTGGATGGGGGGTAGATATTATAGAATGAAAGGTGAGTAGAGCTCGTGACGTTGATTGAGTGAGGGGTTTAATCTGGAGATGAGGATTGATTCTGTGATTCTAAGGTCACCGATGTTTCTGACAGACGCTAAGATGGAGACGTGAATATCGCGCTGAGTGTTTGAGCAAATCTCTATGTGTTTGTGGAAAGAGGATATACGGGTATTCAAGTGCTCCTTTATGCGCAAGTGTAGCGGTCTTGTAGTGTTGCCGATGTAAAATTTTTTGCATTTATTACACTGTAGTTTGTAAACACAGTTAGTGCGAAGGCACAGACCTGTGTTGGAGATAGGGCAATTGGCCAGGGAGCAGGGTTCGGGTGTGTGGTTAGTGTGTTTATTAGATAGATGTTGGCGTAAGGAGGTGCCAGTATGTGTTAGTTGTATGTTAAGGTTTTCCTTATGTATTGCCTTGCGGATGGAGGTGGTGATCTTATCGCTGAAGAAAGGGAGTTTTAAGAAGCATGTGTTAGCGAGGGTGCGGTGTCTACGTGTTTTGGGCTTATTTAGGTGGGCTATGGTTGGGGCGGGGTAGCCATTATTTTGGAGGGTTTGGTGGAAGTTTTTAGTGTGTGATATTTTGTCAGCAGCAGAAGAGCATTTATTTTGTATTCGGGTAATTTCATTATGGGCATAACTTAATTTGGCTTTTGTGGGCAGGGCAGACTTATAGTGTATGAAAAGGTTTTTGCAGGCAGGTTTCCTATAGAAGTTAGTGTGTATAGAGCCATCTTCGGTGATGTTAAGGTTGAAATCAAGGAGAGAGAGTGAGCCGGACTCGTTTGGGTGTTCTATGGTGAATTGTATGTGGGGGTCGGTGTTGTTGAATGTGTTGAATATTTGTGTGGCTTCGTCTTGAGAGGATGTAAGGATTAGAATGTCATCTATATATCTGGAGAAGAATATATAGGAGAGGCAGGAGTTAAGTGCTCGTTGTTCTAACCGGTTCATGTAGGTGATGGCTAAGAGACCGGAAAGGCTAGAACCCATGGGGAGGCCGGAGATTTGTTTGAAAGTGTGCTGCTGAAAGGTAAAGTATGTGTTGTCGATGATGATGTATAAGAGATTGTGAATGTCAGTAGGTGTTAGTCCGAAGAGCTCTAGGTTGTCAGAGGAAGATATGTGGTCGGTGATGAGGTCTATGGCTGGGTGTGCGGGTATTGAGGTGTAGAGGGAGATTACGTCTAGGCTAAATATATAGTTATTAGTTTGTAGTTGTTGGTGTTGGAGTGAGTGTAGTCTGCTAATTACTTGGTCGGAGCTGCTGACATGTGCGGGGAAGGTGGAGAGTAGTGGTTTGAGTAGTTGAGAGAGAAGCCAAGAGATTTTATAGAGTGGTCCTTCAATACTAGAGACTATAGGTCTAATTTGTGTGTGTGTGTTGGTCTTGTGTGTTTTAATGAGGTGGTAGAAGGTGGGAAGTCTGCTATTTTTGGTGGTGAAGTTGATTTTGTATTTTTTGGGGAGGTTACGTGTGAGACAGATTTGGGACCAGGTGTTGTTAATGGAGTTTTGGACTAATGTGGCTGAAATGTTGGGGGCGGGGGTGTATAGGTTGTTGTTGTTAAGATGTTCGAGAGCGAGTATGTTGTATGAGTCTTGAGAGATGATACAGAATTCCTTACCTTTATCAGAGGGTAAGTAAACTAGGTTTTTATTTTTCAGGTTTTCTAGGGTAAGGCGTTGGGATCTGGTGATGTTAGGGGTGATGTGGGGTTGTTCTTGTTGGAGTATATCAAGGATCCTCTGTTTTAATCTAGAAAGTTTTTGATCAAGTAGGTGGTTACTAGGTGGTGGGTGTAGTGGGTGGTCAAGCTGGTAGACAGGGAAGGAATTAGTAGTGTTGGTTGTATTATTAGGGATGTCTAGGGTGGGTTGATTAAATGCTGTGAGCCATTTGAGGTGATAAGCTGTTCTACAGAATTGAGTCTCGATCTTAAGTTTTGTGTGGTCGTTTAGCTTTTGGGTGGTGATGAATTTGGGGCCAAGGCTGAGAAGCTCAGTCTCGGCAGTAGTAAGGGAGCCGGTGAGGTCAGTGACCATGGGGGGGCTAGTGAGGTGGTTGTTGGAGTTGTAGGTTCTGGTGGTACTAGTGTTCTTGGTGATGTGGGGTTGAGAATATTTCTGGGAAAGCCAAGTGAATTTCCGTTTAAGTCGGTTTTTCTCGAGGTTGAAGCAATGGTGATAGGCATCATTGACAGCCGTAGATATGTTGTGTGTTGATTGTTCTGTGGGTGTGGATAGTGAGGAGTTGATCTCTGTGATGGTGTTGATGAGTTGATGAAGTTTACAATGGAGGTATTGGATAATTTTCTTGATACAATAGTTATGTATGAATTTTCTGGCTGGGTAAAGTATGGGTAGGTGGAGGCAGGCAGGTAGGTGGATGTTTTGTATAGTGTTGGGTGTTATGTTGTGCTTGAGGCATCTTTTGAGGAAGCGGATCTGGCAGCTGGCTTTGGCACGTTTCTCCGAGAGTCGGAATAATTCTCTGGCGTATGCAAACTGTGTCTGGCCTAGACGAAGTGTTAGTAGAGAATGGTAGTTTGCTTGAAGCATTGCTGGGTATAGTAGTAGTAAGTTTTTGAAAGGCTGTGGGCAATGCAATTCCGGGTAAGATGCAAGTTGAAAGGAAAGGAACAAAAACAATAAAAATAAATCGAATACGATATAAGACTTACTATTTATTTTTCCTTTTTTTTCCTTTTGTTTTTTTTTTTTTTTTTTTCTTACATAACAGCAAGAGTGTTTTAGCTGTCCGGGTGATTAAAAATCACTATTTGATATTTCGGGAAAAGACATCCCTTTTTCAAAAATAATTAGACCAGAAGAAGAATAATATTTTATTCTTCTCCGACTGTGTAGAGAATAATACAAAACAAAATGGCTGCCAGATATAGACCGCAGCAAAAAAAAAAAAACAGTTTCACAGGGAATATAAATTAAGTTAAGTTTTATTTTAATATTATGTTAAATATATGATTGGTGTTTAGAATATTAGTGTAATGTTGGTTAGGTGTATGGTGTTCGATAAACTGTTATTTTTGATAATATATATATATCATTTTTTTATTTTATTTATTTATTTATTTTTTTTATATTTGAATATTTACTTTGTTTTATCTTCGTATTTTTAATTTGTTTATCTTTCTATCGTAATTTAAGAATTTTAATATAAATTAAAGTAATTAGTCTCATATTTTAAATATTCTAGATCTATCTACTTATCGATTTCGATTATCATCTATTAAAGAAGTGTTATTAATTACTAATTGTGAGTTTCGTCAAATTAGATTAACGAATTAACTTATTAACTTGATATATTTATTATAAGATAAAGGGGAGTAACTCTGGATTTTTTAAAATATTTTTTTTTATAATTAATTTTTTAATTTTTTTTTTTTTTTTTTTTTTTAATTTTATAAAATCTTTTTTTTGGTGGAGATCTGTATAACAATATTAGTATATATATACAACATATATACACAAATGCATATATACATATATATATACATATCTATGTATTATTGTTTGTTTAATTGTTTATCTATATATATTCATCAATTTCTTTACATATTTGTTTGTTTGTTTTTTTTGTTTTTGTTTTTTTTTAATTTTTTATAATCTTTTTTTTTGGTGGAGATCTGTATAACAATATTAGTATATATATACAACATATATACACAAATGCATATATACATATATATATATACATATCTATGTATTATTGTTTGTTTAATTGTTTATCTATATATATTCATCAATTTCTTTACATATTTGTTTGTTTGTTTTTTTTTTGTTTTTTTTTGTTTTGTTTTTTTTATTTATTTATTTATTTATTTTTTATTATTATTATTTACTTGTTTAATTTATTTTATGAATTATTTATTTAATATTTGCATGTTATTTGTATACATTCTATATGTGTTTGGATTTATTAATTAATAATGCTAGGTTATGGAGTGACTTATTTTGGTGGGTTAGACGAGTATGCTGAATATGGTTTTTGGTTTGTGGTTGAAAGTGTGTAAGGATGGAAGTTCATATGGGGAGGGGCCTGTTTGATTGTTTGGGTGTATGGTGAGTTTATTATGGGAGGTGAGTAATGAGTGAAATGGTGGAAACGGACTCTGTTAAGTGTTAGATATGGGGGTTGGTTGGTGGATGGGGGGTAGATATTATAGAATGAAAGGTGAGTAGAGCTCGTGACGTTGATTGAGTGAGGGGTTTAATCTGGAGATGAGGATTGATTCTGTGATTCTAAGGTCACCGATGTTTCTGACAGACGCTAAGATGGAGACGTGAATATCGCGCTGAGTGTTTGAGCAAATCTCTATGTGTTTGTGGAAAGAGGATATACGGGTATTCAAGTGCTCCTTTATGCGCAAGTGTAGCGGTCTTGTAGTGTTGCCGATGTAAAATTTTTTGCATTTATTACACTGTAGTTTGTAAACACAGTTAGTGCGAAGGCACAGACCTGTGTTGGAAATAGGGCAATTGGCCAGGGAGCAGGGTTCGGGTGTGTGGTTAGTGTGTTTATTAGATAGATGTTGGCGTAAGGAGGTGCCAGGAAAAAAAAGGAAAAATAAATAGTAAGTCTTATATCGTATTCGATTTATTTTTATTGTTTTTGTTCCTTTCCTTTCAACTTGCATCTTACCCGGAATTGCATTGCCCACAGCCTTTCAAAAACTTACTACTAATATATATATTAATTTCACTAATATATATATATATATATATATATATATATATATATATATATATATATATATATATATATTAGTGAAATTAAAACTGAATTGTTTCAACATTTGGTATTGGGGATGTGGTCATTTGATCAGTACCATTGGAGCGCCATGAATTTTATAACTGTACTGTTTTTAAATCTCGGAAATAGTTACATGATAAACAGCTGATGAACCCCTATTTTAATATTTCACAATTTAAGTTAAGGTCCCCTTTTTTTGTTTCATTGTTATATTCTGGAATCCCCTTTTGTATTTGTAAATTTTCAAGCAGTAAGTCGGCTTATGCAAGTGCTAAGTCTGCAATATTTTGGATTAAGTTAGTATCCCTGGGGATTTAAACTGCATTTTCTTTCTTTGATTAAAATGACTCAAAGCTTTTTTTTAGACTATATATATATATATATATATATATATATATATATATTTATATATATATATATATATATATATATATATATATATATATATATATATATATATATATATATATATATATATATATATATATAATGGTAATAATCCAGGTAAAAATATCCACAGGGTGGTAATCCAGAGAATTTTTACCGGGTTTATAAAAAGTGCTCAATATCAAAATAGAGCTTTATATATGATAATTTTTTTTTATTTACACAGACATGTACAAAATCTGCGACACTGGCATGTCGATGTTATCGATCAACAGTTACTATAAACTGAGATCTCATCAGGAAGAGTTAGAATCTGATCTTAACCTCAGATCATATATATATATATATATATATATATATATATATATATATATATATATATATTAAAATAAACATTGTTTGAGTATCAGACAATTGTTTCAGAACCTCGTCGGCTCCTCCTCAGGGATATATTCAAACTATGTTTATTTTAATATAAAAAGCTGTAATATATACTGAGCACTTTTGAAAAGTATTGGTTTTGTTCATTTTGCTAATATGTGAACTTAATTAATTAAAATTATATATATATATATATATATATATATATATATATATATATATATATATATATATAAATACAATAGACAACTTTTGTCTACATACTTTTGTCCTGATCCGTTCCAATTTCCTAATGTATTTCCTTGTTTCTTGCAGAAACTGGCCGATGTACTTTTTAATTGCTAAAACAGCTAACATCTTTTCTATTTCAAAATAAAGCACTACGAAGCAAATGGTAAAAAGAAACAACGATTTAACAGGAGTTTAAAATGAAAAGGTAGAAACAAGCAAAGTGAATGAGACATTTTTTCATATGAAGTCATTTTAGTACCTTCTGCTGAAATATTTTAAGCAATGTTTTAAGTTGACCCCATGACTTGAATCCCTTATCTTCTTTCCACCGGCCTAACCTATTGTAGGTTTTTACAAATCTAACCCTCAGGAATCGAAGATATATCTAAAAGATTGCATCATTGGCTTTGAATTGATGTGGAGTCGGATGAACGATGGAAATTTGGCAAACAAATATCATAATCAGGATTCCCAATTGTATCATATTCAGTAGGCAAGGACTTTATGCTAAATTTGCTGCATACATGATACCCCAGTGTCTCAATGATACTTCATGCCAAACTTAGTGCTATTATGTTGTGTTTTTTTGGTACCTGTAAGTAACCAACAGACTAACAGAAAATACTCAATTAATATCCGTCCTATTTCTACCATCTCTAAAGTTTTTGAAATAGCCATGTTTTTTTGGTTAATTTGGTAATGCTTACACCATAGTGCAGTCAATTTACCAGTAATGCACATGTTTAATACAACAGGGATTCATCTGAAACTTAATGGCTTTTTTCTTTGATTAAGGCATACGTTTAAAACAATACTTAAATTTAAACTTTAATTAAAGTCTGAAATTACTTTCTATGCACCAGTTTACACGCTTCAAAATCACTTTGCAATTAAAAACAGTCACAACAACCATGTTTTTATGCATTAACTAGAATACCCGTCACAACAACAATGTTTTTATGCATTAACTAGAATACTCGTCACAACAACAATGTTTTTTATGTATTAGCTAGAATACTCGTCACAACAACCATGTTTTTATGCATTAACTAGAATACCCGTCACAACAACAATGTTTTTTATGTATTAACTAGAATATCCGTCACAACAACCATGTTTGTATGCATTAACTAGAATACTTGTCACAACAACCATGATTTTATGCATTAACTAGAATACCCGTCACAACAAAAATGTTTTTTATGTATTAGCTAGAATACTCGTCACAACAACTATGTTTTTATGCATTAACTAGAATACCCGTCACAACAACAATGTTTTTTATCTATTAACTAGAATATCCGTCACAACAACCATGTTTGTATGCATTAACTAGAATACTTGTCACAACAACCATGATTTTATGCATTAACTAGAATACCCGTCACAACAAAAATGTTTTTTATGTATTAACTAGAATATCCGTCACAACAACCATGTTTGTATGCATTAACTAGAATACCCGTCACAACAACAATGTTTTTCATGTATTAACTAGAATACCCGTCACAACAACCATGTTTGTATGCATTAACTAGAATACTCGTCACAACAACCATATTTTTATGCATTAACTAGAATATCCGTCACAACAACAATGTTTTTATGTATTAACTAGAATATCCGTCACAACAACCATGTTTGTATGCATTAACTAGAATACTCGTCACAACAACCATGTTTTTAGGCATTAACTAGAATACCCGTCACAACAACAATGTTTTTTTTATGTATTAACTAGAATATTCGTCACAACAACTATGTGTGTATGCATTAACTAGAATACTCGTCACAACAACAATGTTTTTTATGTATTAACTAGAATACTCGTCACACCAACCATGTTTGTATGCATTAACTAGAATACTCGTCACAACAACCATGTTTTTATGTATTAACTAGAATATCCGTCACAACAACAATGTTTTTTATGTATTAACTAGAATATCGGTCACAACAGCAATGTTTTTCATGTATTAACTAGAATACCCGTCACAACAACAATGTTTTTTATGTATTAACTAGAATACTCGTCACACCAACCATGTTTTTATGTATTAACTAGAATATCCGTCACAACAACCATGTTTTTTATGCATTAACTAGAATACCCGTCACAACAACCATGTTTTTATGCATTAACCCGTCACAACAACCATGTTTGTATGCATTAACTAGAATACTCGTCACAACAACCATGTTTTTATGCATTAACCCGTCACAACAACCATGTTTGCATGCATTAACTAGAAGAATACCCTAACTCTAACCCTAACCCATCGCAGAACGCGTAAAATCAATTCCCCAAAAGAACAGTTTTGCACCAATTTGCTGTCCCCTTTTGAAGATTAAAATCAAGATATAATTGCTACTAAGCCTTATGTCTAGAATCCTTATGTCAATTTTGAACAAAATGCATTATATGATTTTGATTCTAGAAAATGTCTAAAATTTAAGGGGGTCTTAAGAAGAAATTAAAATTCAAGGAATTTTAGCTTTATTGGTTGCGTCTAATGAATATGGATCAGATTTAATGCAAATCTGAAATATTTGAAATTTCATATGGGAGATTGTGCCCATACTATGCCCTCTAAAAACCCTTTAAAATACTCAAAAAAAACTGAAATTTGTGGGATATTTATTGATATCTATAATACCTGTTGTTAAAATTTCATAAAACTTGCAGGTATCTGAATTTTCACAAAGGGCTACCACTCCCTTTTTCACCTCTTTGCATCAAACGAAATTAAGCTTAATATAGTCCACATTACTCACCCTACGCTTAACAGCTTTATTCCAAAATTCATAATGATCGATTAATTAGTTTAGGAGTAAATTCTATACATAGAAACATATACACGTACCTGACTAAAATATATATATATATATATATATATATATATATATATATATATACACCTAAGGTACTTAAGCTTTTTTTTTTCAATGCAACTTTTATTCCTATATAATTTTATTGCTAGCTACCATATTGCAGAATGGTTCTTGGGTGTAGTGTTTAGATAGTATTATTATTATCATTGTTATAATTAATGTTATTTGATATGCAAATTACCATACCACACGGTAGTCTTAAGGGTAATATATTATTATTATTATCATTATTATTATCATTATTATTATTTATTTATTTATGTATATATTAGTGAAATTTAAGCTGAATTATTTCTACACTTGATTATTGGGGAAATGGTCGTTTGATCAGTACCATTGGAGAGCCATTAATATTATAACTGTCCTGTTTTAAATCTCCGAAACAGTTACATGGTAAACAGCTGATGATCACCGTTTTAATATTTCACACTTAAGTTAAGGTCCCTTGTTTTTGTTTCACTGTTAGATACTTGAATCCCCATTTGTTTTCTTTTTTGTTTAATTTTTAAATTTTTTCATTTTTATGAATTTTCCAACGAATGCTAAGTCTGCGATATCTTGGATTTAGTTAGTTTCTCTGAGAATTTAAACAGCATTTTCCTTCTTTTTCTTTTCTTCTGTTTAAAATGACTAAAAGCTTCTTTAGACTATATATATATATATATATATATATATATATATATATATATATATATATATATATATATATATTCTTTAATAGAAGTAGAATGCCTGGACATCAAGCCGCTTTTAAATGTGTTAAATTATCATTGTTTATCGGCTATTCAAATATTGGCCGCACGGTTAGCGACGTTGGATTTAAGTTGAAAAATATTTGTAATCCCGGTTTCGAATCGTACGACCAGTAGTGAATAGTCATATCTCTATGCTGATGAGTCTCGATTGAAAAGGGACGAAACGTATATGTAAACAGATAATAAACAATAACAAATATTTTATATATATATATATATATATATATATATATATATATATATATATATATATATATATATATATATATATAAGGAGATTGTAGTTTGCTCGAAGCATTGCTGGTAAATATAAGTGCAGATTAGTAGTCCGAGGCTGTAGCAATGCGATGTAGTTGCCGGAAGATGGAAAAAGTGAACAGAAATAAACGATGAGAGAAAACGAAACTCAAAGCGATTTATTAATAATTTCACGAAAAACTGATTAAATACCAGAATAGTAAATACTGTCTGGTAAATAAAATGTCCGGCAAAAGGTAATCTTAAATTTTCGAAAGAAAAACTTTCATTTTCAAAAGACAACAATAGAACTTTTTATTTACCAGACAGTATTTACTATTCTGGTATTTAATCAGTTTTTCGTAAAATTATTAATAAATCGTTTTGAGTTTCGTTTTCTCTCATCGTTTATTTCTGTTCACTTTTTCCATCTTCCGGCAACTACATCGCATTGCTACAGCCTCGGACTACTAATCTGCACTTTATATATATATATATATATATATATATATATATATATATATATATATATATATATATATATATATAGAGAGAGAGAGAGAGAGAGAGAGAGAGAGAGAGAGAGAATGTAGTAAAATAGATTACATATTATGTCGTCTACATTTGGAATTGGAAAGTGAGGTTGACATTTTTAAACTGTGGTTCGAAATTGTAGCGGGGGGGGGTTGACACAGATTAAATATACAATGGCCGTAGTAGTATATCACGACCAACGCTGACAGGTCAAAGGATAATAAATAAAAACGTGATGAAACGTGACAACAACAAAAACGAAGACGAACTGGGGGGAGGGAATACAATATAATTTCGAAGACATAAAATATGTCTCTAGAAACAGGCTGTTGCAGTAGATGACGATGAGAGTGCTGCTGATTGATATTGACACTGACAGGATCAACTGATTCTAGTTGTAATGGATAGTGTTATTAGAGTAGATAACGATGATGTAGGATCAGTAACTGCTGCTGCTACTGGTCGATACTCGATGTCATAGCGAAGTCGCCATCTCACCCTGGGCGAGACTGGTGGTCAAGTCCCAAGTGACCGTTGAATGAAAGCTGATAGCGCTGTCCTGATGTCACTATAGTTGTCTGTGAACAGGGAGATGCTCACAGAGAGACAACATTGTATCTCTGCCACACACGTCGAAGCTATCGAAAAGTTAATATCCGGTTTTGTTACAAGGAATGCCAAGTTGCAAACAAGGCACAATAAAAATAATTTCTTGTTTTACTTTAGGTAAATGGTAAAGGTCAATTTGATTCGTGCTCTTAAACCAAAGTAAAACATTCCATTTCTAATGCACTTCTCACATTCGAAAGAACAAAAATCTCTAAATCCATTTACACATCCAATGAATAGCATAAATAATGGTCATCCATGAAAATTACTGTCAAAATTTCTCTTGCTAAAATGTTATATTATTTGAATAAACTAAATCTTTTGGATATATTTTTATTACATTTCGATTTGTTGACATTTGTTTCACAAAAGTCGTACTATTATTTTAATTTTGTATTTATTGCTTTCAGATGAAGCATGCATAAAGTTTTATTTTAGCATTCTTAAATATTCTTTATTTCACTTGTTTTCTTCTTCAAAAATGAATATAGTTTTGCTCTTCATGGCTGACTTAATTCCTCTCAGATGAGGCTAGCCAAGTTGGTTAAGACAAGAAATGACCATTCTCTCCCGATGTCCCTACCTTTGGCCGTGTACCACATTTTTGTATTTTTATGCAAATAATTTTTACAAACAAGCTAAGAATCAAATGAAAGCAAGAAAGTGTATTTTTTGTCCCCAGTCAGAGGAGGGGAAATCTTTCTCAATTGGGGCAATTTTTATTTCTTTCCTATGCAGAGTGCTCCTTTTTGGAGGGATGGGCGAGGTATCTAGATATCTCCCACATTAAACTGACCTTGTGTCACATCCGACCGTCGTGGCGAGATGCTAAAAAGGGACAAGCAAGCAAGTAAAACAATGCAATGCATTGTTGAATTGTCGATTTTTGGATGATAAAAAGTCAATTTTAAAAAGTAAAAGTATTCAATTGCTTCCATGCATCCAACAGATCGAAGTATAGACAATTATTTCCTAAAAGTAAAAGAGCGTTTATATAAAATCGGCTAAATTCATTAAAAACTTTGTATTGCTGAATTTTTAAAAAGATTTTGCAGAGCGGTTAATTGTATATGTAATCAATGATCTGTCATTGGGCTTCCACCCACAAATATTCAAAGGAAGTTTTTGAAACAGATATAGAACCAAACTTGAATTTTGTTAGCTGTATATGTAAGTATGTATATATGTGTGTTTATTTTTTTGTATTAAAAAAAACAAAAAAAACAGTGAGAATGAAGCTAAAATGATTCTCCACGTTTGTGATCGACTGTGAGAAAGGTACAGATTGACTCTATTAATTTATGTGAGCATATCACAAAGCACAAATGGAAATGTCCGTTGATGTGTGAGAAAGAAGGAAGTAATGCCAGCCACAAAAACTGTTATGCATATTAATTTCGTTTTTAACTTTTCCCTGATGGCTTCTTAATAAAGCTACATACCATTCAATTTGCTTGACAAATATCGAATAACAAGTTGTGTAAAATCATTAACTTCTTCGTCTTTGAAATATTTAGGTAGTTTAATTAGATGGACTAGCGAATATATGCTCCCTCCGGTCGCATATTTTTGCTAGTTGTTTTATTTAATTGCTCAGTAAAATGTGTTTGTTTCTTTTACAAAAAAGATTTAAAAAATCAACTTATCCTTTATTTTAATAAATAAAACACGGACTAATAAAAACAGTTTTTAAACAAAATTTACCCTTTACTAGGTGATACTAAGTCCTTGAAGCTGATTATTTTAAAAAATCATCTCTGCGAATAATAAGTCACTTATCCATTTCGGATGACAATTTTGATATGTAAGTTCAGATTTTTGACTGGGAATTCTTAGATAGGAAATATATTATTATCGCCATTTTATATCGATTATTAGTGACTCTTGAATTCTGTTAAAATGTTGTTGACTGAAAACTCAGATATAAAAGCTAAAAATATTAATTTGGCCTAAATCTTCTAGAAGGGAATACCCTGAGCAATTATCTTTTGAGTTATGACTTTTGAAACAATCCCTACTTTGTTAAAATGTGATATGGAGTAACTGCCTCTCACTAGGTAAGATCTTTGGTAATTATTTTTAATTGCACATTCGAGATCATTAAGCATGAGATAGCTAATTCTGTCATACCTGGCAGCAATAGGCCCTCAACATTGTAGACTTTCTTTGAGAAACCTGCCCTTGTCTCCTAAGTGTAATTCTTGCCGCTTTACTACTCACAATGCCTTCTACTTTAAGAAGAATCCTGCACCAAAAGACTGTTTACAACGATGTAGAGCAGTTAATTGCGTATCCATTACACTAACTCTTCTCATACGCTTGAGCATTGTCTTGGTAAAAATGATTCCAGCCTTGTTGGATGTGTGAGAGCTGTGAACACGTGGATATTTTTAGCCATGACTCGGTGAACTCACAAGTGGAACCAAATCATTGCTTGCAGATGAGTGAAATGAAGCTTCTGGTACCCATAGTGGGACTTGCATTTATGAGTTGGTAGACGACCTCCCCTTGACTAGAGAATTTAGTCTAGAATCTGATGATCAGACCTACATGTGCTTTAGATTAACCTTTCAAACTTTTTATCAAAGGGAACATAGACGATAAACCTGAATATTGAGTGAGTGAGTTATAGCACAGCATTAGTTACCTATATTTTCTTCTGCCGTTTCCCTTGACCCAGGACTGTACCTTACTCGATTACATCTCTGATAGTACAGACGCAGAATTTTCCTCTGACCCAAGCACTCAAATCCATGTATTTGGGAGCTTTAATGTCCACTATAGAGATTGGCTTGGTATTTGAGCTACACAGACCCAGCTGGTAACTTCTTAATTGCACATTCCCTTTCACAACCCGTCACTTTCATGACCTGCCAACAAGCCACACATCTTGACCTATTCTTGACAAAACTGCTCGAGGCTTGTGTGACAGATGCCTATATTCCACTCCAAATGCTGATTACCTAGTAATAATGGTTGATATCACCATAAACCTCTGACCCCAAACCGAAACCTCCGATCACAAACCGAACCTCAAAACAAGATATTACAAACTTGCTGATTGGGAATTTCTCAGAGACCTTATCAGAGATGCACCTTAGAGTAAAACTGTTTCTCTCCCTACTGAACAGTTCACAAAGGGGGTAGCTGAATGGGTCAAAGCGGGCATAGAAGCATTTGTTTCAACATGGAAATGCCATAGTAAGCCTCACTCTCCCCAATGGTTCACTTCGACCTGTGCAGCTGCTAATGCACATAAACTAAACTCCATCATTGACTCTACAAACCACTCCCTTCCTAATTTCCCACTATGGACAGAAACTACACTAGATGATCTGATCGTCATCTTTACCCATGTTCGGGATATCATAAACCTTGATACTTCCAAAGCATGTGGACCAGATCTTATCCCTGCTATAGTAATAAAGAAATGCTCTGCTGAGCTAGCCCCTGTCCTCTCCAAACTCTATAACAAATACCCTGCCGAATCTTGCTTC
The DNA here is from genome assembly GCA_963556195.1 of Sepiola atlantica. Classification (NCBI taxonomy): domain Eukaryota; kingdom Metazoa; phylum Mollusca; class Cephalopoda; order Sepiida; family Sepiolidae; genus Sepiola; species Sepiola atlantica. The sequence continues at coordinate 60,455,809 of OY744539.1, read as the reverse complement.
CCCCATAGCCGGAAAATTGTCTCTGTGGTACCAGTTTACAATTATTTCTTGTTCTTTCTAATTGGTTCTATTATTCAAGAGGACGAAGAAGAAAAGATCAATATCTGTTGCCACATCACAACTACGACCACCTTCACAAATAGACGTCACCATCTACTTCAGAGACAAACAGCTGTTGACGTAAACGATCTGTAGAGATTGAAGAATTCCTCCACACTATGTTACAAACTGCTTCTTGGTCGCCATTGACAAGTCCACTCACCGAGCTGGTAAGACACGAACCATAAATAACGACAACCACTGGAAAATCCGACAAAATCAACGATCACATCAACGAGTAAAAGGCAGAAAATTACCGACTTGTAATAAATCCTGCTCACACACGAACACACTCACACAAAGAAAAGGACTAAAAAGACTTAAAGATAATGAAGGAAATTAAAAAATAAATATGATTAAAAAATAAATAGGATTGATATTAATTATAAACATTGACTAAAACGGAAAAAGACATGCACTCAAAAACAAGATAAACACTTTAAAATGAAAATATAATCGATATGATTTGTTGTAGTTTAAAAAAATGAAAAAGACTTTCATGGTATTTGCTGATATGTCAAATGTATGCATTTTGTGTTTTTCTATCGCAGGTTTTATGTCATATATTTATAAATGGATATAAACAGACTAACGAGAGATGTTGAAAAATGATTGACATGTTTATCATTCTCGGTATAAACAATGAGTTATCAATGGGCTTAATGTAAAATTAGTTGTCAAATATCTCTGTACAGAGTATCGTTGATAAGTTATGTAGATCTTGAGGTGATAGATAGGCTAGAGAAAAGCTTTAACTATATTTTAGTCGCAATTAGCTGAGGCAAAAGGACTATGGATATTATCTTTTTTCTCTATCATTTATTTGAAATTGTGATGTTATCTACTATCAGCAAACGAGCAGGGGGTGCGAATGTGATACAATTGGTATTATTAAATAGCACTTAAATCTGAGAGGGAGTGATTGGGCGAATGTGCTTTGCTATGGGTTTCCAATTTGTGATTGTTTCTGACCAGTAATCTACAGGGCTCAACTAAATCTGGCTAAATCTTAAGTATCTCACGGTGTAGTGAACGGACATTTTGAAAAGAAAATCAGAAGAGAGACTGCATGTTCCCTAGGCAAAGTGATGTCAGAAAGAGAGAGAGGGACCAGTTACGGATGAGGGTAGTCCCTGAATGCAGTTTTAGAAGTTTAGGGAAGATTTTTTCCTAGAGGTTAGCTCCTGTTGGAGGATTGATGAGTGGTTCATGCTAGATTTGCAGAGATCTTGGGTTACTTCTAAAAAAAATATTAGGTGGGTTTAAAATTTATATAGTATAAATTTTGATTAGTCAAAAAGGAATGAATGTAGCAATATTTAAATGCGGGAGTGTGAAAATGATGTTAAGAACAGTATTTGTCATGCAAGGTTATATTAAGCAGAGAATGGAAAATTCCATTTAGAAGATGACATTTTAGAATTAGAACTGTGGTAGGATATGACGTCGTGGAAAGAAGTACATGGCGGAAAAGTTATCTACTATGAGCATCGAAATAATCAGATGCACGTTTGAAATGCTCCTCCACCCTACAGGGGTTTGGAAGAGGAAGATGCAGTTCGTCTTGATGCACTTGATGTAAATAAGTGTAAGGAGTAAATCAAATCTCAGAGCACGTAATGGAGTTAATTGTTGCTCTTTTAAATTTATTCTATCCAGCAACAAAGAAAGAAGACGAACAACATCGATACAACTGCCATATAATTAGCGCCACATCTTCCCCCCCCCTCCCACGATGAGGTAAGCAACATCTAATTTTTCTTCATATTTTAAACCACACATACATCGCTTATATTACTTGCCACATACACCCCCTCCTAAAAATTTAACTTTTTCTAATGGTTGATCTGAAAATTTGGTGCCTAATCGATTGTAATCCAAAGATATTATAAAATAAAATGACAAACATTGTAAAGAAGGGAGGGGGTGAAGACGCACTTTAAATGCATCAATTATTTCATACAAATATTTAATTTGATGCAAGAAATTTATTAAACAAAAAGAAGAATTGACAAAAATATCGAAGAGAATTTGCAGATTTTGTTTTCTACGCTTCACGTAAAACCCGTTTTTGTGGTTAAATATAAGTTTAAATTACTATTTATTCAGTGTAAAATTTATGTATACTGTTGTTCTAGAAAATATAATGTGTAATGTTATATTGCTTTTAATTATTGATAAGTTGAGTTACAGACACCAAATATTCATTATAATATGATGACTATATGGTTTATGGTAAATGTCTTTTTTCTTTTGTACTATAATTTCTTTAGGGAACTTAAATGCGATCTCGAACCATTTCAGAAATTTCTATATTTTAAATGCTTTTATAATGTATCATAAGCTACATCTCAGTCTCCCCTACCTGCTCTTTTAACATAAGAAAGTTTGAATAATGTTCTCTATTTGTATTGCAATGGCATATCATGCCCATATTGTGCAACTATGCCTACGCCTCCTAGTGACCATCTTACCTCAAACACATGTGCTGTGGTTCTTCTTCATCTTCTTATGGGTTTAGATTTCTAGTGTTGTCGATCGTTTGAAGCTATAGTCCAGATACATGCATAATAAAGACAACACAGATATTGTATGCAAGCAACTTTTTGGACATGTGTGTGTGTGTGTCGTTAGGGCTTTGTCGTTAGTATGTCTACATCTGAGTTAAATCTCTCATCTCTCAACTTCAAAATCTCAGCTAAGACTGACTCTCTCCGTGACCCTTTTCAGTCAAGTTCTATCGCCGTTCTCTAGAGAGGTCAGTTTTTCAGCATCGTTTCTAATTCTCTATCTTGACCCATCAGACTGTCATCGGTTTTAATGTCTTTGTTTTATGTCCTTTTCTTGTCATTCCTTTTCTATTTAATCTCTCCCGGTGGTTCTAGTTGGGGGGGGGGTCCATAGTATTAATGTCGACTCAGTTACTCACCGACACAAATGTGTTGAATGGTCTCCATAATCTGTACATTGTGAAATTGCTGCGTTCACTCCCATCCGAATAAGACACGGCATCACTTCAAAGTAGGCTGTTGCCAAAGCAAAAAAAAAAGAGTTATATTTATCTGATAACAAGTATTTGAAAAACAGTTTTAGGTAATTCAAATGGAACATCTATAAAACGTATGCATTTTATTTTTCAAATGAATACATTTTAAATGTATTACAATGAAACAGATATAGCATTGTCATTTTTAGAATAAAACATCTATCAGTTGTATTATTTGTATTTTTTGGACTACTATTCTCATCTTGGGTGTTATTTTCAACCTTCTTCATCTTTTGGGAATTTTTATGTCGAACTTGAGAACCTGTAGGGAATGTCGAATTGAACTCTTTATTTAATCCATGAAGATAAATTGATTATGTTTGGTCAGCCATGTTTTGGTAGAAGTTTTAATTTGAAAAGATGCACCTAAGGCAGGTCGAAGGTTGCATTGGCTGAAACGTTGTGAAGATAGCAACGTTCAAACTCCTTGGCATAACATTCACAGGTAACGTGAATTGGAACAAATACATGGTGAATCTCTGTCCCATTTGAGGGTTCTTGATAAGGTGCAGAAACGTATCTGTAATTTGATTAGCCCTACCCTTTCTTCTTCTCTACACACTCTCTCTCACAGACGTGATGTCACTAGTCTCAGTCTTTTCTATAAGTACTATTATGGCACGTGTTCTTCGGAATTATGTGATCTATTCCCTGCTTCTTTTGTTCCAGCTCGTTTGACTCGCTCGTCTAGTGGTCTCCATCGATTCGTTGTTTTGATACCTCATTATACTACAGCTTCCTATTCCAGTAACTTCTTTCCAAAAACTGCAGGCTTGTGGAACTCTCTTCCTGCTGACTGTTTTCCTCCCACCTATGGCCTTGGTATTTTAAAGACTAAAGCCAATAGGCATCTCTTGTCTTTGCAATAATCATATTTCGTTCTTGTTAGCTCCTTACATCAAGTAGATTCATGCCTTGTCTGGAGCGATTTTCATAAAAGAAGAAAAGAAAATGAAAGCACCCCCTCTCCTGACAACACAGTTATTTATGATGTTGCATAATTTTAAAAATGAAATATTCTACTCACTTTCGTGGCCTCGATTGCAAAGATAATCGAATGTATTGTGAAAGTATTCCAGCACGGCTCTCGTCTCTTTCCGCTTTTCCTTGCAATCGTACATCATCAGCTGATAACAGATTTCAAAATCTTCTTTATTTCTGAAAGGAGACCATGTTTTACATGATTTTTCGGCGATTTATTACAATACCTAACCGAACAAAAAAGGCAACAAATAAATGTTACCAAAGGCAAGATACGTTACTCTTCTACCTACCTGGATAACTTATTTTAAAGCGTGTTTTACTTCAATACAATTGTACGGACAAGTCTGTTAAGTTAGAACGAAAAAAATAATGGCGGCATCATGACATCCACGTGGAACTTCGATAATCGCTCAAAAATCGAAAATTAAACAGAAACACAGCTAATAACTGTCACCAAGCGGGCGAAAAATTTAATGTTCAACTGAACTGTATATTTCTATTTCCAGTATTTCTGTTTAATACGATTAATTACGATTATTACGACTGATTGGTAACTTAACAGACTTAATCGTACTTTTGTATTGAAGTAAAAACAGTTTAAAATAATTTAAAACACAAAACAAGTTATCCAGGTAGGTAGAGGAGTAACTTATCTTGCCTTTGGTAACATTTATGTGTTGCCTATTTGTTTGTTTATTCATCCGTTTTTTTATTATGTTGGATGTTGTAGTAAATCGTCGATTTTAATTACATACATTAGAAAGAAGTTGATCTTTTTTCGGTGACAAATGAATGCCATAAATAAATTCAGTATTCATGTATTTTCTTACATGTTAAACACAACTCAATGAAGGAAAAAATGTATTCTTCATTAAAATTAAATGTTTGGTGCATATGGGATTTTGAGCATTTCAAAATTTATGAATTACGATTGATTGGTAAGTTGATTTCAAGACCGGCGACACAGTTATAAAAGTGGGGGGGGGCTCTCCTAAAAAGTGGGGGGGGGGCGGTTAAACACATGAATATATAACTTCATTATTGATGACCGTAAAGTGGGGGGGCCAAGTCAAAAAGTGGGGGTGGGCTACCGCCCCCCCCCTCCCCGGTGCCGCCGTCCATGGATTTGTTCATTTGGGTCATCATTATTCACGTGGTTTTCTCCTAAAACTTCTCAAATTATTTGCAATTTACCATTTACAGTTCGTAGTACGATTTTAACAAACCTCCGTAGTTAGTAAATATATACTTTAAAAACAGTTAGTAAATATATACTTTAAAAACAGTTAGTAAATATATACTTTAAAAACAGTTAGTAAATATATACTTTAAAAACAGTTAGTAAATATATACTTTAAAAACAGTTAGTAAATATATACTTTAAATACAGTTAGTAAATATATACTTTAAAAACAGTTAGTAAATATATACTTTAAAAACAGTTAGTAAATATATACTTTAAAAACAGTTAGTAAATATATACTTTAAAAACAGTTAGTAAATATATACTTTAAAAACAGTTAGTAAATATATACTTTAAAAACAGTTAGTAAATATATACTTTAAATACAGTTAGTAAATATATACTTTAAAAACAGTTAGTAAATATATACTTTAAAAACAGTTAGTAAATATATACTTTAAAAACAGTTAGTAAATATATACTTTAAAAACAGTTAGTAAATATATACTTTACAAACAGTTAGTAAATATATACTTTAAAAACAGTTAGTAAATATATACTTTAAAAACAGTTAGTAAATATATACTTTAAAAACAGTTAGTAAATATATACTTTAAAAACAGTTAGTAAATATATACTTTAAAAACAGTTAGTAAATATATACTTTAAAAACAGTTAGTAAATATATACTTTAAAAACAGTTAGTAAATATATACTTTAAAAACAGTTAGTAAATATATACTTTAAAAACAGTTAGTAAATATATACTTTAAAAACAGTTAGTAAATATATACTTTAAAAACAGTTAGTAAATATATACTTTAAAAACAGTTAGTAAATATATACTTTAAAAACAGTTAGTAAATATATACTTTAAAAACAGTTTGTAAATATATACTTAAAAAACAGTTAGTAAATATATACTTTAAAAACAGTTTGTAAATATATACTTAAAAAACAGTTAGTAAATATATACTTTAAAAACAGTTAGTAAATATATACTTTAAAAACAGTTAGTAAATATATACTTTAAAAACAGTTAGTAAATATATACTTTAAAAACAGTTAGTAAATATATACTTTAAAAACAGTTAGTAAATATATACTTTAAAAACAGTTAGTAAATATATACTTTAAAAACAGTTAGTAAATATATACTTTAAATACAGTTAGTAAATATATACTTTAAAAACAGTTAGTAAATATATACTTTAAAAACAGTTAGTAAATATATACTTTAAAAACAGTTAGTAAATATATACTTTAAAAACAGTTAGTAAATATATACTTTAAAAACAGTTAGTAAATATATACTTAAAAACAGTTAGTAAATATATACTTTAAAAACAGTTAGTAAATATATACTTTAAAAACAGTTAGTAAATATATACTTTAAAAACAGTTAGTAAATATATACTTTAAAAACAGTTAGTAAATATATACTTTAAAAACAGTTAGTAAATATATACTTTAAAAACAGTTAGTAAATATATACTTTAAAAACAGTTAGTAAATATATACTTTAAAAACAGTTAGTAAATATATACTTTAAAAACAGTTAGTAAATATATACTTTAAAAACAGTTAGTAAATATATACTTTAAAAACAGTTAGTAAATATATACTTTAAAAACAGTTAGTAAATATATACTTTAAAAACAGTTAGTAAATATATACTTTAAAAACAGTTAGTAAATATATACTTTAAAAACAGTTAGTAAATATATACTTTAAAAACAGTTAGTAAATATATACTTTACAAACAGTTAGTAAATATATACTTTAAAAACAGTTAGTAAATATATACTTTAAAAACAGTTAGTAAATATATACTTTAAAAACAGTTAGTAAATATATACTTTAAAAACAGTTAGTAAATATATACTTTAAAAACAGTTAGTAAATATATACTTTAAAAACAGTTAGTAAATATATACTTTAAAAACAGTTAGTAAATATATACTTTAAAAACAGTTAGTAAATATATACTTTAAAAACAGTTAGTAAATATATACTTTAAAAACAGTTAGTAAATATATACTTTAAAAACAGTTAGTAAATATATACTTTAAAAACAGTTAGTAAATATATACTTTAAAAACAGTTTGTAAATATATACTTAAAAAACAGTTAGTAAATATATACTTTAAAAACAGTTTGTAAATATATACTTAAAAAACAGTTAGTAAATATATACTTTAAAAACAGTTAGTAAATATATACTTTAAAAACAGTTAGTAAATATATACTTTAAAAACAGTTAGTAAATATATACTTTAAAAACAGTTAGTAAATATATACTTTAAAAACAGTTAGTAAATATATACTTTAAAAACAGTTAGTAAATATATACTTTAAAAACAGTTAGTAAATATATACTTTAAAAACAGTTAGTAAATATATACTTTAAATACAGTTAGTAAATATATACTTTAAAAACAGTTAGTAAATATATACTTTAAAAACAGTTAGTAAATATATACTTTAAAAACAGTTAGTAAATATATACTTTAAAAACAGTTAGTAAATATATACTTTAAAAACAGTTAGTAAATATATACTTTAAAAACAGTTAGTAAATATATACTTTAAAAACAGTTAGTAAATATATACTTTAAAAACAGTTAGTAAATATATACTTTAAAAACAGTTAGTAAATATATACTTTAAAAACAGTTAGTAAATATATACTTTAAAAACAGTTAGTAAATATATACTTTAAAAACAGTTAGTAAATATATACTTTAAAAACAGTTAGTAAATATATACTTTAAAAACAGTTAGTAAATATATACTTTAAAAACAGTTAGTAAATATATACTTTAAAAACAGTTAGTAAATATATACTTTAAAAACAGTTAGTAAATATATACTTTAAAAACAGTTAGTAAATATATACTTTAAAAACAGTTAGTAAATATATACTTTAAAAACAGTTAGTAAATATATACTTTAAAAACAGTTAGTAAATATATACTTTAAAAACAGTTAGTAAATATATACTTTAAAAACAGTTAGTAAATATATACTTTAAAAACAGTTTGTAAATATATACTTAAAAAACAGTTAGTAAATATATACTTTAAAAACAGTTAGTAAATATATACTTTAAAAACAGTTAGTAAATATATACTTTAAAAACAGTTAGTAAATATATACTTTAAAAACAGTTAGTAAATATATACTTTAAAAACAGTTAGTAAATATATACTTTAAAAACAGTTAGTAAATATATACTTTAAAAACAGTTAGTAAATATATACTTTAAAAACAGTTAGTAAATATATACTTTAAAAACAGTTAGTAAATATATACTTTAAAAACAGTTAGTAAATATATACTTTAAAAACAGTTAGTAAATATATACTTTAAAACAGTTAGTACATATATACTTTAAAAACAGTTAGTAAATATATACTTTAAATACAGTTAGTAAATATATACTTTAAAAACAGTTAGTAAATATATACTTTAAAAACAGTTAGTAAATATATACTTTAAAAACAGTTAGTAAATATATACTTTAAAAACAGTTAGTAAATATATACTTTAAATACAGTTAGTAAATATATACTTTAAAAACAGTTAGTAAATATATACTTTAAAAACAGTTAGTAAATATATACTTTAAAAACAGTTAGTAAATATATACTTTAAAAACAGTTAGTAAATATATACTTTAAAAACAGTTAGTAAATATATACTTTAAAAACAGTTAGTAAATATATACTTTAAAAACAGTTAGTAAATATGTACTTTAAAAACAGTTAGTAAATATATACTTTAAAAACAGTTAGTAAATATATACTTTAAAAACAGTTAGTAAATATATACTTTAAAAACAGTTAGTAAATATATACTTTAAAAACAGTTAGTAAATATATACTTTAAATACAGTTAGTAAATATATACTTTAAAAACAGTTAGTAAATATATACTTTAAAAACAGTTAGTAAATATATACTTTAAAAACAGTTAGTAAATATATACTTTAAAAACAGTTAGTAAATATATACTTTAAAAACAGTTAGTAAATATATACTTTAAAAACAGTTAGTAAATATATACTTTAAAAACAGTTTGTAAATATATACTTAAAAAACAGTTAGTAAATATATACTTTAAAAACAGTTAGTAAATATATACTTTAAAAACAGTTAGTTAATATATACTTTAAAAACAGTTAGTAAATATATACTTTAAAAACAGTTTGTAAATATATACTTAAAAAACAGTTAGTAAATATATACTTTAAAAACAGTTAGTAAATATATACTTTAAAAACAGTTAGTAAATATATACTTTAAAAACAGTTAGTAAATATATACTTTAAAAACAGTTAGTAAATATATACTTTAAAAACAGTTAGTAAATATATACTTTAAAAACAGTTAGTAAATATATACTTTAAAAACAGTTTGTAAATATACTTAAAAACAGTTAGTAAATATATACTTTAAAAACAGTTAGTAAATATATACTTTAAAAACAGTTAGTAAATATATACTTTTAAAACAGTTAGTAAATATATACTTTAAAAACAGTTAGTAAATATATACTTTAAAAACAGTTAGTAAATATATACTTTAAAAACAGTTAGTAAATATATACTTTAAAAACAGTTAGTAAATATATACTTTAAAAACAGTTAGTAAATATATACTTAAAAAACAGTTAGTAAATATATACTTTTAAAACAGTTAGTAAATATATACTTTAAAAACAGTTAGTAAATATATACTTTAAAAACAGTTAGTAAATATATACTTTAAAAACAGTTAGTAAATATATACTTTAAATACAGTTAGTAAATATATACTTTAAAAAAAAGTTAGTAAATATATACTTTAAAAACAGTTAGTAAATATATACTTTAAAAACAGTTAGTAAATATATACTTTAAAAACAGTTAGTAAATATATACTTTAAAAACAGTTAGTAAATATATACTTAAAAAACAGTTAGTAAATATATACTTTAAAAACAGTAAATATATTCTTTAAAAACAGTTAGTAAATATATACTTTAAAAACAGTTAGTAAATATATACCTTAAAAACAGTTAGTAAATATATACTTTAAAAACAGTTAGTAAATATATACTTTAAAAACAGTTAGTAAATATATACTTTAAAAACAGTAAATATATACTTAAAAAACAGTTAGTAAATATATACTTTAAAAACAGTTAGTAAATATATACTTTAAAAACAGTTAGTAAATATATACTTTAAAAACAGTTAGTAAATATATACTTTAAACACAGTTAGTAAATATATACTTTAAAAACAGTTAGTAAATATATACTTTAAAAACAGTTAGTAAATATATACTTTAAAAACAGTTAGTAAATATATACTTTAAAAACAGTTAGTAAATATATACTTTAAAAACAGTTAGTAAATATATACTTTAAAAACAGTTAGTAAATATATACTTTAAAAACAGTTAGTAAATATATACTTTAAATACAGTTAGTAAATATATACTTTAAAAACAGTTAGTAAATATATACTTTAAAAACAGTTAGTAAATATATACTTTAAAAACAGTTAGTAAATATATACTTTAAAAACAGTTAGTAAATATATACTTTAAAAACAGTTAGTAAATATATACTTTAAAAACAGTTAGTAAATATATACTTTAAAAACAGTTAGTAAATATATACTTTAAAAACAGTTAGTAAATATATACTTTAAAAACAGTTAGTAAATATATACTTTAAATACAGTTAGTAAATATATACTTTTAAAAAAAGTTAGTAAATATATACTTTAAAAACAGTTAGTAAATATATACTTTAAAAACAGTTAGTAAATATATACTTTAAAAACAGTTAGTAAATATATACTTTAAAAACAGTTAGTAAATATATACTTTAAAAACAGTTAGTAAATATATACTTTAAATACAGTTAGTAAATATATACTTTTAAAAAAAGTTAGTAAATATATACTTTAAAAACAGTTAGTAAATATATACTTTAAAAACAGTTAGTAAATATATACTTTAAAAACAGTTAGTAAATATATACTTTAAAAACAGTTAGTAAATATATACTTTAAAAACAGTTAGTAAATATATACTTTAAAAACAGTTAGTAAATATATACTTTAAAAACAGTTAGTAAATATATACTTAAAAAGCAGGTAGTAAATATATACTTAAAAAACAGTTAGTAAATATATACTTTAAAAACAGTTAGTAAATATATACTTTAAAAACAGTTAGTAAATATATACTTTAAAAACAGTTAGTAAATATATACTTTAAACACAGTTAGTAAATATATACCTTAAAAACAGTTAGTAAATATATACTTTTAAAAACAGTTAGTAAATATATACTTTTAAAACAGTTAGTAAATATATACTTTTAAAAAAGTTAGTAAATATATACTTTTAAAAAAGTTAGTAAATATATACTTTAAAAACAGTATATATATACTTTAAAAACAGTTAGTAAATATATACTTTTAAAACAGTTAGTAAATATATACTTTAAAAACATTTTTATTTTATAAAACTAGGTTAGTCTGGGATTCATTTTGTAATTAAATCAAAGTCGTATGTTTTGTTTTAAACTTACAAAACTTGTATTTTCTGTGTGTGTGTGTGTGTCTAAAAGTCAGAAACTACACAAGATACTCTTATAAACCTTAAATCATTGTATTCGATGTGACCTCGGTTTTGGTAGGGTCAAGAAAAGTACTATACATTATCACCATAAAGTTTATATTTTCAAATTAAAAATTACATTAAAATACAAGAACATCAGTCGGAGACTGTATACCTCCACCTGACAACAGAAAAAAAAAAAATTAAATACGGTTTTAATTTTTTTTTGTTTCTTTCGGCAGTAACATTTTTCTCTTTTGGAGAGAAAAGAAAAACTCGTGTATTCTCTTCTTGTTAAAAATTAACAATGGTGTCGGAATAGCAATAAAAAAATCATTGACCTTTCTTCAATGAGAAAAAATAAGTTAGTCTTTTACGTGTTCTTTTGTTTGCTTTGGCTTTTTTTTACCGGTAAAGCCAGTTATAGAACTAGGACGTTGTCTGGTGAATTTGTCGTTGATTTCTCCACGTTTGTCATTTTTTAAGATTCTCCTTAATATATTTAATCGCCCGTTGTGGCATCCATTTTATGGTTCTCAAGAATTATTTACTCTAACCATGTCGCCAGTCGTTGTGGTGGTGTAAGTTCATAATCTCACATCGCCAGTTGTTGTGGAGTTCTTTTTACGGTTCTCTAGAAAAATCCTTAATGTTGTTGTTGTTTCCCGTGTAAGTTCGAATACCTCGTAGCCAGTTGTTGTGAGGTCCTTTTTTAAAGGGTTTTTCGCGAGTTTGTTGTTGGTTCCCGTGTAAGTTCGAATACCTCGTAGCCAGTTGTTGTGAGGTCCTTTTTAAAGGGTTTTTCGCGAGTTTGTTGTTGGTTCCCGTGTAAGTTCGAATACCTCGTAGCCAGTTGTTGTGAGGTCCTTTTTAAAGGGTTTTTCGCGAGTGTGTTGTTGGTTCCCATGTAAGTTCGAATACCTCGTAGCCAGTTGTTGTGAGGTCCTTTTTTAAGGGTTGTTCGCGAGTGTGTTGTTGGTTCCCGTGTAAGTTCGAATACCTCGTAGCCAGTTGTTGTGAGGTCCTTTTCAAAGGGTTTTTCACGAGTTTGTTGTTGGTTCTCGTGTAAGTTCGAATACCTCGTAGCCAGTTGTTGTGAGTTTCTATTTAAGTTTTTTTTCGCGGGTTTGTTGTGGGTTCCCGTATAAGTTCGAATACTTCGTCGCCACTTGTTGTGGCCCTGTAAAGGGGCCGGAATGAAAACACGAACTCGGGGTTTAGGTAAAACAAGTATATTGGAGAAAATATAATACAACAGAGGAGTGCCAGTATAAATTGGAGTTTGTTCATATATTTATTTATATGTAAAAAATATATAAAAAGTGCGGCACAAGGCCAAAAGAGGGGCGGGTAAAGGTCGGTCTTCTCTAAAATTTACTAACTGAGCTAACATTCATGCACTATACACCAAAAGAATTCATACCATGACTATCCTACTTTAAACTCATATATGAATAATATACAATGGGGTGTTTGGGTGATAAACAAATTATATACAGAAAAAGAATGAGAAATATGTACAATACAAAAACAGTGTTAGTAAAATGCTGTGGCGGTTATGCAGATTTACCAATCGAAACGAAAAGAAAGTTGATGCAGGCCCCAACGCTTTATTTACTACACCTTCTTCGAAAATGAGTGACCTGCATCTCTGGCAAATCAAGCTATCTGTCACATATATTAGGGGAAGGGTGGTTAATTATCAAAACTAAATTTAGGAAAAAAAAGGGGAGGGCAAGGACAAAAATAAAATGGGGCCAGAATGAAATAATTCAGGCACTAGCTAAGTTATTAACAACAACGGGTAACGTAAACTAGACTTAAACGGGTTGTTGTTAATGGTCGTTTCTGCAACCTAAAAATCTTTGCCTAAGGCACGTCCAAATACCACTCAATGCCAGCTCCTGTCACCCGACAAACATGCGCCATTCTCTATCCTCTTTCACCAAATTCTGCCGGAGGAAGTTTCACCTTCTCATTCCTAATGCGAATCTTCAGGCAATATTTGGAAATTCGAATAAGGCAACCTATATTTATTATAGGGTCTCCATTCATGCCACACACTCAAAAAAAGGTAATGGGTTACAATAATATTTATTATAAGGTCTCACCATCGTAGAACTTTTTCAAACGTGTTGATCATATGACGTCTCTTGCAATCGCTAGTAAGCTCAAAAAAGACAAAACCTCTTTTCCTATCAGTTGTCGGAGCCTAATTGCTACAAACATTAATCGGTTCTAGGTCGAAAGACGTAACGTTCAGTATGCAGACCATGAGACCTGCAAGAAACTAAATCAGACGCACAATGATGCTGCAATAAAAGATGGCATCATTCAAAGTCTCGTCTTCATCACCGCATCGGACACAAGTAGACGAGTTCACCAAGCCAGCTGCATGAAGTCTCTTGTCAACACACAGAACATTTCTTATCATTAGCCAGGCCAGAGATGCCTCGTCGTTATCGAAACATCCTAACACAGGCGCCCAAGGTCTGATTGAGCGTAGCTCCCTCCTCGTCAAACTAAGACCCTCAATCCTAGCATCTTGAACAGATCCCCTCACCATAACCCGATATAATGCTTTTCGAGATTACAGCTGGGTGTCAGAGAGGTTTTCTTTCACACGTAAGAGGAACTTCAAGGCACGTCGACACTCGCGATAAAAAGGCTGCACTCGCCTCGGGGCAACCTGTGTCCCTCTTCCTCATTCAAGTGCACACTTTTCAAAGCCGGAAAGGCTTTCTTGATGTCTTCCTTCCAGACGCCACCGTTTCCCCGATATTGTGTACACATTTGATTCAGATAATATAGCCGTAGCGTATGTTGACGAATCTTCAGAACGATGCAGATAACAGATCTTGCGACGAACCTTAGGGGCCCTACCAAGCCATAAGAACTTGAAAGAGTTAGGAGTGAAAATGGGGCTAGGTTTTAGGGTCACCTGGGGAGATTTTTGTTTTGGGAGAAGAGTAGGTACTGGACGAATTATTATTACGCAGGTCATTATTCAGTTGGACTATTTCCACATATTTTTACGCCCTGGATCCTTTGACATTTTATACTCTTTTTCTTCGAATTTCATTTGATCTAGGGCGAGCCTTCCTGGGTTTTTCCCATAACAATAGTCCACCTCTCCTCGTTTTGAGATTTTAAGTCAAAGAATTCTGAGGCATTATCTGTCTTTGTAGGCTCGTTTCTGACAGTTACATTTTCCCTGACTCTAAGGTCCAGGTGATTCCCCACTCCATTTTGGGGGTTTACTAGACCTGTGGTCTTTCTTTCTGTACATTCAATAGTTAGGTGTCCAACGGCACCACATATCCAGCAAAAAGGTCGTCTACCAGCAACAATAATAGGCAATTTATCTTTGCTAACTTCCCGGTAATATGAGATTTCCATAAACGCTTTTGGATTTAGTATTAAATCATAATGTCAAACAGATAAGTAATTGTCGCACGTGACCGACATTAAATCCCCATATTTGGTGAGAAATGCAGCTATGCGCTCTCCGTCTATGTAAAACGGCACATGGAAAACCGACACAGTTGTTCGTCTTCGTCCCAAGTATTCCATCCGTAGAATATATTCGGTTGTTATTATCTCCTTTTGTGATAACATTAGGCATTTTTCTTCAGACGCAAATAAAGTTTTCAAGGTATTGTATCTGCGTAATTTTATGATTTTCTGGGGTCTATGACCCACTGACGCTAGTAACTTTGTAATAATGTCGACTGTGGCTCGAATAATTTTCTTTGTTTTCCTCTCTGCAACAAAAACGGTAAGAGTTTTTTTGTTGATATCTTCAAGTTTGTGAATGTCAATAATTAGTCCAATGTCTGTAATCAATGAGAAGTATTTTTCCATTTTATTCCGGGACTCTTAGATATTTATCTTAACAGTCAGGGCTTTGACCAACCCGACAGACCTGGTATTGGTTGAGGTGTCGCCTCAACCACCCCTTCTCATTTGCGATTTCCACGGTATCTTCGAGGAGGGGAGAGGGCACATATGAAGGTGTTACCATGGCCAGAACAATAAAAAAAAAACGGCACTAAAAAACCGGTCGAGGTGGGGGGAAAGAGTCAACAGTTCAAAAAGGAAAAATAATTTGACTCTAAAAAAGAGAGAAAGAATTTAAAGGTAATAACCCTAACCCTAACAACAATGACTCATCGTAGTAACAACAAAATCTAACAATGAGATAAATATTGAGGTTAGTTCAGGTATTTAATTTCTTTCCACCGCAGGAATATGTGACACAAGGCCGAAAGCTGACGAAGATTCAAGCCAGCACCCCTAAAGAAGGAGCACTCTGGCCTATAAAAAATTGCCTGGGTAGCCCCGTCAGCATTCCCCGGTCAGGGCGCCTAAGCCAGTAAGCAATAAACTTACTTCACCCAAAAAGAAGAGGCAAGGCTTGGGAAGGGTGGACTTCCTCAGACTACCCAGGACCAATACCTCAGCCTGGTGGATAAAAGACCACCGAAATGGCCCAGTTCCTGTTGGACTGGGGTTGATTCAGGTATTTAATTCCTTTCCACTGTAGGAATATGTGGCACAAGGCCGGAATGTAGGGAGAGTCAAGCCAGCACCCATAAAGAAGGAGCACTCTGGCCTCTAAAAAAATTACCTGGGCAGTCCTAAAGGCATTCCTCAGCCAGGGTGCCTCAGGCAGTAAGCAATAAACTTACTCCACCCAAAAAGGAGAGGCAAGGCTTGGGAGGGTGGACCTCCTAGGACTACACAGAACCAATACCTCAGCCCGGTGGATAAAAGGCCACCGAAATGGCCCAGTTCCTGTCGGACTGGGTTTGATTAAACTCTGAGAAGCAGATGCTCCCAGTATTTATTGTGAATAGAAGAGTTCAAAATCCGTTATAGGTAGGGTACCATAACAATTAATATTTAATTTAATTCGTTTGCACAATGGAAGAGAAAGAAGAAATTTGAGGGGGTTGTGTGTTGACCAAGGACAATTAATGGAGAGTGAGGTTTTAAAAGAAAGACATTGTAGGAACAATGCCTTTCTTTAAAATCCCTGTCTCTCCATTAATTGCCCTTGGTCAACACACGAAAATATTGACTTGTATAAGGTTGTTAATATGTGGAAAATTCAGCTCCCCAACTGGGGTGCTGTGAATGGGGACAATAATAACTTCATGAGAGTAAGGTTAGACACAAATTTGTTAATTTGAATAACGTCCAGCTCCACAGAGTATTCTGGATGGGAACAACAGAACTTGTATAATCCCATCAGCACTCCCACACAAATGAGGGGGCTTCATGCGGCAGGAAGACCTATTCCCTTTGAGAAAGGAGGTGTACAATCGTGGAGTCTTTAAAAAAGAAATACGCAACAAACTCCTCCTAGGGTTTTCGGGTTGACGCCCCGCCCCCCCCCTCCAGCCAACCATATATATATATTCTGAAACTGCATTACCAAGACTACTTCGAAAATGTTTCATGTAGAACAAGATAGTTCAACATTATTGTGGGGTCTACGTTCGGTCCGGTCGTCCATCAAAAAAGGAATTGTCATGAACTCGTCCTAAGGTTTTGGAAATAACCCCCCAACCTCATATTCTGAAACTACATCATCCAGAGTATTTGGATAAGTATGTTTCATTGTGAGTAAAAGGTACGCCACATTATAGTGGGATCTGCGTTTGTGCCGGACGTCAAAAGAAAGGAAATACCCCACAAACTCATTCTAGAGCTTTGGAGATAATCACCATATTACCAGAATACTTGGATAAGTATTCTTCATTTTGATCAAATGGGGTACAGTAATATAATAAAGTCTCCATTAATGCCAGACATTCAAAAAAAGGAAATGGGTTACAATAATATTTATTATAGGGTCTCCATTCATGCCAGACATTCAAAAAAAGGTAATGGGTTACAATAATATTTATTATAGGGTCTCCATCTATGCCAGACATTCAAACAAGGAAATGGGTTACAATAATATTTATTATAGGGTCTCCATTCATGTCAGACATTCAAAAAAAGGTAATGGGTTACAATAATATTTATCATAGGGTCTCCATTCATGCCAGACATTCAAAAAAAGGTAATGGGTTACAATAATATTTATTATAGGGTCTCCATTCATGTCAGACATTCAAAAAAAGGAAATGGGTTACAATAATATTTATTATAGGGTCTCCATTCATGCCAGACATTCAAAAAAAGGTAATGGGTTACAATAATATTTATTATAGGGTCTCCATTCATGTCAGACATTCAAAAAAAAGAAAATAGGTTACAATAATATTTATTATAGGGTCTCCATTAATGCCAGACATTCAAAATAAAGAAAATGGGTTACAATAATATTAATTATAGGGTCTCCATTCATGCCAGACATTCAAAATAAGGTAATGGGTTACAATAATATTTATTATAGGGTCTCCATTCATGCCAGACATTCAAAAAAAGGTAATGGGTTACAATAATATTTATTTTAGGGTCTCCATTCATGTCAGACATTCAAAAAAAGGAAATGGGTTACAATAATATTTATTATAAGGGTCTCCATTTATGTCAGACATTCAAAAAAAGGAAATGGGTTACAATAATATTTATTATAGGGTCTCCATTCATGCCAGACATTCAAAATAAGGAAATGGGTTACAATAATATTTATTATAGGGTCTCCATTCATGCCAGACATTCAAAATAAGGTAATGGGTTACAATAATATTTATTATAGGGTCTCCCTTCATGTCAGACATTCAAAAAAAGGAAATGGGTTACAATAATATTTATTATAGGGTCTCCATTCATGTCAGACATTCAAAAAAAGGAAATGGGTTACAATAATATTTATTATAGGGTCACCATTCATGCCAGACTTTCAAAAAAAGGAAATGGGTTACAATAATATTTATTATAGGGTCTCCATTCATGCCAGACATTCAAAATAAAGTAATGGGTTACAATAATATTTATTATAGGGTCTCCATTCATGCCAGACATTCAAAATAAGGAAATGGGTTACAATAATATTTATTATAGGGTCTCGATTCATGCCAGACATTCAAAATAAGGTAATGGGTTACAATAATATTTATTATAGGGTCTCCATTCATGTCAGACATTCAAAAAAAGGAAATGGGTTACAATAATATTTATTATAGGGTCCCCATTCATGCCAGACTTTCAAAAAAAGGAAATGGGTTACAATAATATTTATTATAGGGTCTCCATTCATGCCAGACATTCAAAATAAGGTAATGGGTTACAGTAATATTTATTATAGGGTCTCCATTTATGCCAGACATTCAAAATAAGGAAATGGGTTACAATAATATTTATTATAGGGTCTCCATTCATGCCAGACATTAAAAATAAGGTAATGGGTTACAATAATATTTATTATAGGGTCTCCATTCATGCTAGACATTCAAAATAAGGAAATGGGTTACAATAATATTTATTATAGGGTCTCCATTCATGCCAGACATTCAAAAAAAGGAAATGGGTTACAATAATATTTATTATAGGGTCTCCATTCATGTCAGACATTCAAAAAACAGAAATGGGTTACAATAATATTTATTATAGGGTCTCCATTCATGCCAGACATTCAAAAAAAGGAAACGGGTTACAATAATATTTATTATAGGGTCTCCATTCATGCCAGACATTCAAAAAAAGGTAATGGGTTACAATAATATTTATTATAGGGTCTCCATTAATGTCAGACATTCAAAAAAAGGAAATGGGTTACAATAATATTTATTATAGGGTCTCCATTCATGCCAGACATTCAAAAAAAGATAATGGGTTACAATAATATTTATTATAGGGTCTCCATTCATGTCAGACATTCAAAAAAAGGAAATGGGTTACAATAATATTTTTTATAGGGTCTCCATTAATGCCAGACATTCAAAATAAGGAAATGGGTTACAATAATATTTATTATAGGGTCTCCATTTATGCCAGAAATTCAAAATAAGGTAATGGGTTACAATAATATTTATTATAGGGTCTCCATTCATGTCAGACATTCAAAATAAGGTAATGGGTTACAATAATATTTATTATAGGGTCTCCATTCATGCCAGACATTCAAAAAAAGGTAATGGGTTACAATAATATTTATTATAGGGTCTCCATTCATGTCAGACATTCAAAAAAAGGAAATGGGTTACAATAATATTTAGTATAAGGGTCTCCATTCATGTCAGACATTCAAAAAAAGGAAATGGGTTACAATAATATTTATTATAGGGTCTCCATTCATGCCAGACATTCAAAATAAGGAGATGGGTTACAATAATATTTATTATAGGGTCTCCATTCATGCCAGACATTCAAAATAAGGTAATGGGTTACAATAATATTTATTATAGGGTCTCCATTCATGTCAGACATTCAAAAAAAGGAAATGGGTTACAATAATATTTATTATAGGGCCTCAATTCATGCCAGACATTCAAAAAAAGGAAATGGGTTACAATAATATTTATTATAGGGTCTCCATTCATGCCAGACATTCAAAAAAAGGAAACGGGTTACAATAATATTTATTATAGGGCCTCCATTCATGCCAGACATTCAAAATAAGGTAATGGGTTACAATAATATTTATTATAGGGTCTCCATTTATGTCAGACATTCAAAATAAGGTAATGGGTTACAATAATATTTATTATAGGGTCTCCATTCATGCCAGACATTCAAAAAAAGGAAATGGGTTACAATAATATTTATTATAGGGTCTCCATCGATGCCAGACATTCAAAATAAGGTAATGGGTTACAATAATATTTATTATAGGGTCTCCATTCATGCCAAACATTGAAAAAAAGGAAATGGGTTACAATAATATTTATTATAGGGTCTCCATTTATGCCAGACATTCAAAATAAGGTAATGGGTTACAATAATATTTATTATAGGGTCTCCATTCATGCCAGACATTCAAAATAAGGAAATGGGTTACAATAATATTTATTATAGGGTCTCCATTCATGCCAGACATTCAAAATAAGGTAATGGGTTACAATAATATTTATTATAGGGTCTCCATTCATGTCAGACATTCAAAATAAGGAAATGGGTTACAATAATATTTATTATAGGGTCTCCATTCATGCCAGACATTCAAAAAAAGGAAATGGGTTACAATAATATTTAATCTAGGGTCTCCATTCATGTCAGACCTTCAAAAAAAGGAAATGGGTTACAATAATATTTATTATAGGGTCTCCATTCATGCCAGACTTTCAAAAAAAGGAAATGGGTTACAATAATATTTATTATAGAGTCTCCATTCATGCCAGACATTCAAAATAAGGTAATGGGTTACAATAATATTTATTATAGGGTCTCCATTCATGCCAGGCATTCAAAATAAGGTAATGGGTTACAATAATATTTATTATAGGGTCTCCATTCATGGCGGACATTCAAAATAAGGAAATGGGTTACAATAATATTTATTATAGGGTCTCCATTCATGCCAGACATTAAAAATAAAATAATGGGTTACAATAATATTTATTATAGGGTCTCCATTCATGCCAGACATTAAAAAAAGGAAATGGGATACAATAATATTTATTATAGGGTCTCCATTCATGCCAGACATTCAAAATAAGGTAATGGGTTACAATAATATTTATTATAGGGTCTCAATTCATGTCAGACATTCAAAAGAAGGAAATGGGTTACAATAATATTTATTATAGGGTCTCCATTCATGCCAGACATTCAAAAAAAGGTAATGGGTTACAATAATATTTATTATAGGGTCTCCATTCATGCCAGACATTCAAAATAAGGTAATGGGTTACAATAATATTTATTATTGGGTCTCCATTCATGTCAGACATTCAAAAAAAGGAAATGGGTTACAATAATATTTATTATAGGGTCTCCATTCATGCCAGACTTTCAAAAAAAGGAAATGGGTTACAATAATATTTATTATAGGGTCTCCATTCATGCCAGACATTCAAAAAAAGGAAATGGGTTACAATAATATTTATTATAGGGTCTCCATTCATGCCAGACATTCAAAATAAGGTAATGGGTTACAATAATATTTATTATAGGGTCTCCATTCATGTCAGACATTCAAAAAAAGGAAATGGGTTACAATAATATTTATTATAGGGTCTCCATTCATGTCAGACATTCAAAAAAAGGAAATGGGTTACAATAATATTTATTATAGGGTCTCCATTCATGCCAGACATTCAAAAAAAGGTAATGGGTTACAATAATATTTATTATAGGGTCTCCATTCATGCCAGACATTCAAAATAAGGTAATGGGTTACAATAATATTTATTATAGGGTCTCCATTCATGCCAGACATTCAAAATAAGGAAATGGGTTACAATAATATTTATTATAGGGTCTCCATTCATGCCAGACATTCAAAATAAGGTAATGGGTTACAATAATATTTATTATAGGGTCTCCATTCATGCCAGACATTAAAAAAAAGGAAATGGGTTACAATAATATTTATTATGTGGTCTCCATTCATGCCAGACATTCAAAATAAGGTAATGGGTTACAATAATATTTATTATAGGGTCTCCATTCATGTAAGACATTCAAAAAAAGGAAATGGGTTACAATAATATTTATTATAGGGTCTCCATTCATGCCAGACATTCAAAATAAGGAAATGAGTTACAAACTCTAATGATTCTGGAGAAAGATCACCATAACCATATCTTCTGAAAGTACATTACTCAGTGTACTTGTAAAATATAGAACTCAGTGTACTTGTAATATATAGAAAGGAAAGTCGTAATTCTGTTTGTGTATGTGTTTGTTTTGTTAAAATTAAGAAATTACAAAAGATACATTTATAAACCTTACCACATTGGATTCAGTGTGACCCCGAACAGATTATGGTAAAGACAATATCGTAATATTTAATATCTTGGGGTCATTAAAGACACAATTAGTGCATGAGCGTAACGATTATTCTTACTGGTAGTTGTTTCAAAGACAACACTGAAATTAGGTCAAACAACTTTCATTTACTTTCTTTCTTTTTTTTTCTTTTTTTTTCTTTTTATTATATCAAACCAGTTGTGAGAGAGAGAGAGAGAGAGAGAGAGAGAGAGAGAGAGAAAAGAGAGAGAGAGAGAGATGCAGGGGGAGATAGATTGAGAAAGAGAGGGAGAGAGAGGGAGAGATAGGGAGAGAAAGAGTAGTTCTAAAAGAAAGATGTTTCACAAACTTTTTGATACTTTTGTTATCCATGCCACTGAACAATGCCAGGTAGCCCCTTTTTTATGCGGCATTTACCCTGGGCAGGTTGAGCCGGTTTTCTCCAAATGAGGAAGTTTCTAGCGAATATAAAATTCACAAGCGATCCCCAGATGCATGCATAACCCGGTGAGGGAAGATGACGACGTTAGTTTTGCTGTTCTCCTACATACAGCGCCGGGTGGCCCTGGTAGTAATTAAAGTATGTTTTCTCAAACACAATCCCACACATTTGTTTTTTGGGGAATTCACTCATTTTGTGTGGCTCACCATTTCGAACAGCACAAGTTGATGGAACATTTTGTTATGTTAGTTTGTTGAAGTGGCTCAAAAGTAGAGACAGCGCTCTTTAATTTGTTGAGGTCATCAGTCAGATGTCGTTTGCTTTTATGACGTTATTGTATACCTGTTAAAGGTATTAGTCATTCTAAATCCGTTTCACTATTGAACGATTGTTAAATTTAGAAAATTAGACACACCTTATTTATCTACCTCCCACAGTTGTAACGATGTGACACAAGGTCGGAAAGTGGGATTTGAAAAGCCAGCGCCCGAGAATTTGAGCACTCTGGCCTACAAAAAATGCCTGGGCAGCGCCGTCGGCATTCCCCGGTAGGGGCGCCTCAGGCAGTAAGCAATAAACTTACTCTTCTCCAAAGAGGGGAGGCAAAGCCTGGGAGGGTGGACCTCCTAGAACTGCACAGGACAAACCCATAGACTGGCATAAATCAAGCCCCGAAGGCCAAGACAATACCGGTTTATAGGGTCTAGTATCTATAGGAACAGATACTACACTTTGATTTTGGCCAAAAGGCCAAGAAAGAAAATTAGACACACTATCTATGCACTGAAAAATGTCATCTAGCAACGAATATGAAAGTTCAGAAATAAGTTTGTAGCAATAACAACTATCCGCTCCGATGCATGATAAAAATTGAAAAAATTAATTGGTTCTGCTTACCGACAAATGGCATCGAGTTCATATTTTGACCATGCATGTATATTTTTTTTCATTACATCTTCCAATTTGAAGTCTGCTGGCTGCAAGAGGTTTACACATCGTGAAGTTTTAAATTGAATGTCGCTGTCAGAACAATGCCCATTGATTCCTGAAAAAGAAAAATTATGACTAATTCTTTAAAATGTTAGCGTTTGTTATATGTTACACGTCATACATTAGCATTTCCACGAATTACGTCCCTTGAATCAATTTCAAGTTATCTCCCCATAACTATACTGAATCTTCAATTTTTTCCTACGAAAAAGACTCGTACATGGGAATTGCGTAGTGCAAGATTGGAAATCGAGGCACATTCTTTTTCTTGGCCTTGTGCTTTCTCGGCCTTTTGGCCAAGAGCAAAGTGTAGTATCTGTTTCGATGGATACTGCACCCTATAGACTGGTGTCGTCTTGGCCTTCGGGGCTTGATTTACGCCTGTCTATGGGTCTGTCCTGTGCACTTCTAGGAGATCCACCCTCCCAGGCTTTGCCTTCTCACCCTTTGAGAAGTGGTTAGTTTATTTCTAATCGCCTGAGGCACCCCTACCGGGGAATGCCGATGGGGCTTCTCAGGCATTTTTTGTAGGCCAGAGTGCTCAAATTCTCGGGTGCTGGCTTTTCAAATCCCACTTTCCGACCTTGTGTCACATCTTACCGCTGTGGGAGGTAATAAATAAATTGTGCTGGCCAAACTCTTCATTTTTACATGGTTTCACATGCTGACACGTTGTCGTCATATTTAACTTCTGGGTAGTTGAGATAGGGACAGCTAGCTATTTCAGCATGGCAATTTATCTATACAAGTATGTCGTATATAATTTTACACACCCAAGTATTTTCCGTGTTTATTCAGACAATATATCTATTTTCGACTGTGTTTAGGAACTGTTAACGTAGACAGTTTCCTGGTAATTAAATCTGTTTAAATTTCACCTCTTCCCCATTTTTGTCTATCATGTACTATCATGTTCCGCATAAAGGGTAGGGTTTAAAACATCTTCCGTGAGAGAATAAATTTCTATTTATTGATGTAAATGCGGTCGTCATCTTATTGGCACAGCCTTCGTTATCGTTGTTATTCCCCGTTTGTTTCTGACCTTCGTGAGTACCCAAGAAAATACTTATCCAATATGGCCGCACTCGTGATGGAGAAGGTGTCTACCATATACGTTGTAAACTACAGTATCTAATATTCAAGTTGTATACCCGGCATAAAGACAGAAATGAATACAATGAATGACTACAATATTCGAATGTGTTTGAATCCGATAAATGTGAGAAAGTGTGACAAAGTAGCCGGGGCCGACGGGGATCGGGTACCCTAGTGACGTGCTAGTACGCATCTTAGTGATGATGCTAGACCCTACGTAGAACGAAGTGGTGATATAAAACTAGTACATATATTCGACATGAATCGGTTATCGAAACAAGGTTGTATCAGGCGTCGACATGTCTACGAAAAGTCATGTAATGGTCAGTTTTGATAATCGTTGAAAAACATGGTTATAAAACAGATGTACCAAGGATTTGGGCAAAATCTTTTATCACCAAAAAATCAAATAAAAAGTCAACACTTAAGAGATCGTGAGCGAGCAAGATAATCATCTAACCCCGTCCTCATTACTTGAGGCAGATGAATGATGACCACATGGAGAGAAAACCAATAATAATTGTTTTTTTATGATAGCGATAAAATCAGAAAGGGAAATCCCATTTATTTGTATCGTTGAAAGAGGCGCGCGCCGCCCCAAACCCCTGAGAGAGGAAGAAAACGCAGAGAAAGGGGGGAGTGTAGCGATGGGGATTTTTAGTCAGAGAAAGTCAGTTAGTCAGAACCAGGACAGAGAACGAACTGGACGGCGAACCGGGTACATGTGCCGTTCGACTATGAACAGAGAGCCGGACAAACTCCCATCGTTTTCTTTAGATGAGTTAGTTCAACTTGAGACTAAATACGATCGTAAATGGATTCGCACACACACATAGAGAGACAACGAAATAGCTTAGCGCCAAAGACATTTACCATACAATAGACATTAATTCAATGTAACATCAATTCTTTTCTTTTATTGTTATTAATAATTACTATTTCATACAAAAAGACCCGATCGAGTTGTTGACGATTATTCCTTTCGCTTTGTTCTGCTTAAATAATTTTTGGTTTCACAGAGTCAGACGATTGCTATCACTCAGTAATCGTTTGCTGATATAAACAGTTTCAACGTGGACGAGAAGTGATATCGACGAAGTCATCATCACTATCGTCGTCATCCTGGCCTAGAGGAATTTCGACCGACATATTTTTTATTGCCACTACGACGAGCGACTGAAGAGTGTTCACGGTCTGGCAAGATCTCTGTGTAGAGAACCAGATGCGTAAGCAGCGAGACAGAGACACAAGTGGGGTACCGTGTTATATATGGTTCCATGATGCAGAATCGAGTGGGGTACCCGTTATGTGGCACCGCGACCAGGATATCAAACACCTGTGCATGAGTGGCCAACGATCCCCACGGGGTCAGAGAGAGGCGTGTGGTGTCCTGTTACAAAAGTAGTGTTGCAAAAGATGACTCATCTGTGGAAGAAAATTTGGCCTGTTAACAAAATCAACATTAATTTAAATGTACTTTCCACTGAGTTTTTCGCCCCAGTGAACTATTGTGGTCTCCACGGATCCCTGCAGAAGATGTTTATTTACTCCTCGCGGAGTTAGGCACAAGACCAGTTTTATCTTACTCCCACAAGTAAGATGTGACCCACGATCTGGTCGAGCAAGTGGGGTTAAAAGCCAGCGCTCGAGAGGTGAGCACTCTGGCCATTTAAAAATTGCCTGGGCAGCCTCGTCGGCATTCCCCGGTAGGGGCGCCTCAGACAGTAAGCAATAAACTTACTCTTCCCCAAAGAGGGGAGGCGAAGCCTGGGAGGGTGGACCTCCTAGAACTGCACAGAACAGGCGTGCAGTATCCATCAAAACAGATACTACACTTTGATCTTAGCCAAAAGGCCGAGAATAAAGATGTTTTAACATGGAAAAGTCGACATACTCTGTTGGTGCTGCTATTTTATATGCCAATAAATTTGAATTTGACCTTTATCTTACTTTAAATCACTCAATCATCATATTGTTTTGTCTCTTTTTCTTCGTAGTATGTTACATATTTATGTGATTGTTTTTGTATGTGTGTGAATGTGTACGTGTGTGTAGATGTTCACGCACGTACTGGTACTCCTCTTCCAACCAGTTTTGAAATATTCTTTTTAAATACATTGCATAAAAGAACTACAAAAATAAACACATAACATAATAGCAGATATAGTGAAAATTCTACACCTGATCAAAGAATTGCTGTAATTTATTACGAGCAAATATATATCGTTTGTAATATCATCAGTAAAATATGTATCGTTTGTAATATAATCATTAAAATATATACTGTTTGTAATATCATCAGTAAAATATGTATTGTTTGTAATATCATTAGTAAAATTTATATTGTTTGTAATATTATCAGTAAAATATAATTTCTGTTTAATATCATCAGTAAAATATATATTGCTTGTAATACCATTAGTAAAATATATACTGTTTGTAATATCATCAGTAAAATATATATTGGTTGTAATATAATCATTAAAATATATACTGTTTGTAATATAATCAGTAAAATATATATTGTTTGTAATATCATCAGTAAAATATATATTGTTTTTAATATCATCAGTAAAATATATATTGTTAATAATATTATCAGTAAAATATATATTGTTTGTAATATCATTAGTAAAATATATATTGTTTGTAATATCATCAGTAAAATATATATTGTTTTTAATATCATCAGAAAAATATATATTGGTTGTAATATTATCAGTAACATATATATTGTTTATAATATCATCAGTAAAATATATATTGTTTGTAATATCATTAGTAAAATATATATTGTTTGTAATATCATCAGTTAAATATATATTGTTTTTAATATCATCAGTAAAATACATATTGTTTGTAATATCATCAGTAAAATATATATTTGTAATATCATCAGTAAAATATATTTTGTTTGTAATATTATCAGTGAAATATATATTGTTTTTAATATCATCAGTAAAATATATATTGTTTGTAATATCATCAGTAAAATATATATTGTTTATAATATCTGTTGTGAAGTTGTCCAACAGTAAATAATAAATAAACGAAGTCAAGTCGAGGGTTGGTTTAACAAGTGTATTAACAATGTAAGAAATTGACTAGCACTTGGCTAGACAGTTATAAGACTGTGCTTTGTCTTCAGTGTCTCTGGTGACTCGCACTATTTATAGTGACAACCGGTGTAGTTTCTCCTGTGTAAGAACGGCCGGTGTAACACCCCCCCCCCCTTTGTAAAATGATCTCATATTTCCCGGCCATCCTTGCCTTTTAGTGCAATTTAAAAAATATTTTTTCAAGCTAAAAACTTGATATAAAGTAAATAATTAGTCTACCACTAACTCTATGTTCGAGTGACAAGTCCACCTCCTAAAACTGCCTACTCTTGAACGTGTCGTACCATTAACTTTAAATCTGAGTGACAAGGCACCCCCTAAAAAGCTCCCTTAACCCTAACACTAAGTCCAAATGGCAACCTGTATCCAAAACAAAGCCCCTTCCTTAACCTTATCACTAACCCTAAGTCCAAGTAGCAAGGCCCCAATCCTACAAAAAGCCTATTAAAACCACACATAAGTTTAAAAAAGAAAATTTTAAAAAAAAGAAGCAGACCCCCATAAAGAAAAACACACAAGATTTATTTCCCATAGAAAAAAAATTGATTAACTGTCCTAAAACGCTAGAACGGCCCGGAAATGGTGAATTATTTTACATTAAATTTATATGAAACTAATCTCCCACTCTAAATTCTAAAATAATTTTTTTTTCTTTCTGCTTAGTTTTCAGGGTGTTCACACTTAATTGCCTTTAGTCCTACCACTAATCCTCTTAAAACTACACATAATAGTCCAAAAAAAAAAAAAAAAAAAGAAAAGAAAAGAAAACACCAGAAAAACGCACAGGATTTATCTCTCATAGAAAAAAATGATTAACTACCTTAAAACACTAGAATGGCTCTGAAATGTGAGATTATTTTACATTTTTTCGAGAGGTTAAGTCTAATGTTTCGGTTGGTTGTATTTAATAGGTATTGCTTTCATTTGATTAATTTTTATTTACCACAAGATGACATTACATTTGTAAGGATTTTTCACTTATTCAAAGGCTGCAGTTTTAGTTATTTCTTCTTCTTCTTCTTCTTCTTCTTCTTCTTCTTCTATTCACTTAAAGTCATTTTTCCCTTGTTCAGGAGTCAGACGTTTTCTGATATCATGCAAAGTTATACACTGTGAAATTTGACTTCTGGAGAGATAACACACTGAAGAGCAAATTTTCTAATTTCCAACAAATTGGTCATAATTCGATGGCTAATTGTGCTACCAAAATAAATAAAATTGGTATTGTTTATGTTTTGCAAAGATCCGAGTGGCCGCATTAAAACTTTTTACATATAATGAAAATAAAATTTTGGTTTGGGATACTGTTGTGAAGTTGTTCCACAGTAAATAATAAATAAAGAAAGTCAAGTTGAGGGTTGGTTTAACAAGTGTATTAACAAAGTAAGAAACTGACTAGCTCTTGGCTAGACAGTTACAAGACTGTGCTTTGTCTATTTATAGTGACAACCGGTGTAGTTTCTCCTGTGTAAGAACGGCCGGTGTAACACCCCCCTTTGAAAATATCCCCTCTGGGGATTAAGAACGTTTTTGTTGTTTTTTTCGTTCGTGCTTATGATAAATTCGTCCACCTCTGCCTTACTCTTAATTTCATCAAGCGTTACTGGCAGTTCTCTTATTGTGTCACATAACGTATTTTTTACTTCAGCTTCCGCTTGAATGGCTGCTATCACCATATCCTAGAATGGTTCTGTCTGCTTAGGTATCAACCTTGATAACCCGTCTGCATGACCAAATTTCTTAGTTGGTACATACTCCATTTGAAAATTGTAGTTAAGAAGAATGGTACCCCATCTTTGGAGTCTATTCGCAGTGTGTTGTGGTAGTCCCTTTTTCGATCCGAAAATCGTTAATAAGGGTTTGTGGTCTGTTTCTAACAGAAATTGTCTACCGTGCAGGAAACGATGAAATTTCTTTACCGCGAATATAATGCTTAGAGCCTCTTTCTCAATTTGAGAGTATTTTTTTTCGGCAGGTAGAAGTGTTCGGGATGCATGGGCTATGGGTTTTAATTTTCCATCATCCATTTTGTGCAATATGCATGTTCCTATACCATAGTTGCTGGCATCGCTTGCAACTACAATATCGCGCTTGGGATTATAATGTGCCAGAAACAAGTCAGACGTTAAGATATCTTTAATTTTCTGAAACGATTCTTCACACTCTTGCGTCCAGACCCATTTTTGGTCCTTCTTTAACAGTTCATTTAAGGGTGATCTTAGTTTATGAATGTTTGGTACGAACACATTGTAGTAATTCGCCAACCCTAAGAAGCTTTGTAGGGATGCAGTATTTTCTGAAGCAGGCATGTTCCTTATCGCCATTGCCCTATCTGGGTCTGGCCTTCTTCCTTGCTCATCGATGATTTGCCCTAAGTATTTTATTTTTTCCATGAAAAAAGTACATTTCTCATCTTTGATTTTAAACCCATAATCCTGGATTTTTTTGAATACTTGGTTTACATGAGTCTTGTGTTGTTCTTTGCTAACGCTGTTTATTAACACATCGTCCAGGTACCCTACTGCGAAATCCATCCCATTTAACATCATGTCCATAACTTGTTGAAAAATCGCAGGGGCGACCTTCACCCCAAAAGGAAGTCGGTTAAATTTGTATAATCCCTTATGGGTATTGATACATAGTAGTTTTGAACACTCTTCATCGACAGGTATTTGAAGATAAGCGTCGCTGAGATCGATTTTAGAAAAATATTTTCCTCCACTCAGTTTCGCAAATATTTCTTCAGGGCTTGGAAGAGGGTAATGGTGATCTTTTAATGCCTTGTTCAAGCCTGTGGAAAAGTCGGCACAAACCCGAATCTCCTTGTTCTTTTTCTTAACATAAACTGTAGGTGAAGCCCACTCACTGTGATCAATTTTTGAAATGACAGCCATGTTCTCGAGTCTTTCTAATTCACCGTCTATTTGCTCTATAGCGGCGTATGGAACATTTCTTTTCTTTCTGAGCACAGGTAGTTCATTTGTATTGACTTCAAACTTCGCTACCGCTTTTGTACACCTTCCAAGACCGCCTGAAAATACGTCCGGAAAATTTTCTTTTAATTTCCTCTTGAGTTTTTCTGTCTCCACATTCGAATCCTCAACCTTTTGGCAAAAGGAGCTTAAAGGCAGATCCCATAGGCTAAACTTTTCAATCAGATCAGTTCCAAAAAGGTTATTCGATTTTCGCATAACAAAAATGTTGGCTTTTACGGTCTTATTCTGGAAAGAAATATTCGTCAATAATTCCCCTTCGAAGGTTATTTTTTCACCACTGACGCTTCTCGCCGTTTTTTGTGATTTGATCATAGTGGGTCTCCCAAGCTTCTTCCATGTCTGTACATTAATGATGGAAATGTCAGACCCACTATCAAGCTGTAGTCTTACTTTTTTTTTAAGCATTTTGACCTGTACATATTTCCGGATATTTTGTTCTTCAGGTTCAATTTTTGTCAGTTTAATAGCTGTCTTTCTACCAGATTTTTTTCCTACAACGTGATGCCTTATGTCCTTTCTGGTGGCAGTTGTCACATTGTTTGAATATGTAGGGACACTCATTGTACCAATGGTTATCTCCACACCTCCAACACGGTCCAGATGGATCTTTTCCATGTTTTTCTCTGGTTATTCATTGAAGTCAATTTTTTCTTCTGATGGATTTTTTTAATGTGCACACTCCGTTTTCCTCTATGTCACGACTGTCCTGTTTCAACGCAACAAAATGTTCACAGTCTGCCGCTAAGTTTTGTATTGTTAGACATGGCTCATTTTCGAGTTTATTTAAAACACGACGTCTGATTTCAGAGTCTTTATTTAAGACCAGACCTTGCAAGAATATTAGACATTTAAAATTATCTGATGATAATTCCTCTAATTTAAAATCGTCGCAAAGTTTATTTACTATACTTGCATACGTAATGTAGTCGTCTTCCTCTCTTCTAGTGACATTCATACACTTATATCTCCTGTGGAAAAGAGAAGTTTTTCTAGAAAACAGTTCTGTTAGTAAAGTAACTGCCTCCTGGAAGTTCAACTCACTGGTCTTTTTTGGAAGGATAAAATTCACGAACTTTGTATGCTCGGCAGCTCCTAATTTTCTTAGCAAAAATCTAACTTTTTTAGAGTCTGTCCATGTACTGCAGTCCGATACAAAAATATCCTCATATCTTCTATAGAAGTGAGCAAAAGTGACATCGTCTTCTGGATTATAATTGAAAATTTCGATAGCGCTCCACACAGCCGTCTGGGAGAATGCATTATGATTCTCGTTTGCTTTCGTTAACTGTGTTGCCTCCAGAAATTTTCTCTGTTCCTCCTGTGTTTTTATCAAGAGTTCTTGGAAGTGGAAACACTGTTGTAGCAGTTTTTCTTGGAATCTTTCTTCTCGTTCAGCATGCATTTTTCTTTCGGCTTTTTGCTGTTCCAACGACTCTCTTTTAAATTTCTCCTCAATTTCAACTTGTTTTCTTTGAAGTTCCATTTGTTGTTCAACGTGCTGTCTTTGTAATGCAACATTTTGTTCCGTTTGGAATTTAAGTAATTGAAAAAGAGAATCTTTGAATTCAGTGTCCATCATTCACGAATTCAAGTTATGCACCACACAATTTACACTCGTAAAAATAAATCAGTTTTCCCCACAACGTGCTTAATATAATTAGTTTGCTCAACTAATACACAAAACAAGAAATATATTATTCCTTAATAAAAAAAATTCAATCCCAGTTCTTTTGTTTGAAAAAAACAAAACTAAGAATTTTTTTTTTATATCTGTACGTAGTTTTACAAAACCAAGTCCGTCGCTATAAGCCTGATAAGACTAGTTTTATGGGAAATCTTTTTAACCCCTTTTCATTTTGAAAAAATGCGACTTGCTTATTTAACAGTTCTTTGTTAGAAGCACAAATGACTTACGCGAATATATTTTTTTACTGTCCGTCCTTTGCTCTCGACAATTCTGTGGTAGACCGTTTTAATAAATAGTCAATCCGGATCTTGCTAAAATATCAGATGTTGTCCTAATAATAACGACAAACTTACACAATATCTGTAATAGTTGATGCGGATAACATTTATCTTAACGAGTCAGTGAAACTTGAAGAGAAAAAAAATAAAGGTATCAGTGTATTCAACTATTTCAATAATTGAAAATGTCTTTCGCGTTTTCTAGTTTTCGATTTTTGGTTGCAAGTTTTAGGTTTGTATTTTTTTTTCGCTTAACTACTCAGTAGTTAATTTGCTGTTAATCCTTGCGAATCCAAATATCTGACAGAAATGGGTTTTTTCCGTAAAGATCTTGCGAATCACTTTGGGTGATTTTTTTTTTCAGTGAAATCGTTTCGATTCCTCGTCGCCAATCTGTTGTGAAGTTGACAAAGAGTAAATAATAAATAAAGGAAGTCAAGTCGAGGGTTGGTTTAAGAAGTGTATTAACAATGTAAGAAATTGACTAGCACTTGGCTAGACAGTTACAAGACTGTGGTTTGTCTTCTTCCGTGTCTCTGGTGACTCGCACTATTTATAGCGACACATGTGTAGTTTCTCCTGTGTAAGAACGGCCGGTGTAACAATATCATCAGTAAAATATATGTAATTTTTAATATCATCAGTAAAATATGCATTGTTTGTAATATGATCAGTAAAATATATATATTTTTTAATATCATCAGTAAAATTTATATTGCTTGTAATATCATCAGTAAAATTTATGTTGTTTGTAATATCACCAGTAAAATATATATTGTTTGTAATATCATCAGAAAAATATGTATTGTTTGTAATATCATCAGTAAAATATATATTGTTTGTAATATGATCAGTGAAATATATATAGTTTATAATATAATCAGTAAAATATATATTGTTTGTAATATGATCGGTGAAATATATATTGTTTGTAATATCATCAGTAACATATATATTGTTTGTAATATAATCAGTAACATATATATTGTTTGTAATATCATCAGTAACATATATATTGTTTGTAATGTAATCAGTAAAATATATATGGTTTATAATATCATCAGTAAAATATATATTGTTTGTAATATCATCAGTAAAATATATATTGTTGTTAATATCATCAGTAAAATATATATTTTTTGTAATATCATCAGTAAAATATATATTGTTTGTAATATCATCTGTAAAATACATATATATTGTTTGTAATATCAACAGCAATATATATATTTTTTGTAATATGTTCAGTAAAATACATATTGTTTGTAATATCATCAGTAACATATATATTGTTTGTAATATCATAATAAACATATATATTGTTATTAATATCATCAGTAAAATATATAGTGCTTGTAATATCATCAGTAAAATATATATTGTTTGTAATATCATCAGTAAAATATATATTTTTTGTAATATCTTCAGTAAAATACATATTGTTTGTAATATCATAATAAACATATATATTGTTATTAATATCATCAGTAAAATATATATTGTGTGTAATGTCATCAGTAACATATATATTGTTTGTCATATCATCCGTTAAATATATATTTTTTGTAATATCTTCAGTAAAATACATATTGTTTGTAATATCATCAGTAAAATATATATTGTTTGTAATATCATCAGAAACATATATATTGTTTGTAATATCATCGGTAAAATATATATTGTTTGTAATATCATAAGTAAAATATATATTGTTTGTAATATAAACAGTAAAATATATAGTGCTTGTAATATCATCAGTAAAATATATATTGTTTGTGATATCATCAGTAAAATACATATTGTTTGTAATATCATCAGTAAAATATTTATTGTTTGTAAGATAATCAGTAAAATATATATTGTTTGTAATATTATTACAAAAATATATATTGTATGTAATATCATCAGTAAAATATATATTGTTTGTAATATCATCAGAAACATATATATTGTTTGTAATATAAATAGTAAAATATATAGTGCTTGTAATATCATCAGTAAAATATATATTGTTTGTAATATCATCAGTAAAATATTTATTGTTTGTAAGATAATCAGTAAAATATATATTGTTTGTAATATTATTACAAAAATATATATTGTATGATATATCATAAGTAAAATATATATTGTTTGTAATATCATTAGTAAAATATATATTGTTTGTAATATAAATAGTAAAATATATAGTGCTTGTAATATCATCAGTAAAATATATATTGTTTGTAATATCATCAATAAAATATATATTGTTTGGAAGATAATCAGTAAAATAAATATTGTTTGTAATATTATTACAAAAATATATATTGTATGTAATATCATCCGTAAAATATATATTGTTTGTAACATCATCAATGACATATATATAGTTTGTAATATCATCAGTAAAATACATATTGTTTGTAATATAATTAGTAAAATATATATTGCTTGTAATATAATCAGTGAAATATATATTGTTTGTCATATCATCTGTAAAATATATATTGTTTGTAATATCATCAGTAAAATATATATTTTGTGTAATATCTTCAGTAAAATACATATTGTTTGTAATATCATAATAAACATATATATTGTTATTAATATCATCAGTAAAATATATATTGTGTGTAATGTCATCAGTAACATATATATTGTTTGTCATATCATCCGTAAAATATATATTTTTTGTAATATCTTCAGTAAAATACATATTGTTTGTAATATCATCAGTAAAATATATATTGTTTGTAATATCATCAGTAAAATATATATTGTTTGTAATATCCTTAGTAAAATATATATTGTTTGTAATATAAACAGTAAAATATATAGTGCTTGTAACATCATCAGTAAAATATATATTGTTTGTGATATCATCAGTAAAATATATATTGTTTGTAATATTATTAGTAAAATATATATTGTTTGTAATATCATCAGTAAAATATATATTGTTTCTAATATCATCAGTAACATATATATTGTTGGTAATATCATCAGTAAAATATATATTGTTTTTAATATCATCAGTAAAATATATATTGTTTGTAATATAATCAGTGAAATATATATTGTTTGTCATATCATTAGTAAAATATATATTGTTTGTAATATCATCAGTAAAATATATATTGTTTGTAATATAATCAGTAAAATATATATTGTTTCTAATATCATCAGTAACATATATATTGTTTGTAATATTATCAATGGAATATATATTGTTTGTAATATCATCAATATAATATATATTGTTTGTAATATCATCAGTAACATATATATTGTTTGTAATATAATCAGTAAAATACATGTTCTTGTTATATTATCAATAAAATATATATATTTTGTAATATCATCAGTAAAATATATATTCTTTGTAATATCATCAGTAAAATATATATTGTTTGTAATATCATCTGTAAAATACATGTTTTTGTAATATTATCAATGGAATATATATTGTTTGTAATATCACTAGTAAACAATATATTGTTTGTAATATGATCATTAAAATATATATCGTTTGTAATATCATCAGTAAAATATATATTGTTTGTAACATCATCAATGACATATATATAGTTTGTAATATCATCAGTAAAATACATATTGTTTGTAATATAATTAGTAAAATATATATTGCTTGTAATATAATCAGTGAAATATATATTGTTATTAATATCATCAGTAAAATATATATTGTTTGTAATATCATCAGTAAAATATATATTGTTTGTAATATCATCAGTAAAATATATATTTTTTGTAATATCTTCAGTAAAATACATATTGTTTGTAATATCATAATAAACATATATATTGTTATTAATATCATCAGTAAAATATATATTGTGTGTAATATCATCAGTAACATATATATTGTTTGTCATATCATCCGTAAAATATATATTTTTTGTAATATCTTCAGTAAAATACATATTGTTTGTAATATCATCAGTAAAATATATATTGTTTGTAATATCATCAGTAAAATATATATTGTTTGTAATATCATTAGTAAAATATATATTGTTTGTAATATAAACAGTAAAATATATAGTGCTTGTAACATCATCAGTAAAATATATATTGTTTGTGATATCATCAGTAAAATATATATTGTTTGTAATATTATTAGTAAAATATATATTGTTTGTAATATCATCAGTAAAATATATATTGTTTCTAATATCATCAGTAAAATATATATTGTTTCTAATATCATCAGTAAAATATATATTGTTTTTAATATCATCAGTAAAATATATATTGTTTGTAATATAATCAGTGAAATATATATTGTTTGTCATATCATTAGTAAAATATATATTGTTTGTAATATCATCAGTAAAATATATATTGTTTGTAATATAATCAGTAAAATATATATTGTTTCTAATATCATCAGTAACATATATATTGTTTGTAATATAATAAGTGAAATATATATTGTTTGAAATATCATCAGTTACATATATATTGTTTGTAATATAATCAGTAACATATATATTGTTTTTAATATCATCAGTAAAATATATATTGTTTGTAATATCATCAGTAACATATATATTGTTTGTAATATAATAAGTGAAATATATATTGTTTGAAATATCATCAGTTACATATATATTGTTTGTAATATCATCAGTAACATATATATTGTTTGTAATATAATCAGTAAAATACATGTTCTTGTAATATTATCAATAAAATATATATATTTTGTAATATCATCAATAAAATATATATTCTTTGTAATATAATCAGTAAAATATATATTGTTTGTAATATCATCTGTAAAATACATGTTTTTGTAATATTATCAATGGAATATATATTGTTTGTAATATCATCAATAAAATATATATTGTTTGTAATATCATCAGTAACATATATATTGTTTGTAATATAATCAGTAAAATACATGTTTTTGTAATATTATCAATGGAATATATATTGTTTGTAATATCACTAGTAAACAATATATTGTTTGTAATATGATCATTAAAATATATATTGTTTGTCATATCATCAGTAAAATATATATTGTTTATAATATCATCAGTAAAATATATATTTTTTGTAATATCATCAGTAAAATATATATTCTTTGTAATATCATCAATAAAATATATATTGTTTGTAATATCATCTGTAAAATATATATTGTTTGTAATATCATCAGTAAAATATATATTGTTTGTAATATCATCAGTCAATATATATTGTTGTTAATATCATCAGTAAAATATATATTCTTTGTAATATAATCAGTCAAATATATATTGTTTTTAATATCATCAGTAAAATATATATTGGTTGTAATATCACTAGTAAACAATAGATTGTTTGTAATATCATCAGTAAAATATATATTGTTTGTCATATCATCAGTAAAATATATATTGTTTGTCATATCATCAGTAAAATATATATTGTTTGTAATATCATCAGTAAAATATATATTTTTTTTGTAATATCATCAATAAAATATGTGTTGTTGGTAATATCATCAGTAAAATATATGTAATTTTTAATATCATCAGTAAAATATTCATTGTTTATAATATATTCAATAAAATATATATATTTTTTGATATCATCAGTAAAATTTATATTGTTTGTAATATACTCAGTAACATATATATTGTTGGTAATATCATCAGAAACATATATATTGTTTGTAATATCATCAGTAAAATATATATTTGTAATATCATCAGTAAAATATATATTGTTTGTAATATCATCAGTAAAATATATATTGTTTGTAATATTATCAGTAACATATATATTGTTTGTAATATCATCAGTAAAATATATATTGTTTGTAATATCATCAGTAAAATATATATTGTTTGTAATATCATCAGTAAAATATATATTGTTTGTAATATCATCAGTAAAATATATATTGTTTGTAATATCATCAGTAAAATATATATTGTTTTTAATATCATCAGTAACATATATATTGTTTGTGATATCATCAATGAAATATATATTGTTTGTAATATCATCAGTAAAATATATATTGTTTGTAATATCATCAGTAACATATATATTGTTTGTATTATCATCAGAAAAATATATATTGGTTGTAATATCGTCAGTAAAATATATATTGGTTGTAATATTATCAGTAAAATGTATAGTTTGTAATATCATCAGTAAAATATATATTGGTTGTAATATCATCAGTAAAAGGCATATTGTTTCTAATACTATCAGTTTAATATATATTGTTTGTAATATCATCAGTTACATATATATTGTTTGTAATATCATAAGTTTCATATATATCGTTTGTAATATCATCAGTAATATATATATTGTTTGTAATATCATCAGTAAAATATATATTGTTTATAATATCATCAGTAACATATATATTGTTTTTAATATCATCAGTGAAATTTATATTGGTTGTAATATCAGCAGTAAAATATATATTGTTTGTTATATTATCAGTAAAATATATATTATTTTTAATATCATCAGTAAAATACACATTGTGTTTAATATAATCGGTCAAATATATATATTTTATAATATCATCAGTAAAATACATATGTTTGTAATATAATCAGTAACATATATTGTTTGTTATATAATCAGTAACATATATATTGTTTTAAATATAATCAGTTACATATATATTGTGTTTAATATCATCAGTAAAATACATGTTTTTGTTATATTATCAATAAAATATATATTGTTTGTAATATCATCAGTAACATATATATTGTTTGTGATATCATCAATAAAATATATATTGTTTGTAATATCATCAGTAAAATATATATTGTTTGTAATATCATCAGTGAAATATGTATAGGTTGTAATATCATCAGTAAAATATATATTGTTTGTAATATCATAAGTAAAATATATATCATTTTTAATATCATCAGTGAAATTTATAGTGGTTGTAATATCAGCAGTAATATATATATTGTTTGTAATATCATCAGTTAAATATATATTATTTTTGATATCATCAGTAAAATACATATAGTTAGTAATATAATCGGTAAAATATATATATTTTTAAATATCATTAGTAAAATATATTTATGCGTTGTAATATCACTAGTAAAATATATATCGTTTGTAATATCATCCGTAAAATATATATTGTTTGTAATATCATTAGTAAAATATATATTGTTTGTAATATCATCAGTAAAATATACATAGTTTGTAATATCATTAGTAAAATATATATTGTTTATAATATCATCAGTAAAATATATATTGTTTGTAATATCATTAGTAACATATATATTGTTTGTAATATCATTAGTAAAATATATATTGTTTGTAATATTATCAATAAAATATATATAGTTTGTAATATCATCAGTAAAATATATATTGTTTATAATATCATCAGTAAAATATATATTGTTTGTAATATGATCAATAACATATATATTGGTTGAAATATCATCAGTAAACTATATATAGTTTGTAAAATCATCAGTAAAATATATATTGTTTATAATATCATCAGTAAAATATATATTGTTGATAATATTATCAGTAAAATATATATTGGTTGTAATATCACTAGTAAAACCATATATTCTTTGTAATATCATCAGTAAAATATATATTGTTTGTAATATTATCAGGAAAATATATATTGGTTTTAATATCATCAGTAAAATTTATATTGTTTGTAATATCATCCGTAAAATATATATCGGTTGTAATATCATAAGTAAAATATATATTGTTTGTAATATCATTA
This sequence comes from Sepiola atlantica, assembly GCA_963556195.1. Lineage (NCBI taxonomy): Eukaryota > Metazoa > Mollusca > Cephalopoda > Sepiida > Sepiolidae > Sepiola > Sepiola atlantica. The sequence goes on along the minus strand of OY744539.1, from coordinate 60,414,655 downwards.
GTAACATATATATTGTTTGTAATATCATTAGTAAAATATATATTGTTTGTAATATTATCAATAAAATATATATAGTTTGTAATATCATCAGTAAAATATATATTGTTTATAATATCATCAGTAACATATATATTGTTTGTATTATCATCAGAAAAATATATATTGGTTGTAATATCGTCAGTAAAATATATATTGGTTGTAATATTATCAGTAAAATTTATAGTTTGTAATATCATCAGTAAAATATATATTGGTTGTAATATCATCAGTAAAAGGCATATTTTTTCTAATACTATCAGTTTCATATATATTGTTTGTAATATCATCAGTTACATATATATTGTTTGTAATATCATAAGTTTCATATATATCGTTTGTAATATCATCAGTAATATATATATTGTTTGTAATATCATCAGTAAAATATATATTGTTTATAATATCATCAGTAACATATATATTGTTTTTAATATCATCAGTGAAATTTATATTGGTTGTAATATCAGCAGTAAAATATATATTGTTTGTTATATTATCAGTAAAATATATATTATTTTTAATATCATCTGTAAAATACACATTGTGTTTAATATAATCGGTCAAATATATATATTTTATAATATCATCAGTAAAATACATATGTTTGTAATATAATCAGTAACATATATATTGTTTGTTATATAATCAGTAACATATATATTTTTTTAAATATAATCAGTTACATATATATTGTGTTTAATATCATCAGTAAAATACATGTTTTTGTTATATTATCAATAAAATATATATTGTTTGTAATATCATCAGTAAAATATATATTGTTTATAATATCATCAGTAACATATATATTGTTTGTGATATCATCAATAAAATATATATTGTTTGTAATATCATCAGTAAAATATATATTGTTTGTAATATCATCAGTGAAATATGTATAGGTTGTAATATCATCAGTAAAATATATATTGTTTGTAATATCATAAGTAAAATATATATCATTTTTAATATCATCAATGAAATTTATAGTGGTTGTAATATCAGCAGTAATATATGTATTGTTTGTAATATCATCAGTTAAATATATATTATTTTTGATATCATCAGTAAAATACATATAGTTTGTAATATAATCGGTAAAATATATATATTTTTAAATATCATTAGTAAAATATATTTATGCGTTGTAATATCACTAGTAAAATATATATCGTTTGTAATATCATCCGTAAAATATATATTGTTTGTAATATCATTAGTAAAATATATATTGGTTGTAATATCACCAGTAAAATATATATTGTTTGTCATATTATCAGTAAAATATACATAGTTTGTAATATCATTAGTAAAATATATATTGTTTATAATATCATCAGTAAAATATATATTGTTTGTAATATCATTAGTAACATATATATTGTTTGTAATATCATTAGTAAAATATATATATTGTTTGTAATATTATCAATAAAATTTATATAGTTTGTAATATCATCAGTAAAATATATATTGTTTATAATATCATTAGTAAAATATATATTGTTTGTAATATGATCAATAACATATATATTGGTTGAAATATCATCAGTAAAATATATATAGTTTGTAAAATCATCAGTAAAATATATATTGTTTATAATATCATCAGTAAAATATATATTGTTGATAATATTATCAGTAAAATATATATTGGTTGTAATATCACTAGTAAAACCATATATTGTTTGTAATATCATCAGTAAAATATATATTGTTTGTAATATTATCAGGAAAATATATATTGGTTTTAATATCATCAGTAAAATTTATATTGTTTGTAATATCATCCGTAAAATATATATCGGTTGTAATATCATCAGTAAAATACATATTGTTTGTAATATCGGCAGTAAAATATACATCGTTTGTAATATCATCACTAAAATATATATTTTTTTTAATATCATCAGTAAAATTTATATTGTTTGTAATATCATCAGTAAAATTTATATTGTTTGTGATATCCTCAATAAAATATATATTGTTTGTAATATCATCGGTAAAATATATATTGTTTGTAATATCATAAGTAAAAAATATATTGTTTGTAATATCATCAGTAAAATATATATCGTTTGTAATATCATCAGTAAAATATATATTGTTTATAATATCATCAGTAAAATATATATTGTTTGTAATATCATTAATAACATATATATTGTTTGTAATATCATTAGTAAAATATATATTGTTTGTAATATTATCAATAAAATATATATAGTTTGTAATATCATCAGTAAAATATATATTGTTTATAATATCATCAGTAAAATATATATTGTTTGTAATATAATCAATAACATATATATTGGTTGAAATATCATCAGTAAAATATATATAGTTTGTAAAATCATCAGTAAAATATATATGGTTTATAATATCATCAGTAAAATATATATTGTTGATAATATTATCAGTAAAATATATGTTGGTTGTAATATCACTAGTAAAACCATATATTGTTTGTAATATCATCAGTAAAATATATATTGTTTGTAATATTATCAGGAAAATATATATTGGTTTTAATATCATCAGTAAAATTTATATTGTTTGTAATATCATCCGTAAAATATATATCGGTTGTAATATAATCAGTAAAATACATATTGTTTGTAATATCGGCAGTAAAATATACATCGTTTATAATATCATCACTAAAATATATATTTTTTTTAATATCATCAGTAAAATTTATATTGTTTGTAATATCATCAGTAAAATTTATATTGTTTGTGATATCATCAATAAAATATATATTGTTTGTAATATCATCAGTAAAATATATATTGTTTGTAATATCATCAGTAAAATATATATTGTTTGTAATATCATCAGTAAAATATATATCGTTTGTAATATCATCAGTAAAATATATATTGTTTGTAATATCATCAGTAAAATATATAGTGTTTGTAATATCATCAGTAAAATATATAGTGTTTGTAATATCATCAGTAAAATATATATCGTTTGTAATATCATCAGTAAAATATATATTGTTTGTAATATCATCAGTAAAATATATATTGGTTGAAATATCATCAGTAAAATTTATATTGTTTGTAATATCATCAGTAAAATTTATATTGTTTGTGATATCATCAATAAAATATATATTGTTTGTTATATCATCAGTAAAATATATATTGTTTGTAATATCATCAGTAAAATATATATTGTTTGTAATATCATCAGTAAAATATATATTGTTTGTAATATCATCAGTAAAATATATATTGTTTGTAATATCATCAGTAAAATATATATCGTTTGTAATATCATCAGTAAAATATATATTGTTTGTAATATCATCAGTAAAATATATAGTGTTTGTAATATCATCAGTAAAATATATATTGTTCATAATATCATCAATAAAATATATATTGTTTGTAATATCATTAATAACATATATATTGTTTGTAATATCATTAGTAAAATATATATTGTTTGTAATATTATCAATAAAATATATATAGTTTGTAATATCATCAGTAAAATATATATTGTTTATAATATCATCAGTAAAATATATATTGTTTGTAATATGATCAATAACATATATATTGGTTGAAATATCATCAGTAAAATATATATAGTTTGTAAAATCATCAGTAAAATATATATTGTTTATAATATCATCAGTAAAATATATATTGTTGATAATATTATCAGTAAAATATATGTTGGTTGTAATATCACTAGTAAAACCATATATTGTTTGTAATATCATCAGTAAAATATATATTGTTTGTAATATTATCAGGAAAATATATATTGGTTTTAATATCATCAGTAAAATTTATATTGTTTGTAATATCATCCGTAAAATATATATCGGTTGTAGTATCATCAATAAAATATATATTGTTTGTAATATCATCAGTAAAATATATATTGTTTGTAATATCATCAGTAAAATATATATTGTTTGTAATATCATCAGTAAAATATATATCGTTTGTAATATCATCAGTAAAATATATATTGTTTGTAATATCATCAGTAAAATATATAGTGTTTGTAATATCATCAGTAAAATATATAGTGTTTGTAATATCATCAGTAAAATATATATCGTTTGTAATATCATTAGTAAAATATATATTGTTTGTAATATCATCAGTAAAATATATATTGGTTGAAATATCATCAGTAAAATATATATTGTTTGTAATATCATCAGTAAAATTTATATTGTTTGTGATATCATCAATAAAATATATATTGTTTGTAATATCATCAGTAAAATATATATTGTTTGTAATATCATCAGTAAAATATATATTGTTTGTAATATCATCAGTAAAATATATAGTGTTTGTTATATCAATTAAGAAGCACAAGTATAATACAAGTAAATTTAGCAACATGATTAGAAATAGCAAATTTTTGGACAGTTGATCCCCCCTTTTTCAACCCCGAAACGCATTGACCCCTCTATAACCTTGCAGAATATTAGCAAGAAAAGAAAGACAAAGTAAAGATTTTGGGAACAGTCAAGGAATCAAAAACCTGGAAAAAAAAGATTATTTAACTAGATACTTATCGCAACGTTAATACATGGATTATCTCAGAAAGAGAAGGTTCAGGAATAAAAATAATTAATTTTGGTCTATTCACAGTCGGTAGCAGATATAAATATGTCTTAACTACAGACTTGTTTTTGTTAAGAGGTTGATATTTAGACGGCAATTCGTAAAGTCCAGTTTATCTTGTTTGTGCAGTAGTTTTGTATTGGAATTATTCGTTTCACTGGGTTCAAAATGAAGTTTGTCAGTTAGAGTTCGATATATATCAAAATGTGCATTACGAAAACCTCTAGCTCCCTGGTTGATCAGTGTCTCGATAGGTTGTAGATATGGATTTAGATCCGATATGTTTTAAGCCGTATCGGATTGGATGTGTTGCTTTTAGGCGGTGGCGAAAATAACTATTTGCATGCTGAGATGGATATAAATATTAGCTGTTGGTAGTGTGGAGGGGCAACGGATGCGGCAGGGGCGTAGCGAATCAAAGATGGGTGGACTGGTATGTATACATACCCACATTTATATATATATATATATATATATATATATATATATATATATATATAGAGAGAGATGTACACATACAGACACATACGTATATACACATACGTATATAAAATATACGCATATATACTACTGTGTAAATATATCATCTTACATTTTCTTTTTAAGTAGCTAACAGAATGAGGGTAAGCATATGGGTGATGGGAGCTTAGACGGTCATCGTCAGACTGTATGGCATTTATGGTTGAGGAAGTGAGTTGTTTATATTTTGCTGAGGTGAATAAGTTTATATGGGAGTGGGTAGATTAGAGGGATATGGAGGGAATTTGAAGAAAATGAGTGCTTGTCTTGATATTTTAACGGTCAAAGGCTAGAGTTATTGTTTTAAAGTTATCCTGAAAAATTTATTTTCAAAAAAACATCTTAGGGAAAGAATTATTTTCAAAAGATTTTTTCTTCACAAAATTTATTTTCTAATCCTTTCAAAAATAAGTTTACTTAAAGAAATTTTAATTTACAAAGATTGATAGTATTTGGAGTCTGTAAGTTCTTGTTAGTTTAGGCAGGTTTATGAGAAGTATCCTCTGCGGGGCAACAGGTCAGACCATGGTCGCACTAACCGTGAATTCAAGTATCAGATGCATAAGACAGCTAAATGCTCCTGGAGCGACCGATAAGTGAACATCGATATACACATCTCACACGCATGCATGTGGATACATATATATGGGGCTGCCATGTGGGATACTCTCTGACACAAGGTAGGCATGCATATATACACACTCGCACATATATATATATAGATACACACATACACAACATATATACATCCATATACACATACGTACGCACATACATACATATACATACATATATATATACATATATATATATACATATATATATATATACACACATACATATACATACATTCACATGCATATACATATTCATATATACACCTACATACAAATACACATACATACCCCCACTCACAGACACAGACACAGATACCAGAGAAAGTCTACACATGTATATATATGCGCACAAATATGCTGCCCCATCGGGCGTATATCTAAGTAAAAATTAGGGGGTGATAGAACTGCATTGGTAGGTGGACTAGCAGAGTTATTATCAATCAGTGGGAGGGTTACGGGATTATGTAATAGTTTAAGACAGGGTAAGGGTACTTTTGAATAGAAAATTCCACAAATCTCGTTTTTTTTATGATTACATGGGGGCAGAATTTACATATACAACACGTACACATACACACACATACACATACATATATGTATATATACACATATATACATATATACACACATATGCACACCTATATACACATACACAAACACATATCCTACATCTCTCATGGATATACAACACATATGCACACACACATACATACACACATATATATACATATACACATACATATACATACATATATACATATATATCCATCCATAAGAGATACAAGACACATACATATATAATGGTGGGGGTGTCTATTGGGGTTATAAGTTGGACGTATTTAAATTTCCTCTTATGGTAGCAGTATGAAATTATCTCATTTCTTGAGTTAACGATATTCTTCTCTCTTGCAGTGGTGATTATCATTAGTGCTTCAGAATTGCAAAGGTGGCAATGTTTTGCACCTGGGGTGTAAGATCTTGATTTTTTTAGGATTGACCATTTTAGAGAGAATTGGATATTATTTAAGTTAGAATATTTGACTATGTTTGTTAGGGAAGTTTTATTATTGGTGTTGTTGTTGAATGAATACATGTGGGAGGAGATGCGGTCTTTATTGATTGGGATGTAGAGCCTACGTAGGTGTATATAGCAGGTCTAGTTGTTCTATTAGTAATCAAGTTATCTCTGTTGTTTGGTGTTGTGGTGTTATAGGGATTGTTTGGTGCGTGTTTCTGGTGTTAGATAGTGGTAATTGTTAGAATGATGGAGATTCGTTGGTATTGTTGAGATTAGAGGTTTACTGGGATAATTTGGTTACAGTGCGTGCATAGACCACATCTTTATGTATGCATTTATTATTGAGTGGGCATAGATGCAGGTTATGTTGATTACAATTATTAGTGGGGCTGGAAGGGTAGTGATTGATTGGGCTTGTTTAATTTTTTCATTGTTAGTGGTTATTGTAGTCTGGGCCAAGTTCGACATTGTGGAGTAGGAGATCTTAATGGTGTTATTATTTCAGATAGTACTATATCTGTGTGGGTATTTAAATGAGTTTTCGATTTTTTTGAAGAATTCCTTAGGGATATTAGTTTTAACATTATTGTTGTATATATATGTATATATATATATATATATATATATATATATATATAGTATTTATACAAATTTATTTATTAATACAAATTTATTTATTATACAAATTTATTTATTTTATTTATACATTTTTGCAGCCATATTCCAGTCAAAGCTGTAAATCAACTTGACCTCTAAAAAAGTAAACACGTGATTCATTTAAAATAAGATTATTCTTTATTCTATTTTTTTCTTCTTTTTTTCCTATGAAGGTTTCTAGTTAAAAAATTGATTTGGAAAATTGAAAGTAAAAGAAGCATACATTTTACTAAAAAACATAAAATAGAGTTCCATACTAAACTTTCTACAATACTCATTACTCTAGATAGACAGGGAAGGATACAACTGTGGAATTTCGACGGGTCCCGCTTGTTGTTATTATTATTATTATTATTATTATTAT
>OY744539.1:60311834-60401834 GCA_963556195.1 Sepiola atlantica | reverse complement strand
CTTAGTTAGAATTGAACACTTTAGTTAGAATTAAACATCTTAGTTAGAATTAAACATCTTTTTTAGAATTGAACATAAGTTAGAATTGAACGCTCCATGTTGGAACTTCAGAGTGGTTTTGGATAAAATATTGATTGAGAGAAAATGAAAAAAAACTGTTTTATTACTACTTCTCTATCTATCTATCTCTATATATATATATATATATATATATATATATATATAATAGTTTTCTGAAACTTATTTAATTCAATTATATATATATATATATATAAATACATGAATGCATGCAAAATATTTTTTTATTTATCCTAACTATGTTTATATCAAAACACGTTAAACTTATTTAATTCAATTATACATATAAATATTTTCAAATGCATTATATATAGCCAACAGAACACTGCATAAACACATTCATCCCGATGCTTCATTAGCATAATAATTTTATAAACACCTTCTAATAAATTCATATTCTGAACAATTTATTTCTATTTTCGTTTTACAGTTTTCTTATATATATTCAAAAGTTTTGTTAATATTGTTATTATTATTAGTAGTAGTAATATTAATTTCAATGATTTTATGAAAAACATTTAACATTCAAAATTATTATTTTGAAATTCGAATAACTTCCGATCAAGTTTAAGCATGCGTATGTTTACACGAACCAACAACTTAGATTACCTGAAATAATCTATTTTAAAAAATTACACGCACTGAACTCAATAACTAACATAGTTTTTCTCAATAGTCGTTGTCGTTGTCGTCGTCGAAAACAACAACAAATTTAGTTTTAAAGATAAAGTATATCAACAATAATACCAAAACTTTAAATATTTTTTATTAATACATGAATAATAAGGTATTTAATTATTTAGATAATTTTAAAGAAGCTATTTATATAATTGTCACGCGAAAAAATAACACAACTAAACTCAATTGCTTAAAATAAAAAATTAAAAAGGGACGTGTAGTTTAAAAATATAAGATTCAATAAATAAAATATGGGTAAATTTGCAAATTAATAACACACTCCGCTACTCTCCCCCCCCCCCCACCAATAAATATACTCTGTTTTTTTAGACAATTGCGTGTAAACACTGTGGAAAATGGAAGGAAGGAAAATATATTAGAATTTAGAGTGATGGATCAGTTTCATATATATTTAACGTAACTTGTGCGTTATTTTGTGCCTTATTTTTTTTTTCGGGAGGAACACTTTTTAGGCGATTACGTGCCACTCGGACTTAGGGTTAGTGTTACACGTGTCCATGGATTACTTTTATGTGCGTATTAAATAAAATTATATATATATTAATGCAAAAAATACGTCCTATAAGGGTGACTAGTAGTGCAGTTTTCTGCATCTTAATCACTTAGGAAGTGAAACAATTGAAATAATAAGTAAGCTAATAACGTCTAACGCTGCAATCACCTATAAAAATAATTACATAGAAATACATCGTATATTTGGGTGATAAAAATCGCATTTATGTGCGTATTAAATAAAATTATATGTATATATATATATATATATATATATATATATATATATATATATATATATATATATATATTTAGTTGGTTGCGTTTCGATCCCGGCTTGGGGCACTAACTGGTCTAGCCGCACTGACGAGCTGTGAAACAGCGAAACCGTCTGTATGTAGATGACTATATAAAGATCCCCCCCCCCCCCCAGGTAAAGCTTATGTTTGTAAGGGTATCGCCAACTGCCATTAGCTTAAAGAAAGGCAATGCTCATTAGGTAAAAAACTAATTCGAGCTCCGGCAATTGCAATGTTTAGATTGAGATACAACTAACATTCAGTCAGTGTCGTATGATGGCGTAGGGGTTAGCAGCGCCGACTGTCAGCTCGACGATAACGTTTCGATCCCGGCTTTAGGCACTAACTGGTCTGGCCGCACTGATGAGCTGTGAAACAGCGAAACCGTCTGTATGTAGATGACTATATATATATATATTACTTAAAAGAAATTCCTTCCCCTTTTATATTGTTCGTATGCCGCATAAAATAGTACCTGTCCTATGTATATTTTATGGGGGTATTATGTTCGAATTTCTAAGAATAGGTCTTTAAGATTGATGTACTTTATACCCCCAGTTTAGTAATAAAAATGATGAAAAAAGGTGATGATTAAAATAAAATATTTAGACAATTAAATAAGGTATTTACCCCCCATCCTGGCGCCTTTAAGTCATATCAAATTAATCAAAGTAGATAGATAGAGCAAATCGAAAACTATATAAGAAAGGAAGTATAAAATGTATAACGTATATAAATAATACATATAGCGTAATATATATTAAAAAGTTTTAAAAATAAATGTATATTTTTTAGTTTCTAAATATGTTTTATAAAACTAAAATAAATATAAAAATAAAGAATAGAATTTAGAAAGTGCGTGTTTTTTTCTCTAACGTAAACCTTAAAGATTGAACAAACTTTCGACTTTATTTTACAAATCATTTTCCTGTTGGAGATAAAAAAAATCTCTCTGTGGGTTACTTTCGCCGAGATGTTATGCGCGGGATGTTATTTTGCCGAGATGTTAAGCACATATAATTTAAATGTCTTGTTTGGTGCATCACGTGACTTGTGTATTTGTAATTGAAGTAAAAATAAAACTTTGCACTTGGAATTGCCGCTTTAAATTTAAATAAAGAATATAATTTAGAAAGTCAAATAACGATGTGTGTAAACCTTATAGATTAAACAAGCTTTCGGCTTTACAAATTTAAAGCGACGATTCCATATGCAAAGTTTTATTTTTACTTCAATTACAAATACATAAATATTATAAAATAAATAATCATATAAATACATGAAAATATAAATAACCGAAGGGGGATGATAAATCGTATAATATATAATATATTGAACTCTATAAAATACAGAAGTTTTGTAAATAACAAATACATTTTTCTTCGGCTAAGACGAACAACTTAGATAAAGAGAAATTTTTAATAACAAAATAAGTTAGCGCAAAAAGTTTGTTAAACTTTGCGTGAGACATAGTGGTAGGCAGTGAACCACAAAGACAATGAAGAAAAGACAAGAATCAATGAGGAAAAATTAATACACGTACAACAGGCATGAACATTTATTATGAACTATATACAACAGTTGAATCTCTTTTGGTGCCTAATTTGGCACTATTTACATGTCACGTGGTAGTTCCTGTAGCGTAGTGATTTCATCATGTGATATTAAGATTAAAGTCACTGACCTCGTCACTAATCAATCAGGTGGAACTATATTCAGTTGATTAAATATGGGGCAAGTAAATAAAGTTAATATGGGGCAAAAAACTAGATCTGATATCCGGAACGTTTTTGTTCTTGTTTTTAAGGGGCGTCTGATCAACACTGCTGGGGAGCCATGAGATAAAATACTGTTTTGTTTTTAAATCCCCGAAGCAGTTTTTTATGGTAAACTACTCATGATCCTACAATAATATTAAGACAAATGTAAATTTTTGGAAGCAAAATAATGCAGTGATTACAAAAGATTAATTGACTTACAGGCAAAGAAGTTTTCCAACGAAGTACTTGGGACTTAAAGTGTGTTTTTTTTTCATATACTTTTAAAGGTTGAAAATTTCTAAGATTATATATATATATATATATATATATATATATATATAACTTCTTTGTAATATAGCAGGAAAAATCCCAGCAGAGTGCTCGATTAATTAAGCATTAAAGTTAAAAATTAAGAACATAATAGTTATTTAATTTGGTACAGAAAAATTAGTACAACATTCGAATGTTGTACTAATTTGGTACAGAAAAATTAGTACAACATTCGAATGTTGTACTAATTTTTCTGTACCAAATTAAATATATATATATATATATATATATATATATATATATATATATATAATAAATATTTGTTATTGCTTATTATCTATGTACGTATACGTTTTGTCCTTAATAATCGGGACTCACCAGCATAGAGATATGACTATTCACCACCGGTCATGTGATTCGAAACCCCGGATCACGAGTAGTCTGCAACTCAAATCCGACGCCTTAACCACTCGGCCAATTTTAAACAGCGAATAAACGGTGATAATTTTAACACTTTATAGGGCGGCTTAACGTCTAGAGCGTTTGACATTTTTAATGAAAGGAGCGATGCATTTAAAGCTAGTTACGTCATGCTGTGTTAATACTACACTTACAGTGCTCTACTAGACGGGTTTTTCTAGGAGCTACAAATTATAAATATATATATATATATATATATATATATAGGCAAGTTTATGTTCACAGTATATAATCCAGTTAATCTTTACTGTGTTTATCTAAAAATGCTCAATAATAGATAGAGCCGTATATTAAGTATCAAACCTCTTATTTATACAAATATTTTTTGGCTACACATATTCTGCAGGCATATTTCGGTCAAAGCTGTGAATCAGCTAGATATCCTCAGACCTCTCTTTGAAGCGAATGCGAAAATCAAAATGTGAGTAATTCTCTCAAGAAGTAAACACGTGAGTCATTTAATATAAGATTATTTTGAAAGAAAGAATTAAAATAGTAAAGATATCTTGACGGTTATTTAAACCGTCAAGATATCTTTACTATTTTAATTCTTTCTTTCTAACGCTTTCTATTTTTCTTTTTAAGATTTTAAAGTTTTACTATCATGACGGTTAGGTCGCTTAGAAATTAGGTTAACCGTATTAATATATATATAATTGTCGACAGACACGTGTTTCGCTGTCTACAGCTTGTCAGCGTGGCTGAATCTAGTGAGATTCTAAACTAGGATCACATATCCTCTTCTATATAATAAAATAATTTTCCCGGGCAACTGCAGTCATTATAGGAAAATAATCTAGCATTTCCTATGATAAACTGTCCCGCTAAACAATTACTTTAAGCACTTATAAGTGCATTCAATTCATCCCCATTTTATATTTAATATATTTATCCTTTCTCCCAGACTCTTCGAAACAAACCTTTCAAGGAGAAAGTAGCAGAAAATTTCACCAGCTAGTATGTTTCTACTACCACCGCCAACAATTTCACCGTGTGCAATTTTCTTCTGGAGATAATAATTAAATTAACACCGGTTATTCCAGAATACAACACGAAAAGCTATACCCGAAGGTAAGAGAATATCTAACACGCGTTTCACCGAACACTTCTAAAAGGTCGGTTTTAATGTTGGAAAAATAGAACTTCTTAAACAGGAGCACTCTGGATTTGGTCAAAAATTAAAATTGCTGCAGTCAAGAAGGATTTCTCCTTCACTGACAGAGGAGAGGAAAGATTAAGTACAGTATAAGAACAGATACTGCATTGAAATGGTAATTCCATTTTGAAAAGTAAAACAAAAAACAAAAAAAACGTTATTAATAAGAGAAAGGCAAAAGGATAGAAAAGATTAAGTCTAGTATCAGAACAGATACTACACTTTAACGTTAATTCTATTTTGTAAAGTAAAAACTAAATAAATAAAAATGAACTGAAAAGAAAAAATATTGTAACGTCAGTCAATATTCAGGGGGAGACGATTTTATTTATTTTTAAATAGTTGCGATTAGTTGGTTAATTTGAATCACGTGAGACAAATCCTTGATTGTGATTGGTATGTGTGTATATCTTAATTTTGCATTCCAATCCAAAATCATAATTTTAATTAGTTTTTACAATCTCTTTATTTCCGTATTCCGAAGAGGGTTTATTCTTCTTCTCCATCTTACACTCAAAAGTAATTCTTTTCACATTTAATGTTCATCCCTTACACGTGTTTCATGGTAAACATCAGATAAGTATATTTTTTAGTCCAACCTTGTCAATCATCAGAGAGTAGCCTTATATAGTATTGAATTGTGAAAGAACATGTTACATCAAAAACACAGGTGAGAAAAAAATACGGTGAAGTTCCAGATTAAGTTCTGATAAAAGATTTGGCAAATTGAAGTACAAAACGGCAAAAGCTCACATGAGGAAATGGTGACAAATTATATATATATATATATATATATATATATATATATATATATATATATATATATATATATATATATATATATATTAAGTTAGATATGTGGTGTATATGTTTATAAATTTGTATGTATATGATAAACTCATGGACTAATTAACCGATCATTATGACATTTAGAACATAGATGCTAGGCGTAAGGGTGGGTAATGTGGCTATATTTAGTTTAAATCAGTTTTATGTAAAGGAATCAAGGAGGAGATAGAAACCCTTTGTGAAAATTCTGATATAATCGGAAGATTTTTGTATATTTTATATCAGACATCAATAAATATACTTAACATTTCAGATAAAATAACGGAAAACGTCTATATATCTAGACTAGGGAGCATACCTTAAATATAAGTGTATTCACATGTACAATTTGCTTATGAACATAATGGTAGTTCTGTATCTCTAGCTGCCCATTTAGGGAGCTAATGACCCCTTTTCCAATGTTGTAAAAAGCATATGGTAGCAAGGAAAACAAACACAGGAATTTAAATTTAAACAAATTGCATTGATTAAAAATAGACACAAGATATTAGGATTTGTGAGTCTTGATCTGTTATGTAGGCTCGTCAGGATAGATGGTCTCTTTTCGTTGCTATGATGTCGTCATTAGCCCTGGACTGCTCATCGGTCCAGTATCAGGTGTGATTGGTGTTAAGCGAACGACTGATGTCACGAGTTATTTGCAATTTAGGGTAGTAGTTGAAAGGACAGATTTGTCGTTGAAAAGATCGGTTGTTAGGGTAACAAAGATAGGTTGTCTTATAGTGTAATGGAGTTGAGTTGACACCGGATGACCTCCCGCTGGCTGGCTTCTGGTGAGCGATACTTAGTGCTGCTGCTCAGTCTGGCTTCTTAAAGAACGTAGTTTTAGACATCCGGCTCCCAACAAGAAGGAACCAAAAATGGCCGTTGGATTGAGAAAACTGTTTCTTTACATTTCTATTTTCACCACAGTGAGCGTGGCACATAAGTATTCAGTCTACCACAATGTTGTGGCAACGTGCCTGAGTATATTATCAACCTCCGGTACGATCATGGTCATTAGAGAACAAATATCAGTGTAGACAATTCCACTTTTAAGTAGTTTTTAGCAACAGAAATATAGCACACTTGAGCGACAGTCGCTGTAATAACGACACGGATAGGGCCTGTCGGGCATCATTGAACAAAAAGATGGTCCAAATATAATCACAGTTGATTTAAATGGCTTCAGTTGCTGCAAAATCCCATTCTGTGTGTGTATACTACCAAGTACGGCTATGGTTAGGAAATTATTTTCTAAATCCCATCAATTGGGGTGAGATGTGATCAATGTTGTCATAATACAAGAAAGTTTTCTTACTTTTATCTTGCAATGCAGCACAGTGCAACTGCAAAGTAGATTGCAATGCAGCACAGTGCAACTGCAAAGTAGATTGCAATGCAGCACAGTGCAACTGCAAAGTAGATTGCAATGCAGCACAGTGCAACTGCAAAGTAGATTGCAATGCAGCACAGTATATCTGCTAGAAGCATGGGCTTAATTGCTCAACAGTATGTAGAGAGTATCGTGGTACAGCTTGTGCTAATTTATTAGTTCCTGAAGATAACGTTGAGTTAGATGATGATAAAATAATTGAATAACAAAAGCACTTGGAAAGCACAAACCTCCACCGAGGCTTATTGTATCACCCTACTATGCAGGTGTTGTAGTCTTGTAAAGGGTTTGGAAGGAAAACACGAACTCGAGTTTAAAGACACAAGTATATTAACAAAAAGTACAATACAACATAGAACAAGAGTGGTTGTACATCAGTCTTGACTGCCAGTATAGACTGGTGTGGTTCAAGGTATTTACTTCCTTCTCACCGCAGGAAGATGTGGCACAAAGCCGGAAGGTGGGATAGAGTCAAGCCAGTGCCCCTAACGAAGGAGCACTCTGGCCTCTAACAATATTGCCTGGGCAGCCCCGTCAACATTTTCCGGTCATGGCGCCTCAGGCAGTAAGCAATAAACTTACTCCACCCCAAAGACGGGAGGCAAAGCTTGGGAGGGTGGATCTCCTAGGACTGACAGATAAACGACCACCGACATGGCCCAGTTCGTGCCGGACTGATTGTCAAGAACGAATTCTCGACTGGTATTGAGCAGTCCGAAGTCTCTAAGTAACTGACGTTACAGAAAGACCGTACGAGCTGGTGTGGTTCCAACACTGAGAAGCAGATGTTCTCAGTATTTATGGTAAGTGGAAGAGTTCAACTAGTCTGTACAGATAAGGTACCATAACACCCCCTCTCAAGCCTTACTTCCCCAGGAGTCACAGTATTGACGTTATTCTGAGGCTGCTTGAGGTAGCTGTATGTCAAAAGAGTCGTATCTGATAACTATAATTTCTTCCTGGGGAGTGCTGTCGGTGTCTTCTGATAGTCGTTTCCTAATTGGATTTAGGTGTCTCTGTCAAATTCAGATTTGATATCTTCTAACTTTTCAATACTAGACTTCTGATTTTGGAGCACATTTGTAAACTCTTTTGCTT
This sequence comes from Sepiola atlantica, assembly GCA_963556195.1. Lineage (NCBI taxonomy): Eukaryota > Metazoa > Mollusca > Cephalopoda > Sepiida > Sepiolidae > Sepiola > Sepiola atlantica. Next base: position 60,393,278 of record OY744539.1, on the reverse strand, counting down.
CGACACTCAAATTCAAGACAAGTCACCTTATCTTTCATCGTCTTTAGCTCTTCTAAGACATCTTTGAGTTTCAACTTTAGCAATTCCAGCTCTGAAACCATGAGATATATCTCTTTTTAACATTCAACTGCTTATCCAAAGAATTTGACTTTATTTCTTTCAGTTTAGTGTTAGCTATTTGCAGCGTGAATTTTGTGTCCTTATGTGCTTTCATTTCTGTAGACAATTTATTTTGAGTCCATTTCATACGATTTTTTATGGTTGAAACAAATTCCTTCTTTCGTTTATCCGACTTGATCGTCAATTTTTTTTATTTTCGCACTAAAAATGTTGGTTGGTAACCCCTATAGGTTGAACCGCTGCATCAAGTTTGTGCCAAATAAAGTGTTGGTATTTTTTAATACGAATATTTTTACTTTTTTGGTAGTTCTGTTGTAATAATTTCACCCTCGAATTTAATTATTTTACCAGTCACCGTTCTGACTATTTTGTTGCTTCTTAGCACGGTCGGTTTTCCAAACCTTCTCCATGTATTCATGTTGATAATCGACACGTCTGAACCAGAATCCAATTGTAAGTTTACATTTGTATTCAGGATTTTTACCTGTATATATTTTCTTATAATTCTGCCACCCTGTTCGTTCGTTTTTTTGTGGATTTAACTCGAGTTTTATTTCCTTTATTCGTTCTACAATGTGAACACTTGTGTCCGACTTTATTACAAGTTAGACACGTTTCAAAACGATATGGGCAATCCGTTAACCAATGAAAGTATCTACAAGGGAAACAGGGGCTAAACAGTACTTTATCCTGTTTTTATTGGTTTGGCTTGTTTTTTTAGAGCGTGAAAACATCCCTCTTTTTGTTTTGATTTTTTTAAAGAGAGTTGAAATGTGAGTGTTGACGTATTTTTATTATGTGCGAAATGCCCGACTCTTCAATATCTTTAGAATCTTGTTTAACACTTAGAAATCTCTGGCAGTCTTCGGCTAATTTCTGTAATTTCAAATTTAATTCACTTTCTAACTTGTTTAGAACCCTACGTCTGATTTAAGCATCTTTACATGATGCAAGTCCTTGAACGAAAAGTAAACATTTAAAGTTATCTGCACTAAGTTCAGCTTATTTGAGATCGTCACAGTGTTTATTAAGGATTGACACGAAAGTTGCATAGTCTTCACCATCTTTTTTGACTAAATTCAAAAAGAGGTGTTGGGGCTGAATAGTTCTGTTAAAAGTTTAACCGCTTCAAAAAAGGTCAAGTCGCTAGTTTTTCGGGGTAAAATATCGTCCACGAATTTGGTGCCTAATTTTCGGAGCAGTAGCCGAACTTTTTAGAGTCTGCCCAATTTTCACAATCTATTTAGTATACCTTCTAAAATATGAAGCAAAAGTTTTATCATCGTCTGGGGAATAAGTGAAATTGTCAATAGCACCCCAAACGGCATTCTGCGAAAAATCATTACCGTTTTCGTTAATTTAACCCTTAACCGATATTGTTTGAATTAATACTTCAATCTTTTGATAGGTTTCTCATTTTTGTTACAGAAGTTTTCTTCTATTTTTGTAGTCTTTCCTCGGCTTCTTTTTTTGTTCCAGTAGATTTTGATTTTGTTCTAGTAGTTTTTCGTCGGATTTTTGTTGTTGTTCCAGTAGAAGCTTTTAAAATCTTTCTTCATTTTTAGATGTCTTTCTTCAGTTTTATGTATCCTTTCGTCGGCTTCTTTGTTTGTTCTAGTTGTTGTTGCATTTTGTATTCAACGAGTTCTGTTCCGTTGCTTTAAAATCTTCCATGTGTAAAATGTGTCTTTATGAAATACGGCTTTCTAGAATTAATTTCTTTTATATTACGCTGCTAAACGTAATCTTAGATGTAAAAAGAGAAAGATAATATAAAACCTTTTTTCTTCGACCAAAAACAATCACTTGTGTTTCTAGTACACTTTTCACGTAACCGTAGAATTTAAGGTCAGCACTTTAGTCAACAGAAAAAATAAGGTTTCATTTTTTTTAATTGGGCTGCAAGACTTTTCTCTTTTGGAGAGAAAAGAAAATATCATGTATTTCCTTTTTGGTAAAAATTAACATAATGCCGGAATAGCCATAAAAAATCACTGACCCTTCTTCTTTTGGGAGAAAATAAGTCGGTCTTTTACATGTTTTTTTTTTCTTTTGGTCCTCCGGTAAAAGTAGTTTTTAGAACTAGAAAGTTGTCGGGTTAATCTTCCGTTGATTTCTCCATGTTTGTCCTTTTTAAGAGTCTCCAAAAAAATAATATACTTCATTGTGGCGTCTATTTAAAGAATAATCCCTTCGTCGCCAGTTGTTGTGGGTCTGTAAGGGGTCCGGAAGGAAAACACGAACTCGGAGTTTAGAGATAAACAAGTATATTGAAATACTATCATACAACAGAGAACAAGAGTGGTTGTACGTCTGTTTTGACTGCCATTATGTGGTTCAAAGTATTTAATTCCCTCCCACCACAGGAATATGTGACACAAGGTCGGAAAGTGGGGGAAGAGTCAAGCTAGCGCCTCTAAAGAAGGAGCATTCTGGCCTAGCAAAAATAGCCTGGGCAACCCGTCGGCATTCCCCGGTAAGGGCGCCTCAGGCAGCAATCAATAAACTTACTCCTCCCCAAAGAGAGGAGGCAAGGCATGGGAGGGTGCACCCCTTAGAACAACCCAGGACAGTATACCTCAGCCCGGCAGATAAAAGGCCACCGAAATGGCCCAGTTCCTGCCGGACTGATTGTCGAGAACGAATCCTCGACTGGTATTACCTTACCCTATCCCGACGTCCTCAATCAACCGAAGCTAATGAGAGACTGATCGGGCTGGGGTTGGTGCCAACACTGAGAAGCAAGTGCTCCCAGTATTTATGGTGAGTGGAAGAGTTCAAGTAGTCTGTATAGGTAAGGTGCCATAACAGCAGGTAAAACTAGACAATGTTTTTGAAAATGAAACCCTACACAAACACAGAAAAGTTTACACCGATTCATTGAGAAATTCCAGATTTACAGGAATTTCTCTGAAGTTGTTAAATGGGATGTCCCATGTTTAAATGAAAAGTGCTGCCAAATCTTGAATCTGTATCAGATCCAGGTGAAATTTGATGTGACGATATGTAATCGTATCAGGTACCCATGTTTCAAATTTCAAAAGAATAGACAACAAATTGACTGAGATATGATTTTTTTAGAAAATTCTACAATGATGAAAAATAGCGATTTTTCAAATAAAAAAAATCCTGGATCCAGACATCCAGAATTTAATGAGGACTTCCCTGGGCGAAGACACAGCTTTCGTAAAAAATAAAGTTATTTGATTTTTTTTTATTAAGTTACTAAAAAATTCACACAATTAAACTACCAAACAAATAAATATACAATGGTTAAGACATTACCTCATTGTTGAGGGTAATTAGTGATAAATCCTTTTTTAATTGAAAAGTAATGATCTAGAAGTTTATCTAATAAAATGATTCCATAAAATATCCCAATAATCTGATGTCGAGTGAATATTCTTTGAATGCATACAAAACATCAGTGTATTTGAACAAAAGAATTGTTTTAAAACTTAAGATTTTCCTTAAAATACATTTTATATGGATTCATTTTTTTCTGTGAGATTAAAGAAGTATTTAATCATCCTAATTTTCATTTATAAAATTCAAATTGTGTCTTGGTGTCAAAATACAGGGCACCTGTTAATAAAAAGTGCCACATTCGTATATTTTGCATCTGTATATTTTTCTAGACTTTTATTAAGTTATAATAGGGGCCTCATAGAAATGAATTGTGTAAAAATCCTTGGGATACTATTATTTTGACATTTTGATTATATTAAAAACAACTTGTTTATTAACCCTAACGCTGACTGCTAATAATGTTTTTCTATGTAAAAAGAATTATATTTTTTGTCTGTCTGTTTGGAGAGTGTAAGGATAAAATGTATTAGAAAAGAACAAAAACGAAAATAAATACCACATGTCTTTTTATAGTCACATGATATCCTATCCTCGTTGTTAAAGAACGCCAGAAGGATTTTTTGTTGCAATCCTTCTCTTTCCTGTGCGGGTTAGGGTTAGGGTTAGCCGTGAGAAATAATTTATTCCTTAATCACCACATTTTCTTGCTTGTGATTTGTGTAAGGATTAATTTGTTTGAAATGGCGAACGGATTATGTATGTGCAATCAACAATATGACGAAAATTAACCAATTTTGCCATAGCAAGCATAAATCAATTGTAAAAAATAATGTCAAATATAAGATTCTGTATTCTTTTTATTTGTGTTTGTTGTATAAGTATCAAGTTGATTTGGAGTCAAACAAGTTCAAAATAAAGCCACATAGAAACATTACTCTGAACATCTCTTGTGAATTTGTGTATTAAAAGAAAGCATTTCAGGCAGTCAATATATCGATAAAAGTTTATATCTAGCAAATTAAAGACTAAGAATTAATCCTTTAATCACGTATTAAACTCTCATTTCAGTTAAACAAGTGACAGCAAATCATTTATCACTCAAGTATCTATAAAATATTTATAACTAATTACTGAAAATTCTCAAATGAAAGCCATCTTTTTCCCAGGGTGTTCAAATGTTTAGTGGCGCTCATGGATTGACCCTTTTTCACTTTTAGGTCCACTTTTGAGCAAAGGAACTAATACTGAGAAATATGAGATGAAAGTAACTGACGTTTTTTATTTAAATGAAATACAAATGAACATGTATCCCATCGAAAAAAAAAAACTGTAAACGTCCGTCTGCAATTTAGGCAACGTAAAAATATTTTGAACGCATATTTCTCTGATTCTGTCAAGAATAGAACAATAACGTTTACATAAAAAAAATCAAACTTTTGATACGTTTTCGCCCTTTTTTCATGTATCGATTTTCTTAACAATTTAAAAAATGTAAAATTAATGGAAACTTTTTTTTTACGTGTATAATCATTTCCATCCAGTTTAGGTGTATCATATAATCGAACAAGTGTACAAACGATGTTTAAAAAACTAGAATCTTTCACAGAAGTAGATACCCGGAGCCGTCACCTTCTTCCAATATCCCTGCTTGCCACTGACTTAAACATTTTCACCAGAATAACAGCATCAATGTTTTTTATTCAATCTGTAGTCACCGTTATAATTGTTTTACAAATGTTATGAATATTAAAATAGTTTGGATCAATACAATTTTTTGTGAGTGCAATAATTTTAACAATTGGTTTCTTTATACAGCTTTTAACTTTCAAAGTTGCTGTACACATGATGAATGTATACATGTGAACACACACACATATTTGGCAATTTAAATAATTTTCCGATCATATTTCAAATCAGACTATATATAAATAAAGGTATGAAAGTAGTTTACAGCTGTTTCAAAGCAATGTTTATTTTAAGTCATACAATGAAACATAATATTTTTTCAAAACGACTTTCTTCAGCAGAGAATTTTCGTAAGTATTTAGAAATATATATATATATATATATATATATATATATATATATATATATATATATATATATATATACCTATATTGTGAAAATGTGAATAGATATTAGACTATATATATATATATATATATATATATATATATATATATATATATATATATATATATATATATATATATATATATATATGATTATTCTTAATTTACACAGACATGTACAAAATCTGCAAGTAAAAATCCAATCTTAAGCTTAGATCTTATTTGGAAAAAAAGAAATGGGGAGAAAATAAAATAAATTTTAAATTAAAATTTTAAAAGTCACGTGGTTTGGACCGTTAAAAATCAAAATCAGAAATAATATAAAATATAAAATGTAAAATGAAAAAAGATAAAATAAAATAAAATAAAATAAAAAATAAAAAAATTGAAAATTAAAAAGATTAAATTAAATAAAATATTTGTTTAATATTAAAAGAATATTATATATATATATATATATATATATTTTTTAATATTGATAAACAGAATTTAATTTAATTAAATTATATATATATATATATATATATATATATATATATATATATATATATATATATATAATATATTTTTTTAAATATTAAAATAAATTTAATTTAATTTAATTATATATATATATATATATATATATATATATATATATATATATATTTATATAATATATTTTTTTAATATTAAAACAAATTTAATTTAATTTAATTATATATATATATATATATATATATATATATATATATATATATATATATATATATATATATATGAGAAAGAGAGAAAGAGAAACGGTGTAGGTGTAAAAGTATATATTTTTTTCTAAATGAATGATGTGAATGAATGAATCATTTATTGCTGGCATAGAAACATTTATTGATCATTTAATAACTTTCATCTGCAGAAATTCATAATAATGAATGATAAGAGATGATGAAACTTACCGCTCAGAAAGAAGATGGTCGCAATTATTGAATACAAAGAGGATATGTCCATGTTATGGTCAGAATTCTTTTTCTCGGAAGACGAATTTTTAGTGACACTACCTGACCGTGTCACGGAAATGAAACTTTCTCTTCTCGGTAACGTTTCTCATTTCCGCTTTTGTTTAGAAACTGTTGATGTTAATAGTAATTTGTATGTTATTTATATTTTTGATCTTCTTCTTTGTAGCCGGTAAGACGAGAATCGTATCTGCGTGAAATTGTGAGTGGAATAAAGACAAAAATAGCAGTTAGCTTCTTCTCACGTTCGCCTTCCATAAAAGATGTCTTTCTCTGGCTCTATCATCTATAATAGAGAATCATTATATATATATATATATATATATATATATATATATATATATATATATATATTATATAATCTATAAATTCAACCGATTCAGATTTGTTTCATTTGCTTGAGTCTTTTTTGGCTTAATTCGTATTTCCAACAAGACAAAAGAAAACACAATACAGCGAATATTAGAGAATACATTAAAAATCCATGAAATCTTATGTACATGTAAAATCTAATATATAAAGAAAAGTTAGTCGGATTCTCGACTTTATGTACCATTGCATTTGATATATCTCTATTCTTCTATATTTGATTATGCCTAACACTTTCTTCTGCTTCATCCTTTCAGCATGTTCTTTACACTAAAAATATAATTGCATCATTTTTTCCCCAGATATTTAGAATAAAGACATTTTTACAGAATTACTAAAAATAATTTCGTATTGCTCTACCTATTTCCTATTTCAACATTTCCCGGTCAGGGCGGCTCAGGCAGTAAGCAATAAACTTACTCCACCCCAACGAGGGGATGCAAGGCCTGGGAGGGTGCACCTCCTAGGACTACCCAGGACCAATACTTCAGCTTGACAGATAAACGACCACCGAAATGGCCCCTTTCAACTGGACAGACGGTCCGGTTCGGATCCTTGGCGTTTGGTTCGGTCCGGGTCTCCAGCTTGATAAGAACTGGTCAGAAGTACAGTCGAAGATCAAAGCGTCTTTCTTCTTATCCTCTACCGTTTGGCTGTACTACCCCTGCATGAGGACAGCTTGGCAGCTCTTACGCGTCTGCTCTTTTAACTTTTGTGGCAAGACAGTAAGCCACTTGTCTTAAAACAAGTCTGCACTCAACATCTGTGTGAGGGGGTTCGTGGATACCGGACTTGGCATGCCGAGAGATTGTCATTCTTCAGTCATTATCTGATAGAAGAAACTGCATAGGCCTCTGTGGTTGAGAAGGCTTTTCCTACCCTCATCCCCGACCACTTGGTTGAAGCCCAAAAAAAAACAAGGGGGAAGACGCAGTTCTTCTCCAAATGCCGAGCTCTGCTCTGTTTGCTACCAGCGTCCAGTGACCTTGCACGGCCTAGAAAGACTCTATATGCTTTTTTCAGCGGCTCCTGCTCCAACTCTCTCCAGCAATGACTTTTCCAGCTCTCTCCAGCGCCTCTTGCTCCAGCATTCTCAAGCTCCTTCCAGCAGCTCTTGCTTCAGCTTCCTGCACTGCCTGATCCAGCTCTCCCCATCGGCTCTGTTACAGCTCCTTCCACCAACGCTAGCTCCAGCTCTCTCCAGCAGATCCTGCTCCAGCTTTCTCCAGCAACGCCCGCTCCAGCTCTCTCCTGCGGCTCTTGTTCCAGCTCTCTCAAGCAATGCATGCTCCAGCTCTCTCCGATGGCTCTTATTCCAGCTCACTCCAGCAGCTTCTGTTTCAGCTCTCTTGTCTGGAGCGATTTCCATAAAAAGTAACCCTTACCATAATTATAATCCTAATCCTAAACCTAACCCTAACGACGCCAAGTCGATTTTAGCTTGGGTCCTAATCTGCACCAGCACCTTTGTATTTTTATTTTAAATAAATTATTTTAGAAAAATAAACAATCAAATATGTAATTTGATTTTTTGGGGAGGAAGATATAATCAAGTTTTTTTCCGAAATATTGAAATCATAGAGCTGTCGGATCGCATATATTAAAAAATATCCATTTTTACTTTATATTTAATTTTCATTTAAAAAATTAGGGGTTTTTGTTTACTGTAGAGCCGAAAAAAAAATGTTTATCTTTAATTTTGAAGAGTCAAATAAGGGGGAGATAACTCTAGTTTCTTGTCTTAGCAGTATTAAATGTTATTATCCATTTATGACCCCATATCCCTACAGACTTGAGTTCACTTTCTAAGGATTCAGCCATTGCATCGGACATGTGTGCGTCCGTTTTACCTTCATGACTAGAGTAGAGTAGAGCAAATATACCCATCTCAGACACAATCTCATCAAGGAAGTCGTTTATGAAAAGCAGGAACAATAAAGGTCCAAAGATCGATCCCTGGAGTACACCTGCATTTATGTCATGTTGTTTGGATGAACGGATATCATGGACAACCTGGATCTTTCTTTTGGATAGGAAGGATCTAATTATATTAAATATTCGTTTGCTTGTGAACCGTAAAGCTGGAAAAAGAATTTTCATTTGTAATTTTGAAGAGTCAAATAAGGGGGAGATAACTCTAGTTTTTGAACCAATCTTCAAATGGATTTTAACGCTTTGAACTTGCAAGATATTTTATTTTTAACCAGAGATAATGCCAAACTAATCAACTTCTTGCAAGCGCACAGATTAATTTCAGGTGCGTTTTTTCGGCGAGAGATGCAGCAACGTTAATTGCTTTAATAAAAAATATGTGAGACCAGGTACGACGATTGTGTCTGATTGTTGGCGAGCGTATGATCGCCTACGCGTTGAAGGATTCCATCATTTGCATGTGAATCACAAGTACAATTTTGTTAATCCATTAACAGGTTCCACAACCAACCACATAGAACGAATGTATAATGAGGCAAAGAAAAGGAATAAAGTTAAAATGGTGGAATCGTACCTAGCTGAATTTATGTGGAAACAAAAATTCCGAAAGGACACTGGGAACTATTTTCAAACAAATTGCTGAATTTTACCTAGTGTAAAACTGTCATTTATTTCAAAAACTTTATTTCTCTTGTTTCATGTTTTTTCCCCATTCCATTTACATATTTTTCTATTTTTTTTCCTTTTTCTTCTGTGATGATTAATTTATTTTAATAGATCATTTTATGCTTTATTAGTGCCGAATGCGTTGTGATTGTTTTATCATAAATTATCCTTTTTTGTAAACTTTATTTTAGAATAATTACAATAGTAAAATCCATTTTAAGATAAAGCGTGGTTGAAACTAGAGTTATCTCCCTCTTATTTGACTCTCCTAAAATTAAAGATTTTTTTTTTGCCCTGTAGTAAACAAGCACCAAAATGTGTAGTAAAAAAAATGCACGGTAAAATGTCATGAAAATCCATGTCATTAACGCCCCAAGCATGAACGCACAGATGTAGGCATTCAAGCCATTCAACAGGATTATGGTAAATACCTTTCCCGTCTGTTATATTATTAAAGCGTATGGTGGCAAGCAGGATGGAAATTATAACAATTCAATCATTTATTTTCCAAACAAACGGAAGGAAATTACCAAGAATTGTCGTCGTTGTTGTTGGTGGTAGTGATGGAAGCAGCGGCGGCACTTATTGTTGTTGGTAGGAGTAGACACAGCGATGACTGTTGTTGTCGTTGTTGGTAGGAGTAGACACAGCGATGATTGCTGTTGTTGGTAGGAGTAGACGCAGCGATGACTGTTGTTGTTGTTGTTGTTGGTAGGAGTAAACGCAGTGATGACTGTTGTTGTTGGTAGGAGTAGACGCAGCGATGATTGTTGCTGTTAGTAGGAGTAGAAGCAGCGATGACTGTTGTTGTTGTTGTTGGTTGGAGTAAACGCAGTGATGACTGTTGTTGGTGGTAGGAGTAGACGCAGCGATGATTGTTGTTGTTGTTGTTGTTGTTGTTGTTGTTGTTGTTGTTGTTGTTGGTAGGAGTAGACGTAGTGATGACTGTTGTTGTTGGTAGGAGTAGACGCAGCGATGATTGTTGCTGTTAGTAGGAGTAGAAGCAGCGATGACTGTTGTTGTTGTTGTTGTCGTTAGTAGAAGCAGCAGCGCTGATGGTCGGGGCGAGCGGCCGCAATGCTTATCGTAGAAGCCGCGGGTCTCGGTGGCTAGTGGTCCCTCTGCCTGCCTGTTGCTTGACCCCACTATTTATAGAAAAGTGGCGGACGTAGTAGTAGACATATGTCTTCGGATGAAAGATGGCCCCATGATTCAGAAAATTGTGTTTCTTTTGGGACGTTCTTTTTGCCACAGTGAGCATGACACATGAGCAATCCGCGTGTAATTGCTATGGTAACAAGTATGATCATGTGCTCCGACTTTTGTGCCATCACAGCGATTACAGAACGAGTCCCAATGCAGCCGATTCCACTTTTAAGCGGTCAGGAATCACGTACACAAGGCTTACTTGGGTAGCGGTCGTCACGGTAACACGTGCCGACAGTATGACGGCGTCTTCAAACTAAGACGAGATCTAAAAACATAACACGTCCCATTCAAAATAGAGATGTCTTGATAATTCCCGCACTCATCTTTGCTCCCTTTGCTCTTGTACAAGGAGACCATAATGGAGTCACGCCAATCTTGGTAAACATGCCCGTCAAATTAGATGTTGTCAATCAACCCTTTAATTTGAACTGTCAATGGTCTTCCACCACAGCGAAGGACTAACACATGTATACCATCTCCACCAGGTGCTCCACATCTAAACTGTCATATAGCCTCCTCTACCTCCTTGAGGCAAGCTATCTATTACATCAGTACTGACTATCAATGGATTAGTGAACAGATCAGTATAATGCTCTGTCTATCTATCAAGTAGGTTGCTTGGATCCCTAATTAACTCTTTGCCATCCTTGGATTTTACTGGGGTTACACTAGAATGGCTAGGACCATAAACTGTTTCCATCAGGTCATACATTGTTTTACTGTCCTTAACATCAGCGGAATGCTGAATATCACAAGTCTTCTGTCACCACCATTCACCATTCATCTGTCTAAGTTCTTTCTGCAACTCTGATTTAACAGCTAAATAAGACTGTTCGCGTTTGATGAAGTGCATGCTTCTTCGGTAGCAGTTGAGCGATGTGAGCATTATTATCATCAAACCAGTCCTGATACTTTCTCTTCGTTAGCCCAAGAGCATCTACTGCTGTTTCATAAACACATAAACACACTTCTTAAAACACCCCCACGTACCATCAAACAATATTTGCTCAAGTCTATTCTGTAGGACTAGAGCAGTTTTCTCATCTTTCAGCTTTGCAACATTTATTCTACAAGGACACTTGACGTTGCCGAATCGCCTCTTAGGTCAAATTACGATCCTCAGGTCAGCACACACCTGATGATAATCTGTCCAGCACTTGGCATTCCTTTTGGCTCGAACTTTGTAGACGTTCTTTAGATCACGTTTACGGGTGATGATATAATCGATCAAATGCCATTGCTTGGATCGTGGATGCATCCATGTGTTCTTATACTTTGGTTTCAGATGGAAACACGTGTTAGTTATCACTAAATCCAGTTCTGCCCACATTTGTAGTAAACATATTCATACTTACAACTCCATAACGTCCGAGTGGCTGCCATGTGTGATATTCGCTACCCACCGTCACATTGAAATCTCCCAACAAGACAATTTTAGCATCTTGCAGAGCAGTGAGCATAACTTTTTAAGATATTCATAAAAGCTCCAACATAGGAGCATAAACATAAATATAAGTTGCAGATAGAGGCAAACGTAAGGTCATAATATACTCATTAAACCACGAGTTTAGGAACAACCCATTTCTTAAGAGCAAATCTTACTCCATAGCCGTGTCATTCGCTTCCTGTTTCCCGATCCAGTAAAATACACGACAATCAAGGCTGCTATATCAATGTTGAAGCATAAAAGTTCTAGTCCAACAAGTGCTGTTCGTCTCTCCAACCGGTCAGAACCATAACGATCAAATTTAATTTCGTAATATATCCGGGGGGTGATATGCTGTATATAAAAATTAAATATAATTTTGGAAAGGTATTGGGGAGGATGGCTATTTTATATGTTTTTTATATTTTTAATTTAATTTTATTGTATGGAGTTCATTGGTCTTGAGAGGTGATTAGTGAGTTATGTATTATCATTGTCAGTCCATTAGGCTAGCAGAAATTTTTTTGTGGGGATATTTTTTGAAGACTTCGGCTTTGTTATTCATGCAATTTATGGAAGGGTTGTTGATTGCTTGTAGAATCCTGAATTTTTACATATATATATATATATATATATATATATATATATATATATATATATATATATATATATATATACATATTTTTTTTGATATTCAAAACAAGCGATTTTTGTTTAATTTTAAATGATGCGATTGATTAGTTAATTTGAATCACCTGAAACAAATCCTTGATTGTGAATGGTGGTGAGCAATGGGAGACTTCTTTCACGGGCATTAAAAGTGCTGCCGTTTTATGTGTTCACATGTAATTACCAAAAAGTAAAATGTCATTGGGGGGGGGGGGAGAACTTAGTGCAGGGTCCTCATCTACTTTTAAATATAATTTTCTTATTAATTTGATTTCTCGTGTCCATATACAAAGCTATTCAGCTTATATAACGTCTAGCCAGTGCTTTGTACATTGCTGTCCCTTGATGTAGAGTTCTAGGTCGTCTGCTATGCAGGGTCTGCCTAACAGAGGGCATCGAATCGAAGGAGGTGATTCATTGTTTGGGGTTCTGTGCCACAGTTTCATGTGGTTGAGCCACTAAGATAGCCCCATCTACTTAGGATCTCCCTTGAACGAACAACACCTGAGCGAAGTTGGTTCAGCCACTTCCATTTTGCTCAGTTGTTATATCCTGGTGGGAGGGTTTCGGCGGGGGGGCATAGTCGAGCTGTGTGGGTGTTTGGACAGCTTTTCCTTTTGCATTTTAAGGCGGGCTTCAGATGGTGTTATCTTCAGTGGAGTAATGCTGGACAGGAAACTTCTCCATGATTTTAGTCGACTGGGGGCAATTACATAGCCATGTAGGAGGTGCCTCTCATCTGTGGCTTGCATGCACTGCTTTATCCTGTTGGCTACAGCTCTTCTGATGACTCGAGGGGCGATACCTGCCAGGATGTACAAGTCGTTGGTGTTAGTGGGCTTCAGGCCCCCAGTGATACATCTGCAGCTCTAGGGGTCCAGTTTCTTAACATGGGTGGATCTTTGCCACACTGGGTTGGCATATTCTGCGGTAGAGAAGCTAAGGACAAGGGCTCTGGCATGTAGCGTCTTAGGACATGCAACCCATCTGGTGTTAGTGAGTTTGCACAAGATATTGTTGCAGGTGTTCACTTTGCCTTTGTTTTCATGAAGTGCGTTTTGACTGTGACTCCGAGGTAGACAGGGTTCTCAGAGTGTGACAGAGTGTGACACCAAGACACATTCAGTTGGCGCTTAGCTTTCTTGTTTCTCAGGTGGAAAGAGCATACTGGTGTTTTTGCTGGGTTAGCACATAGTTAATCCTGAGAGGGCTTCGTTGAGCGTTCCTCAATACTAATGAAGTCTGTACCTTGGGCAGTGATGCTCAGGTCATCTGCATATGCAAAACGACGGGTGACATCATCTCTGGGTTGGTCGTTTGTATAGATGTTATACTGATATGGGCCAAGCATGCTGCCTTGTGGGAGGCCATTCTTCTGTATGCGCCATCTGCTGCGTTTTCCACCTAATTCGCTGTAGAATCTGCGGTTCTGCAGCATGGCTTCCATTAGCTCTGTCAGGTCGGTGTCTTTTGTGATCTCCAGGATCTTACATAGAAGTCATCTGTGGTTGACTGTATCGTAGGCAGCAAACAAGTTCACAATCACAAAAACAGCACCGGTAATCTGTCCTCTCCCTAAATCTATCCTCAATTTATTGAGTGAGGTTGACAAGTTGGCTGGTTGTCACTTTGCATGGACGGAACCCTGTTTGCTCTGGGATGATCTTCTCGTCTATTGATAGTGTAATCCTGTTCAGTATCAGGCGCTCAATTAGCTTGTATGTGTGCCATAGAAGTAAGATTGGTCAGAAAATTTTAGGATCAGGAGTGCTAGTACATGTGCCTTGAGCTAGATGTGTGGAAGCTTATGTGTAGCCAGACAGTTATTGAATAGGTCAAAGAGCCATTCCTTTGTTTGTTTTCCAAAGTACTTGATCTGCTCTGTTGCGATGTTATCCGGACCAACTGTTTTCCCTGGTTTCAAACTATGTATTCCTGATTCCAGTTCAGTCATAGTGAACAGTCTTATGAAGACTGGGTGTGCATGGTATGTTTTTCGGTCTAGTTTGGTTATTTGTTGTCGTTTCATTCAGTAGAAGTGTTAAACGTATTATTAAATGTGTTCATAAGAACATCAAGGAATCGGATTTTATTATTTACATTTAGTTCTGCAGTGAATTTAAGAACAGTGTTTTTGGAAAAGGTTCTGAAGTTTGTGTATTTGTTCATTATTATCAGCGAGAATAAGAATATCATCGACATAGCGTACATAAATAGAGGGTTTTATAATGTTATTAAATATTTTGTTTTCTATGTTTAACATATAGAATTTGCTAAAAATCAGGCTGAGAACCGAACCCATTGAAATTCCGTCAATTTGAGTCATAAAAAAAGTACTTCAGTGGTGCAAATTCATAGTAACTTGTTTAATATTTTTTTTGTTGATTTGAAGTAGGGGAAGAGAAGATTGATTGTATATATTATTGATGATTGTATTAATTGCCAGCTTTACAGGTACATTAGTGAATAAGCTTTCTATGTCAAGATAAGCAATGATTTTATTGTCCGGTTTGTATGATTTGTAATAGTTCTTGGGTGGACTTAACACTATATTTACTGGGTAGATACGGGCTGATAAGTTCATTCAAAGTCTTTGTTAAGGAATATATGGGAGTAGTAATTTGCGATATGATATCAGAGAGGAGAATTAGCTGTATGTATGTTAACTGTTCAGGTTTTTAATTGCCAATTATTTTGGGATGTTGGTAATTATCGATTTGTGCATTATTAGCAGTGATAAGACTGTTAACTTATGTCTTTAATATATTGGTACGATTGTTTTAATTCTTTGCAATTTTGTGTGGTTATCAAGAATTATTTAGAAGTTTAGTGTGGTAGTCGGATATATTAAGTACAAGCAGAGTTACCCAACGCTGCCCAGGGTCATAAAAAAACAAAATAGATGAAGCTAAATAGCATGTGTAACATCTTTATATTAAAACTTCTATATATCTTCCCCTCTCTCTCACTAGCCGTCTCTTTATCTTTTTCCCTTTCTCTTTTAATACTGTAATGTTAGTAAGGAGGTATTCACAGAACTGCCGAAAGTACCGTTAAAATAAAAGTATGAATATAAATAATGTTGATAATGATTATTGATCCCGGACAATGCCGAGTTGAATAAATAGTCCCGGTCTATTCCTAATTTCTTGCCACCCCCATTTCAGAATAATAGGAAGATAAATGATGTTGATAAAGACAATAGTCCGAAAAGATGTAATATATACCAGTTACCAGAAGTAATACTGTAATCTTACAATTTTGGATCCTGCACAAAGCCGATAGAACAAATGGTCCCAGTAAATTACTAATTTCTTGTTCTCACACCCCATTTAACAATAATATGAACATAAAGGATATTAAGCACTTTGGATCATGGCTCCCAGAGGTATACAACATTCTAAAAAAAGACAAAGAAGTACTTTATCCCGAGCAACACTGCTATTAAACACACCTGCTCTATCTAGGATATCGAGCACTGTTATGAGCACTTTTGGGTTACTACCTGCTCTATCCAGGATATTGAGCATTTTGGATTATGGCTCCCGGAATACAAAATTTTAAAAAACAGAAGTTCTTAATCCCGGGCAGCACTACGTTTAAACACACCTGCTCTATCTAGGATATTGTGAACTGTTATGATCACTTTAGGTTTACTACCGGCTCTATCCAGGATATTCCTATGAATGAAAAATAAATAAATGTGAAATGAATGAAAATTTGAATGAAAAAGTTAATGTAAAAATGAATGGTAAAAAATGAATGGTAAAAAGTGAATGAAAAAATATGAATGAAAAATATGAATGAAAAAATGAATGAAAAATTAATGCAATAATGAATTAAAACAATTAATGAAAAATAATAAATGAAAAAAATGAAAATACGTAAATGAAAAAATGAATGGTAAAGAATGAATCAAAAAAATGAATGTAAAATGAATGAAAAATTAATGCAAAGGTGCATTCACCTTTTCATTCATTTTTCATTCATTTTTTAATGCAATAATGAATAATGAATTAATGAATAAAAATCAATGAATTAAAACAATTAATGAAATATAATGAATGAAAAAAATGAAAATACATAAATTAAAAAATGAATGGTAAAAATGAATTAAAAAAATGAATTAAAAAATGAATGAAAAATTAATGCAATAATGAATTAAAACAATTAATAAAAAATAACGAATGAAAAAAAATGAAAATATAAATGAAAAATGAAGAATAAAATGAAGAAAAAAAAATGAATGAAAAAAGAATGAAAACATGAATGAAAAAAATGAATTAAAAATGTGAATGAAAATAGAATGTAAAATAATGAATGAAAAACAAATGAATGACAAAAATGAAAGAAAAAAGATTGAAAAATGAATGAAAAAAGAATGAAAAAATGTATTTAAAAAATGAATGGAATGGAATGAAGAAAAAAATGAATGAAAAATGGATAGAAAAAATTATTGAATGAAAACGAAATAAATGAAAAATGAATGAAAAAATGAAAAAAGAAGAATGAAAAGATGAATGAAAAAAAATTGAATTAAAAAAATTGCATGAAAAAAATAACTCGTTCCCAAACCACTGACCATGACTACTTCCCAAACTTCAGACTCTGACTACTTCACTACAGACTCATGTTCACAAGAAGTGCTGCTTAGGATTGAGCAACCCTTGCTTCACTACAGACTAATGTTCAGGAGAAGTGCTGCTTAGGATTGAGCAACCCTTGCTTCACTACAGACTCATGTTCAGAAGAGGTGCTGGTTAGGATTGAGCAACCCTTGCTTCACTACAGACTCATGTTCAGAAGAGGTGCTGCTTAGGATTGAGCAACCCTTGCTTCACTACAGACTCATGTTCAGAAGAGGTGCTGCTTAAGATTGAGCAACCCTTGCTTCACTACAGACTCATGTTCAGAAAAGCTGTGGTTAAGGAATGAGCAACCCTTCGTTAATTACACACTCATGTTCAGAAGAGGTACAATTAAGGATTGGGCAACCGTTGCTTCAGTTCAGACTCATATTGAGAAGAGCTGCGGTTATCGGTTGAGCAACCTGATTATTCCAGGATATTGATCACTTTGGATTCACTAACTTATTATAATGTATTGTTAATATTATGTCTCCTGGGCAACACCATGTCTTTGTCTAGTATACAATATAATAACAAAATGCAAATATGTTCTTCCTCCCGGGCAACGCTGTGTTTAAACACACCTGCTCTATCTAGGATAGTGAGCACTTTTTGATTACTATATACCACTTCCCATATGAAATAATGTAATGTTACTATTATGATTCCCGGGCAACGCCGAATAGATTTTCTTTTATAAAATAGTATAATAAAAAACAATGATGTTATTTTTCCCGGGCCACACAGCCTTTAAACATACTTGCTCTATCCAGGATATTGAGCACTTTGGATTGACTAACTTATACCACTTACGAATGACTCCCGGGAAAGGCAGAGTAGATTTTTTTGTATAAGATAGTATAACAAAACAGTGATGTTGGTTTTCCTGGGCAACGGGGCATTTAAACATGCCTTCTCTATCCAGGATATTGAGCACTTTTGCTTTACTACCTGCTTTATCCAGGATATTGAGCACTTTTGCTTTACTACATGCTCTATCCAGGATATTGAGCACTTTTGCTTTACTACCTGCTTTATCCAGGTTATTGAGCACTTTTGCTTTACTACATGCTTTATCCAGGATATTGAGCACTTTTGCTTTACTACATGCTCTATCCAGGATATTGAGCACTTTTGCTTTACTACCTGCTTTATCCAGGTTATTGAGCACTTTTGCTTTACTACCTGCTTTATCCAGGATATTGAGCACTTTTGCTTTACTACCTGCTTTATCCAGGATATTGAGCACTTTTGCTTTACTACATGCTTTATCCAGGATATTGAGCACTTTTGCTTTACTACCTGCTTTATCCAGGTTATTGAGCACTTTTGCTTTACTACCTGCTTTATCCAGGATATTGAGCACTTTTGCTTTACTACCTGCTTTATCCAGGATATTGAGCACTTTTGCTTTACTACATGCTCTATCCAGGTTATTGAGCACTTTTGCTTTACTACCTGCTTTATCCAGGTTATTGAGCACTTTTGCTTTACTACCTGCTTTATCCAGGTTATTGAGCACTTTTGCTTTACTACCTGCTTTATCCAGGATATTGAGCACTTTTGCTTTACTACATGCTCTATCCAGGATATTGAGCACTTTTGCTTTACTACCTGCTTTATCCAGGTTATTGAGCACTTTTGCTTTACTACCTGCTTTATCCAGGATATTGAGCACTTTTGCTTTACTACCTGCTTTATCCAGGATATTGAGCACTTTTGCTTTACTACATGCTCTATCCAGGTTATTGAGCACTTTTGCTTTACTACCTGCTTTATCCAGGTTATTGAGCACTTTTGCTTTACTACCTGCTTTATCCAGGATATTGAGCACTTTTGCTTTACTACATGCTCTATCCAGGATATTGAGCACTTTTGCTTTACTACATGCTCTACCCAAGATGTTGAGTACTTTTGCTTTACTACCTGCTTTATCCAGGATATTGAACAATTTGGATTATGACTTCCGTACCACAACATTATGAAAAAAGACAGAGAAGTTCTTTATCTTAAGCAACACTGCGTTTATACAAACTTGCTATTATTTAGGATATGGAGCACTTTTTTCAGCAATTTTGGATTACTACCTGCTTTATCCAGCATATTGAGCAACTCGTTTAAACACACCTGCTCTATCAAGGATAATGAGCACTTCTACAATTAAGGAAGCCTCCAGAGCACTACTAAAACAAAGTTTTTGCCCCCCCCCCCTTCATCCTATCCAGAATATTGATCACTTCGGATTATGGCTAACATAAAGACAGAAGTGCTTCATCCCGGGCAACAAATATATTTAAACAGACCTGCTCTATCTGGGATATTGAGCATTTTTCAGTGCTCTCATCAGGATGTTATGCTTTTAGATTATGGATCCCGTATAAAACAAAGGAAGTTCTTTATCTCGTTTAAACACACCTGCTCTATCTAGGATAATGAGCACTTTAAAAATTAAGGAGGCCTCCACATTAGTAGTAAAACAAAGTTTCTACCCCCTTTATCTTTTGTAGAGAAATTTCCTTTCTTTTATAACTGATGAATGAAAAAAATAAAACTCATGGATGCCTCCAGAGTGCTACTGAAACACTCAAATAAAATTAAGGAAGCCTGAAGAGCACTAATAAAGTAGAAGAAGAAGGAAAATGAAGAAGAGAACGAAGATGAAGAAGAAAAAAGAAGAGAAAGAAGAAGACAGAAGAATAATAAGAAGAACAATATAAAAGAAGAAGAAAACAAAAGAAAAAGATAACAAATAAAGAAAAAAGATTTTTAAAAAAGATGAAGAAGAAAAAAGAAGAAAGATGGTGGTTATTTTATTGCTAATCGCCTGAGACGCCCCTACTGGGGAATGTCAACGGGGCTGCAGTCCTAAGAAGTGCACCCTCCCAGGCTTTACCTTCTCACACTTCGAGAGTCAGTTAGTTTATTAACATGACACCGAGTACTTGTTTCTAGCCTCTTGCTTAACTAAAACCTCATGTTCAGAATGGGTGCGGTTGGAATTCAGCAATCCTTGCTTCACTAGGGGACTAATTTTCAGAAGAGGTGCGGTTGGCAATTGACAGTTCTTTATCCAAGGCAACGCTGTGTTTATCTATTGTATCGATCACTTTTGCCACAAGATACACAACTTTACAATAGTCATACTATATTATCATTTTTATAACTTCCGGATAACACCAATACCATTTCTTGTATACAACATCATAAAAAACGATATAGTTGTTTATCCCGGACAACACTGTGAGTAAACACCCTTGCTCTATCTATTGTATTGAGCATTTTGCCATAAGATATACCACTTTACAGTAGTAGTACTATATTATTATTTTTATAACTCCCGGATAACGCCAATACCTTTTCTTGTATAAAACATCATAAAAAACGATAAAGTTCTTTATCACGGGCAACACTTTGTGTAAACACACCTGTTCTATCTATTGTATTGAGCACTTTTGCCATAAGACATACCACTTAACAATAGTAATACTATATTATTGCAACGCCAATACCGTCGGTTTTGGGCT
This sequence comes from Sepiola atlantica, assembly GCA_963556195.1. Lineage (NCBI taxonomy): Eukaryota > Metazoa > Mollusca > Cephalopoda > Sepiida > Sepiolidae > Sepiola > Sepiola atlantica. The sequence goes on along the minus strand of OY744539.1, from coordinate 60,372,362 downwards.
AGGCTGTCGCATCAAAGAACTCATATGGTTCATTTGTTCCCCTAAACTAAAATCATGTTCATTTATATAGCGCCCCTGTCATATAAAAGAACTCGTATTATGCTTAGTTTGTGTTCCTAAAACAAAAACATTCATTTACTAATGTGTCCCTGTCGTATCAAAGAACTCATATGGTTCATTTATGCCTCATAACCAAAATCATGTTCAATTATGTAGTGCCCCTTATGTAACTCATATTATGCTTAGTTTGTGCTCCTAAAACTAATGCGCCCCTGTCGTATATAAGAACACACCTGGTCTTCCTAAATCTTCAACCAGGATATGCGTTGCTTAACTTTGATTGTACATGACGTCATGTCTGGAAATATGAATCGGCAGTCCGCCTGCCTATCACTATGACGTCATATGCACAAGAATGAGTCGGCAAAATTACTACATAATTACATTGGTTTATTTCCAAATTACTACATAATAACGTTAGCAAAAAGATGAAAAACCTACCCCCTCAAAGAATAAATCATTTTTTGTAAAGAAGATACCAAATTTATGGTGCTTTGTTGAGTTTTTTTGGCAACTTTAGGCAGACATACATCCACACTTTTGGCCTTTATATATTAGTACACATATGTTTGTTTTTTCCGTTTTTTTATAATGATATTTGGATGGTTACAGAGTTTATTAGCGGCTTTTTTAGATTTGGTGTTAATAATGAATGTGATTGTTTTTTATCATGTCGAATTTTTATAGATTCTGCTTTTAAGAGATCACGTAAGCCGGGATGTGATGTTATTTTATTTTGTGTTTCTTATTTAGTTATGTTTTCATGTAGTAATTCTATTTTTTCTTTTTTGTTTTGATGGTTGAATCGATTAAATAGGTGACAGTTAGTTCCAAGATTTAGGAATTCCTTTTGGTGTTCTGTAAGTTTGTGGTCAGATGGGTTAATGTAGTGTTGCGTGTGGTTGGGTCGTAAGATGGACCCTTTGTATAGCGAGTTTAATTTTTATTTTAATAGTTATCTTGTTAGAGTGTTTGTAATTGGTAATTGATGTGGAGTAAGCTAGTACTCCTTCCTGAGGTTGGAGAATGAGATGCTCCAAGGGAATGAAAGAGAGGCAACTCTCGTCACGAGACAAGTAGATCGAGATGTTATCCAAGTCACCGTTTGAACTGTGTACGACTCTCGATATATTCTATTATGTGTTACCCGACCTTTTCCCAAAAGAGGTCTAGTCAACATCATAATATTGGCGACATAGGATTCGATCCCAGAACTCACATTGGACGACGAAAGGAAAGAAAAATCAACACGTTTGAATTTTTTGAAACACAACGACCGGATATTGTGACTTCGACAACCCTTGGCTGAAAAAAACAAAATTCGTCAAAAGTAAGACTTATTTTTTTTGCTTTGGTTTAAGTAAAACGAAAGAGTTACAATGGGTTTTTTTGTTGCAGTTATTAACTGATGAATGAAAAAACTTTCTTTACGCCGAGTGAATTCGAACTCGCGACGTGAACATTACGGGAGGTTGTGTTTGTCCCATATTTTTGTGTTTTGGTAAATGAAGAACTTTTTTTTAATCGAAATTTTTTAGAAGTTTGGTATACTCATTGTATTGTGTATAGTAATGGACGAACTGGTCGAACTTACAAAGGCATTAGTGTCATCTCAAATGGAACGGTGGAAGATGCAAATGGAACAACAGAAGATGCAAATGGAACAACAGAAAAGGCATCAAGATTTCCAAGATTACTGGCAACACTTGGTAATGATATCCACAAGTCATTAACAACGGTTTATTTACTCACCTACACTACACTGCCAAAGGATTGTAAAAAAACATTCTTTTTAAATAAGGAGGATATTACCCACCAACTAATTGGGCGACTGCTTGAAGGTATTATCATGGAGAGACTACCAACGCGTCTCTTAACTTTACACCAAGTCAAACTAGTTAGTACTGGTACAACTTCATTCAAGTCGTAAGATAGTCAATAAACAACTACCATTCTCAACTTAATACATATCAGTTGTTTTAATATATGTCACATGTGCCCTGCGGCAATGGTTCCTGGGAAAGAACGAGACTTATACCAGATAAGAAAACAGACACATTACAAGATGTCTGCTAACCTATCAGACCCATCGGTTGTAAAGACAGCTTCCAGTTCCTTCGAAAACGATAAATTCCTGCTCACTCACCATATTTCAATCGAGACCAGATGACCCAAAATAACCAATAGCAACCCTGTTGCTGAGAAACCCGCCCAAGACATCGAGCCAGAGCTCTTTAAGGTGAACCCAGCTGATGCACAGGTCTCTACAGTCTCGCTCTCTGTTGCTTGCTGTGCACTGAAGAATAGGGTTGGATCACTTGGACTGTCCCCCAGGGAGATCCTGTATCATAGGGACCAGTTTGCCAACGAATACATTACAAGCACAATACCAACAATGAGCACTCTAAGACTTCCAACCGTTCTTGTCGGGCAGGTACAGAAGTGAATGTTAGGAACATTGTATACCTTCACAGAGACCTGACAAAAAATAATGGCCATGAACAGTACTTGATGTCATCCAAACAGAACGCTTGGATCCACATTCAGGAGTTTGCTGGCTGCCAGTTAAGGGCAAACATATATAAAATCCACAAAGAAGATTGCTTCAGGGACCCAGATCACCAAGGTCACAACCTATTGATTAATCTCAGATATTGAGACAACAGTGACGAAGACGATAGCGACTTGGCCTTACATACCAAACCCGCCATCTCAGAAATCATTAGTGGTGTAGCCAATGACAATAGATTACCACTAAGCAGGAAATCAACCAGCAAACCAGCCAGAACTCCATTGTTATCGAGAAGGATGTTTCAGTTGACTCCCCTCACAGGATAAATACAGTCTGTTTTGCTGACTGCTAATACACATGGACATGCTCGTCACCACAGACTGAAAGTAAAACCAACATTTCCGAAAGTTTATGTCACAGACCATTTAGTTCCATTATGCCTGACCCCTTATTTTAAGAAAACAGAAGGAAAGGAAGAAGAAGACAAAAAGCATCACTCCAGTATTATGTTATTGACATAGTTAACAGGCAGAGGAGATAATGCTAAGTATAGTTGAGTTACTTCCACTTATCGTCTACTTGTGGCTCTCGGAGTCAACCATATTGTTTTTACGTTTTGTTGTATTTGTATGCTCGGGAATAAAGTCTCCTCTTACCTTTAAACGGTTGCGTGTGATATATCTGTATTTATTGGCGATATATATATATATATATATATATATATATATATATATATATATATATATATATATATATATATACCAACTGGACAGACCCCATATCTTTTTCACACACACTTTCTCACTCTCCATTACTTAATATTTTTTTCAAATTTTGAATTTTAGCTTTTCCACTGCCAACTTATCTATCTATGTAATTCCTCTGATGATAAGATGTTAATCTTTGAAAAGCCTTGGCCTAAGGAAAGAATAATAAACATATTTTTTACCAAGTATACCTTGCATTGAACAAGCGTAGTTGAAATAAATTTGTCATTTGTACATGTTTATCCCTTTTCTTTCATCTATCTTTATATATATATATATATATATATATATATATATATATATATATATATATATATATATATATATATATAATGTATGTGTAGCAGGTGTTTATAATTATGTAAATTATCAAGGAGATATACCTATCCGTCAACAGTCAAGTAGGAGAGGCTTGAACATCAAATGAGCTTGTTATTCAAGCGATTTTTGTTAACCTAACGACAGAGAAAAGAAATAGTTTTTTATTTAAACGATCATAACATTTTGTTTTTGTCTTTCTTTAGTTTTAATCACATGTGTGCTGTATGTTGGCTCATTTGGTTTTTGATTATTCTTGGCAAAATGATTGAACAGTGCAGTGGTATATATATATATATATATATATATATATATATATAAAGATCTTTGCAACTATAGAAACGCTGTTATCACGTTGTCAGACATGTTATTTACCTACTCAGTGAAGCATCCTACCGGGTCAAGTCGATTGGGAATGGGGAGGTAGGTACGTTGACGCTACACAGAAAGCGCGTGCGCGCAAGAGAGAAAGAGAGATACAGACAAACAGAGAGGGGAGAGGCAGACTTTAATCTGGACATTAGTTGTAAATCTTTATAGGATCTCTCTCAAAAGCTATGGACAACTTACTGGCCCAAACTGAACGCTACAATCTGAAGATTGCAGATCTTGTTTCGCCTTTTAAATGGTAAATATCGATTTTGCATGTTTTATTTTATCGACAGAAATTAAAGATTTTAAAACTTAATATATTTTTTGCATTCTCAAATGACACCCTATCTGACACAACCCCGTGCAGTGATTGAATCCTAAAAGCAAAACATGTTCAGGCAAATTAATCAAATCTGTTAGTATATATTTTTTTCTTTGATTCAGGTAAAAAGGAAAAGAGCGTGATAAAAACTATTAAGGTGAACCAGGATGTATCCGGCAAAAAAAAATCAAAAAAAAATCTAGGATTTGTTTTAGTATGCGAACAGCATTATATACCAATGCTGTGAAGTCGACCATTGAATAAATGATATCCTCTGCTCAGGAAGGCAAGAGGTTTATTTTTTTAGCAACAAAAAAGGACAAAATCAATAACATCACTTTACTTATACAATACACCCTTTACTACACAAGTGAACTAATCGATCAATAAAAACTCATACATTTTTGATTGGCCTTGAACATTTATTCGAGACATAAATTTATTCGTTTAAGTATTTCTTTTTACTGTACAAAAATAAAGACCATGATTTACAGGGAGAATATATCATATTCAAAAACATTTTCATTCTTTCTAATTGTAAATAATCATAAGATGACGCCATGGGTGTTCTGATTTACCATCATAGAACATAAGTTTGAAATCATGCTTTCGTGGAAGACAGTATTGTTAATGTTATTTATTATCAGTAAAAAAATGTTAATGTTATTTATTATCAGTAAAAAATGTTCATGTTATTTATTATCAGTAAAATATGTTAATGTTATTTATTATCAGTAAAAAATGTTAATGTTATTTATTTATCAGTAAAAAATGTTCATGTTATTTATTATCAGTAAATAATGTTAATGTTATTTATTATAAGTAAAAATTGTTAATGTTATTTATTATCAGTAAAAAATGTTCATGTTATTTATTTATCAGTAAAAAATGTTAATGTTATTTATTTATCAGTAAAAAATGTTAATGTTATTTATTATAAGTAAACATTGTTAATGTTATTTATTATCAGTAAAAAATGTTCATGTTATTTATTATCAGTAAAACATGTTCATGTTATTTATTATCAGTAAAAAATGTTCATGTTATTTATTATCAGTAAAAAATTGTTAATGTTATTTATTATCAGTAAAAAATCACAACGTTTGTCTTTAGTCTTGCATATTCTTTCCCACAAAAAAATAAAACAAATATACGATCATATGTTAACATATAAATTATTAGAAAACTAAATACTATAATGTTATTTATTATAAGTAAGAAATGTTAATGTTATTTATTATCAGTAAAAAATGTTAATGTTATTTATTATCAGTAAAAAATGTTCATGTTATTTATTATCAGTAAAAAATGTTCATGTTATTTATTATCAGTAAAAAATGTTAATGTTATTTATTATCAGTAAAAAATGTTAATGTTATTTATTTATCAGTAAAAAATGTTCATGTTATTTATTATCAGTAAAAAATGTTCATGTTATTTATTATCAGTAAAAAATGTTAATGTTATTTATTATCAGTAAAAAATGTTCATGTTATTTATTATAAGTAACAATGTTAATGTTATTTATTATCAGTAAAAAATGTTAATGTTATTTATTATCAGTAAAAAATGTTCATGTTATTTATTATCAGTAAAAATGTTAATGTTATTTATTATCAGTAAAAAATGTTAATGTTATTTATTATCAGTAAAAAATGTTAATGTTATTTATTATCAGTAAAACATGTTCATGTTATTTATTATCAGTAAGAAATGTTAATGTTATTTATTATCAGTAAAAAATGTTAATGTTATTTATTATCAGTAAAAAATGTTAATGTTATTTATTATCAGTAAAAAATGTTAATGTTATTTATTATCAGTAAAAAATGTTAATGTTATTTATTATCAGTAAGAAATGTTAATGTTATTTATTATGAGTAAAAAATCAAAACGTTTGTCTTTAATTTGTATATTCTTTCTCACAAAAAAATTAAACAAATATACGATCATATGTAAACATATAAATTATTAGAAAACTAAGTACTATAGGATTAATCTAGCGAAACCATTGATATTCGTTTTCTGACCTTTAAAAAACATACCGCTTTTATTTAAAACATTTTTTTTTAAATAACAGGGAATTTACCCATATTGAAAAGAATTTAATGTTCTTTATTTATTTACTGAATATTGTTGTGAGTTTGTATTAAAGTTGTTGGGTCCCTAACTTATTTAATTAATGTCGTTGTTGAAATACCCACTGATTCATTCATTGTATAATAATTTGAAAAAAGATGAACTAACTACAAGCTTTATATAAAGCAAAATCCTAGCCCCTAACTAATTAAATTAATATGGTTGTTTGAATAACCCACTGATTCATTCATTGTATAATGATTTGAAAGGAGATGAATAAACTAAAAGCTTTAAATCCAGCAAAATCCTAGCCCATTCAATTAATGTGGTTGTTTGAATAACCCACTGATTCATTCATTGTATAATGATTTGAAAGCAGATGACCTAACTACAAGCTTTAAATCAAGCAAAATCCTAGCCCCTAACTAATTCAATTAATGTGGTTGTTTGAATAACATACTGATTCATTGATTGTAATATTATTTGAAAGGAGATGAACTAACTACAAGCTTTAAATCAAGCAAAATGCAAGCCCCTAACTAATTTAATTAATGTGGTTGTTGGAATGACCCACTGATTCATTCATAGTATAATTATTTGAAAGGAAGTGAACTAACTACAAGCTTTAATTTAAGAAAAATGCTAGCCCCTAACTAATTCAATTAATGTGGTTTTTGGAATAACCCACTGATTCATTCATTGTATAATGATTTGAATGGAGATGAACTAACTACAAGCTTTAAATCAAGCGAAACCCTAGCTCCTAACTAATTCAATTAATGGGTTGTTTTTTTGAATAACCCACTGATTCATTGATTGTATAATTATTTGAAAGAAGATAAACTAACTACAAGCTTTAAATCAAGCAAACCCTAGCCCCTGACAAATTTAATTTATGTGGTTGTTTGAATAACCCACTGATTCATTGATTGTATAATGATTTAAAAGAATATGAACTAACTACAAGCTTTAAATCAAGGAAAACCCTAGCAGCTAACTAATTCAATTAATGTGGTTGTTTACATAACCCACTGATTCATTGATTGTATTATTATTTAAAAGGAGATGAACTAACTACAAGCTTTATATCAAACAAAATGCTAGCCCTAACTAATTCAATTAATGTGGTTGTTTGAATAACCCACTGATTAATTCATGGTATAATTATTTGAAAATAGATGAACTAACTACAAGCTTTAAATCTAGCAAAACCCTAGTTCCTAACTAATTCAGTGAATGTGGTTGTGTAAATAACCCACTGATTCATTGATTGTATAATGATTTGAAAGAAGATGACCTAACTACAAGCTTTTAATTAAGCAAAACCCTAGCACCTAAATAATTCAAATAATTGGGTTTTTACATAACCCACTGATTCATTGATTGTAGAATTATTTGAAAGAAGATGTACTAACTACAAGCTTTAAATCAAGCAAAATGCTAGGTTCTAAATAATTCAATTAATGCGGTTGTTTACATAACCCGCTGATTCATTGATTGTATATTTATTTGAAAGAAGAATAACTAACTACAAGCTTTAAATCAAGCAAAATGCTAGCCCCAAACTAATTCAATTAATGTGGTTGTTGGAATAACCCACTGATTCATTCATGGTATAATGATTTGAAAGAAGATGATCTAACTACAAACTTTTAATAAAGCAAAACACTAGTCCTTAAATAATTCAATTAATTGGGTTGTTTACATAACCCACTGATTAATTGATTGTATAATGATTTGAAAGGAGATGAACTAACTACAAGCTTAAAATCATGTCAAAACCCTAGCCCCAAACTAATTCAATTAATGGGGTTGTTTTAATAACCCACTGATTCATTCATGGTATAATTATTTGAAAATAGATGAACTAACTACAAGCTTTAAATCTAGCAAAACCCTAGTTCCTAACTAATTCAGTGCATGTGGTTGTTTAAATAACCCACTGATTCATTGCTTGTATGATGATTTGAAAGAAGATGAACGAACTATAAGCTTTAAATCAAGCAAAATGCTAGCCCCTAACTAATTCAATTAATGTGGGTTTTTTTAATAACCCACTGATTCATTCATTGTATAATTATTTGAGAGGAGATGAACTAACTACATTCTTTAAATCATGTCAAAATGCTAGCCCCTAACTAATTCAATTAATGTCGTTGTTTGAATAACCCACTGATTCATTGATTGTATGATTATTTGAAAGGAGATGAACTAACTACAAGCTTTAAATCAAGCAAAACCCTAGCCCCTAAATAATTCAATTAATGCGGTTGTTTAGATAACCCACTGATTCATTGATTGTAGAATTATTTGAAAGAAGATGTACTAACTACAAGCTTTAAATCAAGCAAAATGCTAGGTTCTAAATAATTCAATTAATGCGGTTGTTTACATAACCCGCTGATTCATTGATTGTATATTTATTTGAAAGAAGAATAACTAACTACAAGCTTTAAATCAAGCAAAATGCTAGCCCCAAACTAATTCAATTAATGTGGTTGTTGGAATAACCCACTGATTCATTCATGGTATAATGATTTGAAAGAAGATGATCTAACTACAAACTTTTAATAAAGCAAAACACTAGTCCTTAAATAATTCAATTAATTGGGTTGTTTACATAACCCACTGATTAATTGATTGTATAATGATTTGAAAGGAGATGAACTAACTACAAGCTTTAAATCATGTCAAAACCCTAGCCCCAAACTAATTCAATTAATGGGGTTGTTTTAATAACCCACTGATTCATTCATGGTATAATTATTTGAAAATAGATGAACTAACTACAAGCTTTAAATCTAGCAAAACCCTAGTTCCTAACTAATTCAGTGCATGTGGTTGTTTAAATAACCCACTGATTCATTGCTTGTATGATGATTTGAAAGAAGATGAACGAACTATAAGCTTTAAATCAAGCAAAATGCTAGCCCCTAACTAATTCAATTAATGTGGGTTTTTTTAATAACCCACTGATTCATTCATTGTATAATTATTTGAGAGGAGATGAACTAACTACATTCTTTAAATCATGTCAAAATGCTAGCCCCTAACTAATTCAATTAATGTCGTTGTTTGAATAACCCACTGATTCATTGATTGTATGATTATTTGAAAGGAGATGAACTAACTACAAGCTTTAAATCAAGCAAAACCCTAGCCCCTAAATAATTCAATTAATGCGGTTGTTTAGATAACCCACTGATTCATTGATTGTATATTTATTTGAAAGAAGATGAACTAACTACAAGCTTTAAATCAAGCAAAATGCTAGCCCCTAACTAATTCAATTAATGTGGTTGTTTGAATAACCCACTGATTCATTGATTGTATACTGATTTGAAAGAAGATGACCTAACTTCAAGCTTTTAATCAAGCAAAACCCTAGTCCCTAAATAATTCAATTAATTGGGTTGTTTAGATAACCCACTGATTCATTGATTGTATAATTATTTGAAAGGAGATGAACTAACTACAAGCTTTAAATCAAGCAAAATGCTAGCCCCTTACTAATTCAATTAATGAGGTTGTTTGAATAACCCACTGATTCATTGATTATATAATGAGTTGAAAGAAGATGAACTAACAACAAGCTTTAAATCAAGCAATACCCTTGCCCTCTAACAAGTTCAATTAATGTGGTTGTTTGAATAACCCAATGATTCATTCATTGTATTATTATTTTAAAAGAGATGAACTAACTACAAGCTTTAAATCAAGCAACGGAAAAATATAAAACACGTCTGGAGTTTTCAATTTTATTGCTTTAAACAAAAGAAAAATATATTCCTTGTGTAAATACACCAACCATTGTAAAAGGTCAGTATACAACTACTACTGATATATTTTCTCTTGCAGTAAATGACTGCTTACACACACATATATAGAGTTTGAATTACCTACTAGACACAATCCTCGAGTGTCCTTGGTCTCTCTGTGTGGCATAGCCCCTTCTTGGGCCGCGGTAGTTCTCATTTTGTATACTCGTCCCGGAACGGGTCGTGGCAGTTCTCGTTTAATCACTCGTCATTTTTAAGACCATAAATCATAAAGTTTGCATACCTTTAAATTTCTCGCACCCTCAATCTTTCCTCGCCGCATGGAGGGGTGCATCGTCTAGTGTTTAAATTCTTACTTCTTTCTTTCTGCCGTAAACCACGCCACTGCAACACCAAAGCTCCATGATCGACTCAATCGACAAACAATCTTTTAAACTTTCAATTCTTTTAATTACAGGCGTTAGTTATCTATTGGCTTGGAGATATTCACCAATGTCGAGAGAGAGAGCAAATTACTGCTTTCCTAATTACTTTTCAATTGAGTCCTTAACCATTCGTGGAGGGGGGGAAGAGATCTTTCGCCTGTATTTTCTTAGGGAATCAATTCCCCCAATCTTGTTGCAGACTACATCTTAAATCACGTCTCATAGGTTCATCTCCAAAACCCAGACTAGCACAAACTCTGCTTCCCACGCAAAAACCCGTGACGTCACAGAACCTCCATGCGCAGGTGCATTCGTCACAGCCTGACTCCTTTGAACCCCTGACCTAAAAGGTCTCATCAAAATAGTGGCACGTTATGTCTGTGAGCTCCAACCGTGAGAACAGCCCTATTCCGCACTCGACTGTACAGGTCCACCCGCACTAAATCATGCAAGTCAAACCAATGATTTCCAACAGATACGTCCACCTCAAGATGCGTCTGTTCCCACAGGGCCATTATCCAACATCTGTACAAGGGTTTGTCAGAACCACCTGACATGAGGATACTTACTTATAGAAGTAAACGCTGACCAAATATTCAAAATAACATAGTATTCGAAGACCAAATTAGATCTCCTGATACGGCTATACACTGGCTTGTTCAAGGAATGGTGCATCTCCTAGTGATGTTACCTCAAGTAATAGCACTAGGCTGGATACTCCACCAGACTAGATGAATTGTTGTCTTGGAATCCGGTAAGACCAAGAGATCAACAGAAAAATATACTGTGACATAGTTAAGTGGTCAATTGGGGGGGAGGAAAATTAATGTTCTTAACTTCTTTACTAACTCAACGTTTGACAGGTAAAGGAGAACTTTAATTGGATATTCGAATATTTATGTATCTCATATAGAGACCAAGTGTTCGCTCCAGGAAAGGGCCCCTTGATGTCTAAGAAGTAAAATGAAACAAAAAAGAGATATAAATATTAGTGATGGGACGATTCCAAAATTTTTCCCGATTCCGATACAATTACCAATTCTGTTCTAAATACCCGATTCCGATATAATTGCTTTTTTAAATTGTCAAATTACTGTAAACACTCTATGTAATATCCACATATATTTTCGCAAACGTAAAACATACACTTGGGGGGAGGTGTATATTACATGAGTAGATCTTTTAAAATATTTTTTCTCAAATGTTTCCTTGTAATTGATTGAAAATTGTGAGACAACTAAAGATATTTGCATTAGTTCGTCGTTAGTTGACAAAATGCTATTTAGAATTTTTTCATAAACAATTGAAAATAGTCAACGGTTGGTATGCAAAAAGATAAGATGGTGTAGGAACAAAATAGATATACAATTATGGTTACATTAAAGAGAAATTATTTCAAAATATAAAGATACGAAAATGGAATTCATTCCCATCTCATTAACCCTCGAGTGGCTATTGACCTTGATAAGCGGTGACCTCGAAAGTAAAAAAAAAAGGCAAAATTTACTTCTGATAGCAAAAATTGCTACCAACTGTAATTTACATTTTTTGCTAATTGTATTTGTAAGGAAATTAAATCGAATGAACATGTATTGTTCTTAACAAATATCGCCCAAACAAATGGAGAGTAGAAAATGCACTGTGGATGCATTTTCAGAACCCCTGTAACTCCCACTTCCCCTACTTTGCCCCTCAATCCTCATTTTCCATGAGCGATGTTTCTGACAAAGGGGGAAGAAAATGCTGTTTGCTTAGTCGGCAGCTGTTTAGTGTGAGTAGTATTTGGAGATGACTTGAGTAACTTTCTCTCTATATTTTTGTTGCCATATCACTAATAAGAATCTTGGCGGTAAACGTTTTTCCTGGGCTGACATTATCCGTCTGATAGTTCAAGGACCTGAAACTTGGAGTAACTTCCAAGGAGGCTGTTTTATCAGCAGGTGCAAAATACCGGGGGTGCTTTATTGCCATTTGGTGAATATGGTCTGGATTATGCAGTAGTTTCTGTTAATATTAGTGGGAACTGCTATGACTTTCTTCTTCAATGATTTACAAAGATCATTTTTTTACTCATTCTCTCTGCGTTCTGCTCTTAACTGCTGACGTCTTTCACAAATCTTCCAATCCCAACATGATAAATCATAAAACAAAATATAAGTATAAACTCAGAACTCATAACGTAGACCCCTACTGTCAGGTCTCCTTTTAAAATAGAGATTGAAATCTATTTACAGGAGACCAAGTACTGACATGCAGAAATTTAAAACTAATGTAAACAGACATCTCGCTGCGCAGATCCCAATTTAGGTTGACCCCTCTCCCTCAACCTTCTCCCTTTTTTTTCTCAGTAGCCCCTTATGTCTACAGTGGCAACCTGCCTTGTTTGGGGTGAACTATGTTAAAAAAAAAATTTTTTAACTGTTTCTGTACGAAACGTACATTGGCTGTGTCAGTTTCTATAAATGACTTCATGATCACAGGTTATTCAAACATGACCTCAAAACCCGACTGCCATGGCCATGGAATCTGTGCCTACACCAGTAACGGGTTTCCATGTTGTAGAGACACTTCCAATGAAGACCTTGATTTGCTCTATATGTATTTCCGTGTAGCACTTGATAACAACATCCAATTCATCTTTGCCCTCTATCATCTCCACATTGATGGAGTCACTATCTTGGAGAATATCTCTGAGAAAATTAACCATATTCTGTTCACCCTTCTGCTAGCATTTATGTCTGCAATGATTTTAGTGTTCACAATGTTGAGTGGCTACTTCGCTCAAACAAGACTGATAATGAAGGGAGGTTTTGTCACGACTTTTCTCTTGCATATGAGCTTACTCAAATTGTTCTTGGCCTTTTGGCCAAGATCAAAGTGTAGTATCTGTTCCAATGGATACTTCACCCCATAGACTGGTATCGTTTTGGCCTTCGGGGCTTGATTCCGCCGGTCTATGGGTTTGTCCTGTGCAGTTCTAGGAGGTCCACCCTCCCAGGCTTTGCCTCCCCTCTTTGGGGAGGAGTAAGTTTATTGCTTACTGCCTGAGGCGCCCCTACCGGGGAATACCGACGGGGCTGCCCAGGCAATTTTTAATGGCCAGAGTGCTCACCTTCTCGGGTGCTGGCCTTTCAAGTCCCACTTTCCCGACCCGACCTTGGGTCACATCTTACCTCGTGGGAGTAAGATAAAACTGGCCTTGTGCCTAACCTCCTGGAGAGGAGGTAAATAAATACTCAAATTGTTGATCAGCCCATGCATGTACCCGATGTTAATGGACATTTTGCAAGCCGCCTTCATCTTTTTCTGACAACTTGCCCTGAACAGTAAACATGTACTGTCCTGTCTCCTCTGCAATTCACCGATCACTCAGTTGTCTCAAAACGAAATTCACCGATCACTCAGTTGTCTCAAAACGAAATTCAGCGATCCTCAAAAAGAATGTGTCCTGCATTGCATCCGATATATCTGAGTAATTAATCGTTGGTATTGAGAGGTTTATACCCTCGGAAAAATTCCAACAGAAACCAAACAGTCAGCCATCGTACACCCCTGAATGTGCTGCTATTGCTTACAGAAACCACTATTTCAATTGCTTTCAACGAAATAGATGCTTTGAAACCAAAGCCTCCTTTAAAACTGCCTGAAACCTAAAGAGTCCTATGCCCAATTTGTTAAATCTAGAGTGACCGATCAGACGCTTGCTCCCATAAGTTTTGAAGAATAACAAACATGGTCCGGAACAGATGCAATTATCCCAATCATCATTAATGGATCAGATGATCTCTTCAGCATCTGATAAAGCCATTCCACTCGGGGAAGAATCATACATATTAGCTTAGGCGGAAAGCGTCTTTGTCATATCAAACAGTGCTCTCCCTGAGGGAGCAAATATATATTATATAAATATTAACATTCACAGACACATGATTTGTCTTATGAAGACTCATCAATGTGGCTTTATTTAACCAACACACAAACCTCAAGGCTCGAACTTTGGACTCTCAGCCACTACACACATGGTACTTTTCTGAACATTTTCTGAAAGCTTCTTTGCATGGTTTTCATTTGATAAAAGGCTCTAAAGACAGGATATTCATTTAGCAACTTGAATTTGTTGAATTATGCTTTGAATTTTTCCGGAAACGCGTGTAAGTTTTCTTTGCTCCAGAATTGACATTAAATCACAGTATGATATTGCTCTGATCTTTCATTGTGTATATATATATATATATATATATATATATATATATATATATATATATATATATATATAAAAACCTTCCTTACACTAAATTTAAACAAATATACACAACATTCTAAGCAAATAATGCGTCCAAACGAGAGTGACACGTGACTTCACATTTCTGAAACAGATGACAACAGAAGCTGAAGAGAACCGGATGGCTAAGTCCTTCCGTCCTTGAACCGACGGTACGAATGTCGTACTTATCTTTCTGTATCAAAATAAATAAATATATATATATATATATATATATATATATATATATATACACACAAATGAAAAAAGGACAGCCAAAAACTATGTGATTTTGGCTGTCCTTTTTTTATTTTACATTAGGTCGGATCATTTTATTCCCACTTTTCTTCATATATATATTTGCAGCAAATTCCAGTCTTTGCGATCAGGGCCACCTACCACAGAATTCCCCTCCTATAACCAAAAAACTCTAAGTGATATCCGAATAAATGTTTGGGATGTTGTCAAACTTATCTAGAACCTCGATGCCAACAAGGCAACTAGTCCCAACAACATTGCAGTCATAGTACTCAAGAAACTGCAACCCAAAATAGCTCCTATCCAGACAAAGCTGTTCAATCGTTTCTTAAAGAGAAACTGCTGCACATCACCTTGGAAGATTTTGTTGGTCTGCTCAGAATTTTGAAATATTGAACACAAGTCCTCCATATCTCGGTACAGACCGATCAGTCTTCTGTGCGTCATGAGTAAGTTGCTTGAATCTGTAATAAATCAAGAAGTTATCAACCACCTCGGTAAAACCAATCTACTTAGTGACAAGCAACATGGATCAACAGCTGACGTGCTGACTGTGTTATCGCACATGATCAGCGAATCTATTGATGGGGAATTCATTTCTAGGGTGATAACTTTTGATATATCAAAGGCCTTCTACAGGATCTGGCACAAAGGTTTGCTTCATAAGCATATTAGCTATGGAATATCTGGAAATGTCCTCTCAACCATTAAGTCCTTTCTCTTCAATAGGTCTATAAAAGTAGTTGTTTATGGGCAGAAGTCTGAAGCACATAGTATCAATACCGGCATGCCTCAAGGATCTATTCTGGGCTCAACTCGTTTCCTGGTTTTCATAAATGATCTTTCAAATAACATTATGAGATTATTCGTTCACATCTATGCAGATAACACAACTATCTATGGCAGCACTTTGAATAGCATTGACGATCAATGAGAATTCCACGTGAGATTAGTTTAAGCAAAAAGATAGAATTTTCCATTAGAAGTCAAGTTAGAGTTAGGACTACATGTCAGGATATTGCATTACACATAAGAAGTTAGTAAGATCTCTCTTCCTCTCTATCTCTATCTCTCTCTCCCCCTCTCTCTCTCCCTCTCTCTCTCTCTCTCTTTCTCTCTATCTCTCTCTTTCTTTCTCTCTCCCTCTCTCCCTCTCTCTCTCTTTCTCTCTATTTCTCTCTTTCTTTCTGTCTCCCTCCCTCTTTCTCTCTCTCGCTCTCTCCCTCTCTCCCTCTCTCTCTCGCTCTCTCCCTCTCCCCCTCTCGCTCTCTCTCTCTCTTTCTCTCTCTTTCTTTCTCTCTCCCTCTCTCCCTCTCTCTCTCTTTCTCTCTATCTCTTTCTTTCTCTCTCTCCCTCTCTCCCTCTCTCTCTCTTTCTTTCTCTCTCTCCCTCTCTCCCTCTCTCTCTCGCTCTCTCCCTCTCTCTCTCTCTCGTTCTCTCCCTCTCCCCCTCTCGCTCTCTCTCTCTCTCTTTCTCTCTCTCTTTCTGTTCTGACTTGGAGCACGTGGTGCAATGGGGGAAAAAGTGTCTTGTTACTTTTAACACCTAGCTTCTCACCTTCCACTATCAACGCTAGGATCCTTATTTTTCCCCAGTTGAAATGAATGTCTCTCTCCTTGAGGAAGCCGCCTTCTTTGATAAGCTCCTAGGATTGACTTTCACTCCAGACCTGAAATGGAAGACTTATATCAAATCTGTTGCTAAGGTTGCTGGAAAAATGGTTGGATCATTCTATCGCTCCAGAAAGTGCCTCACTCCTGATGCAATCCTCTACTTTTAGAAGAGCCAGATACGTCCGAAGATAGAGTACTGCTATCATATCTGAGCAGGTGCTGTGACAAAGTATAAAACAGACTTCACAATCGAGTGGGGAATGATCTCTTCTATACTCTACAGTCACCGTCACACAGAAGAGATGTTGCTAGCCTCTCTCTACTGTACCATTATGTCCATGTTATTTTTTTTAATTTTGGTACAAAACAAAAATTGAAATTCTACTTTTTTAGCCGATTATATGTAAATAGCCAGAAAAAGTTGATGGTAAAAAAAATTAAAAATTAAAAAAACAACAAAAAGAAACAACAATATTTAAGCGTGAGGAATCATTTTCACATTTAAATTTAACACAAAACGATCGAACCAGATAGCGTTTTAAGGACATACTAACCAAATATTATATTAGAGGTATGGCCAATTTAATGTATATTTTCAGCAGCCCCCCCCCCCCCGCTCCAGACAGGTACCCATGTAAACAGCATGAGAAAATTGCTGGTAACAAAAAAATTATTATTTAAGAATGTATATTTGCAGCAGACCCCACCCAACAAACACACATGATTTCCAAAACAGTAGAAAATAATAGTCATTAGTGTAAAGTTTACACTCTCGCTAACTCTTGCACCTCACACTTACTTTGCTAATCAATGCCCATTTAGTCTTGGATTAATTTGAATCTTGTTTCAGGTTTTCCTTCAAATAATAGTCATTAGTGTAAAGTTTACACTCTCGCTAACTCTTGCACCTCACACTTACTTTGCTAATCAATGCCCATTTAGTCTTGGATTAATTTGAATCTTGTTTCAGGTTTTCCTTCAAATAATAGTCATTAGTGTAAAGTTTACACTCTCGCTAACTCTTGCACCTCACACTTACTTTGCTAATCAATGCCCATTTAGTCTTGGATTAATTTGAATCTTGTTTCAGGTTTTCCTTCAAATAATAGTCATTAGTGTAAAGTTTACACTCTCGCTAACTCTTGCACCTCACACTTACTTTGCTAATCAATTCCCATTTAGTCTTGGATTAATTTGAATCTTGTTTCAGGTTTTCCTTCAAATAATAGTCATTAGTGTAAAGTTTACACTCTCGCTAACTCTTGCACCTCACACACACACTTACTTGGCTAATCAATGCCCATTTAGTCTTGGATTAATTTGAATCTTGTTTCAGGTTTTCCTTCAAATAATAGTCATTAGTGTAAAGTTTACACTCTCGCTAACTCTTGCACCTCACACTTACTTTGCTAATCAATGCCCATTTAGTCTTGGATTAATTTGAATCTTGTTTCAGGTTTTCCTTCAAATAATAGTCATTAGTGTAAAGTTTACACTCTCGCTAACTCTTGCACCTCACACTTACTTTGCTAATCAATGCCCATTTAGTCTTGGATTAATTTGAATCTTGTTTCAGGTTTTCCTTCAAATAATAGTCATTAGTGTAAAGTTTACACTCTCGCTAACTCTTGCACCTCACACTTACTTTGCTAATCAATTCCCATTTAGTCTTGGATTAATTTGAATCTTGTTTCAGGTTTTCCTTCAAATAATAGTCATTAGTGTAAAGTTTACACTCTCGCTAACTCTTGCACCTCACACACACACTTACTTTGCTAATCAATGCCCATTTAGTCTTGGATTAATTTGAATCTTGTTTCAGGTTTTCCTTCAAATAATAGTCATTAGTGTAAAGTTTACACTCTCTCACACTCTTGCACCTCACACTTACTTTGCTAATCAATGCCCATTTAGTCTTGGATTAATTTGAATCTTGTTTCAGGTTTTCCTTCAAATAATAGTCATTAGTGTAAAGTTTACACTCTCGCTAACTCTTGCACCTCACACTTACTTTGCTAATCAATGCCCATTTAGTCTTGGATTAATTTGAATCTTGTTTCAGGTTTTCCTTCAAATAATAGTCATTAGTGTAAAGTTTACACTCTCGCTAACTCTTGCACCTCACACTTACTTTGCTAATCAATTCCCATTTAGTCTTGGATTAATTTGAATCTTGTTTCAGGTTTTCCTTCAAATAATAGTCATTAGTGTAAAGTTTACACTCTCGCTAACTCTTGCACCTCACACTTACTTTGCTAATCAATGCCCATTTAGTCTTGGATTAATTTGAATCTTGTTTCAGGTTTTCCTTCAAATAATAGTCATTAGTGTAAAGTTTACACTCTCGCTAACTCTTGCACCTCACACTTACTTTGCTAATCAATGCCCATTTAGTCTTGGATTAATTTGAATCTTGTTTCAGGTTTTCCTTCAAATAATAGTCATTAGTGTAAAGTTTACACTCTCGCTAACTCTTGCACCTCACACTTACTTTGCTAATCAATTCCCATTTAGTCTTGGATTAATTTGAATCTTGTTTCAGGTTTTCCTTCAAATAATAGTCATTAGTGTAAAGTTTACACTCTCGCTAACTCTTGCACCTCACACTTACTTTGCTAATCAATGCCCATTTAGTCTTGGATTAATTTGAATCTTGTTTCAGGTTTTCCTTCAAATAATAGTCATTAGTGTAAAGTTTACACTCTCGCTAACTCTTGCACCTCACACTTACTTTGCTAATCAATGCCCATTTAGTCTTGGATTAATTTGAATCTTGTTTCAGGTTTTCCTTCAAATAATAGTCATTAGTGTAAAGTTTACACTCTCGCTAACTCTTGCACCTCACACTTACTTTGCTAATCAATTCCCATTTAGTCTTGGATTAATTTGAATCTTGTTTCAGGTTTTCCTTCAAATAATAGTCATTAGTGTAAAGTTTACACTCTCGCTTACTCTTGCACCTCACACTTACTTTGCTAATCAATGCCCATTTAGTCTTGGATTAATTTGAATCTTGTTTCAGGTTTTCCTTCAAATAATAGTCATTAGTGTAAAGTTTACACTCCTGCTCACTCTTGCACCTCACACTCACACTTACTTTGCTTATCAATTCCCATTTAGTCTTGGATTAATTTGAATCTTGTTTCAGGTTTTCCTTCAAATAATAGTCATTAGTGTAAAGTTTACACTCTCGCTAACTCTTGCACCTCACACTTACTTTGCTAATCAATGCCCATTTAGTCTTGGATTAATTTGAATCTTGTTTCAGGTTTTCCTTCAAATAATAGTCATTAGTGTAAAGTTTACACTCTCTCACACTCTTGCACCTCACACTTACTTTGCTAATCAATTCCCATTTAGTCTTGGATTAATTTGAATCTTATTTCAGGTGTTCCTTCAAATAATAGTCATTAGTGTAAAGTTTACACTCTCGCTTAC
Organism: Sepiola atlantica; assembly: GCA_963556195.1. Taxonomy (NCBI): domain Eukaryota; kingdom Metazoa; phylum Mollusca; class Cephalopoda; order Sepiida; family Sepiolidae; genus Sepiola; species Sepiola atlantica. The sequence continues at coordinate 60,352,158 of OY744539.1, read as the reverse complement.
TCTTGCACCTCACACTTACTTTGCTAATCAATGCCCATTTAGTCTTGGATTAATTTGAATCTTGTTTCAGGTTTTCCTTCAAATAATAGTCATTAGTGTAAAGTTTACACTCCTGCTCACTCTTGCACCTCACACTCACACTTACTTTGCTTATCAATTCCCATTTAGTCTTGGATTAATTTGAATCTTGTTTCAGGTGTTCCTTCAAATAATAGTCATTAGTGTAAAGTTTACACTCCTGCTCACTCTTGCACCTCACACTCACACTTACTTTGCTTATCAATTCCCATTTAGTCTTGGATTAATTTGAATCTTGTTTCAGGTGTTCCTTCAAATAATAGTCATTAGTGTAAAGTTTACACTCTCGCTAACTCTTGCACCTCACACTTACTTTGCTAATCAATTCCCATTTAGTCTTGGATTAATTTGAATCTTGTTTCAGGTGTTCCTTCAAATAATAGTCATTAGTGTAAAGTTTACACTCTCGCTTACTCTTGCACCTCACACTTACTTTGCTAATCAATGCCCATTTAGTCTTGGATTAATTTGAATCTTGTTTCAGGTGTTCCTTCAAATAATAGTCATTAGTGTAAAGTTTACACTCTCGCTTACTCTTGCACCTCACACTCACACTTACTTTGCTAATCAATGCATTAACATCTTCCTTAGATGATTTGTATAGTTTATTGCATGTTGATCACTCATCACTGGATTGGAATGATATAAATTATTTAGAAGCGGCATAATCGATAAATGCTACTTTAGCTTAGATATTTTTAGTTGTGGTTGCTTATAGGCCAGATGTTCGAAGCAAACATAATAGCTTGTGTAGGTGCATTCAAGTATGTTTAGGCTTGTCATAGTTCGTTAGAAAAGCTCATACCTTGCGTAATCATCAATATTATGATAGGTATATATATATATATATATATATATATATATATATATATATATAAACAAATGTTTAGAGGTACAAAATTTATATATGCTTTTGAAATGATTTGCAGAAAACTCTCTAGAGCTCTTTCGACTATCATCTCGTCCGGAGAAATCGATAGTATAAGTAATCAAATATATCAACGAAAATGAAGAGTAAGGGGGGGATGTAAGTGCCAGCGAATACTAAAAAACGATTAAAATTAATTTAATTTAATAGTCGTATAAAACGACATAGCGTGGGTTTTAAAAAACAGAAGAGTATGTTATCAATTTGAGTCTGAAGTATTATTTATTTAATAAAGCTTTAGTGAAATTAAAAAATATTTGGGGGCAAAAATGAAGTTAAACAAAAAAAAATTTTAATTAAATATTTTTATTTTTTGATTTAATTTAATATTTAATCGAACAAGACTATCAGAATTATTATTTTTGTTATGAAATATCATCAAAATTGGAAAAACATTTATCAAATAAAGTATTCTTGAATTACAAAAAAAAAACGTCTCTTGAAGTATGTAACGTATAATATAAATATTATTATATATTATAAATAAATAATTTGTATTAGCGCTTACATTTTTTGCGATTGAGCACTTTATTGATTTCTTTTCAACATACATTGAAGCTCTTTGTGAAAATTCATATACACCGATTTTTGTGAAATTTTAACAATAAGTATAAATAAATTTTCCCCAAATGTTAGTTTCTTTGCATGTTTAAAGGGTTTTTAGGAGGCATAATATGAACACAACCTTTTATTTGTTTCAGATTTGCATTAAATCTGATCCATAGTCATTAGACACTAAGTAAGCAAAGTTCAACTGTATTTAAATTTCATCTCTAGAACTCTTAGTAGACATTCTCAAGAATCAAATCATAAAATGGATTTGGATCAAAATTGGAAAAACGATTCAATACATAAAGTCTATAGCATTACATACTGATTTTAATCGTCATAAGAGGGCATAAGTTACACATCAATTAAATATTCCCCAATTAATTATTTCGTAAATTTCAATTTCTTCTTAAGCTTAAATCTTAAATCTTAGACATTTTCTAGAATCAAAATCATGTAATGAATTTCGATCAAAATTGGAATAAGTATTCTAGACATAAGGTGTAGTAGCATTATATGTTGATTTTAATCTTCGTAAGGGGACATAAAAGTAGTGCGAAACTGTTTTGTTTGAGGAAATAATTTTATCTGGGTGGGTATTTTTTTTTTTAACTTAGTTCACCCCAAACAAGGCAAGTTGCCACTGTAGACGTAAGGGGCTACTGAGAATTAGGGTAAAAGTTTTGGAGATCATCCTAAATTTGGAGCTGTGCAGCGAGATGCTTGTTCACATTAGTTTTAAATTTCTGCATGTCGGGGAAACAGAGAGCAGGGATGGAGTTCCAAAGACGGGCAGCTCGAAGAAAGAAGCTATTGGAGTAGAAGGCTCTCCGGCATCTGGGGAACTCCACAGTGAATGGATAGGAATTAGCTGATTGTCGGGTTGGTCGAGTGTATTTACATCGATACACCAGAGCAGCAGGTTCATCGGAGCACATTCCATTGAAGTACTTGTAAAACAAGCAAAAGGATGCAACATTGCAACGATTGGACAGGGACTGGAGCTTGGTGGATAGTGAGGGACCTATTATACTAGATAGTCTTTTTTGGACCTTGTCTAAGAGGAAGTGTCTGGTGGATGCTGCACCAGCCCAGATGTGACAACAATACTCAATACATGGGCGGGTGGGGGCTTTGTAGAGATATATGATACTGTCAGGTGTGAGAAGTTTTCTAGCACAGTAGAGGAATCCCACTTCCTTTGCAGCAGCCTTGACAATGTCTTCTATGTATTTGTTCCAATTCATGTTACCTGTAAATGTTAGGCCGACGAGTTTGAATGTTGGACTCTCAGGCAGGGTATTATTTGCCATAGCAATCGGTTGTTGAAGAGGTTTCTTGTAGTTGTTCAAGAAAAGGAACTTTGTCTTAGCAGCATTAAATGTTACCATCTATTTATGACCCCATTCAAATACAGACTGAAGGTCACTTGTTACGGTTTCAGACATTGCCTCGGGTATATGCGTGTCTGTTTTACCCACATGACCAGAGTAGAATGTGGTGTCATCAGCAAATATACCCATCTCAGACACAATATAATCAGGGAGGTTGTTTATGAAAATCAGGAACAATAAATGTCCAAGAATCGATCCCTGGAGTACACCTGCATTTATGTCATTTTGTTTGGATGAACGGCCATCAAGGACAACCTGGATCTTTCTTTTGGTTAGGAAGGATCTAATTATATGAAATATTCGTCCAGTAATACCATATGAATTGATTTTTATGATAAGACCTTTATTCCAGACCCTGTCAAAGGCTTTGAATATATCAAGCACTACCACCCTAGCTTCACCTGCCTTGTCCAGTGTATGATATATGCGTTCAGAGATGACAGTTAAGATATCCGCAGTAGACCGTGCTTGCCTAAATCCATACTGATGGTCAGAAAGAAGTTTGACATTAATGAGGTGATAGACTATCGCTAGATTGATTAATGATTCAAAGATTTTAGCGAAAGGTGGGAGTAGACTGATGGGGCGATAATTCTGAGGGTCAGTTCTACCTCCAGAATTCTTGAAGACTGGTACCACAAAGAGACAATTTTCAAGCTAGAAGTAAGATTCGGCAAGGCATTTGTTGTAGAGTTTGGAGAGGACAGAATATTCCTTTATTGCTATTACTGGTATATAGATCAGACCCACATGCTTTGGAGGTGTCAAGGTTTTTTTATGATGTCCCGGACATGAGATGGTGTGATGGGCAAGGTCATCAAGTGTGGCTTCCGTCCACAATGGGAAATTTGGGAGAGAGTGGTTTGCTGAGTCCAAAGTGGAGTTTAAGGCCAAACGCTGGGCAAGTAGTTCAGCCTTGTCAGTTGCTGTGCAAACGAAATCATTGTAATTGGATAGCGGGGGAATTGTTGATTGCCCATTGTTCACCACACTATTGTAGACTTTCCAGAAAACACGAGTACCTTATTTCTGTGACTGAATGCGCTTTCTGGTCATCTCGGTATACCTTCTCTTTACTTCATCTTACAATGATTTCTTGACGCTATAAGTTTCTGTCTATTTTTAATTGATTTGTGGCGGTTGAATTGTTGGGATGCTTGCTGCTTCCGAGCAATAGCAGCTGGACAGTTCAGGGGGAACCATTGTGGAGAGTGGGGCTTGCTGTAGAATTTTCACATGGGGACATGTGCTTCAATGCCTGCTTTGACCCATTCGTCTACCTCATTTGTGCACTGATCAGCAGGAGAGAAAAAGTTTTACTCCATGGGCCGTCTCTGGTGTGATCTCTGATGGAATCAAAATAAGCCTGCTTATAGTATCTCATCGTTTGGAGCAACGGCTCATCAGCTTTGGGACGAGATTTTAGGGTGATATCAATCATTACCACAAGGTGATCAGCGTTCCCGAGCTGGCTATGGGCATTCGTCGCCCAAGCTTCGGGCAGTGAAGTCAAGAACAGGTCGAGAAGTGAGGCTTGCTGGTCAACACGAACAGGGAGGTGACAGTCTGTGAGAGGGAGTGCACTATGGAGAAACTATGAGTTACTAGCTGCGTCTGTATAGCTGTAGAATCTAAGCCAGTCCCTGTGATGTACATTAAAATCCCCAAATATTTGGGCACTCGAGTCAGGCGAGAGTGCTGTATATATGCTTTCAGAGACAAAGTTAAGCAGGGTACAGTTCTGGGTCGAACAAAAACAGTATATTAAATATAAGTAACTAACGCTGTTGACCTGATGATCTGATTCTAGCCCATGTTCTCTAGTCTCTAGTATGTTCCGAACATAAACTCCTATCCCGTGCATATGTTTGTCAGAGTCTTTATGGTAGAGTGAGAGGTATTCTGTCGTGTCAAAATAGCATGAGGAAATTGAGGATTGTAGGTTTGTTTCACTTAGCGTTAGGATATACGAGGAGTTTACTAGGGGAAAGGTCTCTACGTCGTTGATATTCGTTCTAAGCCTCAGATATTTGTGAAAGGCTAGGCGAAGATGCTTTTTGGTGGCTGGCTGTCTGGTTTAGGTTTTTTTCTTTTCCTTTGTATTGTCCATTTGGTTTTAAATAGAGTGGGGAGGGCAAAGTGAGTGCTTCTTTGGTGCTCACACAACGAGACATTAGTCGAGACTTGATTCATGGGGGTGGTGGCCTCGGGAAAGCTTACTGTAAGGTCCCTTTCCATGCACGACATGGCATGTACAGTTACCCACAATAAGATACAACTGTTGATGGAGCAGCGGCTCTTAGCGCTACCTAAGGGTTAGGGCTCCTGTACTACCAGTCAGAAACAGCAACCAGACAAGCTGTCTAACCTGTACCCTCAACTTGTCAAAACAAGAACGACCCAGACTAGTCATGTGTGACTTAGTGACCAAAACTTTTCCCAGGTTACCTAGATAGAGAGAAAGAGAGACGGTGTTCATTGTCCTAATCAGGAAACAAGGCCAAGCATTGGATGTCTTTGCACCTGGCTAATAGACAAAGAAGGGGTGCAAAGGCCGGGCGATAGGCTGAGCCCATCTACTCCTTAAGCAATTTTAGGTTTGCAAACCGGATATTTTGTTCGAGTCTCTAGGAAAGTTGTTGATCAGGACTAAGGAGGCCTCCCTGCTCCAGTGGTTTGCTGCCAAGATGTAAGTAGTCAGTAGCACACTTTTTATATCAGAGTTTTCCAAGATCTATGGGTCCATCACACCGAGAGGATAATCCTACGCCGTGTCAGGTATTTCAGAGCCCCCGCAGGTATTTAAAAAAAAATTCCATACATATATATATATATATATATATATATATATATATATATATATATATATATATATGTAGATGGAATAAATTTACACGTCATCTTCCATGGATAACAGAAAATTGAAGATGAGTTCCCCTCTTATAAGTAATATTTACTGAGGAGATATTTCACTGGCCAGTAAGGTAGGTGAGACGGCTAATCTACTTTTGTATAAATCAAAGAAAGAAAACTTAGCTATGATTTCACAGAATAGAAGAAAAAAATAGAAAATACTAAAAAGAAAGAAATATATGAATGCAAGAATAATTTAAATAAAAGTAAAAATCACAAAAGAGGGCATGAATCATTTTCTTAATTATTTCTAACAAGAGAAAATTAAAAAAAATTAAAACAGAGCTAAGTTATAGATGCCAGATTGCATCTTTGGCCCCATTGAAAAACCACTCCCGGGAGAGAGGAATATCTGACCTATTACATGTTTATAGAGGGGCAATGCATGTTAGCAGTTGAGGAGTAGAGGGGCTTCCTTTTTTAACTTCAGTAGCTATAGAAGTCTTTATTTTAACACTTTTTCTTTCATGGTTGACTCACTTAAGAGTCACAAGAGACACGAGGAATCCACCAGGCTTGACACGTCACAGAATAGAGGAAAAATAGAAAATACATAAAAGAAAGAAATATATGAATAGAAAAACAATTTAAATAAAAGTAAAAATAACACAATGAATAATTTAAAAACAAGAAACAGAAGAAAAAAAACTTATGTAAGTTGCGTCTTTGGCTTCCAGTATATATATATATATATATATATATCATTACATACACTCTAGAGCCGACGAACCAAGATCCCATTGAAGACTATACTCTGTCTCTAGAACGTGTACTGCATGTCCATCATGCTCTACAATAGCAACAGCTGGGCAATAACAAAAGCCATGCTTGACAAGCTGGATGCGTGCCACCGCAGACACCTCCGTTCCATCACAGGTCACTGCTGGCCGAAAAAACTTATCAGCAACAAGGCACTATACGAGCTGTGCAACGAAAAACCCCTCTCCACAAAGGTCGCTGAACAAAGATGACCTATGTTAGGCCATGCCCTACGAATGGACCCTGACACTCCCGCACAGAGGGCACTAGACTTTGCCGTTACTGGCTCGCAAGCCTACCAACCACGACTAGGACAGCACTGCACAAATCTGCTGGGCACACTACACGCTGACCTCAAGCAGGCGGGACTAGGACCACTACGTACAGCGAAACAACTTCATTGCCTACGACAACTTGCATATGACAAGGCCAGATGGCCTGGGACTAGCATGGAGGACTGATTGCAGCTACGCGATGTCATTTGACTACCGTAGCCGCAGAACACAGTTTTTTAATAAATATATATATATATATATATATATATATATATATATATATATATATATATATATATATATATAATAGTATATGAAAAAAACTAAAGAAAAAGCATGATAGTTTTTAGGCAATAATTTATTTCAACAGCATTTAGAGGACGGTTCTACTACATTCCTAGAATGAATATGAAAAACGTCATCACCAGACTATGGAAGAAGATTCTTCCAATTTGTAGGTTAGATTTTTATTCCTTCTCCGTCTTTTATTTCTCTTTAACTTCTGCAGGTCGCACCTCTTCTCCTTGAAATTACAGTTAATGGGAATTCACGAGTAAGGGTTGAATTCAACCTATTTCATACAAGTTTGTTTATTGACAGTGATGCTCAGAATATATACAACAAAAAGATATAAAGAAATAGTAATAAATATAATCATTACAAATTCTAATTTGAATTACAATTAAAGATTTAAAGATATTTTTGAAACTTTAAAAACTAGTTTGAATTAATGATACCTTTTTGCTATTTGTAGTTATTGATAAACTGACAGTCGTTACATATAAAACGCACACACACACACACACACACAATACACACTCTTCTCTAATAATAAGTCTAAAACTTACCTTTTGATTTATAACTGGAGTTAATGTTAATAATCTCTAATTGTATAAATTTCTCACTGTTTTTACTCGGCTTTGCCAATGTGTAAATATTTGTTTATTTTCCCATATATATATTTTTTTTTTTTTAAGTCAAATTAAATTATAATAATATCGTCATATTATTCAATTATTTATGTAACCAAATAACTTACTACTATAGTTATTTCTGGTTTCTGAGGCTATTAGCGTTGGTTGTTTTCGTGTGTTTAAAAATAAACATTAAATAAAATTGTTCGCTTTAATTAAGAATTTAAAAGTAGAAAAAAAAGGTAAAAGTTTTACTTTATGCTCGGAAAAATAAGAAAAAAATAAGAAAGCTGTATAATCACTATAACTTGCTTACAAATGTATATTCGTTTCTTACCGTAGTGTTATGTAATGTAATATCAATTTATTTTGTTCATAAGAGGAGGTTTTCACTGTTATGAAAGAGTATTACTAGATTTATGTGTTTTAAGAGAAGAGGGAAGTAAACTTACCTTAAAGAAAAGTCCAAATGTGTCAACATTTCATAAAGACAACATACTAAATAGATTTTTGCAAACAAATTATTGTACCTCCTGATTTGATATCCAAGTAACTTTAAGAAATGAATAGGTTAATATTTATTTTGAAAAATATAATAGGTAAAATATAATTGGTAAAATGAATAGGTTAATATTTATTTTGAAAACTATAATTGGTACAATGTTACAGAAATGTTGAAATTTCTTATTATCAATTCTGTAAGAGGCCGTCAATTCTGTAAACATCCGATTCTGTTTAGGTCATAAACAGAAAATACCCCCAGTTTAACAAACTTCTTAACCAGAATAAGTATTTTTGAATTACATTTATTTTTTAATATCATGCTACAAGGATAAAAAGGAAGAAATCTCTAGTCAGAATTAAATATCGATTTGTCAGCTGAGAATCAGACTGGCCTTTTTATATATTAGATAATAATTTAATTCAGAGTCAAAAAGTTTCTGTATACTTGCCACTATGTTATTTTATATTTATTTCTGTGCTGGAATGGAAAAATTAACTAACTCTGCCGTTCAATATTATTACATTCGTATTCGTTTAATATTAATTTCTCCTCCAGGCATAGGTTGCATTTTGAGTTAAAGTTTTTAAATGTGTAGGAATTGCATAAAACCGACCAAATACAATTAAATAAATTTCCATTAACTGTAATTTCAAGGGGAAGAGAAGAAGGGAAAAGCGTTGAAAATCCTGAAAATGGCTCTTTGGGAGTTCATTATACATCTACTGTCTACTATCTATATTCTAAATTCATAAAAATCTTTCAAGTAGTTTTTAATCCATTGGTACATTTATTCTCAAGGGAGCATTTGACCCCTTTTCTGCTGTTAGATGAAAGAGATTTTATGTAGAAAATAAATATGAAGAACATTTTTGTATGTAAAGGGGAAGTAACTCTTTGTCCAAGAGTTATCTCCCTTGTCTCAAAGAGATTTTGAGAGTGAGTTATGTCCCTTGCATTTTTCCATTCTTAATATATTTTGAATTAGGACGTGTCGCACAGCTCTCTTCAAGTAAGATGTTTAAACTAAGAAGTAATTCTGTCTCCAGTTGTAAATGGAGAATGAATTTTAATTGTTCATCTATACAGAAGAGTGTTATTCAATTTATTCTTTATATTCGTCCCATATCTCACAATAACAACCATTTCACTTCATGTGCCCTCAAAAACCAATCAAACATAGCTCATTACACTGCCTATAATGGACTAGGGTGCAGATTTCATAAAAGTATTTTAAATAGTTTTTGAATCTATCAGTGCATTTATTTTCAGGAGGATACATTCTCTCCTCTTTGCTCCTGTCAAAAATATATATGAAGGGGGTGGGGGATTTATTTGTTGTTGCCTGAGGCTCCCCCATTCAAGTGTCGACGAGTCTCTATAGGTAGTTTTGTTCCCATCCAGTTTACCTTTGTCGGGATGCTGGGTTTCTCTCAGATTCTAAAACACGGAACAATATCTACCCCTCTATCTCCTCTCCCCATGCCCACTCTTGTTATGCATTAATATCATAGAAAGAAAAAAAACGAGAAAGTATAATAGATGACAAACTTTGAGCGAAATAAAATATTCTTTTTAGAATAAATATTCCATTAAAACAATGTTGTTACTACGCATTATTATTAGGTAGTAATTAGGTGCAAATAGGAAATATTTTAATTTTCAAAAGATGTGTGTTAAATTTGGGGGATTAAACAGCCCACTCATTAGTATATCTAAAAAATTAAACAAAAATAAAACATTTCTTAATCTTGTGTCTAATATCTATTGTTCAAATTTAATGAGCTATGTTTGGGGATGGCACAGTGGCTTAGTTGGCATCGACGCAGACTGAGAACCTGGTACACCCAGGTTCTCAGTCTGCGTCGATACCAAGTCATACCATTGAAAACGCTTCCATCAAACCCACATGACACTTGTGTCTAATCTCCTGGAGGGGGGATGAATAGAAATCACATTAACACTTGTCTACGGGTGGCCTCGCCTTGATTAAGTGGTGGTCTCTGTTTTATTTAAAAAAAAAAAATTAATGTTGTAACGTGTATACCTTGATTAAGTGGTGGTCTCTGTTTTATTTTTTTAAAAAAATTAATGTTGTAACGTGTATACCTTGATTAAGTGGTGGTCTCTGTTTTATTTAAAAAAATAATAATAATGTTGTAACGTGTATACCTTGATTAAGTGGTGGTCTCTGTTTTATTTTTTTTTTTAATTAATGTTGTAACGTGTATACCTTGATTAAGTGGTGGTCTCTGTTTTTTTTGTTTTTTTTAAATTAATGTTGTAACGTTTATACCTTGATTAAGTGGTGGTCTCTGTTTTATTTTTTTTTTTAAATTAATGTTGTAACGTGTATACCTTGATTAAGTGGTGGTCTCTGTTTTAGTTTTTTTTTTAATTAATGTTGTAACGTGTATACCTCCTCAACAAGTTTCAACGTATACCCCCCTCCCGACATTGTCAGCAAGTACAGATAGATAGGAATTACCCTTTTGAAAATCTCCTGATATTAACTTCCGGTGTCAGCTATTAAATTTCTTTTTCACCTTTTTCTTTCCTTCTTTCTTTTTTAACGTCGCCCTGTCGATAGCACTGTGTGAACCCTTGAACTCTCCTCCATCAAGCTTTCTTATAACCATGATCTTCTCTAGAAAAGAGGAAGGGGACAGACCAAGGCGATCCATAATATAGTGTGACAATAAAGAGGAACACTCACCGTCAGGAAAAAGAATGAGGTGCTTCGCATGTCGTGTTAGCATATTAAAAAAGGGCTTCTCTTCATAGGTGCAGGTTTTTATGGTGGTCTCTGATTTGCATATGTGGATATCAGCTGAGATAAATGAAGAGGACAGCTGGGAAGGAAGGGGAAGCTATTTGGATTGGAGAGAGAAAAGCAGAGAGAAAGTGGAAATTGAATTACAGTCAAAACTTTTTTTTATTATTCTTTTATTTTTCTGGCACAGTTAGTTAACAAATAGTTCAATAGTTCAAGAAAATATCACAATTGACGTAGTGAAGTTGGAGAATGTAGATCGTTTAGAGCTTTGACTTTTTCAGGAAGGGGTGAAATACCTTTCGTGTTTATTACATGTCCTAAGAAAATAAAACTTGTGGCACAAAAAGTGCATTCAACAGGGTGTATTCCAACATGATAATGCTGCAAACAATCAAAAAAGAATGCTGAGATGTTTTAAATGTGCCTCCGTTATGATAGTGTCGTCTATATAGTGTTATATAATGATGGACGTAACTTGTGGGATTATAAAAACTTTTATGAGAGTGTTAGATAATGGCCCTGTGAGAGATGGACGCATCTGTGGAAGTCGGGTTTGACTTGCGCGAATTAACGCGGGGCAGTCGAGTGCAGAACAAGACTTGTTCTCACAGACGGAGATGGCAGACATGACAAGGTTACCGAGTGATGAGACCTGAGTTCAGAGGAGTCAGTCTGCAGCTTATTAGTATATCTAAAAAAATTAAACAAAAATAAAACATTTCTTAATCTTGTGTCTAATATCTATTGTTCAAATTTAATGAGCTATGTTTGGGGATGGCACAGTGACTTCGCGTGGGAAACAAAGGGATCTGTGACGTTACTCGCTCTCGCGAGAAGCGAATTTGACTCAGTCTTTTTTCAGAGGGCGAACTGATAAGACGTACGATTCCAATGTAAGGATACGAATATTTCCCTAAAGGGAAAACAAGCGCGAGAATCCTTCCCCCACCCCTCTCTCTAGGAATAGTTAGGAAAACATTAATAATCTAACCACGATATTCGTAAATCTCTCAATCTCTCTCTCAACGATAGCAAAACATCTCCACGGGCAATAGAAACTGACGGCGAATAAAAAGTAATTAAAATGAAAAGATTGTTGTCTTATGAAGCGGGTGAGAAAGGTCTTTTGTTACAGACAACTCACGGAGATGGCCACTACAGTGCAGAGGCGAAGAAGTACTCAAACACTAGACGACAGAGCAAACCGAGAAGAAATGAAGGTATGAATTATTTAAGGGGCTATGCAACAATAGTTATGAAATGCAGAATAGAATGAACAGTTTTGTTTATCGCAATAGTTAAGTTCGTTAGGTCAGCCGCAGAAGCAATAACAAATACAGGGCTAATAAACTGTTCAGAAGCTTTTCTACCAGATTATGATAGGTTAGTGTTAGAATCTGTCAGTCTTTGTCTACGCAAGTCCACCATCAAGTAAAAGTGGTGCAAGAAACAGCATTTAAGATAGGGAGGTAGGGACGTAAGCAATGATAACGATCCACGTGAAATCTTTGCGTAGTTGCAAGTTCAAGGATCGTGCTACTTGACTATACGTGGGTATTGAAGAACAGTTACAAACTGAAGTTGAATGTAGTAGTCCGTGGTAAGTGTGGAGCACAAGTCAGTATGTGCTAGAATCCGTCAGACTTCGTCTACGCAAGTCCCCCATCAAGTAAAAGTGGTGCAAGAAACAGCACCTAAGATGGAGTGGTAGGAACGTAAGCAATGATAACGTGTGGAGCACAAGTCAGTGTGTGCTGTTGAATGCAGTGTGCAGTGTGTACTGTCGTGTGTGGAGAGAAATGCATGTGTATATGCACTGTTGCGAGTAACTGCGTGTGATTAATGCATTGTAGCAGCACGTAAAAAGTATATGCAGGTGGATATGCACTGTGTAGAAAGCTTAGCTTTTTTTAACTGTAATGCGATGCCGTGGGTTGCGAAATCTGGAAAATATGTGAAAATATAGCGCTGTACTTCCAATAGGCAACGAAAAATAACGTGAATGGAAAATATCACGTGCTGAGACATGATGAGAAGGAATGAGTTAAACTAGTATTAGAAAAAATACTGCGTTAATCCCATTACGAAAAATGGGCCGCAGCAGTTCTCATTTTGTATACTCGTCCTGGAACGGGCCGTGGCGGTTCTCGTTTAATCACTCGTCACTTTTAAAATATCAAAAATCATATAGTTTGCATACCTTTAAATTTCTTGCAATCTTTCCTCGTTGCGTGGAGGGCTGTGTCGTGCCGTGGTTGAATTCTTTCTTCTTTCTTTCTGCCGTGAACCACACCGTCCGTTGTCTGCAACAAAAGCTTCATGACCGACTCAATCGACAAACAATCTCTTAAATTTAATTTCTGTTTTATTTCAAGCATTAGTTATCCGTCAGCTGGGAGATATTCACCAACGTCGAGAGAGAGAGCAAATTACTGCTTTCGTAATTACTTATCAATTAAGTCTTAACCATTCGTGGAGGGGGGGATAGAGATCTTTCGCCTGTATTTTCTTAGGGAAATAATTCCCCTATGTATGTTGCAGACTACATCATAAAAATCACGTCTGATAGGTTCGCCTCAAAACCCAGACTGATTAAAACTCTGCTTCCCATGCAAAGGCCCGTGATGTCACAGAGCTTCTACTGCAGGTGCACATTGATCTTTGATCTGAAGTCTCGTCATGCGGTGACCTTGTCCCGTCTGTGAGCTCCGACTGTGAGAACAGCCCTTATTCTGCACTTGACTGCATGGGTCCACCCGCACTAATTTGTGCAAGTCAAACCAACGATTTCCAACAGATACGTCCATTCCCATAGAGCCATTATCCAACAATAGCACGTAGACAGTCAAAAATGGCTAAATTGAAGATGGCATACATATTTGGTAAAAATATGTGAAAAATTGTTAATGCGAAACCATAATCCTTACAACATACGACTTAGAATTATTTAAATTATTAAAAGCGATTAACTTAGATGTGAGTTAGCCATTAGGAGTCATCCTTCAAAGGGCTAGATGCATGACACATGGTGAATATTTAATAATTAGGCGGGAAAACAGAAAATACATTATAATTTAATAATTGGGCGGGAAAATTATAACAATTCTAAAAATTTAACAACAATGGAAAATGTATTTTGTAATCAAATCAACAAGATTTAATTGCTATTCCCTAACAATCCGTCCGAATCAAAATACCAACACGCCAGTTTTCTCCGACAAAAAAAAATTAACGAAATGCAATGAAAACATGTCAGAAATAATAAATCCCATGTTTACTATAATCGATTTTTCCATAAATCATTGATATAAATGGAATGTTGTGTTTCTCCTGGTAGTTTTTAAGTATTTAAACTGCCGAATGTGGATAAAAATAACTTCTGGAGACAGATTTGTAGTTCGCCATTTCAAGGAAAAATGTCTGATTTTTTTTTTTGAGGTCTGGAAACGTCAGGGTTACCAATTTTCGATGAGAAATAGACAGGAACTGGACAAAGGTAGGGTTAAAGTTAGGGTTAGGTGTAGGGTTAGGTGTTAGGGTTAGGGTTAGGTGTTAGGGTTGGGTGTAGGGTTAGGTGTAGGGTTACGGTTAAGTATGTAGGGTTAGGTGTAGGGTTAGGGTTAGGGTTAGGGTTAGGTGTAGGGTTAGGTGTAGGGTTAGGGTTAGTGTTAGGTGTAGGGTTAGGGTTAGGTGTAGGGTTAGGTGTTAGGGTTAGGTGTAGGGTTAGGGTTAGATGTTAGGGTTAGGTGTAGGGTTAGGGTTAGGTGTAGGGTTAGGGTTAGGTGTAGGGTTAGGGTTAGGTGTAGTATTGTATGTTTATGTTACTTTTCTATACGACATAATACAATTGAACAACCCAGTGCACAGACGAGTAGTAGTTTTATGCGGGAGAAACACGGGAACAGAACAAGGATAATACATTTGTTGAGTGAATGTAGACAAGACAAAATAATCTTTATCCTGGAGTTTGTCGATTCATTTGCCGTCGCCCGGGCAGAGAATTGCAAGATCACATATTGTCTGTTTGAAAGTTAGACTCGAACTGAAGGTTCATGCTGATCACGTGATCTGGTTTTAGTGCCAAGATGACTCATCACGTACGAATCCCGTTACTATATGTGCACGTGGTAACAGGCAATGATCACACAATCTACAAGTCGACTTACATGTCACTGGCTGTCACGTAGATCAATACAAAGTAGTTAACTGATGTAACTGCTACAGCACCAAATAAAAATAATTTGTGTATTAAAATGTACCAAATCTGCTAAAGCTAAGCTAACGTTTTAGACAAATCGAATTTAGTTACATGGAACATTGCAACGCAGATATCAAAATTATCTTTATGGACAAATAATTCTATTAAATCTGATATAACTGCACTGGCCAGAGTGCTCATTGCTACATCAAATGACTCAGATATTTTGTGTAGACATTGATTAGATGTTTTTGACTTGAGGCACCCCAAAATCATCAAATACCAAAATGGTATATTTTGGATTGAAACCAGTGTCTTATTCCTTTACTTCCGGTTGTTTTTGAAGATTTGTTTACAACAACGTTTTTTTAAAGTTTTTTTTCTAATCTTTAGAGATTAAAAACAATTTTTTTTTTATTAAAAAGAAATTTACAGACTTTAGTTAGGCACAAGTTCGGTTTTGAATGTTGGAAAAAATTTATTTTAAGAAAAAGTGGGAGGGGTATTAAATATTTATTTACAAGCATAATAAAATAAAATCTTTAAAATGCATAGTTTTATTTAGAAAACTTTTTATAATAAACAACCGAAACAAGCAAATATTAAAACACATTGCAGAGATCGTGTCCCTATTTACTTGCTTTTTGGTATTTGCTGATTTGCGGCAGTCATAAATAATGACATTTATCTTCTAACTTGAAAAACAATCCCTGTTAGGTGATTTGGTCATACACTGACCATTCAGCTTCCAGGGCACATTAATTTCATCCGTCCCCTAAAGGACTACTTCAGACCCCTTTGGGAATCGTAGCAGTCACCAGAGTGTTTTCTGAAAGCAACAAAGAAAGACGCCCTCTTTCTCTCTCATGCCTTCATCAACTGGATTCCCAAGCACCAACTATCTTCAGTCAAAGATAAACTTTCGGCTCGTAGACTTTCAGTAACCTAAGAATTTCTGACCTTCTTGCTTAATTCCGTTCTCCACTTGCACACTGTCCTAACCCTAACGCAAACCTATGCCTATAGGTGAGGTCGTAGCAGGGTTAGGGTTAACACCAACTCCTATAATATTATTTGTAAGTAACGAAAACCGTCACACAAAAGGAGAAACAAAATCTGTTTTATAACAACAACGAAAGTGTTTATTCAATTACCTATACCGTTTGATATAGGTTGAAGAAAGTTGGACAGTGTCCGAGTGAGGAAAAGAGAAAGTTAGAAAGGACTACTTCAGCCTCTTTCGGAATCACAGGTGATGATTAAAGAGATTCCTGAAAGCAACGAGGAAACACGCCCCCTTTCTCTCTCCTGTCCAAAGTTAGAAAGTTCTTTGGGTTGCCTAAAGTCTGTGAGCAGATATTTCCAGGCTGAGATCGTCGATGCTTGGGCGTTCAGTGGGCATGGACAGGGGAGGGAAAGGGGGCGTCTTTCCTCGTTGCTTTCAGGAATCTCTCTGATTCCGAAAGAGACTGAAGTAGTCCTTCTTGGGACTGATGAAATAAATGCTCCCTGCAAGCTGATTGGTCAGTATGTAACCAAATCGCCTAACAGGGACAGTTCTCTAAGAGAGAAAATGAGTCATTATTTATGACTGCTACACAATCAACGGTGTAGGTAACCTCAATAAATAGCTTTTCGTTGTTGTTCATGAAAAGGTTTTGCTTTCGTTATACAAATAAGCTTAAAGGAGTTGGTCTTAACAGTCTATGCTAAGATCAGCTTTTATACATTCTCGTGTGCCTCAAGTCTAAATGATTCGCTTCGATTTATATTATATATACATTAAATAATAACTGGAAAAATATGTGAACTAGGCTTTCTTCAATTCATATCACATTTCTCTGAATCATCATATGAATTTAATATCGCATAGTTTACATAAAACGATTGTTCCAGTCAATTATTTATATGACAATGCCATATATATATTCTGCTTTTTCCACATAGTTTAGAATAAGATATACTTATTATTGTTTATGTACACACACATACACACATATATATATATATATATATATATATATATATATATATATATATATATATATATATATATATATATATATATATGAAGAGTTTGAACACAAAAAGCGATAAATCCAATTCGTTTAAATTGAGACCTTAAATAATAAAAACACGAATATATAAAATCTAGACTTCGAATGAAAACTGATTTTTATTGAAATCAAAACGAAGTTATTTCGGTATCATATTATGTAACGCATAGTTTTGGGTGTTGTCGAGTGTTGAACTGCAACACTTTTTGTAGGGACAGTTTCGTGATTTTGAAAATGGCGTTTATCGCGTTTTGCATTCGAACTCTTCTTCTTATTTATATATATATATATATATATATATATATATATATATATATATATATATATATATATATATATATATATATATATATATATATTACTATTTCATGTATCAACATAAAATTTTATGAGATATAATTTTTTATGTATCAGTTTTCAGTATTTACTTCAACAATGCTCAATACGTAAGTAGAGCTAGATAGTAATTTACGAAAATATATTTATGGCAATTAAGCTACATAGAGGCTCCAGCGTTTCATCCCGGGGTGGAATCTTCAGGGTTCATGCTATGCCTGAAGATCCCCCCCCCCCGGATGAAACACTGGAGCCTCTGAGTAGCTTAATTACCATAAATATATTTTCATAACTTTATATATATATATATATATATATTTTTTTTGATACTATTCCATTAGTTGCGACAAAACAAGTTTTGTTTCATTGGTTTTGTCGCAACTAATGGAATAAAATCAAAAAATATATATTTTGCTCTGAATTTTCATTGAGCACTCTCATAAACCCGGTTTCAACTTCCTTCGGATTCATACCCCCTGGATATTTGTAACAAGTTAATTATATATATATATATATATATGAACTTATCTAAATAAGCCCCCTTCTTGGCTTGAGCATTGCCGTTCGTGACATTGCCAGATACTACTATTAGCGCCTCTTTGTAAATAAATAGATGGAGCACTGTCTAGTGGCATTGAGATATCACTTGCGAACAGCGTCATCTCATAGGCAAGTGGTTAGAATCGCTATCAACGAGATGGTAGTAGCTTTGATCTTAGCTTGTTTCTTAATTTGTAACACGTTTTGTGTTGGGTATTTCTTAATTCGTAACACCCTTTGTGTTGGGTATTTCTTAATTTGTAACACTTTTGTGTTGGGTATTTCTTAATTCGTAACACCCTTTGTGTTGGGTATTTCTTAATTTGTAATACGTTTTGTGTTGGGTATTTCTTAATTTGTAACACGTTTTGTGTTGGGTATTTCTTAATTTGTAACACGTTTTGTGTTGGGTATTTCTTAATTCGTAACACTCTTTGTGTTGGGTATTTCTTAATTTGTAACACGTTTTGTGTTAGGTATTTCTTAATTCGTAACACCCTTTGTGTTGGGTATTTCTTAATTTGTAACACGTTTGTGTTGGATATTTCTTAATTCGTAACACCCTTTGTGTTGGGTATTTCTTAATTTGTAATACGTTTTGTGTTGGGTATTTCTTAATTTGTAACACGTTTTGTGTTGGGTATTTCTTAATTTGTAACACGTTTTGTGTTGGGTATTTCTTAATTCGTAACACTCTTTGTGTTGGGTATTTCTTAATTTGTAACACGTTTTGTGTTAGGTATTTCTTAATTCGTAACACCCTTTGTGTTGGGTATTTCTTAATTTGTAACACGTTTTGTGTTGGGTATTTCTTAATTCGTAACACCCTTTGTGTTGGGTATTTCTTAATTTGTAATACGTTTTGTGTTGGGTATTTCTTAATTTGTAACACGTTTTGTGTTGGGTATTTCTTAATTTGTAACACGTTTTGTGTTGGGTATTTTTTAATTTGTAACACCCTTTGTGTTGGGTATTTCTTAATTTGTAACACGTTTTGTGTGTGGTATTTCTTAATTCGTAACACCCTTTGTGTTGGGTATTTCTTAATTTGTAACACGTTTTGTGTTGTGTATTTCTTAATTTGTAACACCCTTTGTGTTGGGTATTTCTTAATTTGTAACACGTTTTGTGTTGGGTATTTCTTAATTCGTAACACCCTTTGTGTTGGGTATTTCTTAATTTGTAACACGTTTTGTGTTGTGTATTTCTTAATTTGTAACACATGCTGGTATAGCTGCACCGAGGAGCTGTGATACAGCGAAAAAGTCTGTCTATGGATGACGAAACATCTTTCTTTTTTTTTTTACTATAAATGATAGATTTTTTTTTGTTTTTTATTCTGTTTACTATTTTGATATTTGAAGGGAATTTTGGTCAATCAAATCTTTTATAAGCGATAAATTCGAAAAGGTGAGATGTTGTGTATCTGAAATGGAAACAGCAAAATAAAGAGAAATATAAAAAAGTATTTAATGGTATAATTGTATGATTGCTTGAGAAAGAACGCCGATAACAGAAGGGAAGGACATCAATTATGTTGAACATAATACACACACATACACACATACACACACACACTGGGCTGTGCGTACAATCAATATGACACTAGCACATGCAAATAGATAATGGGTGGGGCGTACATGAGCAGAAGTTTGCAAATAACATAGTATAACAAATACTGAAGGAGGCAGGCTCAAAATGAATGGCAACAAAACTGAAGATGAGATCAGGTAGGTGTATTTGATATTATTTATTAGGATCAAATCGGATATGTGTTTTAATTTCTTACGTTTTTCAAAACTTTGATATTTTTCATAGAAAAAAAAGTGTATTTAGACTGAAAATTAAAATGATGAGTTTCATTAAGTAAGTTGTAATTTTGCTTGCTCATAAAGTTCTATTCCCAGTATTTCACTGATAATTTGCTTGCATATCTTTCAATATTGAACAGCTTAAAATAAAACTATTCACCCTGCAAAATTGTTTTATTTATCTTAAGATAATTTTGTATAAAGAATAAGAGTAAGATCGCGTCATTAAACTATTTTACTTTAAAGTTGAGTACTTTAATACCATTTTGCCAAGCGTTTTTACAACTTCAAGACTCGAGAAAACTGTCACATATTTGTAACAACTGATTCTTTATAAATCGCTGATTCAATCTCGCTCATTACATTTAGTGTATTTTCTATCGAAAACAAAAATTGTAAAGTCAGAAATGTAAAAAAAGCATAAATATTTATTTGACATCACCACTAAAATTATTGAATGATTTCAACACTCACACTTTCTCAAATCAACTTTAAGAAATCGTTAATGATCAGTCTGTGTTTTTTTTTGTATATTATTAATATTATATAAAAGTCTAGCATTTCGAAATATTTATCCATTGGAATATATTTTTATATAGACACACAAAAGTATAATAAAAAATATTTGAAATAAAAAAAATAAAAGAGACAAAGTAGAAAATTGCATAAAATAAAATCAGTATTGATCAAAATGGATTTGATAGAAATTAATTTTCATAGACTTTTTCTTGCAACTTACTAATATTTTTATTTCAAATAATTTCCTTTCATTTTCTTCAAAACTGTTTTTTCACCATTGAATCACAAACATATGACAACCAGTTTCATAAACAAATCATTTTAGAGGTGGAAAACATTTGTGTATGCATGTGTTATTTTTTTCCTAATGAGTCACTACTTGTCAAAACCAAAAGCCATTCGATGATAAAGGTTAATCAGATGGATGGATTGTCAGTTAAACAATAGAGAATTTTATAAGATAATCGAAATTGATGAGTGGAATGAATACAATTTGATTACTTATGAGGATTGTTTACGCTAAGTATTTGTTGATGTTGTATATAAATACTAATAAATTGTAACATAAACATAATAAAAATATTTTTATAAGAAGGTAATCTAGTATGAACAAATAAAAACATTATTTTCATTTAATATGCTTGGTAAAACACGGTATTCCAATTTAAAAAAAATATATAAGTAAAATTAAATGTATAACAAATAAAAAAAAAATTTAATTTCAACAAAAATGTACAAAACTAAAATTCATTATTTCTCTTCACAAAATTCTAAGAAATATTTGACATTATGCACAGACATACGTGTATATACAATTCTAAGAAATATTTGGCATGATGCACAGACATAGGTGTATATACAATTCTAAAACATATTTTACATAATACATAGGCATACCTGTTTATACAATTGTAAGAAATATTTTACATTATACACAGACATAAGTGTATATAAAATTCAAAGAAATATTTGATATTATACAGAGACATAGGTGTATATAAAATTCAAAGAAATATTTGCCATTGATGCACAGACATACGTGTATATGCAATACTAAGAAATATTTTAAATTATACACAGACATAGGTGTATATACAATTCAAAGAAATATTTGACATTATACAGAGACATAGGTGTATATAAAATTAAAAAGAAATATTTGGCATTGATGCACAGACATACGTGTATATGCAATACTAAGAAATATTTTACATTATACACAGACATAAGTGTATATAAAATTCAAAGAAATATTTGACATTATACAGAGACATAGGTGTATATAAAATTCAAAAAAATATTTGGCATTGATGCACAGACATACGTGTATATGCAATTCTAAGAAATATTTTACATTATACACAGACATAAGTGTATATAAATTAAAAGAAATATTTGACATTATACAGAGACATAAGTGTATATAAAATTCAAAGAAATATTTGGCATTGATGCACAGACATACGTGTATATGCAATTCTAAGAAATATTTTACATTATACACAGACATAAGTGTATATAAAATTAAAAGAAATATTTAACATTAAACAGAGACATAGGTGTATATAAAATTCAAAGAAATATTTGGCATTGATGCACAGACATACGTGTATATCCAATTCTAAGAAATATTTAACATTATACACAGACATAAGTGTATATAAAATTCAAAGAAATATTTGACATTGTACAGAGACATAGGTGTATATAAAATTCAAAGAAATATTTGGCATTGATGCACAGACATACGTGTATATGCAATTCTAAGAAATATTTTACATTATACACACAGACATAGGTGTAGATACAATTCTATAAAATGTTTGACATTATACACAGAAATAGGTGTATATACAATTCTAAAACATTTTTTACATTATACATAGACGTATGTGTATATACAATTCTAAAACATATTTTACATTATACACAGATATAGGTGTATTTACAATTCTAAGAAATATTTGATATTATACAAAGACATAAGTGTATATACAATCCAATAAATATTTCAAATTATAGACAGACATAGGTGTATATACCATTCAAAGAAATATTTGGCATTGATGCACAGACATACGTGTATATGCAATTCTAAAACATATTTTACATTATACATACCGACATAGGTGTATATACAATTCTATAAAATATTTGATATTATACACAGACATATGTGTATATATAATTCTAAAACATATTTTACATTATACATAGACATATGTGTATATACAATTCTATCAAATATTTGACATTATACACAGATATAGGTGTATTTACAATTCTAAGAAATATTTGGCATTATACAAAGACATAAGTGTATATACAATTCTAAGAAATATTTGAAATTTTACACAGACATAGGTGTATATATAATTCTAAAAATATTTGGCATTATGCACAGACATACGTGTATATGCAATTCTAAAACATATTTTACATTATACATAGGCATACGTGTTTATACAATTCTAAGAAATATTGTAAATGTTACACAGACATAGGTGTATTTACAATTCAAAGAAATATTTAGCATTATGCACAGACATACGTGTATATGCAATTTTAAGAAATATTTTACATTATACATAGACGTCTGTGTATATACAATTTTAAGAAATATTTGATATTATACACATAGACGTATTAGACATACGTGTATATGCATTCTAAAACATATTTTACATTATACATAGGCATACGTGTTTATACAATTCTAAGAAATATTTGACATTAATACACAGACATTGGTGTATATACAATTCTAAGTAATATTTGACATTATAAACAGACATAGGTATGTATATTATTCTAAAAAATATTTTACATTATACACAGACACAGGTGTATTTACGATTCTTAGAAATATTTGACATAATACATAAGCATACCTGTTTATACAATTTTAAGAAATATTTGATACTATACATAAACATAGGTGTATATACAATTCTAAGAAATATTATAAATTATACACACAGACATACGTGTATATACAATTCTAAGAAATATTTGACATCATACACAGACATAGGTGTATATACAATTCTAAGAAATATTTGACGTTATACATAGACAAAATATATTTTTGAATCGTATATACACCAATGTCTGTGTATAATGTCAAATATTTCTTAGAATTGTATATACATCTGTTTATACAATTCTAAGAAATATTTGACATCATACACAGACATCGGTGTATATACAATTCTAAGAAATAGTTGACATTATACACACAGACATAGGTGTATATACAATTCGAAGAAATATTTGACATTATAAACAGACATAGGTATATATACTATTCTAAGAAATATTTGACATTATACACAGACATGGGTGTATTTAGAATTCTAAGAAATATTTGACATAATACACACAGACATAGATGTATATACAATTCTAAAAATACACATTCATTTTTTTACATGATTGTCAATGTCATTTCTTACAAATCCTATACAGTCATTTGGTTCTTTCACTTAATTTCAAATCGTTTGAATGATGGTTATAAATATGAATTAGAAATGTCTTTAAAAACTGCTTTTTAAGATTTCACGTCTTTTCCAGGCGATTCCAACATTGTGAAGAGTCTAAAGGAAACCAGAAATGGAGTGAGTTGTTTGAGCATCAAAAGCGAAATTCACAAAGCATGTCGTTTTTGTCAGTGGTGAGTTGAAACAAATATCTATCCCCTAAATTGGCTGAAAAGAATAGTTACTTGCAATTTATCGTTTATCTCTTGAATAGGAATTCATTTTGGGATATGTCTGTAATGAATACTACATCACCAGTGAGAATTTATTACATGACAAGTTGAATCCCAATACAAAAAGAAAAAAACGCAAAAATTGTAATGGAAAGTTGTTTTGATTTAAATTACGTCTTATCTTAATTTAATAATAGGTGTGTCCGGTGTTGCCAACGTGTCAAATATACCAAAACATGTTATTATAAACTAGCTAGACCCGTGTCCCGGCGTTGACCGGGGAAAATATAAAATACTTATTTTAATTCAAAGAAAATCAATAGTAGAGTATTAAAAAGAAAATAATCTAGAAAAAGTATTAAAAATGTAACTTTTTTCACCGATTAAGAAAAAAAAGCTTATTTGAGAACCAAACGGGTTGTATCATATTTGGAGAAAAAAAGAAAAATGCCTCATCCTATTACGATGTGTGTGATAGTACAATAGTGTTTATAAACTTCTTTGCACTATTCTCATTGAGAAATGAAAACAAAAGTTTAGTAACACTGATTTGTTCAACTTACGCTAAGAAAAAGATTCATATTTTGGTAACCCCCCTTCTATACACAGACTGGTCCGATTTTATTAATTAAAAACAAAACAATATTAATAAAATTATAAATTCTTCCAAACAATACGAACGAAACTGTTTTACTTTTTTTCACCCTAACCCCAAACTAAGTTTTCGGTTTAGTTCGGCAAAAGTCGGTTTAGTTTGGTTCGTATTATGTAGAAGCACAAAGTTATATTTAAGTAAATATATATTTTTTTAATTGTTTGTTGTTGATATTTTTTAATTGTTCGTTACAAAATAAATTAAGTAAAGTTATATTTAACTAATGATATTTTTAAACTGTTCCGTGAAAGAATTTTTTTTTATATATATATATATAATAAATGTATGGTACTTTTTAGGAATAAGTATCCGGTTTTTAGAAATAGGAGCACTTTGGATTTGGACGAAAATTAAAATTGCCGCACTCTCGAAGGATTTCTCCTTAACTGACCGAGGAGAGAAGAGATTAAGTATAGTATCAGAACAGATACA
Organism: Sepiola atlantica; assembly: GCA_963556195.1. Taxonomy (NCBI): domain Eukaryota; kingdom Metazoa; phylum Mollusca; class Cephalopoda; order Sepiida; family Sepiolidae; genus Sepiola; species Sepiola atlantica. The sequence goes on along the minus strand of OY744539.1, from coordinate 60,326,810 downwards.
ACACTAATTTATTTAATTCTTCAGAAGTTTTAAATATAAGAAACGTTAAATCTATTTTGAAAAGTCAAAAAAAAAAACAAAGTAAGAAATAAGAGAAAAGCAAACAGATTATTTAAATGTATTCTTTATTTTCTATGACAAATAATCAATGCAAACATTAATGTATAATTGTTCTCAAATAAAAAATTTTTAAAATTAAAAAAAAGTAAAGTAAATCAAAAAAAAAAAAAGTAAAGTAAATCAAAAAAAAAAAAAGTAAAGTAAATCAAAAAAAAAAAAAGTAAAGTAAAGTAAATCAAAAAAAAAAAAAGTAAAGTAAATCAAAAAAAAAAAAAGTAAAGTAAAGTAAATCAAAAAAAAAAAAAGTAAAGTAAATCAAAAAAAAAAAAGTAAAGTAAATCAAAAAAAAAAAAAGTAAAGTAAATCAAAAAAAAAAAAAGTAAAGTAAAGTAAATCAAAAAAAAAAAAAGTAAAGTAAATCAAAAAAAAAAAAAGTAAAGTAAATCAAAAAAAAAAAAAGTAAAGTAAAGTAAATCAAAAAAAAAAAAAGTAAAGTAAATCAAAAAAAAAAAAAGTAAAGTAAATCAAAAAAAAAAAAAGTAAAGTAAATCAAAAAAAAAAAAAGTAAAGTAAATCAAAAAAAAAAAAAGTAAAGTAAATCAAAAAAAAAAAAAGTAAAGTAAATCAAAAAAAAAAAAAGTAAAGTAAAGTAAATCAAAAAAAAAAAAAGTAAAGTAAATCAAAAAAAAAAAAAGTAAAGTAAATCAAAAAAAAAAAAGTAAAGTAAAGTAAATCAAAAAAAAAAAAAGTAAAGTAAAGTAAATCAAAAAAAAAAAAAGTAAAGTAAATCAAAAAAAAAAAAAGTAAAGTAAATCAAAAAAAAAAAAAGTAAAGTAAAGTAAATCAAAAAAAAAAAAAGTAAAGTAAATCAAAAAAAAAAAAAGTAAAGTAAATCAAAAAAAAAAAAAGTAAAGTAAATCAAAAAAAAAAAAAGTAAAGTAAATCAAAAAAAAAAAAAGTAAAGTAAATCAAAAAAAAAAAAAGTAAAGTAAATCAAAAAAAAAAAAAGTAAAGTAAAGTAAATCAAAAAAAAAAAAAGTAAAGTAAATCAAAAAAAAAAAAAGTAAAGTAAATCAAAAAAAAAAAAGTAAAGTAAAGTAAATCAAAAAAAAAAAAAGTAAAGTAAAGTAAATCAAAAAAAAAAAAAGTAAAGTAAATCAAAAAAAAAAAAAGTAAAGTAAATCAAAAAAAAAAAAAGTAAAGTAAAGTAAATCAAAAAAAAAAAAAGTAAAGTAAATCAAAAAAAAAAAAAGTAAAGTAAATCAAAAAAAAAAAAAGTAAAGTAAATCAAAAAAAAAAAAAGTAAAGTAAAGTAAATCAAAAAAAAAAAAGTAAAGTAAATCAAAAAAAAAAAAAGTAAAGTAAATCAAAAAAAAAAAGTAAAGTAAATCAAAAAAAAAAAAAGTAAAGTAAAGTAAATCAAAAAAAAAAAAAGTAAAGTAAATCAAAAAAAAAAAAAGTAAAGTAAATCAAAAAAAAAAAAGTAAAGTAAAGTAAATCAAAAAAAAAAAAAGTAAAGTAAAGTAAATCAAAAAAAAAAAAAGTAAAGTAAATCAAAAAAAAAAAAAGTAAAGTAAATCAAAAAAAAAAAAAGTAAAGTAAAGTAAATCAAAAAAAAAAAAAGTAAAGTAAATCAAAAAAAAAAAAAGTAAAGTAAATCAAAAAAAAAAAAAGTAAAGTAAATCAAAAAAAAAAAAAGTAAAGTAAAGTAAATCAAAAAAAAAAAAAGTAAAGTAAATCAAAAAAAAAAAAGTAAAGTAAATCAAAAAAAAAAAAGTAAAGTAAAGTAAATCAAAAAAAAAAAGTAAAGTAAAGTAAATCAAAAAAAAAAAAAGTAAAGTAAATCAAAAAAAAAAAAAGTAAAGTAAATCAAAAAAAAAAAAAGTAAAGTAAAGTAAATCAAAAAAAAAAAAAGTAAAGTAAATCAAAAAAAAAAAAAGTAAAGTAAATCAAAAAAAAAAAAAGTAAAGTAAAGTAAATCAAAAAAAAAAAAAGTAAAGTAAATCAAAAAAAAAAAAAGTAAAGTAAATCAAAAAAAAAAAAAGTAAAGTAAATCAAAAAAAAAAAAAGTAAAGTAAAGTAAATCAAAAAAAAAAAAAGTAAAGTAAATCAAAAAAAAAAAAAGTAAAGTAAATCAAAAAAAAAAAAGTAAAGTAAAGTAAATCAAAAAAAAAAAAAGTAAAGTAAAGTAAATCAAAAAAAAAAAAAGTAAAGTAAATCAAAAAAAAAAAAAGTAAAGTAAATCAAAAAAAAAAAAGTAAAGTAAAGTAAATCAAAAAAAAAAAAAGTAAAGTAAATCAAAAAAAAAAAAAGTAAAGTAAATCAAAAAAAAAAAAAGTAAAGTAAATCAAAAAAAAAAAAAGTAAAGTAAATCAAAAAAAAAAAAAGTAAAGTAAAGTAAATCAAAAAAAAAAAAAGTAAAGTAAATCAAAAAAAAAAAAAGTAAAGTAAATCAAAAAAAAAAAAAGTAAAGTAAATCAAAAAAAAAAAAAGTAAAGTAAAGTAAATCAAAAAAAAAAAAAGTAAAGTAAATCAAAAAAAAAAAAAGTAAAGTAAATCAAAAAAAAAAAAGTAAAGTAAAGTAAATCAAAAAAAGAAATAAAAAATTGTTCGTTATAAATAATAATAAAATAAGTTTTTAAATACGCTATTGTAAAAATATTGTAATGTGTTGTTAATAATTTGAACGAATAGGTGAAATGGGCCAATTTTCTTTCTTTTACATTTGATAAATTCCCCAAAACTGCATGCATGAAGGGGGGGGGGGTCATGGTAGCAAATGGGTTCTCGGAATTCAATCAAAGAAAGATAGTGCATGGTAATGTTCCCTATATTACTAAAATGTACCAAGTTTTATTAGGGACTTTATGTATTTTTAAAAGAAAAATACCGGGGTGAATATGGCCATCTATATCAAGAATTGAAAAATCACCATAGAGAAGTGTGATAAGTATTTTTTTATTAACACATGTATATTAGATTAATTGGATTTACTCTTGCGGATAAAAATCGCTTCTTTTTTTTACAAAAACAAAACAGATATTCATGTAATAACTTTTAAGGACTTTTGTTTTTTTACTTAAAACAACCTGTAAATTGTTTATTTAGTTTTAACGAATGTGTTTTTTTATAAAACCGAACACACACTTACAAAGAGCTTAAAAGTCAGGCTAATGTGAGGTGTTCGGTCATTTAATCAATCATTCTGAAGAATGATTAAAAATAGTATGAAAATCAAGACTGTACTGATGGAATGAAACTATTCCGATATTCGTTTCTTCTGTAGATGCATTCAAAACGCCAGGTAGAATGTAAGCGAAAATGAGGGAACGTTTATTATTTATTGAAAAAATCTAGTGTATTATGTAGTAAATTGTATGTGTTAAAAAAATGAAATAATAAATGGTGACTTATAAATAATTATACCTATGAAGGAAATGACACAGTGATTGGGAGTTTCGTGGGAGGACTTAATTGCAGGAGAGTGAAATTCTTTGCGAGAGTATGTATTTTAGAGAAGCAGTTTGTCAGATTAAATGTAATAATTGGTCAAATGGGCCTAAATGTAAGCATATTTTTGTGAAACACACTTTAGGAATTGCTGTAAGTGGTGAGTGTTAAAGATGTGCATAGAAAGTGTTCAGTTATTTTCCTATAATGACTGAAGTTGCACGGGAAAAGGCGACATTATTCTATTATATATGGGATATGCAGGTTTGATGTTTATCAGCTACTTACAAACCTGAATAGGAAGTTTGTATTATTTAGATTATTCGGATTACTGTTCTCATCTTGGATGTTATTTTCACAGAGCAAAGTTTCAGCTGATGTAACCTCTGCTTTTCTTCAGGTGCGTCTTGTTGAAATACAGAGCATACATGCAGTCGAGCCATAAAACCCATCTTATCATTTCCTTTTCTTCTTTTTTCCTTCTCTTTAGGTTTTTTTCTTTTTCTTTTCGTTTTTTCTAACTCGTGTTTGTTCTTTCCCCTTCTCCTCATTCCTTATCTTTCTTGTCTTCTTTTTCATTTTCTTCTCTTTCTACTTTGTCTCTTTTCCTCTACTTCCCTCTCTTTTTTTTTGCATAGCCCCACTCCTGCCTGGACCGCGGCAGTACGCGTCCCGTACACTCGTCATTTTTAAAACATCATAAATCATATTTTTTGCATACCTTCAAATTTCTCCCTCGCTGCATAGAGGGTCGTTGTCTCGATGTCGTCTAGTGGTTGAACTCCTTCCTCCTTCTTCTGCCGTGAACCACGCTGCTGAAACAAAAGCTCCATGATCGGGTCGGAAGACAAACAATCTTTTTAAATCTAATTCTTTTTATTACAAGCGTTAGTTATTTAATCAGCTGGGAGATATTCACTAACGTCGAGAGAGAGAGAAAGAGTAAATTACTACTTTATCGTAGTTACTTATCAAATAAGTATTAACCATTCGTGGAGGGGGGGAAGATATCTTTCGCCTGTATTTTCTTAGAGAAATATTTCCCTCATCTGTTGTAGTCGACATGGCACAAATCACGTCTGATAGGTTCGCCTCCAAAACCCAGACTGGTAAAACTCGCTTCTCACGAAAAACGAGTGAGGTCACGGATCCCTCTGCTTCCCACGCAAAAGCCCGTGACGTCACAGAGCCTCTCGCAGGTGCATATTGACCCTCGATCTGGGGTCTCGTCACACGGTAACCTTGTCACGTCTGTGATTTCCGACTGTGAGAACAGGCCCTATTCTGCACTCAGCTGCCGGGTCCACCCCACGCGAATTCGCACAAGTCAAACCAACGATTTCCAACAGATACGTCCATTCCCATAGGGCCATTATCCAACATTTTTTCTTTTTCTTTTCCTCCTCTCTTCTTTCCTAATTTACTTTACATTTCTATTTCTACATTTTCTCTCTATTTATTCGATTTTTCTTCATATTTTTATCTTTACACATCCTCTCTCTTTCTAAATTTATATTGTTACGCCATTTTTTTTCTTGTGCCTTGTTCTTTTAATATGTTTTAATATCAACTAAATATGCCTTTATCTTCATAAATACTGATAAACCATTTAAAACTGAAGTTAGTGTGGAAGGGTGTTCTAAAACAATAAAACCAAAACTGTTCTTTCTCTACTCATGAATTCCGAAGTTCAAATAATTATATAACCCAAAGGAACATTGGAAAGAATTTCACATTTACTGAGAAAGCTTACAAGAAATAGTTTTCAAAGAAAATATGTTTTCACCATTAATATTTCTTTTTTTTTCTTTATATTTTATTAAAAAGCAAAACAAAATAAACCCAGCTAATTTTTTATAACGAAAAAATTGAAGAAAGGTGACTTTCATATATTCTTAGTCTATTTAAATAAATAAATGCTCAAATATTCAAATAGGATTACGTTTGAGATATTTTAGGAAAAACATAGGGAGAAATTTTTAATTGTGTGACTTGTTTTTGAAGGTGGAGATATTACACTTTTTTAGCAGTTATATATATATATATATATATATATATATATATATATATATATATATATATATATATATATATATATATATGTGTGTGTGTGTCAGGTTCATATTATATTCCAATAACCATGTTTTTATTTTATTATTTTTATTTTTATTTGTTCACATTTCCAAAAAAAATAACATTTCTGTGAGATATATTTTTACGGTCCGTTTCATTTGTCTTGTGCCAAACAACATTTTTATGTCAATATCGTCTCTGCAACATTACAAAATCATCAGAAAAATTCACAAAGAGTAAAAAGTTATTGGATTTAAGTGTCTTATATTTGACTTATATCTGCTCTATTGTCACTAATTGACAATCATCGAGCTGAATCTTTTAAGGAGACTGCAAAGTAAAAAGGGCACTGATAATATATGCTAATACATATATTGTCATTAATAATTATATATATATATATATATATATATATATATATATCAGGGTGGGCAAAAATAAGGGTCCTATTTTTAAAAATTCATAACTTTTTTATTTATTGATTTTTTTATTTTTTTTTTAGAATAAGTAAAGGACCCCTTCCGAAGCAAGCATGAGCCGTATTAGCCCTAAGGAACGTACCCTCATTTAGAAAACATTATTTTTGCTTAAAAAACTCAAAACAGTGTAAAAAATAATACTTTAGTTTTTGTAAGTTTTAAGAAGTGTTTTTCGGCTAAAATTTGTTTTGTTTATTTAAAAAAATCTCGGAAGGGTCAGTCTACACACACATAAAGTTTGGTGAGTTTAACTTTTATTTTGTGGAAGTTATTCAAATTCAAGTTATTCAAATTTAAAGATAGGACCCTAATTTTGGCCCACCCTGTATATATAAAAGTACTTTGCTTGAACATTGAATGCTAATAAAATTTGATTCGCACCTTATTTTATTCTTTCACTTCATCTAGTGTTAAATATATATATATATATATATATATATATATATATATATATATATATATATAATGATATACTGATAGTTATTCCAAACACCTTCCAAATTTCCTTGAAAAACATTTTATTTGCATACAATTGTTTGCCCCCATCTAAAAGCATTCATTTTCATGATATACAAAAATCATAATCACTTATGAAAAAGGCTTCATACATGCATATTTATTATCCACAATCAGGCTTAAAAATTAAAAGTGTATCCATATTCATTTGATTCATGTATTCCTTTTTTTTTTCTCACTCGAAACCAAAGGGGGATCTTACTCAAATCTATTCATTTGTATTTATTTGTATTTAAAAAGTTCCAGATATATATTTTTTAAATTTCACTTTTCCTTCAGATAAACAGCAAATATGGCGAATTGTACACTCATGAGAAATGATAAAAAATGATAAAAAGAGTAACAAAATTGAGAAAAGAAAGAAGAAAAAGAGGGCAAATAGGCAAATCGACAATTACGGTGGGTGCAAAAAATGGACGGTTGGTGCAAAAGTAATTATGAATTTATGTGTACATTTTGACGTGTTGTTTTGTAGCGGTCGGACATAGGACCTATTTCTTCTTGTCCCCTGTGAGCAAATTGGTCATACACTGACCAATCGGCTTGCAGTGCATATGATTTTCTAGCTGTCCCCAAACGGACTACTTTGACAGTTTAGTCTAAGGACGAGATCACCAGAGAGAAACAAGACGCGATCGAGGAAACATCATCTCTCTCCTGCATGACCATCGTTCCAGCTGCAGCCGCACCGTTGACACTTCTTTGATTTTCCTTTCTGGACACTGTCCAATATTTTGTTACTTTACCAAATAGTAAAGTAACCCTTTTAAATAAATTATATTTCGTATGTTGTTATACAGTGTTTGTTTGCTTGATTCAATTTCGTGCATAGAGATGTAAGAAACATTTCTACAGTTTTGCTTTGTCGATCAAATATAAACATTACAAAGGGAAAATAAAATGGACAAATAATATATATATATCCAGAACTTTTCATCAGTGTGATTAGATGACACAAATTTTCTTTGCCCAGAGAAGGAGACTTAAGGCATTCGTTTAGAGTTTTAGGGATTTTATTTTTCTAGAGAGATAACTTAGAGTAAGAGAGACCATTTATCTTAACTACTTCCTGTATATTACACTTGCAAAGAGGTTGAATACATAACTTTACTTTCTAGAGGATAAATCTGGAGTCTGATGAACAAACATTTTCGGGGGAGGGGGGGGGGGCATTTTTCGCCTTAGGCGATTTTTAACTGTTTCAAAGTTTTATAGCATAATTATTTCACGTCTGACTTGATTAAACTCCCATCCAGAACTCCCTTCAAACCTTTGTTTCTTCGTCAATGATTAAAAATTGACGTCATCGTCATCTCCACCCATACTCCTTTTTGTGTCTAATCCAACTTGACTTCATACTTTGAGATTTGACCTCATACCCTGTTCTTCGTTCATCCTGTCAATTTATTATTTCGTAAGGAACAATTAATTTTCCAAAGTTTATGTCAGCTTCACCTGCACTAAGCTCGACCTTTTTAACAATTCATACTAGTTGATTTTACCCTTCTCTGGCATAGGGTCAATAATAATGTAATATTCGTTTATTTTTAATTGAAGTATTTTTTAATAAAATTCGCTCGAATGGAAAAAGAAAATAACGTTTATGTGAGTATATAAATATGGAACGAAAATCGTAAAAGATTACTTAGTTTTAACGAATGTTTTGTTTTTCATAAAACCAAAAGTCTGCATTTTCCAGTAGGGGGCGCCTCATGAGATTAGCGGCGCTTTTGGATAGAAAGTAACCGAACGGAGGGAGATAACTCTGTTTTTCTTAAACGTCGCTATTCCGAATCTACTAAAACTTTGGCAAGGGAGATAAATGTCGTGTGAGAAACCCTACAGTGACCTGGTCACAGTGCGTGATTCATCCCTTTTTATGACCAGTCTCAGAGAAATTGTCTACGCTGTTTATGGCCTCTTTACGACATTTAAAAATGGAGACTTTATTAAAAATTAGCGTCGTATGAACTGAGGGAGATAACTCTGTTTTTCTTAAACGTCGCTATTCCGAATCTACTAAAACTTTGGCAAGGGAGATAAATGTCGTGTGAGAAACCCTACAGTGACCCGGTCACAGTGCATGATTCATCCCTTTTTATGACCAGTCTCAGAGAAATTGTCTACGCTGTTTATGGCCTCTTTACGACATTTAAAAATGGAGACTTTATTAAAAATTAGCGTCGTATTTTCTTTCTTTCTTTCTTTGAGTTAAAAACCGTAACATTTTTTTTATAAATTGTTATAAAGTTTATAAAATTTGGGATCTTTTTAAGAAGCTCCCTGCCACTAGTGCTAAAGTTAGTCAGCCGCTAAGAATAACCCCGCTGCCAAGGGAGACAACTTTTCGGCTTGCTAAATTCTTTACGCGTTAACCCTTTTCACACGTGTTTGAGTGCACCTTTCCTTAAAGTTTTCTTTTCTCGTGAATTTTCTAAGACTCACAACCCTGGTCCACGACAAGGAGTCTGCTGTAGTTTTTTTTTTTTTTGCAAAACCATGGAGTACTACATCAGCAGCGTCTCTGCAACAATGGCCATCAAATGGTTTTATCGAGCAATTGGTCCAGATGGCGATGTAATTCACGTCAATATAACATCTCTTAATAATAAAACATTCTTATTTTGTTAATTTATGAAAAATTTAATTTTAAAAAAATATAACATCCCTTAATAATAAAACATTCTTATTTTGTTAAGTTATGAAAAATTTAATTACAAAAAAAATAACATCCATTAATACTAAAATCGTATATAATAAAGTTATACATTCTTATTTTGTTAATTTTTTTAAGCAAAAGTGGCTGAAAAGATGAATAGCGAGGCTTATTTTTTGGCGGGGAGCTTCTTAAAAAGAGCCAAAATTAGAGTCGCATTTTCTTTCTTTGAGTTAAAAACCGTAACATTTTTTATTAATTGTTATAAAGTTTATAAAGTTTGTGACATGTAAATAAAAACGCATTTTCTTTCATGCAGTGATAAAAAAAAAGGTTATCTCCCTTGCCAAAGTTTCAGCGGATTCGGAAGTGACGGTGGTTAAGAAAAATAGAGTTATCTCCCTCAGCTCGGTTACTTTCTGTCCAAAACAGCCAGATTAGCTATAAACTAAGCCAAAGAAAGTAAAGTCTGGAAGAGTGAATCCCCTAGGACTGAACAGAAACATGCCTAAGGCCGACAGCAGCAAAGCCACTGTCAAAATGTTCCTTAAACCTACCACTAACCCTAAGAACGTGTGGTAAAAAAACAACCTCCAATAAAAATGAAAACAAACAAAAATTGCAAAAATAAAATAAAAAAACTTTGCTAAATATTCCATGTTATCCCCAAATTTCATAAAACAAATTAGTATTACCGACATAAATTGTTTTACAGCAGATACACTTTGAATATTCGTCAAAACTATTTTCTTTTTTTTTTACCTATTCATTTGTGACTTATTTGCGTTAAACCAATTAATATTTAATATAAGTTATGAGTCTTTTAAGTTGACGGAAATATCGAGTCTGAGGAAAGTAACCATCTTTGTTTGCATTTCTCACTGACAAACAAAGATGGCTACTTTTTTCAGATTCGGTATTTATGTGGACTTAAAAGGCTTATAACTTTTATTAAATATTAAGTTATAACACAAATATGTCACAAATGCATAGGTCTAGCTAAATAAATGTTGTTTTTTTTTTCAATAGTTTCAGAAGTGTATTTCCATTAAATTAATTTATGATGGTAAAAGTAATGATTACAAAGAAAAAAAATGAATATTTAAAAAAAAAAAAAACAGCAGCAGACTACAACAAATTACTAAGGTGGATTATTTTGCCCTGTCACCGCTTGCAAAGTCAGACTAAACTAATCGTTAATTATTTGTGCTATTTTGTTTGATTGAAAACAATAAATACTTATTTGGGCGATAGGAGGAGGAGGGGGCTAATTTTTTGGACAATTTTTTTTTTCTTCATATAATAAACATGGCTAAATCCTATTTTCATCACCTAAATTACTTACAATGAAATAAATTCTTTTCTGATTTTTTTTTGTTTCATTTTACTTCAGTCGAAGTTCTCAGAAATCAAAGAGCCTCTTTCTGGGGCTAACACTTGATCTCTCTCTGAGATACATAGATATTCGAATATTCCATTAAAGTTCTCCTTTACCTGTCAAACGTTGAGTTAGTAAAGAAGTTAAGAACATTAATTTTTCTCTCTCCAATTGACCAGTTAAGTATGTTATAGTATATCTTTCTTGTGGTCTCTTGGTCTTACCGGATTCCAGGACAAGAATTCATCTAGTCTGGTGGAGTATCCAGCTTAGTGCTGTTACTTGAGGCAACATCACTGTAAGAAGGTGCACCATTCCTCGTATAAGCCAGTGTGAGGTAGCCATACAGAGAGGAACTTATTTGGGCTTCGAATACTATGTTAAATTTAATATTTGGTCAGGGTTTACTTGTAGGAGGAAGTATCTTCATGCCAGGATATCCTGACAAACCCCTGAAGAGAGAGACCGAAGACACTCGAGGACTGTGTCTAGTAGGCATTCAATGTGTGTGTGTGTGTGTGTGTGTGTGTGTGTGTGTGTGTGTGTGTGTGTGTGTGTGTGTGGGTGGGTGTGTGTGCGTGTGTGTGTGTGTGTGTGTGTGGGTGGGTGTGTGGGTGTGCGTGTGTGTGTGTGGGTGGGTGTGTGTGCGTGTGTGTGTGTGTGTGTGGGGGGGGGTGGGTGTGTGGGTGTGCGTGTGTGTGTGTGTGTGGGTGGGTGTGTGTGGGTGGGTGGGTGTGTGTGTGTGTGTGATAACGTAAAAAAACAATTATTTTATATAGTTCAGATCGATTTTTATGGCAATCAAATTCCAGAGCCAAAGGTAAGCTCAATATTCAAACCTTTAAATAGTTATTTCAAAAATTATAATAGAACTATGAATAAATAAATTAACAGATAAAAGTTGTGTCATACTGTGATTTATCGTCAGTTTTGAAACTGAAATTTTAACAATTCTTAAGTCCGATTCCGCTATTTCAAATTGCTGTTCTGAAATTTTTTGCAATTAAGTCCACAGAAAACAATTTTTTTATTTAACCAATATTAACCATTTCTGAACATAAATTTAGTCTTTATCGAATCAACGCTTTCATTTATAATTACAATATTTTTAGGATCTACTGTTCCAAAAGTTTCGCCTTCTCATATTTAACTTGAATTGATACGTATAATGTAGTTCTATATACTTGATAGTATTTGTGAAGATGTAGTTTAGTTAACACATGATATTGGCCCCCACCCATGTACATATCCTCACATTTGACCATGTCTAAAAATCAATGTCGGGTTTTTTTCAGTTTCTTGGATAAATTTTAAAAAAGATTTGTAAAAAAATGTTTTTACTTTAAACAAGTAGAATTATTCTACAGTTAATATTTACAATTTGTCTTGCATATAAAATTAATTAACATAACAATTTCATACTAATTTACCCCTTGTTGATCCATTTTCGCGTTAATTGTTATCTACAATCGGTATCTGAGGGTATTTTTATGTATGTTTTCTGTATAGGTAGGATTTCTAAACACATTGGTATTTGTGGATCTTTATGAGTGTGTATGTGTATTTGCATCTGTTTTAGCTTGTATATACTCACGGGTCTGTGTTATGTACAAGTGTATGTATATTTATATACATGTGTGTTTTCTTTTATCCACATATGGATATCTGTTTATATGGGTTTATATGTGGGTGTATATGTGTATACATACATGTATTATGTTTGTGCATATATGTGTTGGTGTGCATTACTCTTTTCCCCCTATCTCTCTATATATACTTGAGTGTGTATATATATATATATATATATATATATATATATATATATATATATATATGATAATTTTGGAGAGAAATATGATCTGAGGTTAAGCTCGGATTCTAACTCTGCCTGATGAGATCTCAGTTTATAGTAACTGTTGATCAATAACATCGACATGCCAGTGTCGCAGATTTTGTACATGTCTGTGTAAATAAAAAAAATAAAAAATTATCATATATAAAGCTCTATTTTGATATTGAGCACTTTTTATAAACCCGGTTAAAATTCTCTGGATTACCACCCTGTGGATATTTTTTACCTGGATTATTACCATTATTAATTATATATATATATATATATATATATATATATATATAGGCAGCATTTCTTCATTGATGTATATTTGATTGAACAACAGGGACAATTCCTGTTTGTTTCTTTTTTATCCATCTTTTCATGTTGACGGACTAATGATCCAATGTTCTGTTCAAGTGTGAACAGGAACTCGCCAAAACTGCTAACGTTTTCGACTCCTATGAAATGCCTTTAATAGTTTAATCGAATTTCTCAATAAATTCACCAGTTTTAGTTTGTATAACTCCTTACGTGCCTGAAGAAGACTCATGAGAGTCGAAAACGTTAGCAGTTTTGTCGAGTTCCTATATATATATATGTGTGTGTGTGTATGTGTGAATATAGGTAAGTATATATATGTGCATACATGTATTGATATTGTGGCTTTGTATATCGAGATATATATGTATAATTTTATTTATTCTGTTATTTTTTTAATTTGGGATGTACAAATATATTTCTGGGTATATATATATATATATATATATATATATATATATATATATATATATATATATATATATATATATATATATTTTGGTACAGAAAAATTAGTACAACATTCGTACCGTCGGTTTCAAGCACAGAAGGACTTAGCCATCCAATTCTCTTCAGCTTCTGTTGTCATCTGTTGTACTAATTTTTCTGTACCAAAATAAATAAATATTACGCTCTTAATTTTTAACTTTAATTCTCAGTTAATCGAGCACTCTGCTGGCATTTTTCCTGCTACATTAAAAAGAAATTATATATATATATATATATATATATATATATATATATATACATGCATTTTCCTCTACATATCCTTTGTGTGTTTGTATTGTATGTATGAGTATATGCATGCTTACTTTTATTAGCTTTATATATGTATGAATGAATATATGTATATATATATATATGTGTGTGTGATTATGTATGTATACATAGATATACATGGTAAATATACACGAATCTGTGTAAATGTGTAAGTATGTGACTATCTGGATATTGGTGTGTATATCTGAGGGTATTTTATGAAGACAGCAATAAACAAAAGATGAAGTTTATATATATTTTTACATATGGCTCTGTATGTAGTAATGAGACCCCAATATACACTTGAATAGTTCATAACTTTGTGGATACAGTGAAAACTATAATCTTTTCATATGAAAATAAGGATGATTGGTTAATAATACATTGCATTAATCGGTATCTCTTCTCACTAATAACCATTAAATTTAATTTTTTAACTTGATATTTTTTCTTTAAAAGTTCAATTTTTTTTTTTTTTTTAAATATTATTTTTAGTTTTACTCTGATTTTTGTTTTCAATTTAAATTTTTATTTAAAATATTTTTATTTAAATTATTATATTTTAATTTTAATTCTTATTTTATTTATTTATTTATTTATTTATTTATCTTTTATTTATTTATTTAATTAGTTATTATTTTTATTTGTTTATCTATTTATTTATTTACTTAATGTTATGTTATAATTTTAAAAATATTATCTTTAGTTTTACTCTGATTTTTGTTTTCCATTTAAATTTTTATTTAAATTCTTATATTTTAATTATTATTTTTATTCATTTATCTATGTATTTATCATTTTTATTTGTTTATCTATGTATTTATTTACTTAATGTTATGTTATTTATTTACTTGTTCATTCACTGAAACTGACAATAAACTTTTTGTTTAATTCAAGTCCAGCATTTAATACAATAATTAAAACTTTCCGTTTTTTTTTTCTTTTCACCGGTTTAAGTATCAAAATCATTTTTCCTGGTTTATAAACCAGGAAAAGACATACATAGCTAACATAGACAGACAAATGAATTAAATGTCGCATAAGCGTTTCTAGGAAAGTAGCTGCAAAAAACAGTCCTTTGTTCAAATAGTTTTGGAGCATCGCGGACATATTGTTTACGTCTTCAAAATGACGAACTCGTGGTAAGAAGTATAGGCAAGACAGCTAACCAGGGTTTTTACCCCGCCTAATAAACCGGTATTGTCCGGGCCTTTGGGTCTGGATTTACGCCGGTCTATTGGGGGTTGTCTGGTCCTGTGCAGTTCTAGGAGGTGCACCCTCCCAGGCTTCGCCTCCCCTCTTTGGGGAGGAGTAAGTTTATTGCTTACTGTCTGAGGCGCCCCTACCGGGGAATGCCGACGGGGCTGCCCAGGCAATTTTTAAATGGCTAGAGTGCTCACCTCTCGAGCGCTGGCTTATCTAATCCCACTTTCCCGACCTTGTGTCACGTCTT
>OY744539.1:60184334-60306834 GCA_963556195.1 Sepiola atlantica | reverse complement strand
TGTTTCATATTACAAATAGAAAATAGAAGATGTAAACAATGGTTCATATTACAAATAGAAAATGTAAACAATGTGTCATATTACAAATAGAAAATAGAAGATGTAAACAATGTTTCATATTACAAATAGAAAATGTAAACAATGTTTCATATTACAAATAGAAAATAGAAGATGTAAACAATGGTTCATATTACAAATAGAAAATAGAAGATGTAAACAATGGTTCATATTACAAATAGAAAATAGAAGATGTAAACAATGTTTCATATTACAAATAGAAAATGTAAACAATGTTTCATATTACAAATAGAAAATAGAAGATGTAAACAATGGTTCATATTACAAATAGAAAATAGAAGATGTAAACAATGGTTCATATTACAAATAGAAAATAGAAGATGTAAACAATGTTTCATATTACAAATAGAAAATGTAAACAATGTTTCATATTACAAATAGAAAATAGAAGATGTAAACAATGGTTCATATTACAAATAGAAAATAGAAGATGTAAACAATGGTTCATATTACAAATAGAAAATAGAAGATGTAAACAATGTTTCATATTACAAATAGAAAACAGAAGATGTAGACAATTCTTGAATGACACTTTTTAATACTGATTGTTTTAACTTTGTGTATTTTATGAGGATCTTTAGTTGAAAAATACAAAACTGAAATTCTGAAAAGGACTTGCTGCTATGCATGGGAAATAAGTCGAATAAGACAAAGATTTAGGAATTATGAATTTTATGATTTATTCGATTTTTTATGACTTTTGTCTCATCATCATGAATATGATGGTGAGAATAAGTACGTGCTCGAAGTCTGTAAAATGTGTTGTGAAAAATTCTGTAAAATGTGTGTTGTTTTAGGCCAGTTTTGCTTGATTGCTGGTACAGAATATCTGCTGGCACTCACTCCACCAGTTGAGTATTTGATTTCGATGGCTGAGTTGGCTCTGAAGAGCAGATTATAGTATATGCATCCATCAAGGTGACAGCAGTTCGGTAGAGATGCTTGCAAGAAAGCCTGTAAAGATGTGTTGCCTTTAGGGGCAGCTTGTCTCAATCACCATTATGAACGGCTTTCTGGCAGATATTCCATCTATATCTAGTTGGGTATTTATTAAATTTGGCGTTTGAGTCGCATCTGAAGACTAGATAATTGTGATCATAACTTCTAACAAAGTGAAAACAATCCTTTGTCTATATTTCCTTTAAAATAATTTATATCGGTAATACTAATGATTACCCAGAGTAGCATTCTCATTATTTATGGTAGTAGCTTTGGTACACAGACAGCTATTATAAGTAGTAATAGTAGTAGTAGTAGTAGTAGTAGTAGTAGTAGTAGTAGTAGTAGTAGTAGTAGTAGTAATTTTTAAAACAATTTCCGTTTTTTCGCTTTAAGGATTTTCAGAGTGTTCACACGTAATCAACTAAAATAAAGTAGTATCTCTTTTATGGGGAGTAAGGGGGGGGGGCATATTTAGCAGAGGGTTATCATCTACAATAATAGCGACACTTATCTTTATCCGTCGCTCAATCTGTCACACTTAGGCGTGTTCCTAAATACCTTAATATTTTAAATATTACATGGTCCAGCGATTTCCTTTCGTCTGTTTGAAATAATAGTTACATTGTTAAACGCACAAATTGAATTTGACGTACTGTTATGTTTTCCATATCCCCCCTCTCTGTCTCTCACCGACATAAACCGCCAGCGATTAAATAAGTTCCTGACAATTACATTTTATACAGTTTTTGACGTCCTAAATTACGGGTTTCCATTAAGGAAATACGTATTTACATTGTACATTAAACAAAAAAGCCTTCATCCGAAACACACAGAGCCACAGAGCCCAAAAGTTTGTTTTTTACTTTTCTGGTTACTGTTTTACATTAACATCGTGAGGTCTGTTTTCGCTCTGGACAAACATAGGCAGCAAATAATTTAATCGTTCAAGGTTAGAGCATGGAATTTCTTGAGTTAATTTACATTGTGTACAGTTCTTGTATTGCTATTTGACATGTCTGTCCGACTTTTATAATTTGTGATCAGATCACGGAAGTGAATTTTTATTTTTTTTTACCCGTGATTTGGTATTTTACCATTTCTCTTTTGGGGGCGTTTGGAGCTGATGTTTGGAAAAAAATGTTATAGGTTTATTAGATATCATTTTTTAGCGTGATTTGTGTGTTTAATTGGAGGTGTGTTTTTCTGTCTATTTCTTTGGTTGAAAAATGGTATTATCTTATAGTTACAGCGAAAGTTTATACATTAGATAGAAAAAGAAGGAAATATGGATTGAATTGGGTATTAAGGTAGATTGAAGAGTATTTTGTAATTGAAATTAAAATTAAATTCTAGTTAATAAGACATTAAAACCTAAAGAGTATTGTGACATAATTCTAGTGACAAACAAACATATCAAATCTCCATTAAATGTGAACAGACAAACAATTTTTACGTAACTAGAGCTTATCTATCACCATTGAAAAATTGAATATAAAAATAAAAACTTATTACCGATAACATGGTGTTGTCATCTATAACTTCCCGTGTGACTTTGGAGTCAACTGCTGTTGACTCGTTGGCCTTTTGGATTTGAATCCATTTATCATTCTCTATTTTGACTGTAGTCTGCAAAAATATAAATAGACCTTGATACTTAAACTCTTATAGTAAATGCAAGCTTGTTTTATAAATAGTTTTAAATACAATGCTGATAATTTTGTAAAACTAGTAAGAAATATGGTTAGTCAATTTTTTTCATCTTTCGATTACTGTCGATTAGTTATCAAATTTGAATATCAAAAAATGTCCATAGGGACGTTTTGGGGATTTTTGATTTTTTGATATTCAAATGAGTTTTTGTGTGTGCCAGGCAAAATAAACATGTAGTGTAAAAGATTGAACAAAAAATGCATCACAAACCTTCGATTAATTGCGCCATCAAATTCATAGATGTCTGTAACACGTCGTCTCTAAATAGCTACTATGTAATATACTAGCAAAAACTACCCCCCCTCCTCCGGGTAGAAATTAATTAAGCTGTATACGTCTTTAAAGAAAAACAAACAAAAAATATTGATTTCACATTTTGGTAATTTGGAGAAAAACAACAAAAAGATGATTGTCATGGTGTTATTTGATATATATTCCAATATTGAGGAAATATATTGTGTATAGTTAGATTTTATTAATTAGAAGAAAAAAAATAATAAAACGGTATTTTATATGACTTTTTGGGTATTTAAAGTCAAGGAATTTTATATTGTATAAGCATAAAAATATAAATGAAGTCTCCATTAAAAACTGGGGTAAAATTTAATTTTCGTACCTAAGATGGTGACATAACATGACGTCAATATGTTGCACTTTTCCGCCGGTGTAAATTTGAAAAAGTCTCTTAGCCGGCTTTTAGTAATTCGTTTGTTTTTTTTCTTAATGAAATAACTTGAAACAATTTGTTTTAATAACTTTTAAAACAAATTAATTAAAACAAATTATTTTGGGTTATTATTATTATTAAGTTTATTTCATTACGTTTATAAATAAATATAAAAAGATAAAACTAAATAGACCGGCGAATAGTAATTTGCTTTTTGAATTTTGCAATAAAAAATAATATACACAATATATATAAACACTGATTTATTTACGTTGCATTTTTTTTGGGGGGGGGGGCGCATTTGTAGAAAAGACCCTCCGCTGAATCTTCCCCCCCCCCCCCAAAAAAAAAGAAAGAGAGAAAAAAAGGACGGTTTCAGAATTTATTTCTTTAAATGGCCATATTTAATTTCAATTAAAACGCTCAGTGAAAATAAAGTTTGTACGATTCGTTTTTAACGGATTCAAGTCTTTTGTTCAACCGCGCCTAAAATGTTTTCGGCAGACGACAATTTATTCATTTTTCGACGACACCTGTGTCATCGTTTGATTGGTTAATTTAAGTCATGTGACAATTTTAAAAGGTAAACAAACAAATTTAACGATAAAATTTTAGGAATTTTTTTGTCAGATGAAAGATTTTATTTGAATTAGCAGTATCTTATTTTTCATCTCCGTAGATACAGTGTATCTACGTTAAATTAATTAGCTCCTTTTCCATGTTCAATCGACGTTATGATGTCGAATAAATTTGATAATAATAAAATATAGTGTGATGGAAATGGAGACATTGATACCTCTTAATGTTTTTCAATGTGTATTTATTGACCGAGCGTCAATTTTGGACTGCAGACTTTTATTCTGTGGAATTGATGACAATTTTACGTTATTTTTCTTGGGAAAATTCCGAGAATTATAAAATATGTATGACTGGGAAGTCATTATTTAAAAGGTTATATTTGGAAATCCCATACTCACAAAGCTGGTATATTCATATTCGGTGTTGCCTCGGACAAATATGTAATTACAAAAAGAATTCATTCTTTTGGGGGCAACTGAAGCAGAATTAGTCAGGGGGGTCGACATTTAGAACGATTTTTAATGTTATCATGTAGTAACTTGAAAAGAAATTGCCAAGTCATTCCTGAAGAATTTGACAAATGCTAATTCCCTGAGAGTTATTTAACAGTTCTCAAGTTTCACTTCACACTATTGTCCTCATCAACATCATTCCTCTTCAGGTTATTTTATGAGAGGAGGGGAGGGGGAGAAACTCAGCGTTGCCTGGGTTCAGTTTGTTTCCTTACAGTGTTGTATACATGACAAGAAACCGGGTGTTGCCCAGAAGCAATAATAGTAATAATACAGTATTACATTGGTAAATGGTATATGTTAATCCAAAAATGCTCAATACCTTAGATAAAGCTCGTGTGTTTGAACACTGTGTTGCTATATTTCATCATAGTGTATATAATCTGGAAAAGGAAACCTGGTAATGAGGATCCACGTTATAAGTGGATTTGATCATTAAAATCAAGCATTTTATCCTTTAATCAAATAGTTAAGGAAAAAATGGATACGTAATCAAGTGAAATATTAGTAAAAAAAAAAGTAAAAATGAAAATATTTGTTTTGATTTAATAAAATAACAAATTGTTTATGAAGGCATTTTGCCTCTTTCTTTACGTTTTTAATGTCATTGATGCTTAAAAAAAATGAACTTTCCCAAATTTATATCTACCTGCGAGTCATTAGCGTTTTTAAGTTTAGATTTAAAAAGAGACATTTTCACCGTTTGTCCACACAACATCCGGACGCCAATCTTTCATCATCACCAAGAAGGATTCTTACGTATACATAAAAAATAAATAATAAGGTAAATACCTTATATTTGTTTAAAGCTCCGATGATCCTCGTTATATTGAGTGAAATAATTAGTAAAAAAAAAAAAATCAAAATGAAAATATTTGTTTTGATTTTAATAAAATAATATATGCATCTAACTTTACAGATATATAATTATTTCATAAGAACTAAACTTGTTTCAGTGGATGTAATATATTTTCTATAAATGAATTAACTCTAATACTTATTCCATGAAAAATGCCAGTATACTGAAATCATATGCCCTTAATAGGGTTAAGATGAAAATTCATATACACTAAATGTACAAAAGCAAGGAAATTCCCAAATTTTTACACTTTTATTGTCATTAAGGGTATGCGAGCACAACAGGGCTATGTATTTTACTGGTAGGAATTTTTCTTCAGCGCACCTCACACACTTCATCCACTCATGCATAGAGATTTATACTGTAGTGATGTGATAATGAAATGGTTTGGTTGATATGTAGTCATACCCTTAATGACAATAAAAGTGTAAAAATTTGGGAATTTCCTTGCTTTTGTACATTTAGTGTATATTAATTTTCATCTTAACCCTATTAAAGGCATATGATTTCAGTATACTGGCATTTTTCATGGAATGTCACTACTTTTGTAAAGGCTATGCCTCAATACAATGCCTTCTCATACGGTTTTTTTGAATTTTCTGGAAAACTAAGGTATATGGTAAACTGAAATTGAAATGCTATTAACTAGACCCTAGAACCTCTATTTCTGCCAAAAATCAGCTGAATCCATCAAATAGTTGATGAGATACAGGGTGGCACATACGTGCGTACGTAGGTACACACAGATAATTCTTGAAGTCTATTAAGGGAGAAGAGCGCTCTCGCGTCTCCCTTGATTAGAATAAACACATTTTTTTACTGATTCTATTGGAAAACGGAAACAGGAACTTAACATTCTCTTATTAAGATTATTTATGTAAAGTAGAGATATTTGAATTCTATTGCTTCTTAGAATGAATAGTCTTACAACTTCAAGACTTTTGAACTTAAATGGATGTCAAGTGTAAATGGATGTCAAGTTTAAATGAGAAAGTCAAAATTACATTCAGTTAAATAGAACTATTTCACCTTCATGTGATGTCCACTTGGAGTCACTTCATCAAATTCTTTTTCCAGTTTGAACCGTAACTTTGTTTTAGTGAATGTTGAAGAATTGGTCAATTCCCATTCTCCATTCTCATCTTGCTTAATATCTTCATAAGTTGTAACTTGATTGGCAATTTTCCGAAGAACAATATTCACGTCTAAAATGAAACAAAAATGTGCACACATTATAAATAATCTTAGGTAATGTTTGAATTTAGTGGAAGAGCAGAAAATGACACTTTTAATCAGTTTGAACAATTTTAAGTGTCTAATACTTTAATTAAAATGAAAAATTATTGAATTGAACATGGTTTGGTACAATTAGTACATAATTCACACCATTGTAAACAACCTAAATTGTCGTCTGCTGTGCTATTTTAGCTTAGTCTTTCCTCCTCTTTTTGCAAGTTTGTGCATGTATGAATTAGAGAAAGAGAGAGGGAAAGAGAGAGAGAGAAAGAAAGAGGGAGGGGGTGAAATACATAAATTATTACTATTTACTTGCCTAAGATCTGTTTTTACTGTCGTCAAAATCCAGCTGCCCCAAAACGGATTCTGGATGAGAACAACAGAACCTGTCTGCACTCCCTCACAAATAAGGGAGTCTCATGGGGCAAGCAATAAACCCATCCCACCTAGGGAAGAAGGAGGTAATGTTCAATGCGGTACAATAATATCGTTGGGTCTGTGTTCAAAATGGATGTTCATACAAAAGGAAATATGTTTCTGAATTTTTTAGATGAGGATTGATAATTTGTATAATTTGGGTTATTCTGACTACTGTCCTCATCTCGAATGTTATTCTCATAATGTTTCGGCCGCTGTAACCTCCGGCCTTCTTCAGGTGTATCTTTTTGAACTCGTGAATATTTCTGTCGAACTCGGGAATCTGGACGGAATTTCGAATGGAACCCTTTATTAAATCCATGGGGGTATATAGTGATAAGTAGTAAGACTGCACATTACAAACAAGAATAGGGTTAAGGCTCCCAAAATTCATACTAGTATTGTCCGCAAAGACCCGTGGTGCAGTGGATATATTACTAAGTGATAGTCATCTGAAGGTTGAAGGTTCAATCCTCAGTGCGGGTGATACAAAGAATTGCGAATTATTGAAGACTTCTCTGAAGCATGTAGATTTAAATAAAGGGTACTGCTCGAAATTCCGTCCAGATTCCCAAGTTCGACAGAAATATTTCGGAGTTTGAAAAGATACAACTGAAGAAGCGGGCGAAACGTTGTGAGTATAGTACTCAAGATGAGAACAGTAGTCCGAATAACCCAAATTATACAAAAAGAAAATATGTCACAAACTAGTTTCGGAGATCAATCCCTATGAATCAGCCGATGTATTTTGATAAGTGTTACATTTTATGAAAGGAGGCAGTGTAATATCATATTCAAAAGGAAAAGGTTATATTTTTATTTTATTTTATTTATAACTTCAAACTTATAGAAATTAAAAAAATAAGAATAGAAATGGAAATATGGGGGTCAGGGCTTGGAGCAGGATTACACATGGGTCCCCATTTATTTCCAGGAAACGACTTGAAATTTACTGAAAATTATTTCAATAAATGTCACTGTAATTACACCCCCTTAATCAAGAGAGAGTGCATACTTTAGCCCCACACCTGACATTGCATGTTATAAAATGTATAAAGTAAGAATAAAATAGTTAATCTTGTATCATGGGATGGGATAAAAAAGCATATGGTTCATAATTCAATCCTCGAGATGATTATGCTACAAAAATTACCCTAATATTCATTTGCTTGTGGTCAGCATGGATCAAATTATTGCATGGGATGTGATTAGAAAAAATGACTTTCTTTGATTCTTACTGGTAACTGTTCAAAATACAACACTGAAACTAGTTCAAACTGCTGATTAATTTTCTGTTTTGCTTTCTTTTTATTGAAACAGTTGCAGAATTTTGCACATGAATTAGAGAGAAGGGGAGTCGAAGGGAAAGGTGTGTTCATAATTTTATATGACTGAAAGGAATAGGGGATTTTTTTAAACAAGGTTTTACACACACTTTTTAAAAACTATTATATTTTATTATACAGTACCCTGCGAAATGCCGGGTAGTTTCCTAGTAAATAAATATTGAAAGCTAATCATGTTATAAGAAACATCTATGCATTTCTTTCATAAATAACTGTTAATAATGGCATCAGTTTAAAAGCCACTAAACAAATTATGTAATATAGCATTACATTTGTTATGTAGGGTATTGGAACATGGAGATATATGTATGGTTTTATAGATAAAAGTATATGTGAGTATGTTATGCTTTAAAATAGTTGAACATTCATAGCGTTTTCTAAGAAACACTTTCAAAGAGTATATGTACAGATTTGTATTTAACATATTAAAAGGTGAATATAGGTATAGAATTGTAGAGGTTATATATATGATGTGTAAGTTCAAGATTTTAAGGCATCATTTAAAAACTGGAGTTGCATAAAGTATTTTTGTGACTCATTAAAAAAGAAGACTGTGCTTTATATTCTGTAATATTTCATAAGTATTTTGTATCTGTAATGTTTCGTAAATAAGAAATTGGAATATAGAAAGGTTTATTTTGCTGAAATTTTAGAACTGTACAGATTTTTAGGCTAGGGAGGTGTGTTGTTGAATGAAAAATAGGATGGAAAGAAATATGGGCCTGGGAACGGGCAAGTACATCAACATATGATGCAATGCCATCACCTACCGATCTTGTTCGGTGGAGGATGTGTGATGATGATAGATGTTTATGCAGGGAAAAGGGAACACTAAGGCATATTCTCTCAAACTGTGAGCTGGCAACAGAAAGGTATACATGGCGTCACAATCAGGTGCTTGTAATAATTGAAGAACAAATCAAGCAAAAAAATAAAGCAATTTCATGATGGAGAATTACCCAGGATTAAATAAATAAAGAAGATGGAATTCCACAAAGCAGACACAAAAAGTAATCTGAGTAGTCATTCAACGACTACAAAAATAGATGACAGATGGACTGGAAACTGGAAGTTAAGTGTAGATCTGGAAAACATTTTGATGTTTACGTTAGTATTATCTGGACGATGACCAGATATTGTCGTGTGGTATGAAGAAAAGAAAGAAGAAAAAATACTGGAATTAACAGTACCATGGGAAGAAATATTTGCTGCTGCAGAAAATAGGAAAGAGATCAGATATGAAGAGTTGGTACAGGAGTGTCAAGATAAAGGATGGAAGAGAAAATTGATTAAAGATCTTCAGAAAACAACAGAGAAAACATCTTATTGAATATGGCTGAAGAGGGATGATACGAACTGGAAGGAGAGGTGAATTTTGGATGGTGAAAGAAGGGAGATGAAGAAGATAGTGCTAATGCCATATGCAGGGTAGTTTATGACGTCACTATGTAATCAAAATCAGTTGTTGATGATGATGGCTGAAAGGTGTATCTGGCTTGATGGCATTTATGGCAAATAACACCAGTGCTACATAACCACCCCCTGAGAGAGGGCCCCCGTCACTTCAGAAAAGCAGTCAAGGAATAGGGGCCGAAACTGCGAAGTGGTTTCTCCTGATGTAGTGCTGGATCCAGTAGCAGAGCTGTCAGCTGTGAAGCACAAAAAGATTGTGTCATTGAAATCCTCATGATTCATAGTTTCAGATTTTTTTCAGTTTTTAACATTAAACAAATTGGACAATCATTGACATTTTATGATAATTATAGATAGTAACTGTAACAGTATCAATGATGATATCACCTCACTAAATAATAACACACACTCCAACACAAGCAAAATGTCAGACCAGAACACCCCAGAACAATCAACACACAACGCAACCAGAATTTGTTGTGAAATACACAAAGCAACAAAATACAAGACAAATTAGCAAGCCTCAGTACAATTACTTTTCTCATTTAGTGAGGGGATGTAACACTATCATATGAACTATTTCCCTATGCAAACCCAATGTAACCCCTAACATAGGGATACCAGGAGAACTGTTACTGTATTTTAATGTTCAAGAAAATCCTACTTATATATTAACAACTTCGTTGTATCTAACTTACAACAACATAACATGGTGGAAGCAGAAAACACGCTAATTTGTAAGAAAGAAAACGACAACAAATACAAACTTGAAAAAAAAAACAGCAATCAACAGACCACTCGAAAAAGAAAGCAAAAATATCGCGTTTAAAAAAACAACTGAGAAGGAAAAAAAATGATTCTCTATCGGATTGACATCCTCTATTTTATCAACAAACGGCGTAAACACAAAAACAGAAACCAACCCGAATTCACTTCAACAACAAAAGCTCAAACTGGGGCCATAAAAATCAGCTCCCAGAGACAGTCAAACAAAAAGGCGCAAAAAGCCGAAAATGTTGATCACGTGACGTTCTCTGTACTACGTCCGCCGAACCACTGGGAAACAATAGAAAAGCAGACCGTGCAACAAAATCTTTCTCTCTTTTTTCTACCCCTCGCCTTTGGGCAAGGTGGTGCCATGCGCGTCAGCTGACTACTAAATATATACACACACACATACACAAAGGCTTACACTCCTATCATTCTTCAACGTATACAACCACACACTGCTGACAAAAACACAAACACATACAAATGCCTAAATGAATTATCAACTCTCACGCATACACATTCGTACAACCACGAACAAAAAGCGACACGCACATTCACACACTTTGACGTACTAACGCCAAGTCTCACATGGCTACACACACATACAAACATGGCCCCTACTACTATTCTCGGAACTGACTTCCAACGAACATTTCAAAGTAACATTTTACCATGTAAGATTTGTAAATATATTAATATTTTGTGTTACCTTTAAATTACGTTTTATTCTTTCTTCACTTTATGCATGCCTTATCTTTTAATCAACTTTTATGCATGTTTTTCCATATTTTTACTCTTTTAAACATTTCTTAAAACAATCTAAATGTACGCGTAGATCTTAGCATATTCACTAAGACACAATATCTTAACAAGCTAAGGCCTGCGCTCCCTACATCTAAAAAAAAAAAAAGAACCTCTTACCAAGGTAATTCATGGAGATCTTTTAAGAGGAAAAACATTCTTAAAATGAACATTTTATTTTTAAATGTCTCTCTAGCCATTACAGGCTTTATGTAAATCGCCATTTTCTTTTTTCTCCTTTACTTTCCTTTTTTGTCTTTCGTCTTTTTTTTCTTTTTGCCTGTCAGATTGCTGTCTAATGAACCTCTCTTACCTCGTGTGCGACTTTCTCACACATACACATAGTGAAGAGTAACAAGCGCACACAATATACCTTGCCTGTTTTTTATCTCTACCTACACATACACACGCATAACAGCCTAAAGGCTATTCACTTATTGCATACTGGTGGCTAATGACATCTTAACCATGGATTGGGTAATTCAGAACACAGCTAAAACGTTCAAACTTTTCAAATAACGAATGGAAATATATTTCATTGTAAATAAAATAAAAACCCAGCAGCATAGTAGGTAACGAAGGATTAAAAAGATGTGATTCATCGACGCTCACAAAAGAAGAAAAACACTCCCCTGACATTATTTTTCACAAATTACTAGTGCAACTAAAACCGAAAGAGAATTACAGGGTGAATTGCTTCAAATGACTCAAATTAATGTGTCTGGTATGGTTTGGTAGTTTTGTTTTACGGCATATCAACCCTTTTTGGGTTATTTAATGCCGAATCTGGTCATTATAGTAAAAGTTTTTATGCTTCAAGTTCTTTATATCTTCAAATGTTTAATCATCGTTTTTGGTTTGGTAGTTTTGTTTTACGGCATATCAACCCTTTTTGGGTTATTTAATGCCGAATCTGGTCATTATAGTAAAAGTTTTTATGCTTCAAGTTCTTTATATCTTCAAATGTTTAATCATCGTTTTTGGTTTGGTAGTTTTGTTTTACGGCATATCAACCCGTTTTGGGTTATTTAATGCCGAATCTGGTCATTATAGTAAAAGATTTATGCTTCAAGTTCTAAAAATAAAATAAAAAAGGGGAGGGAGAAAGGGAGAGGGGCTGTTGTTTTTGGTTTTGGTTTTGTAGAACATAATTAAGTTTTACAAAAAAAAAAAAAAAAAAAAAAACGTCAATGTAGGTGAATTTCGTCTCAGGGAGCCACAGGGCAGCCTGATCTGGTATCACCAGATTAATGTGTCATACAGCAGAAAGCTGAGGAGTCACTAGACAATTTTGTGAATAAATGTAAGCGACTGACACAAAGATGTACACACCAATTGCAGACTTCCAGAAAGAACTGCTAAGATAAGATGACAAGTTGAGAAGACACATAATATTTGCAAAACCTACAAAGCTTACAACATCCATATGCAACAACTAAGGGGTATGCAAAACAATACTAATAAAGATACGGCCATACAAGCCATAGGCCACCAACACGTTCTGAGAATGCAAAAAGCTGTCTCAATTGTGGGAGAAGTCATGCACGTCACCATGAAGCCTGTTCTGCATTTGGATCAAAGTGTAACACATATTGTAAAGTCAACCACTGGGCAACATTTTGCCTTACAAGCAAAATAAAACAAAGACCAAAGTCAAGGCCATTAAACAGAGGCCATAACAAAACAAGGTCACATCATCAGCCACAATACAAAAGGACCCCATATGAGAATAAGCAATCCATCCGGATGCAGTATATCATATCCAAAGACCAGAGGAGGATCTTGAAGGCCCAACATTCAGCAGCATACTCCTCCATTTCTCAGAGAACTGAAGCCTTTGCCTTCATTAGAATAAAACTAAGCAATAGAAGTGGAATCCACAGACTGCGACTAAAAATAGACACAAGTTCTCAAGAAACCACACTACCAGTCTATAGATTCCGTAAGATGTTTCCAGAAAAGTTAGACTGATGTTTTTCCAACAAAATCAATCGGTACTCCAATAAAATGCTGTGGCAGTATCAGCATACCATGCAAATATAGCAATTCAGGCTGGCTTAACTGCACCTTCTACATAGTGGATATACAAAGACAACAGTTTCTAAGACTGCCATCACTAAAATAGCTTAAATTAATTACGTTACGTTGCAAAATAAAGAAAGAAAATGTGCTACAAACCTCTGTGGAAACTCACATAAATACAATCTAAGAACTGATACATATGTATCCAAACCGCTTTGATAAAATTGACCCTATGCCAGGATCTGTGAAACTCGCTGTTAACAAGAACATGCAACCACATATTGATGCACGTAGGAAAACTCCAATTGCCTTAATAGAATACATAAAACAAAAGCTTGATGATATGGTAAAACAAATGCTCAATATTCCAGGAAAATCTTCCAATAAGGCATGAAGCCATTTTAGTTAACAAGAACGAAATATGATTATTACAAAGACAGGAGATGCCTATTGGCTTTAGCCTTGAAACGACCAAGGCTATAGGGAGGAGAAAAACAGTCAGCAGAAAGAGAGTTTCACAAGCCTGCAGTTATTGGAAAGAAGCTACTGGAATAGGAAGCTGTATTACAATGATGTATCAAAACAGCAAATGTATGGAGACCACTAGACCAATGAGTCAAACGAGCTGGAACAAAAGAAACAGGGAATAGATCACATAACTCTGAAGAACACATGTCTAATAGTATTTATAGAAAAGACTGAGACTAGCAACATCACGTCTGTGAGCGAGAACCCTCTCAAGAAGAAAGGGTAGGGCCAATTAAATTGCAGATAGGTTTCTGCACCTTATCAAGAACCCTTAAATGGGATCTGATTATCAGCCCAAATATGAAAACAGTACTCCTGCACAATCAAAAGAAACTTTACTACCATACGACATCCCTGGCCGAGCATGAAGTTGTTGGTACAGATTTGTTTCACTTCAATGGCCATGAATATCTGATAGTTGCCTGATTACTACAGAAAATTCCCTATCATACACAAAAAGTAATATGGTTATCTCAGCAATGAAACAGATATTTTCTGAATGTGGTATTCCCACCAGGATGATCAGTAACAATGGACCACAATACTCCTGTGAAGCTTTCAAAGCATTTGCCTAACAATGGCAATTTGACTATGTAACGAAATCGCCAAGGTTTCTCAAATCAAATGGTTTTGTGGAGAAACAGATCCAAACTGTCAAAAGAACATTACTCAAGGTAAAGTAAGCGGGAAGAGATCCTGATTTTGTGATGCTATGTCTACGAACAACACCCATCAACTACAACCTTCCAAGCCCAACTGAACTATCAAACAACCGGATTATGAAAACAAACATAATCGCAAAGATCTCAACTCCAAGGTTTTCCAACCCTAATCATATCCAGAGAGGATTGAAACACCGACAGGACAAACAAAAGGGATATTATGATAAAACAGCGCAAGATCTACCATCACTGGTCCCAGGAAAGATTGTGCATGTGTTAGATCACCAAACGAGGCAATGGAAACCAGAAACAGTACTGATTAAATGCAAAGAACCAAGATCCTACATGTGGTTTAGTCGCCAATTGAGTTATCCCCCCTTTGCCAATTGGCTGTTTGGAGTCTCTAACCGCTAGATGGCTCTGGTTGGGAGTCAATTTGCATAGGGGGTGGATTGATCAATATAAGAACCGTACTCTTTGGATTCAAAGAGGTGTGTTGCTCAGTGAGCAGAGTGAAGTGCAGAGAGAAAGAAGTGAAGTTGGCAGTTGGTGGAGCATCAGACTATTACTGATTAAATGCAAAGAATCAAGAACCTACATTCTTAAAGTTCCAGAGTGATCTTTAAAGAGATGAAACAGAGTCCAAATAAGAGAGGCAGAAACAACCACTCATAAACATGTCTGTTTCAATGATCACATCACTAAATAATAACACACACTCCAACACAAGCAACATGCCAGACTAGAAAACACCAGAACAATCAACACTCAACACAACCAGAAGTGGTCGTGAAATACACAAACCAACAAGATACAAAACAAATTAGCAAGCTTCAGTACAATCACTTTTCCATAGTGTATGAAGTATTCCCGAAATTATGCTATAGAAACGTTGATAACTCAAAAAACTATTTATCTGATCAGACTGAAGTTGTGCATGCTGTTTACAGTTATGAAAGAGCATAAAATCTATAGAATTTAGAAAAATCGAGAATCTATGATGAACAGAATCGAAGTTACTATCAAAAAGTATGACTCTCACTTTTTCAGTGACGTTGACCTTTGACTTAGATATCCGAAAATTAAATCAGTTCTAAGTTAGACTATGACCGATATTTTGACCAAGGTTGGTTATGACTGGTCTAGTGATGTGGACGTTAGGCTGATCACAAACAAACACAACTGAAATCATAACCATACTTATCTCTAGTGTTACATTCAATTACAATCTTGATGGATATCTATCAATGACTCAACACTTATTTTAAAAGACCTAATTTAAAATTGCACAAATTCATTTGCACATTGTTCAAAATGGACACACACGATAATAAACCAAATACAACATTAACAAATAAATTAATGCAGAGTAAATGAATCAAAGTTTCAGACAATTATTTTTGCAGAACAAACGTATTTTGTATGATGCAAATATTTTTTGCTGTTATATGAGCCACCATCCATAAGTTTGGAGTCATTAAGTTGTGTTGTCATTGTCAATTTAGGAAACACTGTGAACTTTAGAATGTGAACTTTAGAAAATTAATAAAAATCGTATTTGCCAGACACATAAACGATACTAAAATTGCAGCTATATCGAATGAGCCTGCTCAGCTTACGATTACGTATGACACACTGAAAATTTCTATGAAAAGCAAATCTTAAGTTTAATTTATTTGAATGCAAAATAAACGCATCTACATTTGACAGTTTATCACATATTTTAATGAATATATTTACTAATTGTTATGGATTTTTGCATAAAGAATAAAGATGTTTACTTACTGCAAGCTTTCAGATATTCATCAAAGTTTTCATTTTTGACGAGTTTCCATGAACCTTCAAATTTACTCATAGCTGTAAAAATGCTTAACCAGTAAAACAGCACTAGAAGAAAAGTGTAAAGTTTTAAAGATTGAAACAACAAAATATATAAAATAGGAATAGAAATTAAATAGCAGGAGAATCAAAAAAGTAACGAAATAATGGGACTTTGAAGTAAATTTTAATGATAAATATAAATCTTATAATCCTCAAAGCAAGCAAACGTTTTTGTTAGAATATTTAAAACGTTATATAGAATAGTGTACGCAATCCTGGACCCCGGCAGTTAGACATGGGAATTGGGATATAACATCAAAATTAGAAGGTGTACAAAAAGTGACTAAACCAGCAAAATGATTAATAGATCTCAATTATAAGGATTAGTTTAAATTCTTAGGTTTAACTACTTTACTAGAGAGAAGAATAAGGTGTGACATTCATAGCGTTTTCTAAGAAACACTTTTTCAACCCTAATCATATCCGGGAAGAGTTGAAGCACTGATAGGACAAACAAAAAGGATATTATGATAAAACATCGCAAGATCTACTATCAGGAGAAATATTGTGTATGTTATACGAGGCAATGAAAACCAGCAACACCAAACAAGTCATTCTTTTCTATAGTAAAGTAGCTCAACCTAAGAATTCCAACCAATCCTTATAATTGAGACTTTCAAAATGATTAATTGGATTTTTAAATATTGAACACACATTTTGATGTCTCTCTTTGTAATTTATTGGCAAGAAAAATTTTAAAAACTAAATATACAATCAGATTGTTTCTAATAGTGTAATATACCTTTTGAAACAAATTGCTCAATCAAATAAAAATAGCTCGAATGTAAATCATTTTAAGAATAACTTGGATGAATTCAGAAATATGATCGAATATTTAGGAGCTTTTGATCTGTATGTTCATATTATATATTCTGCGAATTTTCTTTTACATACTGATTGAAACAAGAAACGCCGAAAGAGGCATAATGAATTATTAAGTGTGTACGCATAATTTGAAAATAACAAAAAATACCTATTGTGTATATGATTTTTTTTTTAATGTATAATTATTTCCACAATCAGACAACGCCGCAGCCCACAACCTATGAAAGAAACAAACCGGAAGTCCTAGACTCGAGTTTCGCTCTCCTTTAAGCACATCAGTAGAACACATCCGAACTCAGGTGTGATTCTCAACTTTAGTTTTAATTAGTTTTTTTTACTATTAATCGAATATTTATTGAAATAAAAAGAAGA
The DNA here is from genome assembly GCA_963556195.1 of Sepiola atlantica. Classification (NCBI taxonomy): domain Eukaryota; kingdom Metazoa; phylum Mollusca; class Cephalopoda; order Sepiida; family Sepiolidae; genus Sepiola; species Sepiola atlantica. Next base: position 60,289,213 of record OY744539.1, on the reverse strand, counting down.
AAACTAGAACTATTTTAAAAAAATCGTAATTTAAAAACAAAATGCAAATGTAGCAACCATCATGTGGGTCCGCAAGGTAAAAGAGTGAGGGTTGTGCTATGTGTCGTGAATCGGTCAGCAACGCAGATTACAGCAAAATTGGCAGAGTTTGGCCTAAAGTGCAAGGACTCAGAGCGGTTTAGAGACAGAGCACGCATGCTTGACCTGGACGTCAGTGGGGAGGATGGCACTCTGCGATGGAAATGAGAAAGTGTGATCTCCGTCATCCCTGAAGTACTCACAAGATGAACTATTTTTTCTTTGTTCAGAAAAACTCATGGGACACCCGCCAGTGTGTGCCTGGCTTTGCGTGGCATAGAGTTTAATAAAACGCTGGCCAAATGCAGTAACCAAAGGATAGAACGATCAATCAAGGGATACCCTTCTCGCCCGAATGATTACAGAAAGTGTTGAGAGAGCAACACTCGAGGACCCAGCCTGAGGAAAGCGGTGTTTAAATAGAGAAGAAATGAACGTATGGGAGTCCTGTTGAAGAAAGCAGAAGCCATGTTGGAGGACGCCTGTTGGTTACAGCCTGCGAACAACACCCAGCACATCAACCTAGCTTAGTTAGATGCTATGATGAAAGGTATTAACCTAGAACTACAGTGACAAGCAAAGAGGTTGAACCTGCATACTGACTCCCTTTGCATCTACCACTGGGTGTCTGATATGCTGAATGGGAAAGCAAGTATACGCACTAAGGCAGCAAGCAAGGTGCTGCTAAGACGAAGGTTAGACAACTTAAAGAGTCTAGTCTCCGAATATGACCTGGTAGTCAGCGTAACATTGATCTCGTCATACTGTAACCTTGCCGACCAGCTGACACGGGTGCCTCGTAAATGGTACAATGCCACAAAGGTGGGTGTCAAGCCCGTTGCTCAAAAAATGCGCCGCTACCATGAGTGTGATGAGCCAACAGCAGATAAAAGACATCCACATGCAGAGCGGCCATCCAGGCGTCAAGAGGACTCTGTATTTCGTGAGATGATTTTGCTAGCTGCAAAAGGCTGGATTGTTATCGACCAAACTCTCATGCGGTGCTCTCCTTTCGTAAAAGACGGACAATAGTTGTCGAATAACATTTGACGAGTCTTGTCGTGCAATTGGCCACCAAAACCACAAAAACTAGTGGGGCCACTGTCGATTAGAGTATATATATATATATATATATATATATATATATATATATATATATATGTCATAATATATATTGGGTTGATATATTTGATGTTATATATTTTTATGTATTTTTGTATATATTTTTATATATTTTCAAAGTTTAATTTTATTACCTGTATTGGTATAACTGCGGTAATGGTCCTCTGAGGAGAAGAATTATCTTTGAAAACTCATGAGCTAAAGACTTTAAGATACTTTGCTTGAACCTTGAATTCTAATAAAATTTGATTGACACCTTATTTTATTACTTCATTCTATATTATAATATTAATGCTCTATCCAGTATATTGAGCTTCAGTTTTTATCCGGATGTCTCACTAATTATAAGATATTAGTTGACGCTTATATCTTTTGTTGGATTGCTTCATATATATATATATATATATATATATATATATATATATATATATATATATATATATATATATATATATGGGAAATTAAAAAGGAAAAACCAAGAGATAGTTTTTTTTATATATTCATCAACGTTTCGTCTTTATTGTAAGACTTCATCAGGATGATAATTGAAGAAAAATGTCATGCAAGTATATCGAAGTTTAGGGTTGACATGGTGGCCAGATGAAGGAATGTAGTAGCCGTGGCTACTATGGACGTCAGAAAGTCCAGGCTGTGAGAAATCAATGGTTGTGAAAGAATGAAATGAATATGGAAAGCTGTGAGTAGATAAGATTGAGGCAGCTATGAAATGGGGAGGGATGAGAATATAATTGAAATTTCCTTAGGGTGGGAGAGGTGAAAGGAGGCTGAGATTTTTGTTGTGGTGAGGTGTGGCATGGATTTTGAGAGGCTGGGGGAAAGAGGAGGGAGGGGGAAAACACTGTGTGTCTAGCATGTAAGTAGTATTTAGTTGTAGAAAAAAGGTTTGAAGAAGTGAAGAAGACTGAAAATAGGGGGGCTAAGAATATGATTGAAATTGTCAAAAGAGTGGGAGAGGTGAAAAGGGGAGGTGAGATTTTTGTTGTGGTGGAGTGTGAAAATATTTTTGAGGCCAGAAGGAGAGAGGGAGGGGGAAGGGTACTGACAAGGTGGCTATATTAGGAATGTGTGAGAATATGTGCGTTTGAAAGAATGTGTAGAAGTGTGCTGGGGACGAGCGGGTGGGGTGGGCATGAGAGGAAAGAAAAATAATTTTAATTTTAGAGGAGTGATAGGTAAAATGTGGTTTCGTTCAGGATGTGTTGATAGTTTGAGGATAAGTTAGAAGAAAAAGGGATTGAAATATGTAAATTTTTGTAAGGATGTGTATAATTGCATTATTTGTTAAGTTGTTTATTTGTGGTTAAATAGTTTTGATTCGTAGTAGGTGATTCATGAGTACGTGAATATATATATGTGTGAAAAAGAAGTCAGCACATAAGTGTATATGCAGGGAGGTGTATATATGTGCAAGTGAGGGCGATAAAAGGAAAGGTAGGTTTAATTTTTGTTCGAACTTGATGAATATATAAAATAAAACTATCTTTTTCATTTTCTATTACGTCGGATTAGTCTCATCCTTCCTTTCTTATATATATATATATATTTATATATATATATATATATATATATATATATATATATATATATATATATATATATATATATATATATATATATAGTCATCCACATACTGTTTCACAGCTCATCAATGTGGTTAGCCGGGATTGAAACTCAACTGTCGACACTGACTGAATGTAAGAAATATCTCAATGTAAACATTGTCAAGTGCCGGGAGCTCAAATTAGTTTTACCTAATGAGCTATGCCTTAAAGCTAATGGCAGTTGGCGATATCCTTACAAATAAGCTCTACCCAGGGAGGGAGCTTTATATAGTCATCCACATACAGACTGTTCCACTGTTTCACAGCTCATCAGTGCGGCTAGACCAGTTAGTGCTTCAAGGTGACAGTCGGCACTGCTAACCCCTGTGCTATCATACGACACTCACTAAATGTAAGAAATATCTCAATGTAAAGATTGTCAAGTGCCGGGAGCTCGAATTTGTTTTACCCAATGAGCTATGCCTTTAAGCTAATGGCAGTTGGCGATATCCTTACAAATAAGCTCTACCCAGGAAGGGAGCTTTATATATATATATATATATATATATATATATATATATATATATATATATATATATATATATATATATATATATTGTAAAGTAAAAAGAGACAATTATTATATTGTATGTAATTAGAGCTGAAAATGTCTTATTGAAGTGAATTGAAAGTGGGCCATGTGTAACGAAAGCACATTCTATTTTAGACTCATAAGCTAAATATATATTGTTTAAAAAATTAAAACAAAACAAAAACAATCATTGTAGCGTATGTAAGTGGAAAAAATTAATAAATGAATGTAAATGTGCAACGTGTAATGAAAATAAATTCTATTTTAGTCACGTAGGATTGAAAAGAAAAGAAAGCAATTTTGATCTGATCTATATATTGTGTTAAAAGTACAAAGGAAAAGTTAATTAGGAAAAATGTATTTAATGTAGCCAATGAAGGTGTCAATAATTACTATTTTAGTCACATAAATTATATTTTAGGAAAGTAAGATGATTATATCGTATTTTTATTTAAAATAATGTTTTTGATGTGTATTAATTGAGCAAATGAAGGTGGTCAGTAATTACTATTTTAGTCACGTAAATTCTATTTTCGTATGGAGCTTGAAAATCAAAACAAATCTGATGTGTTGGTCAGTAAATACTGTTTTAGTCAAGTATGAGTTTAAAAAGATGAAACTATGATTATTTGGTATGGGCCACGTGTATAATATCTATTAAGGAAAGTGTTCAATGAGAAATAGTATTTTTGCTAAATCGTTCTAATACGTACGGTTGTGGGTAGTAATTAATGTATTAAGTCACAACTACGAATGTACATTCTGTTAATGGAAAAATGTATAGGGAACATGCAATTATCAATCATTTAAAAACACCGAAATTACTTATGGTTGAAAGAATGATGGTCTGTGTAAAGTGGAAACGTGTTCTTTTATAATTCTAGCAATCAATGTAAACGAAGACATAACGCATAAAATATTTAATCTGGTATCCTGAAATCATTGAATAAGCGATAAACAGATGTTTGTTAAAAAAATTTTTAATGTTGACAAATGAAAAATATATTACTTGGTTTAAATAAAAAATATTTTTATTGTGTTATGTTTATTTTTAATGTTATAAAATTAAGAAGTGTACTTACTATGCATGGAAGTGATTTTGTTATGTTGCGCGTGATGTGTTTGTTTTAATGTAATCCGTTATTCCGTAACGTGTTGATGTTATGTGTTCGGAATAGCGGAATGATATTTCCATAATCTGCACTTGGCAGTGTATGAAATAAATAAAATTAATATTCTTAATATTAATAGAATAACGCACTTAGTATATAGATCAACATTTAACCCTCTCCCCTTACAAAATAATATTATAATTAAAACTGCTCCCCTAGATGAATTCTAAAATATTTTTTTTTAAATAATCAATGAATAAACAAATAAATTATATATTGCAAAAATTATATATAATAATTATAAAATATAATAGAATTACAGACTTAGTATTTTATTTACCTCCTCTCCAGGAGGTTGGACACAAGGTCAGGTGTGGGTTTTGATGAAAATGTTTCTGTGGAACGGACTAGATTCGAACCAGGCACACAAGGTTCTCAGTCCGTGTCGTTAACCACTTAGCCACTGTGCCATCCCTAATTACAGACTTAGTATATAGATTAACAATTTATTTATCTATCTACTCCCACAGCGGTAAGATGTGACACAAGGTCGGGAAAGGGGGATTTGAAAAGCCAGCACCCGAGAATTTGAGCACTCTGGCCTACAAAAAATGCCTGGGTAGCCCGGTCGGCATTTCCCGGTAGGGGCGCCTCAGGCGATGAGCAATAAATTAACCATCTCTCAAAGGGTGAGAAGGCAAAGCCTGGGAGGGTGGACCTCCTAGAAGTGCACAGGACAGACCCATAGACAGGCGTAAATCAAGCCCCGAAAGCCAAGACAATACCGGTCGATGGGGTGCAGTATCCATCGGAACATATACTACACTTTGATCCCGGCCAAAACACACATGTATGTGTGTATGTATATATATATATATGTGTGTGTGTGTGTGTGTATTCTTGGATTACACACTTATACAAGGTGATAGGTCATGATAGGTCACTATAAAAAGTTTCAAGTGATTGTATCCCCTTTCTGAAATTGAACATTTAATTGGGGAAAAAAGTCGCTACTCAGTTAGATGTTAGATTTTGAAAACAATTGACTAAACCCAAATTAAGACATTAAACTATTTAAAAGTAAGTAAATAGATTTAAGAGTTTCAAATAAATGTAGCAAGAACCATTTCAAGAATTAAAATGATAAAATAATAATAATAAGAAGAAGAATAATAAATTTAAAAAACTAACAAAAAAAATGGCCCCACCCCAAATAACATCAAATTAAATAAAAACCTCTCCCCCATTTTATAAAAAATAGATTAAAATAATAATAATAATAATAATAATAATAATAATAATAATAATAATAATAATAATAATAATAAAATAGAATAGCAGTTATCTCCGAACAAAATTAAATATTTATATATATATATATATATATATATATATATATATATATATATATATATATATATATGTATGCGCGTGTGTGTGTATGTGTGTGTGTGTATTAATGCAGTTGCACACTTTTATAAGGGAGATAACTCACAACAATTTAATGATGATTATTCTCCTTTATTAAAACTTTAAAAAAATCTTTAACCAAATTAAATTTTTAATCCAACAGAAGATATAAGAAGCAACTAATATCTTTTAATTAGTGAAACATCCGGATAAAAACTGAAGCTCAATATACTGGATAGAGCATTAATAGCATAATATAAAATGAAATAATAAAATAAGGTGCAAATCAAATTTTATTAGAATTCAAAGTTCAGATACTTTGCCTGAACTTTGAATTCTAATAAAATTTGATTTGCACCTTATTTTATTATTTCATTTTATATTATGCTATATATATAAAAATGTCAAGAAGCTCACCACCAATACCATAACCTTGAAGTTTGTGTAGTAGACCAGAATGCCACACTCTGTCAAACGCCTTCGAAATGTGAAGCGCAATGGCTCTACCCTCTCCTGAATTATCCATAAACTGACAGATCCGTTCAGTTACAACAGTTAAAAGATCAGCAGTTGAACAAAAACCACGAAAGCCATACTGAACATTACTAAAGAGGCCCAGACTTTCTACAAAATGAACAAGCTTGCAGTTTACCAACTTTACAAAAATTTTGCCAATAACGGAGAGGAAACTAACAGGACAATACTCAAACCGATCACCAGCATTTTTAAAGATAGGGACAACAGAGGACTCTTTCCAACAAGAAGGGAAACAGGACTTAGAAAAACAGAGGTTGAATAATTTAGAGAGGATAGAAGAAAGTTCAGGAGCACAACGCTTGAGAACAACAACAGGAATTGAATCAGGACCGGAAGCCTTAGACTGGTAAAGATCAGAAAGAACCCGAGCAACTATCTTTGGAGTGATAATAACAGAATCAAGAGACTGATCAATTTTCAAAGGAAAATGAGGAAGAACAGCACCAGAATCATCAAGAGAAGAATTGTCACCAAAAAAGACGAGCAAAGAGATCAGCCTTATCCTTAGAAGATGAAATAACCTGAAGACCATTAAAAAGAGGAGGAATAGCAGAATCTACAATAGTGTCATTAATAAATAACACTATTGTAGATTCTCCAAAAATCACGAGAGCCAACCCTTTGAGATGAGATAGAGTCACAGATCCTTTGAGAGTAGCTAGACTTAGCCTTAGAGATTGTTCTCTTGCAGGCATTGCTAGCTTTTCTGTAGGATTGTCTAGAATTCTCAGAACCATCCTGACGATACTGATTAAAGTAATGGTTACAATAGGCTATGGCAGAAGTACAAACAAGTGAAAGCCAGACAGGAGAATGAGGTTTGGCTTGAAACTTACGATCAGGAATGAAGGTGTCAATTCCAACAAGAAGCCAGTCAGTAACCTCCCTAGATTTGGAGACACCATGGAACATCACAGCTGCGAAGCCCATCTCAATCAGCCTTCTTGTAGTTAAACGACTTCCTATGGAAGGGGCGATCAATAGAAGACTTAACCGAAAAATTAACCTCAACATCAACAACTGCATGATCAAAAGAACCGAATGGAAGAGAAGAGGAAATATAACATGAGTCAGGAACAGAAGTGAGAAAAAGATCAAGTAAGGATGGTTGATGAATATTATTATCAGGAAAACGTGTGGGGAAGGTGATAATTTGGGACAAGTCATGAGACAGAGAGAAGTTAAGACAGATTTCACCAGCTATATATATATATATATATATATATATATATATATATATATATATATATATTATCGCAAGCATGAAGGGAAGACGAATTTTATCGTTCATGATTAAAAGTTAATCAAAAGAAAAACGCCAGCTGACCTGTTTCGCCCTCTCTTAACAAAGGCTGTATCGAGGGATTTAAAAAAAAAGGGGGGGGTGAAAAGAGAGAGTACAGAATATAAAATAGAGTTATGGTATATGTACAATGGAGGATGAATCTTAGAGACTGATCACATCTAGTCCCATTAGACACTCCCTTTGTTTACAAAGGGAGGGACGTTTAAGACGAACGTGGATCGTCTCCAAGATTTTTAGATGGTATAATATATATATATATATATATATATATATATATATATATATATATATATTGGATATGCATAATTCTAAAGGAAAAAGATATAACCCAATAATCTTCATTGTACTTTTAATAGCATTGCTTCTGCTGCTATATTTAACAGTCTTTATACATCATTGCTAGCATTAATAAATGTAAATCTCATCAAAGAAAATAAACGATATATTTAATGTTGTTTGATCTATTAGTGATGTTAAGCTCAAAGGATTGTCTAAAGAGGAAACTGTGGCCGGGAAGCCGCCCGGATTACTTAATTTTCATTAATTTGTCAACATATAAATTAGAAAAAAATATTACTAACCTGTTTTTAGCAGTGAAAATCTGAAAATGTAAAGCTGGTGATATGTAAAATTGTGTCAAAGAATGCAGCTAATCTCAACGACAGATATTATCAGGGGAAATAAATAACAAGAGACGGGGGAAGGGAGAGAAAGATTATCTCAAAAACAAAGCAATCAGTATTATTTTAGATAAATAAGGTAGTGGCGGTGTGGAGGAGGAGGAGGAGGAGGAGGAGGAGGAGGCGGAGCAGGAGGAGGAGGGCGATGACAATATCAGTATTAATGCATTAGCAGCATTATTCTTCCAGACACATGTTTATTTGGCCCACAGGTTAAGATCAAAGGGGTGGATCCCAGTAGGCCCTCCTTCCAGTCAGCGAAAGGGGCGGGAAGAGGGAAGGAGGTTATCCTTTAAGTCCGACCAGAGCGCCCTTTTTTTTGGGGGGGGGGAGCTGTATTCCCACTATAAACTGACAGTCTAACATTGCTTTTCGAGAGGCGGTTAACAATTTGCTGAATCTGTTAATTAGTTAACTTTACTTGGTTTGCTTACGTTCAATTCAGTTAGCTTTTACTCTACTAACCATGTCTAAATGCACAGTATGTAATACAAAAAAAATGTGATATTTCATACAGTTTTATTTCATGGTGATATCATACATATTGCTTGTGAAACTAGCAAAACTATGAAGAATGTGCGTCCTGAATCACCATGTTAATTTATTAAAAAAATATGTACAGGAGGCAGAAGAATGTCGACATTGACATTTTGTAGTAGAGTTTCTGCATCGGTATCCATCCTACTGGCCTTGTTTCATATTAACAAAAGTGTCACCAAGTTTTGGCTAAAAGGACAAACTTCTTCTCTACTTTATTTAAATAAATAAAGTTTATTCAAACAGTTTCAGCAACACAAAATATGGTCCGGAAAGAGTGGTGAAAACAGATGAAAACAAAAATAGATTGAACCCTAACCCTAACCCTAACCCTAACCCTAACCCGACATATATGTACTATAGAAATGGAATTTAGTCCGTGAATTTCATCTCGTCTAGCAAAGCCATTGCTAGAGACGAGGATAGAAATATATCATTTTGTCGCATTGACATCTGAAACGAGAGTTTTATCTCGCCCCTCGCCCAAATTCTGGCCAGGCGAGAAAGGAAATATGGCATCTTGTCAACACGATGCTCACAATCTGACTGTTCATAAATGAGCGCAAAATGGTTTGGGCGGAAGTGCTATTCCACACAAAAGTGTTCTGGCCAAACCACACATCAATCGCTCCACAAATGAGAATATACAAGCGCAAAAGAAAATAGATCGTAATTATGTAACTGCTACAAATATATGAGTATTATCCATTGTATAAAAAATATGCTTTAAATGATTATATATATATATATATATATATATATATATATATATATATATATATCTAGGCAGCGTCTTCTCTTGCAGGCAAGTATTGTTGAATATAAGAGAGAACTCATGTCTAGATATCCTTTGGTAGATCCTTTCAATAGTCCGAATCAGGATCTTAGTTTCGGAGGGGAATTGGCTGATGAATTTGCCATAGATGGACCCAGATGGGAGACAAATCCAAACTATGGCAAATTCATCAGCCAATTCCCCTCCGAAACTAAGATCCTGATTCGGACTATTGAAAGGATCTACCAAAGGATATCTAGACATGAGTTGTCTCTTATATTCAACAATATATATATATATATATATATATATATATATATATATATATATATATATATATATATATATATATATATACAGGGTGGGCAAAAATAAGGGTCCTATTTTTAAAAATTCATAACTTTTTTATTTATTGATTTTTTTTTTTTTTTTTAGAATAAGTAAAGGACCCCTTCCGAAGCAAGCATGAGCCGTATTAGCCCTAAGGAACGTACCCTCATTTAGAAAACATTATTTTTGCTTAAAAAACTCAAAACAGTGTAAAAAACAATACTTTAGTTTTTGTAAGTTTTAAGAAGTGTTTTTCGGCTAAAATTTGTTTTGTTTATTTCAAAAAATCTCGGAAGGGTCAGTCTACACACACATAAAGTTTGGTGAGTTTAACTTTTATTTTGTGGAAGTTATTCAAATTCAAGTTATTCAAATTTAAAGATAGGACCCTTATTTTGGCCCACCCTGTATATATATATATATATAAACATCACTCAATAAGTCCCAGGCCTTTCGTATAGATGGCGCCATAAATAAAATATCCATATGATTTTCATAAAGTACTCTCTCTCTCTCTCTCTCTCTGATTTTATCACAAATAAAGGAATTGCTGAAACATACTGTTTGACGATAAAAACATTAATTTACTGAAAAGAATAATAATAATAATAATAATAACAACAACAACAACAACAACAACAACAACTACCTACATAACTAGTAACTCACCGACAGAAATACGACTTACTTTGATATGTTTTCTTTTGTTTTGGGATATTAATAATTATGAACTGAAAGTTGTGTACCTTAGTTGTTTCCAAGGCCATCGTCCATCGTTGCCGTTATGAAAATGATGGAATTGCTATAAATTACTTTAAGGTTCTTAAAACATGGAACTCTTATCAACAGTTGCATTCTTAATCTTTAACTTTCAAGTTATAAATGAAAGAATATAGAAATATGGGCGATAAAACCCATAATAAAATTGTTTATCGTTTATCTCTTTTTATAAAAATAGATCATTATCGCCCTGACAGTGATATTAAAATGCCAAATTCATATTCACAAGAGATTAACAATAGTTTTTTAATATGCTGATCATGTGTTACAGTTGACATACTAAAGTTAGCTAATTTGCATATTGCTTTGCAAAAGGACATCTCATTAATTCACTATTCGTTCTTATTGTTTTCTAATTCAATGATTGTTTTCCTTTTAATTTTATTACTCATAGTTTTATATCGGGGATAGAAAATTAGCATCTTTGAGTGAAAAGCGTATTTCCAGTCTTTTCGGGCCAATTTGCTTCTGATAGTTGTGATCCAGTTCTACATTGTAAATTTTTTTTTAAAAGCCCCCCCACACATTGCGGCAAATCAAACAAGTCAGTGAGTACTCCCAACACTTATTTAATTACGAAATTAAATTCCACCATAATGGATTTCGATTCATTCGTACACAAGGCAGCCATATTATTCTTTTGTTGAGATATAAATTAAAAACAAAGCCCCACACCAAATACACCGCAACCAAGCAAAAAAGTCAGTGATTATTCCTCCTACACCCAAAATTTATTTGATCACTAAATTAAATTCCATAGTAATGTACATACATTAATTCCTATACAAATTAGCCATTTTATTATTTTGTTAAAATCAAAGCCCTCCCTCCCAAAACACACACACACACACACACACACACCACAGCCAAGAAAACAAGTCCGTGAGTATCCCTCATCCGCATTTCATTCGTCAGATGCAATGCTATAGAGGTATAAATTCAAGAATCCGACTGACGTTTCTTTATATATTAGATAAGAGGCTATGAACCAGTGTTCAAATATTATTATTATTATTATTATTATTATTATTATTATTATTATTATTATTATGAAAGAATAAGGGAGATTTCATTGGATAATCATCTCTGTTGATTATCCAATGAAAATGAATGGTGAATCTCTTTGAGTGTTCATTACTGAAAGAAATACCGATCCGGATATATGTAATCTATGAAAATCGATTGGAATTTCTTTTACGTAAAGAACACAGATTGAAAAATTTCGTAATTCACTGGCTAGGCAGAAACAAACAACGATTTGTCAGATACAGTGCTATAGTGGTATAAATTCGAGAATCCAACTGACTTTTCTTTATATAAGGATGTAGTAAAAATTGTTTGGGGTCGAAAATGTTTATAAAATATAATTAAGGAGTTTGGAATAAACTGGGTATAAAATGTTTTATAAAATTTAACTAAGTGAAAAATATAATTAATGAAATTTTAATTTTTTTAAATATAATTATAATTTTTTTTCATTTTACTTCAGCTAGTTATCAGAAATCAAGGGCCCCTTCCTGAAGCTAACACTTTACTTCTATATGAGATACATAGATATCTGAGTGTTCGATCAAGATTCTCCTCAAATGTTGAGTTAGTAAAGCAGCGAAGAACATTAATTTTCTTCTCCCTAATTGACCACTTAACTATGTTAGAGATTATCTTAATTATAGTCTTTTCTTGGCCAGGACAATAATTCATCTGGTCTGGTGGAGTATTCAGCTAAGTGCTGTTGCTTGAAGTAGCATCACGAATAGAAGATACACCATTTTTCATATGAACCCGTTTATAGCTGTGTCGAGGGGATTTTATTTTGGCTTTGAATACTATGTTATTTTGAATATTTGGTCAAGGTTTACTTGTAGGGTGAAGTATCCTCATGTCAGATTGTCCTGGCAAACCCCTGTACAGAGAGACTGGAGATATTCAATAATGGTGTATCGTAGGCATATGTGCATGTGCACATCAATACTATAGCCATATACATTTTTAGACATCAGGAAATCTAAAACTTGTATATAAAAAAGAAGGAGGAAAGGAAATTGATATTTTAACTATAATAAAATATAGTTAAAATATCAATTTCCTTTCATCCTTCTAAAACATAAGATTAAACTACCATAGTATGAATGTTCAACGTAGATTAAAAATTTAAATTTATAATTTTATTTTCTAGAAAATAAAATTTCACTGTAGAACTGAAATATTGGCCGTAAAATTCATTTGCTTCAGTGAAAGTGTTCAAAGAAAAAATTACATATCTTCTTTAAAATTTTAAATCTACCTTCACATAAATTTGCAATGTAAGGCATTAATGTAATCTTTTATGCCAGTAAACTCAAAATAAATGATCACATAAATTAAATATCTTCTTTAAAAATTTAAATCTACCTTCACATAAATTGGCAATGTAAGGCATTAATATAATCTTTTATGCCAGTAAACTCAAAATAAATGATCACATAAATAAAATATCTGCTTTTAAAATTTTAAATCTACCTTCATATAAATTTGCAATGTAAAAACTTAATGTAATCTTTTATGCCAGTAAACTCAAAATAAATGATCACATGAATTAAATATCTTCTTTAAAATTTTAAATCTACCTTACCATAAATTGGCAATGTAAGGCATTAATATAATCTTTTATGCCAGTAAACTCAAAATAAATGATCACATAAATTAAATATTTTCTTTTAACTTTTAAATCTACCTTCACATAAATTGGCAATGTAAGGCATTAATGTAATATTTTATGCCAGTAAACTCAAAATAAATGATCACATAAATTAAATATCTTCTTTAAAATTTTAAATCTACCTTCACATAAATTGGCAATGTAAGGCATTAATATAATCTATTATGCCAGTAAACTCAAAATAAATGATCACATGAATTAAATATCTTCTTTAAAATTTTAAATCTACCTTCACATAAATTGGCAATGTAAGGCATTAATATAATCTATTATGCCAGTAAACTCAAAATAAATGATCACATAAAATAAATATCTCCTTTAAAATTTTAAATCTACCATCACATAAATTTGAAATGTAAGGCATTAATATCATCTTTTATGCCAGTAAACTCAAAATAAATGATCACATAAATTAAATATCTTCTTTAAAATTTTAAATCTACTATCACATAAATTTGCAATGTAAGGCATTAATATAATCTTTTATGCCAGTAAACTCAAAATAAATGATCACATAAATTAAATATCCTCTTTAAAATTTTAAATCTACCATCACATAAATTTGCAATGTAAGGCATTAATATAATCTTTTATGCCAGTAAACTCAAAATAAATGATCACATAAATTAAATATCTTCTTTAAAATTTTAAATCTACCTTCACATAAATTTGCAATGTAAGGCATTAATATAATCTTTTATGCCAGTAAACTCAAAATAAATGATCACATAAATTAAATATCTTCTTTAAAATTTTAAAATCTACCGTCACATAAATTGGCAATGTAAGGCATTAATATAATCTATTGTGCCAGTAAACTCAAAATAAATGATCACATAAAATAAATATCTTCTTTGAAATTTTAAATCTACCATCACATAAATTTGCAATGTAAGGCATTAATATAATCTTTTATGCCAGTAAACTCAAAATAAATGATCACATAAATTAAATATCTTCTTTAAAATTTTATATCTACCTTCACATAAATTTGCAATGTAAGGCCTTAATATCATCTTTTATGCCAGTAAACTCAAAATAAATGATCACATAAATTAAATATCCTCTTTAAAATTTTAAATCTACCATCACATAAATTTGCAATGTAAGGCATTAATATAATCTTTTATGCCAGTAAACTCAAAATAAATGATCACATAAATTAAATATTTTCTTTAAAATTTTAAATCTATCTTCACATAAATTGGCAATGTAAGGCATTAATATAATCTTTTATGCCAGTAAACTCAAAATAAATGATCACATAAATTAAATATCTTCTTTAAAATTTTATATCTACCTTCACATAAATTTGCAATGTAAGGCCTTAATATCATCTTTTATGCCAGTAAACTCAAAATAAATGATCACATAAATTAAATATCCTCTTTAAAATTTTAAATCTACCATCACATAAATTTGCAATGTAAGGCAATAATATAATCTTTTATGCCAGTAAACTCAAAATAAATGATCACATAAATTAAATATCTTCTTTAAAATTTTAAATCTATCTTCACATAAATTGGCAATGTAAGGCATTAATATAATCTTTTATGCCAGTAAACTCAAAATAAATGATCACATAAATTAAATATCTTCTTTAAAATTTTAAATCTACCTTCACATAAATTTGCAATGTAAGGCATTAATATAATCTTTTATGCCAGTAAACTCAAAATAAATGATCACATAAATTAAATATCTTCTTTAAAATTTTAAAATCTACCGTCACATAAATTGGCAATGTAAGGCATTAATATAATCTATTGTGCCAGTAAACTCAAAATAAATGATCACATAAAATAAATATCTTCTTTAAAATTTTAAATCTACCATCACATAAATTTGCAATGTAAGGCATTAATATAATCTTTTATGCCAGTAAACTCAAAATAAATGATCACATAAATTAAATATCTTCTTTAAAATTTTAAATCTACCATCACATAAATTTGCAATGTAAGGCATTAATATAATCTTTTATGCCAGTAAACTCAAAATAAATGATCACATAAATTAAATATCTTCTTTAAAATTTTAAATCTACCTTCACATAAATTGGCAATGTAAGGCATTAATATAATCTTTTATGCCAGTAAACTCAAAATAAATGATCACATAAATTAAATATCTTCTTTAAAATTTTATATCTACCTTCACATAAATTGGCAATGTAAGGCCTTAATATCATCTTTTATGCCAGTAAACTCAAAATAAATGATCACATAAATTAAATATCTTCTTTAAAATTTTAAATCTACCTTCACATAAATTGGCAATGTAAGGCATTAATATAATCTTTTATGACAGTAAACTCAAAATAAATGATCACATAAATTAAATATTTTCTTTAAAATTTTAAATCTACCTCCACATAAATTGGCAATGTAAGGCATTAATATAATCTTTTATGCCAGTAAACTCAAAATAAATGATCACATAAATTAAATATCTTCTTTAAAATTTTATATCTACCTTCACATAAATTGGCAATGTAAAGCATTAATACAATCTTTTATGCCAGTAAACTCAAAATAAATGATCACATAAATTAAATATCTTCTTTAAAATTTTAAATCTACCTTCACATAAATTGGCAATGTAAGGCATTAATATAATCTTTTATGCCAGTAAACTCAAAATAAATGATCACATAAATTAAATATCTTCTTTTAACTTTTAAATCTATCTTCACATAAATTTGCAATGTAAGGCATTAATATAATCTTTTATGCCAGTAAACTCAAAATAAATGATCACATGAATTAAATATCTTCTTTAAAATTTTAAATCTACCATCACATAAATTGGCAATGTAAGGCATTAATATAATCTTTTATGCCAGTAAACTCAAAATAAATGATCACATAAATTAAATATCTTCTTTTAACTTTTAAATCTACCTTCACATTAATTGGCAATGTAAGGCATTAATGTAATATTTTATGCCAGTAAACTCAAAATAAATGATCACATAAATTAAATATCTTCTTTAAAATTTTAAATCTACCTTCACATAAATTGGCAATGTAAGGCATTAATATAATCTATTATGCCAGTAAACTCAAAATAAATGATCACATAAATTAAATATCTTATTTTAACTTTTAAATCTATCTTCACATAAATTGGCAATGTAAGGCATTAATGTAATATTTTATGCCAGTAAACTCAAAATAAATGATCACATAAATTAAATATCTTCTTTAAAATTTTAAATCTACCTTCACATAAATTTGCAATGTAAGGCATTAATATAATCTATTATGCCAGTAAACTCAAAATAAATGATCACATAAAATAAATATCTTCTTTAAAATTGTAAATCTATCTTCACATAAATTGGCAATGTAAGGCATTAATATAATCTTGTATGCCAGTAAACTCAAAATAAATGATCACATGAATTAAATATCTTTAAAATTTTAAATCTTCCTTCACATAAATTGGCAATGTAAGGCATTAATATAATCTTTTATGCCAGTAAACTCAAAATAAATGATCACATAAATTAAATATCTTCTTTAAAATTTTAAATCTACCATCACATAAATTTGCAATGTAAGGCATTAATATAATCTATTATGCCAGTAAACTCAAAATAAATGATCACATAAATTAAATATCTTCTTTAAAATTTAAAATCTACCTTCACATAAATTTGTAAGGCATTAATATAATCTTTTATGCCAGTAAACTCATAATAAATTTACTATATGCTTACTTTGCCCTTTTCTTATCTTAGACATGATTTCTGCCCCCCCTCAAAGTTTGGTGACAAATGGTACCAGTTCTTTCCTTGGTATATGTTTTTAAGGTCTTATTGTGGCGATTCCATTGTGGGTTTAAAACCACCACAAATAAGAAATTAAACCTTTTATATTTTTAACCAAGTTATTCATTCATATGAACACAACAAAGATTTACACAACTTTTTTTGCTATATGTAGAGAAGAATGTTCGGCGGATTTAGCCATTTTATTAAGTGTAGTACCATATCCCAATATTATCTCATAAATGGTCTGGTTGTATGTGGCCCGACCACTGCCTCCACCAGAGTCGATCTAAACTGCTGTATTGCTCGGGGCTGGTGTGTCATCATGTCACCTATCTCCACAAACCAAAATCTATTTAGATATAAATGTCAATTTCCTTAACAATGTTAAAATAAGAATTCAACACAAAAGTTTTTTTTATAGATTAATGTGTCTTTTCATGTGTGGTGCAAAAATACCTGGCGTGAAATAAACCTCTCTCGGTGAGATGGACTCATAGCTCTTGTCAGATCATCTATCTAGAATGAAAACCACCAAACCACTGGGGAGGGAGGCCTCCTTAGTCCTGGTGGACAATCTTCCTAGAGCTAGACACTCAAACAAAATATCCCGATTGCAATACCTAAACTTACTTAGGGAGTATATGGGCTCTACATATCGCCCGGCCTTAGCACTTCTTTATCTATTAGCCAGGTGCAGAGGTACCATGACACAGTCACCTCAAAGACACCAAGTGATTGACCTTGTTTCCTGGCTAGGGCAATGAATGGTGTCTCTCCTTTTTTCGACCTGGGTAACTTGGGACACTCTTGTTCTAATAGATAGAGGATACAGGTTTGACAGCTTGTCTAGCTGCTGTTTCCGACCGGTAGTACAGGAATCCTAACTCTTAGGTAGCGCTAACAGTGACTTCTCTATCAACAGTTGTATAATATCGGGTAACCATAGTGGCATGTCGCGCATGGAAAGAGCCCCTGCACTTATCTTCAGTGGGTTTTCCGGAGACCACAACCCCATAGATGAAGACTCGGTTAATAGTCTACTTATGTGAGCTTACTGGCATCAAACAAACACCCACTTTGCCAAACCCACTATATCAAAAATCTAAACATGTCACTACAAAAAAGAAGCAACAAGTTCAACTCGGACGCCCACCTAAAAACAACACATTTGCATCCTCCTTTGAGTTTTGTATTCACAAATATCTGAGGGCTGAGAACGAATATCGATTACATAAAATTCTTTCTCCTATGAAACTCCATGGAAATGTTAGCACTAAGTGAAACTAACCTACACTCCTCAATATCCTCTGATTGTTTTGACATGACTGGATACCTCCCACTCTACCATAAGGACTCTGACAAACATATGCATGGACTCAGTGTTTATATTCATAATATCCTCCGATTGACTAGAGAACATAGCTTAGAATCAGATGATCAAGCCTACATGTGCTTTAGATTAACCTTACAACACAGTGTTAGTTACTTATATCTCATCTATCGTTCTCCCTCGACCCAGGACTGTACCATGCTTGACTTTGTCTCTGATAGCATAGATGTAGCAGTCTTCTTAGATCCGACTGCTACCCGACTGGCTTGGATTTTTTAGCTATACAGACACAATTGGTAACAGCACGCATGGTTTCTTCATTTTCTTCATTGTATGTTCCCTTTCACAAACTGTCACTTTCGCGACCCGCCTCTCAGATCGTGAGGATCAGCAAGCCTCACTTCTTGACCTATTCTTGACTACACTGCCTGAAACTTATGTGACGAATTCCCATAGCCCACTCAGAAATGCTGATAACCCTGTGATAATGGTTGGTATCACCTTAAAGTCTCGACTCCAGGCTGAACAGCCGTTACTCAAAATTAAGAGATACTTTAGACGGGCAGATTGGGAATCCATCAGAGATCACATCAGAGACGCCCCATGGAGTAAAACATTTTCTCTCTCTGCTGATCAGTGCGCAAATGAGGTAACTGAATGGGTCAGAGCAAGCATTGAAGCACATGTCCCGATGCGGAAATTCTATAACAAGCCCTGCTCTCCTCAATGGTTCAGTTCGACCTGTGCAGCTGCTATTCAGTTATTGTGCAGCTAGCATTCCGCCGATTCAACTACCATAAGTCAACTACAAATAGACATAAATTTATAGCATCAAGAAATCATTGTAAGAGTGTAATAGCCGCAGCTAAGAAAAGGTAACCGAGATGACCGGAAACACACATTAAGTCGCAGAAATGAGGAACTCCAGATTTCTGGAAAATCTATAATAGTGTGGTGAATAATTGGCAACAATTCCATCTCTATCCAACCAGGTTGTTTGCACGGCAACTAATAAGGCTAAACTACTTGCCCAGTAGTTCGCATTGAACTCCACCTTTGACTCTGCAAACCACTCCCTCCCTAATTTCTCATTGCGGACCCCGAAGCCATACTTGATGATCTGATTATCACCCCTTCCCATGTTCGGGATATAAAAAACCTTGACACATCCAAAGCATGTGGGCCTTATCTTATCCTTGCTATATTAATTAATAAATGCTCTGCTGAGCTGGCCCCAAACTCTACAACAAATGTCTTGCCGAATAGCTATATAATTGCCTCTGTGGTCTCAGCGTTCAAGAATTCTGGTGAAAGAACTGACCCTCAAAATTATAGCCCCATCAATCTCCTTTCACTCTTCGCTAAAATCTTTGTATCATTAAGCAATTTAGCGTTAGTTAATGCTAAACTTCTTTCTAACCATCAGTATGGATTTAGGCAAGCACATTCTACTTCGGATATCCTAACGGTCATCTCTGAACACATATACCATACACTAAACAAGGTAGGAGAAGCTAGGACGGTAGCGCTTGATATATCTAAAGTCTCTGATATGGTCTGGCATGAAGGTCTTCTCATGAAAATTAATCCGTATTGTATTTGTTATGAGCCAGAAAGAAAACACGAACTCAGAGTTTAGAGAAAACAAGTATATTGAAAAAAGTATAATACAAGATAGAACAAGAGTGGTTGTATGTCAGTCTTGACTGCCAGTATACACTGGTGTGGTTCCAGGTATTTAATTCTTTCTCACTGCAGGAATATGTGGCACAAGGCCCGAAAGTGGGGGAGAGTCAAGCCAGCGCCTCTAAAGAAGGAGCACTCTGGCCTCTAAAAAATTGCCTGGCCAGCCCCATCGACATTCCCCGATTGGGGTGCTTCAGACAGTAAGCAATGAACTTACTCCATCCCAAAGAGGGGAGGCAATGCCTGGGAGGGTTGACCTCCTAGGACTACCCAGAACTAATGCCTCAGCCTAACAGATAAAAGGCCACCGAAATGATCCAGTTCCTGTTGGGCTAGGGTGGATCAGGTATTTAATTCTCTCCCACAGCAGGAATATGTGACACAAGGTCAGAAAGTGGGGGTAGAGTCAAGCCAGCACCCCTAAAGAAGGAGCACTCTGGCCTAGCAAAAATAGCCTAGGCAACCCCGTCGGCATTCCCCGTTAAGGGCGGCTCAGGCAGCAAGCAATAAACTTACTCCTCCCCAAAGAGGGGAGGCAAGGCCTGGGAGGGTGCACCTCCTAGGAAAACCCAGGGCAGTATACTACAGCCCGGCAGATAAAAGGCCACCGAAATGGCCCAGTTCCTGCCGGACTGATTGTCGAGAACGAATCCTCGACTGGTATTACCCCATCCTGACGTCTTCAATCAACTGAAGTTAATGAGAGACTGAACAGGATGGGGTGGATCCAGGTATATAATTCCCTCCCACAACAGGAATATGTGACACAAGGTCAGAAAGTGGGGGTAGGGTCAAGCCAGCACCCCTAAAGAAGGAGCACTCTGGCCTAGCAAAAATAGCCTAGGCAACCCCGTCGGCATTCCCCGTTAAGGGCGCCTCAGGCAGTAAGCAATGAACTTACTTCACCCCAAAGAGGGGAGGCAATACCTGGGAGAGTGCCCATCCTAGGACTACTCAGGACAAAATACCACAGCCCGGCAGATAGAAGGCCACCGAAATAACCCAGTTCCTGCCGGACTGATTGCCGAGAACGAATCAACTGAAGTTACTGAAAGACTGAACGGGATGGGGGAGTGGGGGGGGCAACACTGACAAGCAGGTACTCCCAGTATTCATGGTGAGTGGAAGAGTTCAAGTAGTCTGTATAGGTAAGGTACCATAACATATCAGTGGCATACATAGAAGATACAACCAAGGCTGTTGCAAGGAAACTGGGCTCCATCTACCAAGCTAGAAAACTTCTCACACCTGCCAGTATCCTAGATCTCTATAAAGCCACTGTCCGCCCATTCCTGGAGTATTGTTGTCACATTTTGGCTGGTGCACCAACCACTAGTCTCTCTCTCTCTTAAGGTCCCCAAAAAAGTCTCTAATCTAATAGGTCCCACACTGTCTACCAAGCTTCAGCCCATGCCCATTGCTACAATGTTCTATCCCTGTGCTCGTTTTACAAGTACTTCAATGGAATGTGCTCTGACGAATTTGCTGCTCTGGTGCCCCCTCTACATAAATACACATGGCGATCAGCTAAATCTCACCCCTTCACTGTTGAGATCCCCAGATGCCGGAAGGTTGTCTACTCTAATAACTTCTTTCCTCGAACTGCTAGCCTTTGGAATTCATTCCCTGCTCCCTATTTCCCAACATGCAGAAATTTAAATGTACCGTGAACAGACATCTCACTGAACAACTCCCTACTTAGGATGTCCCTATGAATATGGGCCTTAATTCTCAGTAAACCCTTACATCTCAGTGGCCTTGTTTAGGGTAAATTAAAGTAAAAGTAAAAAGAAAAAGATAAAATATTTGCTTAAGGGAATAATAGTCTTCTCCATCTGAAAAAGAAATCTAAGATATAGATATTTGGATAACAGAAATGAATAATAACAACCACTAAAGTTTACAATTACATTTGATGAGTTATAATTGTCATAATGTTTATTTTAATTCAAATGAAGTTTACAATGCAAATAGTCTTAAGCCCCAGTTTCAAAAAAAGAAAGATTAAGTCAGAGAGAATGGGTGTGTTGTGCTTATTAGACACCACAACTAAAATCCGGGTTTGTCATGCTATTGTAATAATCTGTTGAAAAGAATTCTTTAGAGATTTAAATGAATAAGAAAAATGACCCAGACGATG
Source organism: Sepiola atlantica (assembly GCA_963556195.1). Lineage (NCBI taxonomy): Eukaryota > Metazoa > Mollusca > Cephalopoda > Sepiida > Sepiolidae > Sepiola > Sepiola atlantica. The sequence goes on along the minus strand of OY744539.1, from coordinate 60,266,757 downwards.
AAAAGTAACAACCAGTTATGCCCCCACCCCACCCCTGTTTCTCTCTCATTTAAATGTATAATAAAGTAGCTGATTGGTGTAAAGAGCCGTGTTTTGCTACTCATTTAGTAAAAAAAAAAAAGGCTGCTTCTCTCCACGCTACTTCGAGAGAGAAAAATGAACCCTCTATGCTTGGCTCCTGCAAAATGGAATGCGCCTCTTCTGCTCTCATCTGTGAAGCCCTGACTATTTATAGAAAAATATAACCCTAATAATAGAAAATAAAGTATTCAATTTGATATCTGTACAATATATAGGTACAATTAGAGATTTCATAACATCCATTTTGTAACCTTCTTTTTTTGTTCTATGAATCAAGTTTTAAATATTTAAAACAAATGTCTGTCTTGTTTTAAATTGTTTGAGCAAAGACAATGTGACCTAATGTCAATCTTATTTCAAGAGAAAAGGTGTGTGTGTAGTATTTTAGTTTTAAATACAAGCAAAAATTAAGCTAGATTCAGTGAATACGCATAGTTAAGTAAACAGTATGCATATTCACTGAACCTGGGACGTTTTGCTCTGGACATTTTGACCAATGGACGGTTTGACCAATTATTTTTTGCAAGCAAGGATATTTTGGTGAATGTACATAAAATAAGTAAAACATAAAATCAGTAAAAATATGACATTCAGCTCAGTTATTTAATGTAAACTCTGAAAAAGTTCATTTTAATCTATCACGAATGTTTTATTTTTATTTTCAAGATCTGCTATATTAATAAAGTAAAGTCGATTTTTCCTCTCTAAATTCAACCGCTATAGGACTATAAACACAGGCACTATATATAATTCCAATATGGCCACTCTTCCTGCCAATAACTGATGTGTGTTTCCGGAAATTATCACTCAGTCTCATTCGATTTCAGAATTTCCTACATTTATTCTGACCTAGCTGACACTCGAAAAATTTCATACTTAGAGGAAGTCGAAGTAACTTTTACTCAAACACTCAGTTTTTTTTCGACTTTTAAGAAAACATTTTAAAAAATACACAAAAAAAATTTGACTACGTCTAGAAGGATCTCTACTGAGGATTAATTATTCTCTGAAATTCACCTTCAACGTCTTCTTAGGGTTAGAGTTTAGGGTAAGGTTTAGGGTTAGGGTTTAGGGTTAGGGTTAGGATTTAGGATTTAGGGTTAGGATTTAGGGTTAGGATTTAGGGTTTAGGGTTAGGGGTTAGGGTTAGGGGTTAGGGTTAGGATTTAGGGTTACGGTGTAGGGTTAGGGTTAGGGTTAGGGTTAGGATTAGGGTTTAGGGTTAGGGTTAGGGTTTAGGGTTAGGGTTAGGGTTTAGGGTTAGGGTAAAAAACATTTTTTTTAACTCAGTTCGGTTCGTATTGTGTCGTCATTTTTACTTGATCAAACAAAAGTATTTTCCACCATGGTTGACTTTTTTTTTTGGCAAGTGGTGGCTAATATCAGAATTTTTAAAAAATATCTAAAGAGATTTTTTAATTTTACAACCCCCCCCCCCATTTATATTTAATAAAACAGAAGAAAATAATTGCCACAACCCCAATTTTCCTGTCCCAAAATTGAGAAACAATTCAGTTATATCTCTCGATTAACTGCTAACTGGGAAGGAATTGGGTGCCCATTATTTTCTGTTAAATTTATATAGGAAAGTGGTCCCCCACCTATAAATCTAAAATATTTTATTTTATTTTTATTTATTTTTTGTGACCCTTTTTTCATGCTGTTTACATGTAATTGCAAAAAAAAGTAGAATTTAAAGTTTTTGAGAAGGTAAACTACACTGTGTGTGATAGTAAAGATTTATCGTTTTTTTTTTCTTCTTTCTGACAAGATTTTCATAGTTTTCAAACATAATCGCCTAAACAAAAGGAAAATCGAATTTTTGTGGTGGGTAGGTGGGGGGAGTTAGCAGAGAATGTTAATCTACAATTATACAAAAATATGAATCGCTTTCTTTTCCCATAACTTGGCCAGATCAGTGTTACTAAACTTTTGTACATAGCAATCTTACATTTCCATTTTATTTCATTTTCAGGCTTTCATTTTTCTCTTTTAGAGTCCAATTCTTTCCAAGGAGAAAACACATGAAATATGCCTCCAAAACAAAATTTGTCTTTATCAAATTGTATAGAAAAAAGTCTTAACATATAAATTGTGATGCTGAAAACCAACACAACAATGCCAGGACACGGGTTCATGTTAAATCCTATCTTAATCACCTAATTACTTACAGTGAAATTGTTCCTTTTCTGATTTTTTTTATACTCTACTATTGATTTTCTTTTAATTAAAATAAGTATTTTAGATTTTCCCCGGGCAATACTGGGACACGGATCTTGCTAGTTTTTAATATTCTTGAGTGAACTCAAAAAATGACAATATTTAAGTAAATTTCAATGGAAAAAGTACAATTATGTCCTCATCACTTTAACTAAACCTTGATTGAAACAAAATTCTCTTTTGATTTTATTTAGTGAGAAATTATTTTCAAGTAAATCAACAATTATTAAGGGGAGGTAACTGTGTGCTTAGCAGGTAATTAAGTTACAATGCCAGGAACAAGTTAACAATGCTTTTCACATAAAAAAATTATCCTTAGGGTAGGACACTGTGTGCTTAGCAAAGAATAAAGTCACAATAGCTAGACAAAGTTAACAACACTTTTAAAGTAAATGAATAATCTTTAGGGGTTAACAATGTGCTTGGAAAGAAATAAAGTAACAAATGTAGACTAAGTTAACAATGGTTTTCAAGTGAATGAATAATATTTAGGGGATAACCGTGTGTTTGGCAAGAAATAAAGTCACAATGGCTGGAACAAGTTAACAATGCTTTTTAAGTGAATGAATATTCCTCAGGGAATTAGCCCCGTGCTTGGCAAAGAATGAAGTCACAATAGCAGGAAACAGATAACAATGCTTTTCAAGTAAATGTATAATCCTTAGAAGAGGTAACTGTGTGCTTGACAAGGAATAAAGTCACAATGGCTGGAAAAAGTTAACAATTCTTTTCAAGTAAATGAATAATCATAATGGGAGGAAACTGTGTGCTTGATAGGGAATAAAGTCACACTAACAGGATCAGCTTTACAATGCTCTTCAAGTAAATGTATAATCTTTAAAGGAGGTAATTGTGTGATTGGCAGGGAATTAAGTCACAATCGCAGGAACAAGTTAACAATGCTTTTCAAGTAAATGAATAACTATTAAGGCAAAACCGTGTGCTTGGCAGAGAGTAAAGTAACAATAGCAGCACTAATTTAACAATCCTTTTCAAGTAAAGGAATAATCTTTAGGGGGTAACCGTGTGTTTGGCAGGGAATAAAGTCACAATAGCAGGAACAAGTTAACAATGATTTCCAAGTGAATGAATACTCCTTAGCAGGTAGCTGTGTGCTTGGCAGGGAATAAAGTCACGATAGCAGGTCTAAATTTATAATGCTTTTCAAGTAAGAGAATAATCTTAATGGAATAAAGTAACAAGAGAAAAGGACAATAATAACAATGCTTTTAAAGTTAATGAAAAATCCGTAGGGGAGGAAGTGTGTGCTTGGCAGGGAATAAAGTCACAATAGCAGGAACAAGTTAACAATGATTTCCAAGTGAATGAATACTCCTTAGGAGGTAGCTGTGTGCTTGGCAGGGAATAAAGTCACAATAGCAGGAACAAGTTAACAATGATTTCCAAGTGAATGAATACTCCTTAGCAGGTAGCTGTGTGCTTGGCAGGGAATAAAGTCACAATAGCAGAAACAAGTTAACAATGATTTCCAAGTGAATGAATACTCCTTAGGAGGTAGCTATGTGCTTGGCAGAGAATAAAGTCACAATAGCAAGAACAAGTTAACAATGATTTTAAGTGAATGAATACTCCTTAGCAGGTAGCTATGTGCTTGGCAGGGAATAAAGTCACAATAGCAAGAACAAGTTAACAATGATTTTAAGTGAATGAATACTCCTTAGCAGGTAGCTGTGTGCTTGGCAGGGAATAAAGTCACAATAGCAAGAACAAGTTAACAATGATTTTAAGTGAATGAATACTCCTTAGCAGGTAGCTGTGTGCTTGGCAGGGAATAAAGTCACAATAGCAGGAACAATATAACAATGATTTCCAAGTGAATGAATACTCCTTAGGAGGTAGCTGTGTTCTTGACAGGGAATAAAGTCACAATAGCAGGAACAAGTTAACAATGATTTCCAAGTGAATGAATACTCCTTAGGAGGTAGCTGTGTTCTTGACAGGGAATAAAGTCACAATAGCAGGAACAAGTTAACAATGATTTCCAAGTGAATGAATACTCCTTAGGAGGTAGCTGTGTGCTTGACAGGGAATAAAGTCACAATAGCAGGAACAAGTTAACAATGATTTCCCAGTGAATGAATACTCCTTAGGAGGTAGCTGTGTTCTTGACAGGGAATAAAGTCACAATAGCAGGAACAAGTTAACAATGATTTCCAAGTGAATGAATACTCCTTAGCAGGTAGCTGTGTGCTTGACAGGGAATAAAGTCACAATAGCAGGAACAAGTTAACAATGATTTCCAAGTGAATGAATACTCTTTAGCAGGTAGCTGTGTGCTTGACAGGGAATAAAGTCACAATAGCAGGAACAAGTTAACAATGATTTCCAAGTGAATGAATACTCCTTAGCAGGTAGCTGTGTGCTTGGCAGGGAATAAAGTCACAATAGCAGGAACAAGTTAACAATGATTTCCCAGTGAATGAATACTCCTTAGCAGGTAGCTGTGTACTTGACAGGGAATAAAGTCACAATAGCAGGAACGAGTTAACAATGATTTCCAAGTGAATGAATACTCCTTAGGAGGTAGCTATGTGCTTGGCAGGGAATAAAGTCACAATAGCAGGAACAAGTTAACAATGATTTCCCAGTGAATGAATACTCCTTAGCAGGTAGCTGTGTGCTTGGCAGGGAATAAAGTCACAATAGCAGGAACAAGTTTACAATGATTTCCAAGTGAATGGATACTCCTTAGGAGGTTACTGTGTGCTTGGCAGGGAATAAAGTCACAATAGCAAGAACAAGTTAACAATGATTTCCAAGTGAATGAATACTCCTTAGGAGGTAGCTATGTGCTTGGCAGGGAATAAAGTCACAATAGCAGGAACAAGTTAACAATGATTTCCAAGGGAATGAATACTCCTTAGGAGGTAGCTGTGTTCTTGACAGGGAATAAAGTCACAATAGCAGGAACAAGTTAACAATGATTTCCAAGTGAATGAATACTCCTTAGGAGGTAGCTGTGTGTTTGACAGGGAATAAAGTCACAATAGCAGGAACAAGTTAACAATGATTTCCAAGTGAATGAATACTCCTTAGGAAGTAGCTGTGTGCTTGGCAGGGAATAAAGTCACAATAGCAGGAACAAGTTAACAATGATTTCCAAGTGAATGAATACTCCTTAGGGGGTAGCTGTGTGCTTGGCAGGGAATAAAGTCACAATAGCAGGAACAAGTTAACAATGATTTCCAAGTGAATGAATACTCCTTAGGAGGTAGCTGTGTGTTTGACAGGGAATAAAGTCACAATAGCAGGAACAAGTTAACAATGATGTCCAAGTGAATGAATACTCCTTAGCAGGTAGCTGTGTGCTTGGCAGGGAATAAAGTCACAATAGCAGGAACAAGTTAACAATGATTTCTAGGCTGAGTATAATGTAACTGATGAAGGCTTAAGATAGAATAATTCTATTCTTCTATCTGACCATGCATTATTTTACTTTACATATTTATTCCCCTTTAACCATTTTGTACAGATCTTTAATGATCCCCCTTTAATCTTTACCTGACTATTCGAACCTATATTTACTATTGCAACACTTAACATAAATATTAAATTTTAAATATTTAATACAAAAAAAATAAAAATAAATAAATAATAATAATAATAATAATAATATAATGATAAAGAAAAAGTAAATAATAAATTAAAAAACAAATGTAATAATAATAATAAAAAGAAGTACAACAACAAAATAAATTAAATCCAAATATTATTATTTAAGATTAACTAATTTAATCAGTCTTAGTAATCTATTACATATCTCAACAATTGCATTTTCTGCTGGACTTGTTTTTTTCTGCGAATCTCATGTTTCTATTTTTTGAATAGCAGCGTCCACTTGGCTTTTTTTCAACTGACATAGCCAGTCCAACTTTTGTTTTAATTTTGAAAAAGAGAGGTTGTTACTCTCGAATGATCAAAGTCTCTACCATTCCGGACCTTTAAATATTTAACAGTAAGCCTAGTTTACAATTTACTGGTTTTATATTTAAATTTTGAGACATAAATGAATTGATCTGAGATTTACCGTCTCTTGTCATTTATTTTTATTTTTGTTTATTCCACCTTCCGGTTTTTCAACATTGCATTGCTCCTACCTCGGAATTCTAACCTTCATATTTACTATATATATATATATATATATATATATATATATATATATATATATATATATATATATATATATATATATAACATTAGATAAAGTGAAAGAATAAAATAAGGTGCGAATCAAATTTTATTACAATTCAAAGTTCAAGCAATCAAGTTTGCTTGAACTTTGAATTGTAATGAAATTTGATTCGCACCTTATTTTATTCTTTCATTTTATCTGATGCTATTAATGCTCTATCCAGTATATTGAGCTTCATTTTTATCCGGATGTTCACTAATTAAAGATATTAGTTGCCTCTTATATCTGTTGTTGTATTAACCTTATATATATATATATATATATATATATATATATATATATATATATACTACTACTACAGATTAGTACACTTATCAGCCTTGAGGGGAGTCAGGTATCCCATCACAACACTTTTTACGTAAATGAATAATCTTTAAGAGGTAACCGTGTGCTTGGCAGGAAATAAAGAAATAGCAGAACTAAGTTAACAATAGTTTTCAAGTAAATAAATAATCTTTAGGTGAGTAACCGACTGCTTGGAAAGCAATAAAGTCACAATAGATAGTAATTGTGTGCTTGGTAAGGAATGAAGTCACAATATCAGGACTAATTTTGCAATGATTATGAATAATAATAAATTAATAATCCTTCGGGGAGGTAACTGTGTGCTTAGCAGGGAATATAGTCACAATAGCAAAAAAATGTAAATTTCTGATTAAAATGTTTGGAATTTAGTTTTTTGTTTCCATAACCTTTTAGATTTTAGTATTGGTAACCGTAAGTGGGAGGAGTTTAAAATATATCCTTAAAAAAAGGTTTCTTTTAAAAGATTTTCAAGTGGTCTTAGATGTTTGATCAGGAATATATATATATTTCTCTTACCACCTGCCACAGTAGTCCTTGCTCATCCCATCCTTCCATTTTTTCCCCACTCATTTTCTTCAACATTCATTTTTATTTCTCCAACAAGTACGGACGTCCACCCAGTAATGGCCATTATTTCATTTTATTTTTTCCTCCCAATATGTCTACCCTACATGTATCTGTACTTGCATGACATTTTTTCTCTATATTATCATCCTGATGAAGCCTTATAAATAAAGACGAAATGTTGATGTACACATAAAAAACATCCATTTTTTGGTTTTCCTTTTTCATTTTCCCATTACGTCGGATTACCTTCATCCTTCTCTTCCCATATATATATATATATACAGGGTGATTCATAAGTCACTTTCCTATTTATTTTTGAAATTCTAAAGTTAAAAAATACGGTAATACAAAACAGAAAGTTTATTCAACAAATTCATTTATGGGAGTTTGAAATTACAGCAAATTTTCAAAATTTCCACCTTCGTTCTGCATGCATTGCTCCATTCTTTTTGGCAAGGAATTTACGACTCTTTGTAGCATATTTGATTGATTATGAAATAAATATATATAGAAACAAATATATAAACGAACAAATTTAAAATAACAAATAGCAGTAATTAGAGAGTAAGATAACAATTATCAAAAGTTCATAGTATGTTTGTGCTTCATATGGTAATCATTTTAAATAGCTAAGTGACTTATGAATCACCCTGTATATATATGTATATATATATATATATATATATATATATATATATATATATATATATGAATAAAGTTTTTTTTTCATTTATCACTCCTATACTACCATCAAAACGGCTTACTGTTATTTAAATAAATAATACACGATATAACTTTGAAATTCTCTATATATAGTAGAGATGAACGATCTAAGGACAATTATTGAAATTACTAATTTGCACATCTATTATTTAAACAGTTCATAATAAATTAATATTTAATGTTATTCAGTTCTAATTTTATTATATTATTTTATCTACCTATGTTTCGTCGATATTAACAGTAATTAATTAAAAGATTTAATCAAAAAATTGATAACTTAAGAAAAATATTCTTAACATTGCTCGCAAGAATTCTTTCTGATCCAGCATAAGCGAGAAAGAAAAAAAGAAGAGGGTGACTAGCTTGCAATCAGAAAGTGTGGGAGAGTCAAACCAGCGCCCCAAAAGAAGGAGCACTCGGGCTTCTAAAAAATTGCCTGTGCAGCTCCGTCGGCATTCCCCGATCAGGGCGCCCCAAACAGTAAGCAATAAACTTACTCCACCCAAAGAGTGGAGGCAAGGCCTGGGAGGGTGGACCTCCTAGGACTACCCAGGACCAATACCTATACCTCAACCTGGCAGATAAAAGGCCACTGAAATGGCCCAGTTCTCGCAGGACTGGGATTTGTTCAACACTGAGAAGCAGATGCTCCCAGTATTTATTAAGAATGGAAGAGACCAAATGTCCGTTATAGGTAAGGCACCATAACACCCCCCTCCCAAGTTTTACCTCCTCACGTGTCTAGTATTGTTTCCTTTTTGGATTGACGCTATTCTGAGGTTGCTTGAGGTAGCTGTATGTCGAAAGTGTTGTATCTGGTAACCATAACTTCTTCCTCGATAGTGCTGTTGGTGTCTTCCGATAGTCGTTCACTAATTTGGTTTATGTGTTTCTTATGAGAGAACTGATGGCATCTATCAAATTCAGATCTCATATCCTCTAGTTTTTTTTTTATTCTAGATATCTGATTTCTGAACACATCTTTAAATTTAAAAAAAATATCTTGTTTGCTTCGACATTCCACTTCAAGACAAGTCATCTTATCTTTCATATTCTTTAGTTCTTCTGAAAACTCTTTGAGTTGTAACCATGAATTCCTTCTCTTTAACCTTCAATTGGTTATCCAAGGAATTTGACTTAATTTCTTTCAGTTTGGTGTTCGCTTTTTCTCAGCGTGCATTTTGTTTCCTTATGTGATTTAATTTCTGCAGATAACTTATTTTGCGTCCATTTCATACTATTTTAATGGTTGAAACAGATTCCTTTTTTCGTTTTTCTGACCCGGTTGTCAGGTTTATTTTCTTCTGGCTAGAAATTTTGGTTGATACTCCCCATAGGTTGAATAGCTGTATAAAGTCTATGCTAAATAAATTATTTGTGTTTTTAATATGTAAATTTTTTCGTCGTTCTGTTAAAAGTAATATCAAAATTTATTTTTTCACTAGTTACTCTTCTGGCAATTTGATTGGTTCTTAGTATAGTCGGTTTTCCCAACCTTCTCCACGTATGCATGTTGATAATTGGTACGTTTGAACCCGAATCCAATTGTAGTTTTACGTTTTTATTTAAGATTTTACCTGAACATATCTTCTTATATTACTGCCGCCATGTTTGTTAGGGTTTGTAGATTTAATCCGCGTTTTATTTCCTTTAATCGTTCTACAATGCGAACTTTTGTGTCCGACTTTGTTACAAGTCAGGCAGGTTTTAAAACGAAATAGGGAATCTGTTACCAAATGCAGGCTTCCACACTGATAACAAGTATTTGGCGCTAATTTATTTTTATAGGCTGGCTTGTTCGTGAGGCGTGAAAATACCTTTATTTGTTTTGAATTGTTTTGGATGAGAGTTGAATTTCGATTTTTGACGTACTTTTCTTATTGTGCAATGCCTGACTCTTCGATGTCCTTCTCTGGCAGTCTTCAGCTAATTTCTGCAGTGTTAAATTCGGTCCATTTTCTAATTTATTTAAAACCCCTCTTCCCCCTCCCGTCTGATCTCAACGCCTTTTCCTGATACCAATCCTGGTACGAAAATTAAGCATTTAAAACTATCAGCACTAAGTTCGGCCAATTTAAAATCGGCGCAGTGTTTATTTGCGAACGCTGACTAATCTTCATTGTCTTTTTTTACCAGGTTTAAATACTTCCAGCGTTTGTGAAACAAAGACTTCTTTGGGCTAAACAATTCCATCAAAAGATTTACAGCTTCAGCGAAAGTCAAATCGCTCGTTTTTCGGGGCAAAATGAAATCCACGAACTTAGTATTTTCCAAAGTAGTAGGCGAACCTTTTTAGAGTCTGTCCAATTTTCGCAATTTATCTTGTATAAATCTTCATATCTTCTACAATTATTTTTTCTTTTTTTAGTATGCTTCTCACGTAACCGTAAAATTTGTGGTCGGCACTTTAGAGAAAAAATAAAATACGGTTTCAATGTTTTTCTTTCTTTCGGCAGAAGTCACTTTTTCTCTTTTAGAGAGAAAACAAAAACTCATGTATTCTCTTCTTGTTAAAAATTAACAATGGTGTCGGAATAGCAATAAAAAAAATCACTAACGTTTCTTCAAATGAGAGAAAAATAAGTTTGACTTTTACGTGTTTTTTTTTCTTTTTTCCCCACGGGTAAAGCTAGTTTTTAGAACTAGGAAGTTGTCTGGTGAATTTGTCATTGATTGTTTCTCGCTTTGTTCTTTTTTTGAGGTTCTCCAAAAAACTCTTAATATACTTTGTTGCCCGTTGTGGCATCCATTTTAAGGTTCTCCAGAATTCTTTACTGTAACCACGTCGTCAGTTGTTGTGGGGTCCATTTTAAGGTTCTCAAGAAAAATCCTTAATATTGTTGTTGTTTCCCGTACAAGTTCCAATACTTTGTAGCCAGTTGTTGTGAGGTCCTTTTTAAAGTTTTTTTCACGAGTTTGATGTTGGTTCCCATGTAAGTTCGAATACCTCGTAGCCAGTTGTTGTGAGTTCCTTTTTAAAGGGTTTTTCGCGAGTTTGTTGTTGGTTCCCGTGTAAATTCGAATACCTCGTAGCCAGTTGTTGTGAGTTCCTTTTTAAAAGTGTTTTTCGCGAGTTTGTTGTTGGTTCCCGTGTAAATTCGAATACCTCGTAGCCAGTTGTTGTGAGGTCCTTTTTAAAGGGTTTTTCGCGAGTTTGTTGTTGGTTCCTGTGTAAGTTCGAATACCTCATAGCCAGTTGTTGTGAGGTCCTTTTTAAAGTTTTTTTCACGAGTTGGATGTTGGTTCCCGTGTAAGTTCGAATACCTCGTAGCCAGTTGTTGTGAGGTCTTTTCAAGGGTTTTTGCGACTTGTTGTGGATTCCCGTGTAAGTTCGAATACCTCGTCGCCAGTTGCTGTGGCCCTGTTTAGGAGTCGGGATGAAAACACGAACACAGGGTTCAGGTAAAACAAGTATATTGAAGAAAATAGAATACAACAGAAAAACAAGAGTGGTGGTACATCAGTCCTGACTACCAGTGTAGATTGGGTTTTTTTTTCATCACTGAGAAGCAGATGCTTCCAGTATTTATTGACAAGAGTCCAAATGTTCATTATAGGTAAGGCACCATAACAGGTAAAAACATAGGAAAAAGAAGAACGCACAAAGAGAAGTCATTGGCACGCGTTTTATTCGGTCTTGAGGGGGTTCAGTTTATCAAATCAAAATTTTGGGTAAAAGTGTTTCTGTGTATAACTAGTGCGTGAGTTGGATTGTTGTGTTTGAGGTCCTGTTTGTGTTCGTACATGCAGGATTTTATATTTCTGGCCGTTTCACCAATATAAAAAATCAGACATGTGACACATTTTATTTTGTAAATGCCGGCTAGGGAAGAGGTGTCCTTAGGAGGTAGTTAGAGACAGGGTTTGTTACCTCCCAAAAATACCTCTTCCCTAGTCGACATTTACAAAATTAAATGTTCCACATTGTCAGATGCAATTTTTTTTTTTAGTTTTGAAAAGATATAAGAATAATAAAAGACACTTTATTAAACTTGATGAAATGACGGAGAAGATATTTCAAAATAAGTATCATTACTTTCTGATTTAACTTTTGACCATTCAAATCCATGCAATCGTTGTATCGTCCATATTCAATAATCTCCTTAATCTTTACTTGTTTCGTAAATTGAAACTACATCAAGCGTAATAAAATATGTTTAAAGGATATTACAAATAAATTTGGTAGTACAGGTTCACACAAAAAATTCACTCGTGGAACCGAAAAACTTTTCCTTATTCATTTTTGTCTTCGTCTTTCAATCTTGATATTATTTAAATACAACACATAATTTACTTAAAAACTCACATGATTTATTTATAATAGATAGCAGATATTTTTCTCCATATTAAATGTTAATAGTATAGTTTTAACTTACAGTTTTAAAAAATATAAAAAAATTAAAGCTAATCTTAATCAAATTATTACCAAAACAATCGATTCACTTTGAAATAGAATTAAAAAGATACATAAATGAAACCAACAAAAAAAAATCAAATAATAATGCAAAGCATCTTTATTTTTCAAACAGCGTGCAGTTCATCGTCCAAGTACCGCAATGAGCTGTGAAATACTTGAGGGAAACTTTCTGTCGCTCTCTGGTTCAACCAATGCCAACAATAATAGACCATCATCACGTTCCTGTCGAAGTATGCAATCCAGTTTTCGTCCATTTGAGAACCACCGGACTCAACCACTAATTCTCAGTGAAGAAGATAAAAGTAACTTGAATATAGATTGTCAGCCGATCAACAGATGCCATTCAAATAGGTAAACTTTTACAAAATACCAAAATATACTATTAATCATTTATTGGTAAGCAATCAGAATATACATGAAAGGCAATAAGTGAAAATATCAAGTTGAGACTATGGTTAGTTGCTTTTCTATGTCACTACATAAAAGCAGCCGTTTTTGTGAGGTGAGACGTTATAGCCATAATCTTAATAGTTACATCCTTAAATTTTTTATGAAACTTTGCAAAGCGTAAGGTTAATATTTAACATTGTTAATATTTTGTAGAAGGATATGCATTTTAAATGCTAAGAAGTTGGAACTCATATGACTCAAAAACATTGAACTAATCTGACTCATGAACTCATATGACTTAAAAATATTGGACTCATATAAATCATGAACTCATATGACTCAAAAACCTTGACTCAAATGACTCATGAACTCATATGACTCAGAAACCTTGACTCATATGACTCATGAACTCATATGACTCAAAAACATTGAACTCATATGACTCATAAACTCATATGACTCAAAAACATTGACTCGTATAACTCATGAACCCGTATGACTGAAAAACATTGAACTCATATGACTCATAAATTCATATGACTCAAAAACCTTGATGCAAATGACTCATGAACTCATATGACTAAGAAACCTTGACTCATATGACTCATGAACTAAAATTACTAAAAAATATTGACTCATATGACTCATGAACTCATATGACTTAAAAGCATTGAACTCATATGACACATGAACTTATATAGCTAAAAAACATTGAACTCATATGATTCATGAACTCATATGATTCAAAAACATTGAACTCATATGACATGAACTCATATGACTCAAAAAAATTGAACTCATATGACTCATGAACTCATATGACTCAAAAACATTGACTCATGTTAGTCATGAACTCATATGACAAAAACATTGAACTCATATGACTCATGAACTCATATGACTCAAGAACCTTGACTCATATGATTCATGAACTTATATAACTCAAAAACATTGACTCATATAACTCATGAACCTATATGACTCATGAACTCATATGACTCAAAAACATTGACTCGTATGACTCATGAACCAATATGACTGAAAAACATTGAGCTCATATGACTCAAAAACCTTGATGCAAATGACTCATGAACTCATATGACTCACAAACCTTGATACATATCACTCATAAACTAATATCACTCAAAAACATTGACTCATATGACTCATGAACTCATATGACTTAAAAACATTGACCTCATATGACTCATGAACTTATATGACTAAAAAACATTGAACTCATATGATTAATGAACTCATATCACTAAAATATATTCAACTCATATGACTCATGAACTTATATGACTGAAAAACATTGAACTCATATGACTCAAAAACATAGAACTCATATGACTCATGAACTCATAGTACTCAAAAACATTGAACTCATATGACTAATTATCTCATATAACTCAAAAACATTGAACTCATATGACTCATGAACTCATATGACTCAAGAACATTGACTCATAATACTCATGAACTCATATGACTCAAAAACATTGAACTCATATGACTCATGAACTCATAGTACTCAAAAACATTAAACTCATATGACTCATTATCTCATATGACTCAAAAACATTAGAACTCATATGACTCATGAACTCATATGACTCAAAAACATTGAACTCATATGACTCATGAACTCATATGACTCAAAGACATTGAACTCATATGAGTCATGAACTCATATTACTCAAAAACATTGAACTCATATGACTCATGAACTCATATGACTCATGAACTCATATGACTCAAAAACATTGACTCGTATGACTCATGAACCCATATGACTGAAAAACATTGAACTCATATGACTCATGAACTCATATGACTCAAAAACCTTAATGCAAATGACTCATGAACTTATATGACTCAGAAACCTTGACTCATATGACTCATGAACTAATATAACTCAAAAACATTGACTCATATGTCTCATGAACTCATATGACTTAAAAACATTGAACTCATATGACTCATGAACTTATATGACTAAAAAACATTGAACTCATATGATTCATGAACTCATATAACTAGAAAATATTCAACTCATATGGCTCATGAACTCATATGACTCAAAAACATTGACTCATAATACTAATGAACTCATATGACTCAAAAACATTGAACTCATATGACTAATAAATTCATATGACTCAAAAACCTTGATACAAATGACTCATGAACTCATATGACTAAGAAACCTTGACTCATATGACTCATGAACTAAAATTACTAAAAAATATTGACTCATATGACTCATGAACTCATATGACTTAAAAACATTGAACTCATATGACTCATGAACTTATATAGCTAAAAAACATTGAACTCATATTACTCATGAACTTATATGACTCAAAAACATTGACTCATGTTAGTCATGAACTCATATGACTCAAAAACATTGAACTCATATGACTCATGAACTCATATGACTCAAGAACCTTGACTCATATGATTCATGAACTCATATAACTCAAAAACATTGACTCATATAACTCATGAACCTATATGACTCATGAACTCATATGACTCAAAAACATTGACTCGTATGACTCATGAACCCATATGACTGAAAAACATTGAACTCATATGACTCAAAAACCTTGATGCAAATGACTCATGAACTCATATGACTCACAAACCTTGATACATATCACTCATGAACTAATATCACTCAAAAACATTGACTCATATGACTCATGAACTCATATGACTTAAAAACATTGACCTCATATGACTCATGAACTTATATGACAAAAAACATTGAACTCATATGATTAATGAACTCATATCACTAAAATATATTCAACTCATATGACTCATGAACTTATATGACTGAAAAACATTGAACTCATATGACTCAATAACATAGAACTCATATGAC
Source organism: Sepiola atlantica (assembly GCA_963556195.1). Taxonomy (NCBI): domain Eukaryota; kingdom Metazoa; phylum Mollusca; class Cephalopoda; order Sepiida; family Sepiolidae; genus Sepiola; species Sepiola atlantica. The sequence continues at coordinate 60,250,944 of OY744539.1, read as the reverse complement.
TCATGAACTCATAGTACTCAAAAACATTGAACTCATATGACTAATTATCTCATATAACTCAAAAACATTGAACTCATATGACTCATGAACTCATATGACTCAAGAACATTGACTCATAATACTCATGAACTCATATGACTCAAAAACATTGACTCATATGAGTCATGAACTCATATGACTCAAAGACATTGAACTCATATGAGTCATGAACTCATATTACTCAAAAACATTGAACTCATATGACTCATGAACTCATATGACTCATGAACTCATATGACTCAAAAACATTGACTCGTATGACTCATGAACCCATATGACTGAAAAACATTGAACTCATATGACTCATGAACTCATATGACTCAAAAACCTTAATGCAAATGACTCATGAACTTCTATGACTCAGAAACCTTGACTCATATGACTCATGAACTAATATAACTCAAAAACATTGACTCATATGTCTCATGAACTCATATGACTTAAAAACATTGAACTCATATGACTCATGAACTTATATGACTAAAAAACATTGAACTCATATGATTCATGAACTCATAGGACTAGAAAATATTCAACTCATATGGCTCATGAACTCATATGACTCAAAAACATAGACTCATAATACTAATGAACTCATATGACTCAAAAACATTGAACTCATATGACTCATGAACTGATATAACTCAAAAACATAGAACTCATATGACTCATGAAATCATATGACTTATGAACTCATATGACTCAATAACATAGAATTCATATGACTCATAAACTCATATAACTCTAAAAACATTTAACTCATATAACTCATGAACTCATATGACTCAAAATCATTGAACTCATATGACTCATGAACTGATATGACCCAAAAATATTGAACTCATATGACTCATGAACTCATAGTACTCAAAATCATTGAACTCATATGACTCATTATCTCATATGACTCAAAAACATTAGAACTCATATGACTCATGAACTCATATGACTCAAAAACATTGAACTCATATGACTCATGAACTCATATGACTCAAAAACATTGAACTCATATGACTCATGAACTCATAGTACTCAAAAACATTGAACTAATATGACTCATTATCTCATATGACTCAAAAACATTAGAACTCATATGACTCATGAACTTATATGACTCAAAAACATTGAACTCATATGACTCATGAACTCATATGACTCAAAAACATTGACTCATATGAGTCATGAACTCATATGACTCAAAGACATTGAACTCATATGAGTCATGAACTCATATTACTCAAAAACATTGAACTCATATGACTCATGAACTCATATGACTCATAAACTCATATGACTCAAAAACCTTAATGCAAATGACTCATGAACTTATATGACTCAGAAACCTTGACTCATATGACTCATGAACTTATATAACTCAAAAACATTGACTCATATGACTCATGAACTCATATGACTTAAAAACATTGAACTCATATGATTCATGAACTCATATGACTAGAAAATATTACAACTCATATGACTCATGAACTCATATGACTCAAAAAAATTGAAGTCATATGACTCATGAACTGCTATAACTCAAAAACATAGAACTCATATGACTCATGAAATCATATGACTTATGAACTCATATGACTCAATAACATAGAATTCATATGACTAATAAACTCATATAACTCAAAAAACATTTAACTCATATAACTCATGAATTCATATGATTTAAAAACATTGAACTCGTATGACTCATGAACTCATATGACCCAAAAATATTGAAGTCATATGACTCATGAACTGATATAACTCAAAAACATTGAACTCATATGACTCATGAACTCATATGACTAAAAAACATTGAACTCATATGACTCATGAACTCATATAACTCAAAAACATAGAATTCATATGACTCATGAACTATTATGACTCAAAAACATAGAACTTATATCACTAAAAAACATTGAACTCCTATGACTCATGAACTCATATAGCTAAAAAACATTGAACTCATATGACTCATGAACTCATATGACTCAAAAACATTGAACTCATCTGACTCATGAAAACATATAACTCAAAAAACATTTAACTCATATAACTCATGAACTCATATGACTCAAAAACATTGAACTCATATGACTCATGAACTCATATGACTCAAAAAAATTGAACTCATCTGACTCATGTACACATACAACTCAAAAAACATTTAACTCATATAACTCATGAACTCATATGACTCAAAAACATTGAACTCATATGACTCATGAACTCATATGACTAAAAAACATAGAATTCATATGACTCATGAACTTATATAACTCAAAAACATTGAACTCATATGATTCATGAACTCATATGACTCAAAAACATTGACTCCTGGTGAAAAAGAATGTGGAAATAGAGTTGAGACGACCGAATGTTTTAACTTCGTGAAGTTTTTAAAATCTTATTGAAATTTGTTAAAATTTTCGGAATTTGATATGATTTGTTGTTTTAATTTCATCAAAATTAGAAGAAAAACCTTTTTCTTTAGAAATACCTTTATCGGGAGAAATATATGCGGGGTGTTTGGAAAATCGATGGAATAACTTCGAGGTTACAATGTATATGTGTAAATAATGAAAAACGTTCTCATCTGAAAACGTTTCATTTCCGACTTATAGAACAATGAAACAAAAATCGATCAACATTCTTTATTGTAGACATCAACCATGTACAATATGCGTGATTGTGCAGTTATTTCTACATATATTGATAAACACTATCCCTGTAACAGGATCAAAGGTAAAAGAAGCCTAAGCTTGGTGTTGGCACATACACCAACAAAACCATGAAAAAATGACACCAAACAAATAGAAAAGTCGTGGAGGGCTCAGAAGAAAGAGCCGAGCATCATGATCGGTAGGAGCTATCCTTTGATAACTAACATAGGGGACCCGGTTGGAATCCTGCGAATGTTGGTCTTTCTTATTTTAGATAACAGAATAAAACAGATAAAATACAGGATAGATAAATTTGATCAGCACAAACCAAAGAACATGCAGAAAAAGAAATGGACCACAAAAGAAATTAGATTAGTAGTGGAGTGCTACTACAAAAGCGCTTCCCATACAAAGAGACTTCTTTATACATAAAGTTATACCATCGATTTTCTAAACACCCTTTATACACTCTATATTAGAAAGGGTATTTAGACATATGTTTTAAACCATTGTTTCGGAATAGTATTTTTTTTTTTTGTTGAAAAAACCATAACAATGTGTAGTGTTAAAATAAATAAAAAATATTTTAATCTGAGCGTTTGAGAAATACAATTCTCCTTGTCAAAGCAGTGTTTTTATTTCTTCTTTTTTTTTCCTTTTTCTTCATTGTCCGATGGTAATGTTTTTTTCCAAAAAAAATATAATACTATATATATATATATATATATATATATATATATATATATATATATATATATATATATATATATATTGTTTTATTTTACTTCAGTCGAAGTTCTCAGAAATCAAGGGACCTCTTCCTGGGCCTAACACTTGACCTCTATATGAGATACATAGATATTCAAATATTCCATTAAAGTTCTCCTTTACCTGTCAAATGTTGAGTTAGTAAAGAAGTGAAGAACATTAATTTTCCTCTCCCCAATTGATCAGTGAACTATGTTATAGTATATCTTTTTTCTGGTCTCTTGGTCTTACTGGATTCCAAGACTAGAATTCATCTAGTCTGGTGGAGTATCCAGCTAAGTGCTATTACTTCAGGTAAAATCACTAGAAGAAGATGCACCATTCCTCATATGAGCCAGTGTATAGACATGTCAAGGGGATTTTATTTGGGCTTTGAATACTATGTTATTTTGAATATTTGGTTAAGGTTTACTTGTAGGGTGAAGTATCTTCATGTCAGGTTGTCCTGACAAACCCTTGTACAGGGAGACCGAAGACACTCGAGGATGGTGTCTAGTAGGTAATTCAAACTATGTGTGTCTGTGTGTGAAGATTTTAAAATTTATTGAATAACAGCAAAACATAGGAAAATGAAAAAAGAAGAACGTAAAATGGTGGGATGTTTTTGGCACATATTTAACGTTGCATATGTTACATTGTTTCAGCGCGTTTTTTTTTTCAGATGTTTGCTTAAGAAATAAGATCCGAGTCTGAGGTTTACATTAGATGGTGCTGAGAGAAGTATTACAGTACTTCTGATGCACCTTTGGTGGTCTTGAGAAGGGTGCAGTTTATAAAGTCAAAATTGTGAGTAAAGATGTATCTGTGTATGACTAGTGCGTTAGGAGGATTGTTGTGTTTGAGGTCTTGTTTGTGTTCATAAATGCAGAATTTTATTAACCTGGCCGTTTCACCGATATAAAACATCGGACACAAGGTACATTTTATTTTGTAAAAGCCAGCTAGGGAAGAAGTGTCCTTCTTAGGGGTATGTGGGGACGGGGTTTTGTGTTTAATAAATCCTTAATTGTTTTAGAGGTTGATGTTACCATTTTTATGCCAGATTTTAATTGTTTTTGTAAAGAAATAGATATAGGATTATTGCGGAGAACTATGTAAGATTTATTTATATCAATCATGCCGGTTTATTTGTGCTGATGATGTTATGAAGGGGAAATTTTTGTAGTATTAGTCTGTTTTTTTGTTGTGGATATTAAAGGCTTTGCGTTTCGCATTTTGGATGAAAAATTGAGGATATTTGAAAGCTTTGTAAGTGTTCTCGATATAGGTTTCTTCATTGCGGAAGTAAAGTGTTCTCGATATAGGTTAAACGGGGCTGCAAATTCTAAGAGCTCTGAGAAGCGATCCTATGGTCATTCCGGATTTTATTCCGTTGTTATGGTCGGAGTAGAAATGTATAAACTCATTTTTATCTGCTGGTTTTTTATAGACTGAGAAGTTTAAGCCGTTTGAGGTGTTGTACAGAGTGATATCAAGGAAGTTGAGGATGTGATTATTTTCTAATTCGGGGGTGAAAGAAATGGTGTGTTCTATTTTATTAAGTTTATTGACTATGTTTGGGAGATTAATGTGATGTGGGTTGATGAGGAGTGTATCATCGATATATCTGAAGTAGTGAGAATTTTGGAGTAGGATGGATTTGAAGAGGCCGTTCCCTAAAAATTCCAGGAAAAGGCAGGCAAGGACTGATTATAATAAACTTGTAAAGTATGTAACTTTACTTTGTTTCATTATTTCAATATATATATATATATATATATATATATATATATATATATATATATATATATATATAATACAAATATTTGTTTTTATCTACATATGTATACGTTTCATCCTTTTGGGAATCGTCAGTGTAGAGATGATTATTCATACCGGTCACCGGACTTGACCCCCAGAACACGAGTCATGTTTCAAACTCAAATTTCGACATTTTAGACCACACGATTATTAAGAAAAATTTCAAGACAAGGGCATAATATTTATTTTATATGTATTACAGACCACAATCAGAGGCTAAGGAGAGTCTACTAATGATTTGAAACCGACGGTACCTATGTTGTTCTGATCTTTTGTAATATATATATATATATATATATATATATAACTTCTTTGTAATATAGTAGGAAAAATCCCAGCAGAGTGCTCGATTAATTAAGAATTAAAGTTAAAAATTAAGAGCATAATATTTATTTATTTTGATACAGAAAAATTAGTACAACATTCGTACCGTCGGTTTCAAGCTCGAAAATATATATATGGTATTTGAAAAAGAAAAACAAACAAATATTATTCATGTATTCATCAACGTTTCGTCTTTATTTAAAGACTTTCGCAGGATGATTGTCTGAAGAAAAACGAACACAAGTACAAAATGTTTGAAACAATAGGTGGTGATCGTGGTGATGGTGGTGGTGGTGGTGGGTGAGCTTAAACTTGCGGCCACTTAACACATTCTGAAGGTTGTCTATAGTTGGCAAATTTACAAAAGTGATTATTTGTAGTCGCCACTTTTTGTATAATTTTGTTCATGTGCTCCTTAAAGGATAGTATTGTCCAGAGTATGGGTGGTTTTGCAGTTCTCTGTCATCTCAATTGATTTTCAGCTCTCACCCTAAAGTAGAAAACACAAACTTGCTTTTGCTTGGGTTAATATTGTGGTGTCACTGTTATGTGGAAAGGGCTATAATAGCATTTGATAGTTTTTTCATCCATTTCTATGAAAAATCGCAGGTTGTTGGATAGTGATGGTATGTGGATTTTTATCCTTTGGACGACCTTCACAAAAGTGCCCCATGGTTCACTGTATCATAAGAAGTTAAATCAGACTGCACCTTGGCTTTCTTCGTCTCACCCATCTTCTCAAACATATTAAGTGATGTTGTGTACCTTCTGCAGCGACATCAGTCTGGCCTAAACCCAGCCTCGTCTGATAAGAGGTTTTTGTCAAATCTTTCTTTGCTACGACCTAATATTTATATATTTGGTAAAGGATGCACAATAAATATATAGGCTTGTATTAGCTGTGCCTCTACTTTGGATTTGTTTTGAAACCTTTGGTATTTAATAAGTTTTCGTATAGTTATTGAAAAGCAACAGAGGCCAATCTTTGGCTTTAGCCCAGCGAATCTCATTTCTAGAGCCACTTAGTCACTATAGGGGCCTTTGTCGGACATTCAGTAATGGCTGCACCCCACATTAAGTGTCACATCCAGCCCTCATGGAGAGGCAGTAAATAGATTTTCTTTCCTAGGGATATCATAATACACATGAAATAAGTCGATCATTTTTAATATCGAACACTGCTCAGATGACAGACAAGAAATCTTAACCCGGTGAATACAACATCAGTCTACAATCAATGAAGTCAAGAATTCTTCTTAGATTCTCCTGATTCGTTCCCTCCAACCACCTCTTCCAGATAGCATCTAGTCTTTTACAAGTTGGACAATGTAGGTTTGGCAATGAGTTCTTCAACCCGATATTTTGCAATGCAGTATAATGGATTCCATAGAAGAGTTAGAGTATCACTCACTAAGTTTGACTTCATTCTCCAGAGAATGACCAGCTAGCCAAAGTCTTCTCTTTTTTCGTGAGAGTGAGATAAGAGGAAGGTGTCCATATAGGCGTTTCTTGGTTGATTATTTCCTCCAGCTGATGTCCAATGCAATGTGTAACATCCTTTCCCTCAAGTGAATGCTTCTTTCTGTTTCATCAGTGTCCAACTGCCGAGGAATCTTCCCTTTTCTCTTTCTCTCTTTCAATAAAAACAATACTGACAGTCCTTCTTTCTTTTTCATGTCTATTCTCTGCCCTACATCTTTTACTTTGATAATCTATATTTTCATGTCGTCTTCTGTCTTTTTTACGTACCTATTTATTGACTGATGACATTATTGTCAAAATGATATTTACTTTGTTTAAATTCAGGTGCAACTAATCAATTTCCCATTTTCCCCGTTTTTATATTAAAACAAATTTTTTCCACATTTTTCTGTGTCAAAATATATTTTATTTTTAATTACTCTTAATCCGAAATTGTAACTGTAATGAATAAGTCGAATTATAGTAACGAATAAGTCGAATTATAGTAATGAATAAGTCGAATTATAGTAACGAATAAGTCGAATTATAGTAATGAATAAGTCGAATTATAGTAACGAATAAGTCGAATTATAGTAACGAATAAGTCGAATTATAGTCATGAATAAGTCGAATTATAGTAATGAATAAGTCGAATTATAGTAACGAATAAGTCGAATTATAGTAATGAATAAGTCGAATTATAGTAATGAATAAGTCGAATTATAGTTACGAATAAGTCAAATTATAGTAACAAATAAGTCGAATTATAGTAACGAATAAGTCGAATTATAGTAATGAATAAGTCGAATTATAGTAATGAATAAGTGAAATTATAGTAACGAATAAGTCGATTTATAGTAATGTATAAGTCGAATTATAGTAACAAATAAGTCGAATTATAGTAACGAATATGTTGAATTATAGTAACGAATGAGTTGAATTATAGTAACGAATAAGTCGAATTATAGTAATGAATAAGTCGAATTATAGTAACGAATGAGTCGAATTATGGTAACGAATAAGTCGAATTATACTAACGAATAAGTCGAATTATAGTAACGAATAAGTCGAATTATAGTAATGTATAAGTCGAATTATAGTAACGAATAAGTCGAATTATACTAATGAATAAGTCGAATTATAGTAACGAATAAGGCGAATTATAGTAATGAATAAGTCGAATTATAGTAATGAATAAGTCGAATTATAGTAACGAATAAGTCGAATTATAGTAATGAATAAGTCGAATTATAGTAACGAATAAGTCGAATTATACTAATGAATAAGTCGAATTATAATAACGAATAAGTCGAATTATAGTCATGAATAAGTCGAATTATAGTAATGAATAAGTCGAATTATAGTAACGAATAAGTCGTATTATACTAATGAATAAGTCGAATTATAATAACGAATAAGTCGAATTATAGTAATGAATAAGTTGAATTATAGTAACGAATAAGTCGAATTATAGTAACGAATAAGTCGAATTATAGTCATGAATAAGTCGAATTATAGTAACGAATAAGTCGAATTATAGTCATGAATAAGTCGAATTATAGTAACGAATAAGTCGAATTATAGTAATGAATAAGTCGAATTATAGTAACGAATAAGTCGAATTATAGTAATAAATAAGTCGAATTATAGTAACGAATAAGTCGAATTATACTAATGAATAAGTCGAATTATAATAACGAATAAGTCGAATTATAGTAACGAATGAGTTGAATTATAGTAACGAATAAGTCGAATTATAGTAATGAATAAGTCGAATTATAGTAACGAATAAGTCGAATTATAGTAACGAATAAGTCGAATTATAGTAATGAATAAGTCGAATTATAGTTTTTAATAAGTCGAATTATAGTAATGAATGAGTATAGAAAAACGGAGTATGCTTGAAAAAGATTTTTTGTATCGACAAGTATCCTCATAGGCTCACCTTTGATTCTCCCCTATAAGGATGTTAAAAGTTAAAAGAAGGAACAGATGAAACAAGAAGGGACTTACTGTAGTTCATAGCAGATGTTCTTGATGATCTGCAGACAGACACAAACAAAATGCCCTTTTTTGTACAAGTTTTTGCAAATTGAATTTTTGGCAGAGTATCTCGTTCTGTAATGTCTGGGCTTTCAAACATTTCTATCCTGAGATTACAGCTACTGTTGGTTGCTCATCGAACATAGACTGGTCGTCCTTTGCTTCTTCTCTTTTAGCAGTGGATATAGAGGAAGTTAAGGAGTCTGATTGAGTGTGCAACATTAATTGTTTCTGTACTGTTGAGAACATCAGAGCCTGGTCGTATGGCGTATGTAGGTCGAGTGTTTTATTCTCCAGAAGCTTTCGTCTAATGTGGGATAAGGAAATCCCATTAATGAATGTATCACTGATATATTACTGATACGGCCTGAAAATCACAGTCCTTAGCAAATTTTTTCAAGGACTGTAAATACTGGTCCACACTTTAGTCGGTCCGTTGTCGATGAGTTACCCAAATATGTTGGCAGAAAATGCTATTTCTTGGCTGAACGAAAACTTCTTCGAGAACATTCATAGACAAATTCTAGTCACTGACGTATAAAATGTGTTTGAAAATTGCCGGAGATACAAGATTGATGAGTTTTAGCTCGTTTGTAACTTGAGAACCGTTGACCGCTCCAAGAAAAATATTCAAAGATCTCTTCCAATGTCGCTACGTGTCAGAGCGTCCAGTTTTCTTGGGTCTAAATCCAGTCATTCGGACTTGAGGTATTTTTCCATCTTAGTTCTTAGTAGAATAAATTGTAATGATTAAGTCGAAGTATAGTAATGAATAAGTACAGGAAGTCAGAGTATGATTGAAAAAGCTTTATTCTATAAAAAACTGGTGATGGAATCTCTGTGAAGACAATGGCCGTCTTAGAGAAAGGTGAACAAAGGGAAGTAATTCACTTCCGGAAAACATGAAAGGAGATTGAAGAGTTCTTCTCTTTTTCATCACAGTAACTAATTCTACATTTTGCTTTTAACACTTTCTAACTAAACTAATATTAATTGTAATCTTTGATGTTCTGCAGAAATATTCCATGATCAAAATATTTTCCCGATTGTAAAACTATCTACAAATATTTTGTCTTGAAATTCATATATTTTTAACTAATTTCATAACTTATTATAGACAGTGCATTGACATAAATGTTACACATTGTACGAAAAGAACCTACACAAATCACACTTTCTATGGTCGTTCAATGTTTTGAAATTATTTAAATAATAAACCTTTCAATTTACTGTCATTGACTTAGAAGACATTTATATTTTCATAATCTCCATAGTAATTTGTTGCTTTATTTTTTAGTTTAGTTCTGTAATTTTTGCAAAAAAATCAATGAAATTACTTTTTGCTTTGTGCTAGGAAATATTAATTGTTAAATGGTTACTGAAAAAATAATTTTCTTTGCTTTTTTCTGCAGGCCATTGTGGTTAAGACATTGTCGAAAGGAGCGGTGTGATCCTATTACTCCATCGGAAGAAATTAATTTCTCAGCACACTTCCCAGAAAATGAGGAGTTTTCATATGATTTGCTCACACCTCAGATAATGGCCACTTTCAAGAGTCCAGAAGGAATGAGTGAAATGGCCTATCATAAAACCAGCCATTTTCTCTCAAGCAAATCTTTCAATATGAAATCTGGAAGTTTTAGAACAGTGTCTGTTAATCAGATAAGCACAGATGTAGAAGAAGAAGAAGAAGGAAATTCGAAAGAAGAAAGGAAATACATTGATAAGCAAAATGAAGGGTCCATTCGATTGTCAGCTGTGACATCTGGTTACACCCCAACTGGTTCATCAAAAGGAAACCAAGATTCAAGAATGTGTGAAGGAGAAGAAGCCAAATCTGTTGACTATTCTGATGAATGGAAAGCAGATTTTGATGAAAGTAGAAAACAGGGGAGCAACTTTTGTTGTGAAGTGATTAATCAAGAAACGAGGGAAGAAAATAAAAAACAGAAAGACATTAATGCACAACCAACTGAACTTCCCCCTTATCTTTTTAAGGAACCTTTACCTTATCCACTTAACACACTACTTATTGGTCAGATGAACAGAAAAAGAGTCAACTGGCGTGAAGTGATCAAATCTAACTCTGTGGAATCCCTAATGCATGATATCTTAGATCGATTATTCAAAATTGAGCAACTGCAACAGGAGACAGAAGAAAATGAAATGAGAAGAGCAATAACAAAACAGGCAACACGTATGAAACTACGCCCACCGAACTCACGGCCAGTGACGAGTGTTACCGTAAAACATACTGGCCGTGAAAAGCGATATACACAAAATTGTATTCAGTTTATGTGCGAAAACAACTGTCCTGATAAAAAAAACGTTCTACCATCTACACTGTGTCACCTATGCTATCGATCTCTGTTTGATTGCGGAGGGTGCAAGTGGACTAATGGCTATCAACATGAGCTATGGAATTCATTTGGACCGAATAGTGAAGATAGGTATAATTATGACAAACAATCATGTTTACCTGCAGACAAAGAACTTACAAACAATACATTAGTAGCGTCAGTAGCAGCCGTCACGATGCGACCCCGATCATGTAATACATACAGACAATACGTCACCACAGCCAAAAACTGCAGACCAAAGTCTAGTTCAGTATCAAGCTGTATTTCAACGTGTCCTCAAGAGGTGGCATGGCAGAAACAATCCAAAGAATCGTCCAAGGTTCAGGGTCTGTATACTGATCTGAAGGCTGTCATTTCAAGGCCCAAAACAATTTCAAAACCATTTATCACCAAATCCAAAAACAATTGTAATGATTTGTTTCCAGGTAAAAGTCACTGTTCCTCGGAATGGAACTCAAAAACGAGACCAGCAAACCAAGATGGCCGTCGTATTGTAAGTTTTACTTGTACTGAAAAAAAGGTTAGAGATGCTGATCGATTACTTGTTTTCAGCTTTCCAAAGAGTTTATTATTGGATGTGTTTATTTCGTTGAAAGCAATATTTTAACATTTTATTTTAAACATTTTATACATTATGTGTGTATATACCTATACATCATACATAGGCATAAACATATTTATGTACACACATATATGCATAAGATAGCCAACTGTAAGAAAAGTATACATAGTAATTAATATCTGTTAATGCAAATTATTGTGCCTTTGAAATTACACACACACACACATATATATATATGTCGTGGTGGACAAAATGTGTGAAAAAATGACAAACGGAAAAACAAGTTAAAGTGCAGGAGAAAAACAAAAACAAAAGATTTTGACCGGTTTCGTTCTGTTGGAGAACGTCTTCAGAAATGAAGTATAGAAAATAGTTTTATTTTGAAGGCACATACATGAGATGAGATGATGATCTGATTGGACCATATGAAGAAGAACTTGGGTGATGTTGAAAAATGATGTGCCACCCACCCATCATTTTTCAACATCACCCAAGTTCTTCTTTATATGGTCCAATCAGATCATCCTCTCCTCATCCCATGTATGTGCCTTCAAAATAAAACTATTTTCAATACTTCATTTCTGAAGACGTTCTCCAACAGAACGAAATCAGTCAAAATCTTTTGTTTTTGTTTTTCTCCTGCACCGTAACTTGTTTTTCCGTTTGTCATTTTTTCACACACACACACACATATATATATATATATATATATATATATATATATATATATATATATATATATATATATATATATATATATCGGCAGCAAGTCATTTCTTATACAAGTATCGTTAAAGACCACAGAATTTTCTCTTGTCGCTATCTTCCTTGTTAATTTCTCGGCGCGGCGAGCGATTCTTCGGTTTTCTAGTGTTGATTGGTGAAGTATGGCACGTAACGTTGTATCGTGGGCCATTCCTCGAGCGCTTTCGGTCTCTCGGCCGTCTTCAGGAGGTTGTGTCTTATTGTTACTAAGTGCCGTATTTGTAGTTTTGTTATTAGTTACATATCTATTAATTTAAATATGTGTATATATATATATATATATATATATATATATATATATATATATATATATATATATATACATACTTTTTTATTCATTTATTGATTATTTATTATTTATTTATTTATTTAGCTTTTTTTTTCCATTATTATTATTATTATTATTATTATTATTATTATTATTATTATTATTATTATTATGTATTAATTGTAAAAGACATATATATATATATATATATATATATATATATATATATATATATATATATATATCGTACATGTATTGTATTAGTTTCTGTAGATGTAAATCCGTAGAAACTCAAGTGTTTATAAAAAGTGCTCAATAACAGGTAGAGCTGTTTATAAGTATAAATTTTTATTTATACAAACATTATTGGTTACATATGTGCATACATGTTTCGGTTGCACTTTTCCCAGAAAGTCAACCTCATCAGACCAAGAATTTTCGAGAAATGGATGGATTTGAAGAATTTTCTTTCCTAAATAACTCTTTTTGGGATTTAGTATTTTCTATTTCTTATGAATTAGTATCGGATTACCTATTCAACTTGCTGACCTTTTCTGCTAGTGGTTGACCCTTTTATTACCCTTTATGGCGTCTCCATCGCCTTTTCCTGTCCTTATTTTATTGCTCCCTACTTTCTGGTCTACCCAGTTTTACAAACTCACTCCAGTATAAATATCTTATCTATATATCAAGAATCACACATATATAAACAAACTCTAATAGATACCCAAACACACATAAATAAACAAACAGATAAATAAACAGACATTGATATACATACACATCTAAACATGGACACACACACAGATCCACTATCAATCAAGCATATATTCAAAATACATACGTGCTTATCAATATATTCTAGATGTATATTCAATACAAAAATAAAAATATTCTAGATATATATTCAATACACACATCCATACGTCTACACAGACACACACATATACAGCTATATGCACCTACACACGCATATCTATACACACACACACACACACATATATATATATATATATACACATATATACAAATACATATATATACACGCACACACACATATACATGCACATATATACAGACACACATATATATACATATATACATATATATATATATACATATACATACACATACATAAACCATACATGAGCATATTCGCAACATAGATATACACGCATACACACACACATACACTTTTAGTATAAATAGTTCCTAAAAATAGTTCCTAAAAATACGTACATATATGCACATATATACATACACACACACTGACATATATATATATACAAATATATACACATACACATGTATATATATATATATACATATACCCACATACACATATACACATACATACATACACACGCATACACACACATATATACAGGCACCGACAGTTCACACCTATACATATATACGAATACAAATCCATACATGTACACCTATACTTATACAAAGTACAACAAATTAATACATACAAGCACATACCTAGAATATACATAAAAGAACTAGACTATGCAAATATAAACTACCTACAAACGTATACGTGTATATTCATAGTCAGATATACACACCACACACACACAACATACACTTACACAAAACACAAACATACACACGCACAAGTCCACATACATGCATATATATACACACATACACATACACACATATATATATATGTATACACACACACACAAATACATACACATATATAAAGTACACCTAGGCACATAAATATGTGCATTCATCAACGTATACGTACACAAGAAATGAATATCAAAATCGAAATAAACATAAAATGACATGAAAATACACCTTTTGCTGCAATATAGAATATCAGTCGAAATACCTATACCCATGCATACATATATATTTCAGTCCAATTATACATACCCACGTATGCACACATATACACACACTTATGCTCACCAATATATATACATACATACCTAAACCATACGATTCCAAATGTATATACCATTACAGATACAAGTATACTGTTATACCCGTATAACATAAATATATAATGTCATTATATATACGTACACAGACCACGTATACACATATGTATACAAATACGCACATGCATGCAATCAAAATAGATTAAAATGTATACAAACATCCATATTTTAGCAATCAAAACCATTCATTATTGCTTCAATCTATCTCAGTTCAAATTACTTGCATTTATACCTGCTATTGTTTTAATATAAAGATACAGCGTATGCAATTACAGTTAATTCTGCACATGCCTACGCACATATATACATACAGACATATACACATGTACACATACACACATGTATGCATACACACACATACATACACACACATGCGATTACTATGTGTGTGCGCTGAGAACATTATTATAGGTTGATGTGTAGCATTTGTTGGATATTCTAGATTGTATAAGTTCAAAATTATAAAGACATCATCAGAATTATAAAATACAAATAAAAACAGAATAAGAAATAAACAAAACCAAAATTAATAAAAAACAGAATAAGGAATAAAATAAATAATAAAAATTAAAAAAATAAAAAAAATATATAAAAAAAAATATAAAAAAAAAAAAAAAAATAATAAAAAAAAATAAAATAAAATAAAAATAAAAATAAAAATAAAAAATAAAAATAATAAAATAAAAAATAAAAAATGGGCTGAATGAAATAGGGTTATTATAAACTGAAGGTGTCAAAACCTGATTTAGTTTATTAACTTGTCGGAAGATGCCTGTCACTCTATGCAACCCAATTTGAAGGCTAGAAGAACTACAGTTCTATTTCATCTGTTCCTTAAGTTGTTGGACTCAATGGAGACTAGAATTAATTTTTTTTAAATTAAAATAGAGAAATTCGCATTAAATTCTCATTTTTACAATCTCTGATTGATCTGTTAGTGTTGTTGCAAGTTTTAACGGGAATAAAAAACTATGATTGTGTTTGTGTTCTTTAATCCTTATGTCTAGGGGTCTCTTGGTACTACTCACATAAAATTTGTTGCAAGTGGTGCATTCTAATCTGTAAATAGTATATATGCGGTGGCAAATGTCTGTCATATCCATTGGAGAGTTAGTCAGTGTTTGCCTGTTTTTGTGTTTGTGTGTGGCTAGTTGCTATCTTAGTGATGGTCTTGAGTGAGCAAGCTGCATATTGAAACTCTTTCTCTTGCAGACTACTGTTGTGATTTTATTGCTGAGGTGAGGCAGTTTTGTGAAGCAGGTGCTGGATGTAAAGCGTCTCATCCGTTTTTTTAGGGTTCTCGGGGGGCCTGGTGGTGGTGATAGGGTATCCATTCAATTCCAGCACCTAATGGAAAAGTTTAGTGCAGATGGTTTTGTCTGCTTTTACACTGCACTTGTCCAAGATGTGTGCTATTTCGTTCACTGCATATCCTATTTTGCCTCTTAGAGGGAGGACCGACTTGTAATGTACAAAGATATTTCTGATGGTGGCCTTCCTGTAGAATTTGATTATAAGTGCTCCCTCTTCAGACATAGTAAGCTTAAAGCCTAAAAGTGATAGGGGTCCAGAGACATCAGAGTGCTCAATCGTGAACCGTATACATGGGTCAGCGTTAGAAAATGCAGTGAAGATATTCTCATTTTCAAAGTTAGGAATATGACTGAGTAGCAGGTGTTAAGGCTTGGCGCTCTAATCTATTCATATACTAGATGGCGAGTAATCCCAAGAGGCTGAATCTCATTGGTAGTCCTGTGATCTGATTGTATGTATGTTGTTTGAAAGTGAAGTAGGTATTGTCAACTGTTATTTGTATGAGTTTGGTTTGTGTTATGGTGCCGTACCTACCTACAAAGAACTAATGGACTCGTCCACCTTATAAATACGAGAAGCACGTGACACTTGTTCTCTTCTTCCCAGGCAAACCAGCAATGGCGGTTGAGAGCAACATCTCCTTGTAATATCTTTCTTTCTATTATATAATATATACCTTTGTTCATTTAAACCATGTGTTCCTGTATCATTCATTCAGCTTTACCCAGGTCCACAACAAATGGCGACGAGGCAATTCGAACTCTTGGGTCAAAAAACTGAAAATACCACGTGAAAATGCACTCACACCGGTAATGCAGCAAGCCGCACGCAAAAAACAAAAAAAAAACCAAAAAAAAAAGGTTTTTGCCGTACGGTCGAGAGAAGAAAAGAAAACTCAACTGAAAAAAAAACAAAAAAAAACACGTTGAATTCTTAAGTGCGAGAAAATTGTTTTCTTTTAAGAAAAAGAAAACTGAAATAGACCTGTTGTGTTCTAAGTTTTAAAACTGCTTAAAAAAAAAAAAAAAACAGCTTGAAATTGGGTGCGCGTTCCTCTAGTTTAGGAAAACTAGTTAAAAAAAAACAAAAACAAAAACAACTGAAATTGAATGCGCGTTTTTTTCTCTGGGTTGGAAAACTAAAAAAACAAAAACAAAAGAAATATCGAACACCAAGATTAAGCAAGTATTGTTTTTTTTTAGACAAACGTCACAGCGAGTTTATTTGACGAACACACACACAAAAAAAATGAAACCGACACCACGTGCTTCATTTTAAAAACAGATTAGAAACAAAAAAATGAAATGAACACACGTGCGTTACTCCATAAAAAAAAGAAGACGCACGATAAAAAAAAGGTCAGTTTTATTTTCTCTCTCTCTTTTCCGACTTGTACTGAAATATTTTAAAATGCAGAAAGAATTAATTGTGAAACAGATTTTTTTTTCTCTTCGTTAAAATTAAAAACGTGTATAAGAAAAGAACATTACATAATCTTTTCATAACTAAAACTCAGCGTCTTGCAAACGCTAATTTAAAGAAAAGAACTTCTTATAAATTCATTAAATAACGAGAAAATATTAATTTTCAAAATAAAAAAATAAGTGAATATACGCGTATATAGAGAAAAGGAAAAGTTTCATAATCTTTTCATAATTAAAACGGCGCCTAGCAAACGCTAATTTAAAGAAAAGAACTCTTATAAAATCATAAGATAATAAGAAAATATTAATTTTCTAAATAAAATCAGAAACTAAATGGTTGAATATGGAAGATATTAAGTCTATAATCGCCGAACTAACGAAATTCCAAATCTCCCAGCAACAACAAACTGAGGAAAGATTTCAAAAGCTTTTATTACAACAGAACCAAAATATTTTATTGCACAAAAAAGAGTATGATGAAAGATTGGAATTTCTGATACAAACAATATCGCGCAGTGATCAAAAAAATGAAAAAGACGACACGTTTTCGCAGAACGAAATTTGGAACAGTATTGATAATTACTCATACACGGAAAATAATACATTTGAAGAATATTTCCGAAGATATGAAGACCTATATAAAATTGACTGCGGTGGTTGGAGTGATGCGAAGAAGCTACGCCTCCTTCTTAGAAAACTAAATACCACAGAACATACCAAATTCGTGGATTTCATTTTGCCTCGGAAAACTAGCGAGCTAACTTTCATAGAAGCGGTTGGTTTATTGACAGAACTGTTTAGTCCAAGAACTACACTATTCCACAAACGATGGAAGTGCATGAACCTGGTAAAGAAAGATGAGGAAGATTACGCTACTTTTGCATCGATAGTGAACAAGCATTGTGACGATTTTAGACTAGCTGAATTAAGTGCAGATAATTTCAAGTGTCTAATTTTTGTACAAGGTTTAATCTCAGGAAATGACACGGAGATAAGGCGTAGAGTTCTAAATAAATTAGAGAATGAACCAAGCCTTACGCTGCAAAAGTTGGCTGAGGACTGTCAAAGATTTGTAAATGTAAAACAGGACTCAAAAGACATTGAATTGTCCGGCATTGCGCACATAAAAAAGGTACATCAAAAAACAAAAGCTCAACCTTATAGAAAAATAAGAAATAATAATTTTGATGTAACAAAGACAAACCAAACCAGTAAAAAAATAAATAAATTGCCACCAAGCCCTTGTTCACGCTGTGGTAATCCACATTGGTACAATGAGTGCCCATTCCGTTTTAAAACCTGTATGAAATGCAAAAAAGTTGGACATAAAAGTTCGCACTGCAGAACGGGCAGAGGAAATAAAATGCGGATTCAAGCCACTAGGACAAAGAAGGAAACTGGCATGAACATAAGAAAATATGTACAGGTGAAAATCCTGGATAAAAATATAAAATTGCAATTGGATTCTGGTTCAGACGTTTCCATTATATATTTACATACATGGAGGAGATTAAATAAACCTACTCTATCAAGAACAAACAGGCTGGCAAGCACAGTTACTGGTGAAAGAATTACATTTGAAGGAGAATCAATCACAAATGTGTCCCTAATGGGAAATACTAAAAAACTCAAACTACTGGTACTGAAGGATTCGAATAATCTTTTTGGTTCAGATTTCATGCAGGCATTTGATTTATGGAAGTTGCCGATAAATACATTTTGTAAAAAAATAAATAGTCGCGCAACAGAATCGGAAAAACTACAACGAGAATTAAAAAACTCGTTTCCAGAGGTTTTTTCTGGCGGTCTTGGATGCTGCACTAAAATGACTGCAAAATTCCGTCTAAAAGAAAATGTACTGCCGGTATTTAGGAAAGAAAGGAAAGTACCCTTCGCCTCGATTGAAAAAATAAACGCTGAATTAGACCGACTGGTAATGATGGGTATTTTATCAAAAGTACAACACAGCCAGTGGGCAGCACCCACGGTTTATGTAAAGAAAAAATCTAATGAGATTCGTGTATGTGCAGATTTTTCAACAGGACTAAATACTGCCCTCGCTGACTATAACTACCCACTCCATACCCCGGAAGAAGTGTTTACAAGCTTAAATGGAGGAAGATTTTTTTCAAAAATAGACCTAAGTGAGGCATACCTACAAATACCGGTGGATAAAGATTGTTCTAAGCTGTTATGTATAAACACACATCGTGGTTTATATAAATTCGAAAGATTAGCGTTCGGAGTTAAGGTCGCGCCAGCCATTTTCCAACAAGTAATGGACACAATGCTGGGCGGACTCGATTTCGCAATAGCGTATCTCGATGACATCTTGATTAACAGCAAAGATATCGAACAACACCAAAAACATGTAAATCAAGTGTTTGCGAGAATCCAAGATTATGGGTTCAAAGTAAAAGAAGAAAAATGTGATTTTTTCCTGGAGGAAATAAAATATCTGGGTCATGTGATCGACAAGGACGGCAGAAGACCAGACCCAGAAAGGGCTACCGCAATAAAAAACATGCCGGCGCCAGAAAACGTCATGACATTACAGAGTTTTCTGGGCCTAGCAAATTACTACCAGGCTTTTATCCCAGAAATGCATAATTTGCGTGCTCCATTAAATGAGCTATTAAAAAAAGGTAAAGCCTGGGTATGGACACCTGAATGTCAGGATGCATTTAATAAAATCATAGAAAGACTTACGTCAGAGTTATTTCTAACACATTACAACCCAGAATTGGACATAATCGTAGCTAGCGACGCTAGTTCATATGGTTTAGGAGCATGTATCCTACACAAAATGCCTGATGGAACCCATAAACCCATTGCACATGCATCAAGGACCTTGCTCCCAGCGGAAAAACAGTATTCTCAAATCGAGAAAGAAGCCCTAGCAATAATATTTGCAGTAACAAAGTTTCACCGATACATACATGGTAGACAATTTACCTTACAGACAGACCATAAGCCGCTAATTACAATTTATGGATCTAAAAAAGGCCTACCTGTATATACAGCTAATAGACTACAAAGATGGGGAACTATCTTATTAAACTACAACTTTAAAATGCAACATTTGCATTCAAATAAAATCTATCATGCAGATGGATTGTCGAGATTAGTGCCAAAACAGAGAGAGACTCTAGAAGACACAGTGATTGCGTCTCTTCAAACAGAAGGAGATTTTAAAGAGATTTTGTGCAACGCAGTGAGAGAGCTCCCGGTGACACTATACGAGATAAAAAAAGAAGCTCAAGAGGATGAATTTATCACCAGAACAAAAATGAAATTGGTAGATAAGGATTTACATGCGGCAAAGAGTTTCTTACTCTGTGATGACGTACTCATGCATAACGAAAGGGTGGTCATCCCAGAAAAACTACGAAAGCAAATTCTGAAAGAATTTCATGTTGGCCATCCAGGGATAACCAGGATGAAGGGGTTAATGAGGAGTTTTGTGTACTGGCCAGGTATGGACAATGACATTGAAAAAGCAGTAAAGCTTTGTAAAGACTGTGCCTTAGCGGCAAAAGCACCGCATATAAAGCATAGCCCATGGCCAAAGACCGACCGTCCGTGGGAAAGAATTCACGTGGATTTCGCGGGACCATTGGAAGGATTTTACTACTTAATCGTAGTCGACAGTTTTTCAAAGTGGCCCGAGGTACTACGTTGCAAGAGTCCCACGTCAGAGGTTACGATAAGATTCCTACATGAACTATTTGCCCGTTTTGGGGTAGTGGATTGTTTGGTGAGTGATAATGGGACGCAGTTCACGTCATCAGATTTTGAGGAGTTCTGCGCGACGTTTCAAATCAGACATATAACGACGCCCCCGTATCATCCTAGGTCAAACGGCCAGGCGGAACGCTTCGTAGACACATTAAAAAGAGCATTAAAAAAGGCCGGTGATACTCCTAAGGAGAAGGCTTTACAACAATTCTTACAAGTATATAGAATTACAAAAAACATGAACATAGCATCATCATTATCCCCCGCAGAGATGATGTTTGCGCGGAATGTGAAGTCCGTGTTTGATAAATTATTACCTAAACATAATAATTATGACCGAATCTCTACGGTACCGAAGAAAAAATACAACCCAGGAGATAGGGTATATTTTAAGATGTTCAAAAACAATGCATCGTTCTGGGAACCCGGTAAAATTGAAAAGAGGATCGGATCGATGGTCTATATCATAAAAGGACCACGGTTCTCGCATAAGAGACATCTAAATCAGATCAGAAAAAGACTGTCAGATGACACTGACAGCGCCCCACAAGGAGAAGACGTGATGGACGTGATATATGACACCTTCAACTTACCAGCACCCCAGGTAGTCACACGTAAATGACAACCAAAAAGAAAACGAATGGCTCCGGACTACCTAGAGATAGATCCGAAAAGGAAACGTTATTAAGACTCCTGAGGAGGTAAGGCTTGGAAGGGGGGTGTTATGGTGCCGTACCTACCTACAAAGAACTAATGGACTCGTCCACCTTATAAATACGAGAAGCACGTGACACTTGTTCTCTTCTTCCCAGGCAAACCAGCAATGGCGGTTGAGAGCAACATCTCCTTGTAATATCTTTCTTTCTATTATATAATATATACCTTTGTTCATTTAAACCATGTGTTCCTGTATCATTCATTCAGCTTTACCCAGGTCCACAACAGTTTGGTTGTTTTGTTTTACGGCATATCAACCCTTTTCGGGTTATTAAATGCCGAATGCAGTCATTTTGGTGAAAGTTTTTATGCTTCAAGTTGTTTATATCTTCAAGTATTTATTCATGGTGTTTAGTTTGGTTGTTTTGTTTTACGGCACATCAACCCTTTTCAGGTTATTTAATGCCGAATGCAGTCATTTTGGTGAAAGTTTTTATGCTTCAAGTTGTTTATATCTTCAAATATTTATTCATGGTGTTTAGTTTGGTTGTCTTGTTTTACGGCATATCAACCCTTTTCAGGTTATTTAATGCCGAATGCAGTCATTTTGGTGAAAGTTTTTATGCTTCAAGTTCTTTATATGTTCAAATATTTATTGATGGTGTTTGGTTTGGTTGTTAAATCTGTTTCTATTTAACCCATAGTTGGGACCCTAACAGGTACTACCATTCCGGGTCAGGGTGGACCTGGGAGCAATGGTAATTAAGAGGAGGCTCCACATTCCCCAAAGTCCGTAAGCCGGATCTCACCATCGGATGTAGTTTAAGGTCATATCCAGGACCGGGAGTAGGGTAGGAAAAATAAAATAAAAAAGGGGAGGGAGAAAGGGAGAAGGGCTGTTGTTTTTGTTTTTGGTTTTGTAGAACATAATTAAGTTTTACAAAAAAAAAAAAAAAAAAAAAAAAAAAAAACGTCAATGTAGGTGAATTTCGTCTCAGGGAGCTACAGGGCAGCCTGATCTGGTATCACTAGTGTATGAGTTTGTAAATGTCGGTGCATGTAAGACCGAAGCAGTATAAGTCGTTGGAAAAGATTCAGTTAGTAATTAGTAATTATCCGGTCTCATCATCAACACCAATAAGAAGCAAATTCCTTATATAAATATATAATTTTCTTGAAGTTTTCTCTCTTGTCCTTGTTGGAATCCCTTATTATAGCTAATCCATCATCTCTATATAGGCCGATATCTGTATTATCTAATATATTTGTGAGGGTATATAAAATAAATAACCCCCACAAGATCTTATGACTCTGCAGAGTCAAGGGCACCCATGGCCAAATCAAAGGCGTTTGTCATTTTTGCTTTAATCCATTGGTCATTATTATTGATTACAACTGATCTTCTACCTTTTTTAATGATGTGGATTTCATTCTTGGATATATCGTTATATATCTCGGTAAACTCTTGGGCAATGTCGAAGAGTTCTTTAGATATGGATGGATAGAAATCCACGATGTCAAATTGTAGGAAGGTACATTTATTTTTATTTTCGATATTATTAAACTAAGTGATTGTTTCGGCAGTATACACCCACTGGGTTAATTCTAAGTCTTTTTTTATTTGCTTCTAATCTTAGAAAGAATTGTTTTACTAATTCTTCCTATTTCGGGTTTGATCGGATTAATTAAGTGAGTGCTAGGGTTATCATTGAAATTACTTTTGTGGTCTTTAAATAAGATATAGGCTTACTTAGGTTTTAATTTACTAACTTTGTCGCTAATTTTTTTTTTAAACAAAATACACCGAATAAAAACAGCACTAGTGTACCATTACTGGGATCTCAAAGAAAGCGAACGCTCACCAATAATTGAATGGAAAATAATATGACATGTAGAAATTTAGACGACCTGTGTAAATTATGTCTGAATGAGAAATTTGAAATACTAAACTTTAAACATCCCTAAAACCTATTAAACTGTAGAAGTGAAATAGCAAACAACTGCTTACACAGAATAAAATTTACTTTAGGATTACAATACATAATAAATTAATAAACAAATAAATAAATATAAAAAATAAACTAACACCTAAAAATAGAAATACAAGCACGCACGTGTTAAAATAAGGTCACCTATTAATTTGACACAAAAAAGAAACAGGGATGAGTCACCCCTATACAAAACAGAACAAAATAATAGGAAGTAAAATCAACCGAACCCTTGTTTGTGAGAAGCGCTACGATTGACTAATGGAATCATTAACCCGTGGGGAAGAATAACAAATGATTTGATTGGTAAACTAGTTAGACTAAATACCACGTCTATATATAAAAACACCCGGCAGCACAAACTCCATGAATTTTAGTCTGATGGTTCCCTACGGGGATGAAACGCGGAAACTTCTGTGTAGCTTAAATGGCATAAATATATTTTCATATCTTACTACCTAGTTCTACTCACGTATTGAGCACCGTTGAAATAAATACTGAAAATCGGTACATAAAATATTATAAAATTATATGTGGATACATGAAATAATGTGTATATATATTATTATTATTATTATTATTATTATTATTATTATTATTAAAACTGTGTTCTGTGGCTACGGTAGTCAAATGATATCCCGTAGCTGCAATCAGTCCTCCATGCTAATCCCAGGCCATCTGGCCTTGTCATATATATATATATATATATATATATATATATATATATATATATATATATATATATATATCAGCACATGTGTACCAGCGTTGCCCTGGGGAATATAAAAGAATGATTTAACTATAAAAAAATAAATATTAGATTATCACTTCTGAAAAAAAATCAATTAAACTTAGGATATGCGTAAAGTTAAATCATTCTTCTATATCCCCCCCCCCCCTGTGAAAAGGACGGGACACGGGTCCTGCTAGTAAACAAATAAACTGAAACAACTAAACTGTGGCCTTTTTGCACTCTGTTGCGATAATGCATGTACTCTGTTCTGGAATAATAACAAACGTTTGATGTATGTTCATTAATAAGAAAATATCTGATAGTTGTCTTCGAAAGATATTTCTGGAAGGACGAAAGTGAAATTGAGGAAGCGTTCGTTCTGTATATCAAGGATTGAACATGGTTTATATATGGAGAAATGAAGTATTTGTTAAAAGTAATATTTTTGTAAAAAGATGACTATTGTAGTAAAAAGAATTAGTTTTGTAAATAAAGGCGTTTTACTGAATGGAGGAAGTGGAGACTAGAATTTACGCTGGTTGTTTTTTTTATGAATAAAGGTGTTCAGCGTATTATTAGAAGTGTCAATAAGTACATCTAAGAATGGAATTTTATCATTTACGTTTCGTTCTATGGTGAAGGTATTGAAGTTTATGTATTTGTTCATTTTTATTGGCAAGAATAAGTATATCATCAACATAACGTACGTAGATAGATGGTTTTGTAATTTTGTTAAATATTATGTTGGTACTGTTATAGATGACGCGCCTGCTTTCCGTGACTTTGCGTCGACAACGATCGGGCAGGTAGCAGAAGCGCCCGAGCGCTGACGAAATAATATCATTTTTTCTTTCTTTTATCTTATAAAAACATTGACAAAATTTTACTCCCCCCCCCCCCCCCCCCCAAAAAAAATTATTTTCACAAAAAAAATGATTTTAACCTATGTATTTTTTCTTTGGATTTATTCGTCTTATATTAGCGTCTGGCAGTCTTCCAGTTAGAGCTTGGCAGTTTGAATGCAGAGCTTGGCTATCGCTAAGAACGGGAGCCCTAACCCTAAACCTAACCCTAAACCCTAACCCTAACCCTTAACCCCTAAACCCAACCCATTTTTCTTTCTTAGTTTGTTTTATGTTAGCAAATGAAAGAAAAACAGCGAAACAAGTGAAAAAGAAAACATTGACAAAATTCCCCCACAAAAAAAAAAAAATTCTACACATTTGATTGAAAATGGTTCATTTGACACCCCACCTCCACCCTACCCTACAGTTTGTTCGGCGTTTATCTTTTTATCTATGTATTTTTTCTTTTAATTTATTCGTCTTATATTATCGCCTGCAAGTCTTCCATTAACGCTGGCCGATCGTTGCCGACGCGAAGTCACGGAAATCAGGCGCGTCATCTATAACAGTACCCATTCATGTTTTCTAGGTTTGACATGTAGAATTCACTAAGAATCGGGCCAAGAACCGAACCCATTAAAACTTCGTCAATTTGCGTGTATACGCCCCCCCCCCCCCCAAAAAAAAAAACTTAGTCTTTGGTGTAACAAAAATAAGTAAATAGGCCAAAAAGAGTCTCCTTTTGTTTGTTTTAAACTATTTTTTAAAGTTATTTTTTTTTAATTCTCTCGTTTCACCAGCTTTTTAATCCATTTTGCCATCAATACTCGAAGATAATTCGAGAAGGAATCGAAAACGTTTGTAACACATGGTATTTTTTAATAGAACAATAAGTTTTAACTTTCAAATATCCTATTTTAAGTATTTATTATCACTGAAAAATTGAAAGTTTGATTTGTAGTTATTCTCCCTGTTCTTAATATATTAAAAAAAATATGCTTATTGTTTTTCAAGGTCAATTTTTTAATCAATTATATTGCATGATACAAATATTTTAATCAATTATATTGCATGATACAAATATTTTAATCAATTATATTGCATGTTACAAATATTTTAATCAATTATATTGCATGATACAAATATGTTAATCAATTATATTACATGATACAACTATTTTAATCAATTATATTGCATGATACAACTATTTTAATCAATTATATTGCATGATACAAATATTTCAATCAATTATATTGCATGATACAAATATTTTAATCAATTATATTGCATGATACAACTATTTTAATCAATTATATTGCATGATACAAATATTTCAATCAATTATATTGCATGATACAAATATTTTAATCAATTATATTGCATGATACAAATATTTTAATCAATTATATTGCATGATACAACTATTTTAATCAATTATATTGCATGATACAAATATTTCAATCAATTATATTGCATGACACAAATATTTTAATCAATTATATTGCATGATACAAATATTTTAATCAATTATATTGCATGATACAAATATTTTAATCAATTATATTGCATGATACAAATATTTCAATCAATTAGATTGCATGATACAAATATTTTAATCAATTATATTGCATGATACAAATATTTTAATCAATTATATTGCATGATACAAATATTTTAATCAATTATATTGCATGATACAAATATTTTAATCAATTATATTGCATGATACAAATATTTCAATCAATTATATTGCATGATACAAATATTTCAATCAATTATATTGCATGATACAAATATTTTAATCAATTATATTGCATGATACAAATATTTTAATCAATTATATTACATGATACAAATATTTCAATCAATTATATTGCATGATACAAATATTTTAATCAATTATATTGCATGATACAAATATTTTAATCAATTATATTGCATGATACAACTATTTTAATCAATTATATTGCATGATACAACTATTTTAATCAATTATATTACATGATACAAATATTTCAATCAATTATATTGCATGATACAAATATTTTAATCAATTATATTGCATGATACAACTATTTCAATCAATTATATTGCATGATACAAATATTTTAATCAATTATATTGCATGATACAAATATTTTAATCAATTATATTGCATGATACAAATATTTTAATCAATTATATTGCATGATACAAATATTTTAATCAATTATATTGCATGATACAACTATTTTAATCAATTATATTGCATGATACAAATATTTTAATCAATTATATTGCATGATACAACTATTTTAATCAATTATATTACATGATACAAATATTTACATCAATTATATTGCATGATACAAATATTTTAATCAATTATATTGCATGATACAACTATTTTAATCAATTATATTGCATGATACAAATATTTTAATCAATTATATTGCATGATACAAATATTTTAATCAATTATATTGCATGATACAAATATTTTAATCAATTATATTGCATGATACAAATATTTCAATCAATTATATTGCATGATACAAATATTTTAATCAATTATATTGCATGATACAAATATTTTAATCAATTATATTGCATGATACAACTATTTTAATAAATTATATTACATGATACAAATAATATGTGCTACTTTGCGTTTATGACAAGATTTTTTACTTTATATCATTTTCCTTTCAGGTACATAGTGCAAAATCTCATCGGAAAGCTAAAAGGAATGACAAAAAGAACTTTACAAGCATTTCACTTTTAGATCAATGACTTCAGAAAGTAATTCAACTTTTATCTGTTCTCTTTGTGCATATATTTTATTGTGGACGATTACTCAATTATTCATATGAATTACAGGTAAGATAGATTCTTCCTTTTTATTTGCTCACTTATATTTCATTAAGATTAATGTTATTTGCTTTGTAAATTTATTAATTAATGTTATTTGCTTTGTAAATTTATTAATTAATGTTATTTGCTTTGTAAATTTATTAATTAATGTTATTTGCTTTGTAAATTTATTAATTAATGTTATTTGCTTTGTAAATTTATTAATTAATGTTATTTTCTTTGTAAATGTATTAATTAATGTTATTTGCTTTGTAAATTTATTAATTAATGTTATTTTCTTTGTAAATTTATTAATTAATGTTATTTTCTTTGTAAATGTATTAATTAATGTTATTTGCTTTGTAAATTTATTAATTAATGTTATTTTCTTTGTAAATTTATTAATTAATGTTATTTGCTTTGTAAATTTATTAATTAATGTTATTTGCTTTGTAAATTTAGTTTATCGAAACCATTTTCATGTGAAAACAGGTATCAATAAAGTAAAAGCATCAACAATTTTTAATGGTAATCCCTATGCATTGCGTTCTCATGAAGTAATCTCATCATGTCTGCATCTGTACGATTATTTATGCAACTATGGCGACCAATATTCCGAATGTATCGGGCATATGTACAACAATGAGAGGTTAATCGATTGGCACCCATGAATCCCGATCATTTTAATTACGGTCATAAACTTCAGGCTAACTGTAATGAAGAATCCGTTTTATTGCTGTAATTATTATTTGTTTTCATTCTAAAAAACTTTTTCACTTTCGTCTCGGATTCAATTTTATTCTTTCCACGTTTCTATGCTTTTTATTAGCATTTTATTATGAATTATTCGCTTTTTTATCTTTATTTATTCTCCTATTTGAATTGATTTTTTTGTCGTTTCACTTTTCGGCAGCCCTGTAACTCTCGCTTCCCTTATTCTCTCCTTTAGTTCTCACATTCCATGGGCGATGTTTCTGACAAAGGGGGAAGAATTGCTGTTTTCTGGATCAGAATCTATCTATCTAACACTTACCGTTGGCTAGTTATTAACCTTGAAGTATCATAAAAAATAAAAATATTAGATTAGAATTTAAAATTTAACGACAATAAAAAGAGAGATTCTAAAAAGTAAAAACAAAAAAAAAGTATAATAAAGTAAATAGATTAATAAATAAATTAGATAAAAAATAGATAAATAAAATATTAATAAAATAATAAATAGATAAATATATAAATAATAATAAATAATAAAAAAAAAGTTTAGTTTATTTTTTAATCTGGTTTGGAATTTAAAACTTAACCGGTATTTTCTGTGAGACTGCATCCTACGGCTTCCTTCATATGCATGCTTGAACTTGAGTTGAGCACGGTTCTAAAAAAGTGAAGAGTTCCCGAAATATTTTTAAAAATATTATATCATACGGAATTTCCACCAGACCATCTTGATACAGGTATCATAACATTGTAACATTGTGTAGATAGACAGATATATATGTGTTTGTGAAAAAAAAAAAATAATAAATAAATATATATATGTGTGTATGTACACATTGTATTAAGGGTGAAACTATTTCATTTGTTCCACTATTATATGTCTTATTTGCTTCAACTTGTGTCTATCCGTCACACCTCTGCATTGTATTGCCTTCTAAGTATCACATTTTTATATTATTTTTTTAGCTCCTTACTTCACGCTTTGTCTGGAGCGATTTCCATAAAAAATATTACTTATAGACATAAATGCATTCAGTGTAATCGATCAATACAACATTTTGGACCGGATTTCAACACGATAGGATTGAAATTAAATTAACTTTAATATTTTATATTGTAAACAGTTGTGATGGTGATACACAAATCGATAGTGAAAGGTTGGTATTAATGGGTAGCCATATTTATTGGGCTATACTCTTAGAGGATTAGTTTAATAATCTGACACGAACATGAATGAAGATTTTCCAATTTTCATCATTTAATAATATATGTTTCTTTATTGCTGAAAGTTATTAGAGAATAACTTTCAGCAATAAAGAAACATATATCATAGCATTTCAGAGCTATTAAACAATATGAGAAAATGCATCCGGTGCTAGTTTTTTCACGAAATACTACATATAAAAGATGTTGCCAATATGAACAAAACTTTTTTACAAAATACTGCATATAAAATATGTTGCCAATATAAACAAAACTTTTTTACAAAATACTACATATAAAATATGTTGCCAATATAAACAAAACTTCAAAGCTGACCTTTGATTTTGGAGCCAAAAAATACATCACACATTCAGAAGTCATTAATCCAATTTTAGCAATTACCATTTTTTCCCTGATGTATTTTAAACTAACATAAAGTTTTACCAACAACTCCACTTCTTTTTTCATTTTGATGAATTTTTTAAATAAATTTTTATTTAAATTTTTGTCGAATAAATATTTTTATCCTTATTTTTGATTTGCTAAACTATTTCATACATTTGACTGTTCAGTTTGTATTATTTGGATTATTCGGACTACTCTTCTCATCTTGGATGTTATTCTCACAACGTTTCGGCCGATGTAACCTTCAACCTTCTTCAGGTGCATCTTGTCGAACTTGGGAATCTGTATGTAATTTCAAATGGAACTATTTATTTAATCCATAGGGGTTGCCTGCTCTCATTCCGTCAGCCATGACGGGGTAGAAGTCTTAAGTAATTCATAATTGTATTCATAGTATCGCCCACACTGAGGATTGAAACTTCAACCTCCAGAAGACTGTCTCTTAGAACTGAATATACTTAGCACTTATATCTGTTACGCCACATGTCCTAGGAGTTTCGCTATGTGGAGTGTGCTGCTCCTGACCAAAGAAAAAACTGAAAAGTTTTTCAGAGATGGGTAGTGGAATACTTGTCAACCCAGTACTTGATCCCAACATGGGACTACAATGGAGGACTACAATGGCGTAATACCAGCTATGCTCAAGTATGAAAACTGGCAGATAAGCATCATAGTAGAGGGCTGCCATGGTTAAGTTCTGCCTAAAGAAGGCCCTACTATATTACTGCTGCATCAGCTGGGAACATTGTTGCTCCAGAACAAGCAGCCACCTCAGTTTCAGAGAGGGGTTGGAAGGAAAAAGTTTCAGAGAAGGGTGGGAAGGAAAAAGTTTCAGAGAGAGGGTGGGAAGGACGAATTTTTCAGAGAGGGGTAGGAAGGAGAAAGTTTCAGAGAGGGGTGGGAAGGATGAAGTTTCAGAGAGGGGTGGGAAGAAGGAAGTTTCAGATAGGGGTGGGAAAGACAAAGTTTCAGAGAGGGATGGGAAGGATGAAGTTTCAGAGAGGGGTGGGAAGGACGAAGTTTCAGAGAGGGGTGGGAAGGACGAAGTTTCAGAGAGGGGTGGGAAGGACGAAGTTTCAGAGAGGGGTGGGAAGGATGAAGTTTCAGAGAGAGGTGGGAAAGACGAAGCTTCAGAAGGGGGTGGGAAGGACGAAGTTTCAGAGAGGGGTGGGAAGGACGAAGTTTCAGAGAGGGGTGGGAAGGACGAAGTTTCAGAGAGGGGTGGGAAGGACGAAGTTTCAGAGAGGGATGGGAAGGACGAAGTTTCAGAGAGGAGTGGGAAGGATGAAGTTTCAGAGTGAGGTGGGAAGGACAAAGAGAGCTTAAGTGCGGAAAACCAGAAGCAGCAGTTAGAACAACAACAAATCCATTTGACTACCAAACCCGCATTCCGGCGATGCAAACAACCCCTTCTACTACTACACTTTCCTCAGCCGCACTCTGAGTCCTTAAACAGCAGAACAAAGATCGAGGCAAAACAGGCACGATGTGTTCTCTTAGCTCACAAGGAAGGAGGAAAAGAAACATCCTTCAAAAGAGGGGACCATATTTATGAGGTGTAGCCTCTTGGTGGTGAGGTAAAACTATCACAGCACTAGAGGCAAAACCTAAGGCTGCGGCTGCTTCAGAGTCACATCCACAAGAACAATGTGGAAGATCCAACCAACTTCAAGAAGATCCTATTAGTAACAACATTCTAGCTATTAGAGTAGAAAGATTTCCGGCATCTGGGAACCTCCACAGGTGATGAGTTGGATTTAGCTTTTTGTCTGGAGTATTTATGTTGAGGGAGCACAAGTGCAACAAGTTCATCGGAGCACATTCCATTGAAGTACTTGTAAAACAAAAACACACATATGCAACGATGGGGTGGGGTTGGAGCTTGGTAGACAATGTGCGACTTATTAGATCGACGGCTTTTTTTTTGGGGGGGGGGGATCCTGTCTATGAGAGAGAGGCTAGGTTAGTGCACCAGCCCTGATGTGACAACAATACTCCATGCATGGGAGAATATTAGCTTTGTGAAGATATAGGTTACTGGTAGGTGAGAGAAGTTTTCTAACCCGGTAGAGGGAGCCCACCTTCTTTGCAGCAGACTTGTCAATATCTACTATATACTTGTTCCAGTTCATATCGCCTGTGAATGTTAGGCCGAGGAGTTTGCATGTTAGACTCTCAGGTAGGGTGCTATTAGCCATGATAATCGGTGGTTGGAAAGGTTTCTTATAATTGTTAAAGGAAAGGAGCTTTGTCTTAGTAGCATTAAATGTAACCATCCATTTTTGGCCCCATCCTACTACAGACTGGAGGTCATTTTCTAAGGATTCAACCATTGTTTTGGATATGTGTGCATTTGTTTTGCGAAAATGTCAGGAATAGGGCATTGTATCATCAGCAAATCTACCCATCTTGAATGCAATTGCATCAAGGAAGTTTGTTTATGAAAATCGGGAATAATAAAGGTTCAAGGATCGACCCCTGGAGCACACCCGCATTGAAGTCATATTGTTTAGGTGTACGGCCATCGAAGACAACCTGAATCTTTCTTTGGCCTAAGAAAGATCTGATTATATTAAATATTTGTCCAGTAATACCATACGAATTAATTTTTGTTAGAAGGCCTTCATACCAGACTATGTCATAGGCTTTGGATATATCAAGCTCTACCGCCCTAGTTTCATTATCCTTGTTAAGTGTATGGAATATGCATTCAAAGATGACCGTTAAGATATCTGCAGTAGAACGGGTTTGCCTAAATCCATACTGATGATCAGAAAGAAGTTTAGCATTTATGATGTGATGGACTATCACTAGATTGATTAATAATTCAAAGAGTTTAGCTAAGAGCGGGAGGAGACTGATGGGATGATAATTTTCTGGGTCAGTTCGTTCACCAGCATCCTTGAACACTGGTACCACAGAGACAATTTTCTAGGTATCAGGGCAGCAAGATTCGATAAGGCATTTGTCATAGAGTTTGGAGAGAACAGGGCCAGCGCAGCAGAGCATTTTTTTTATTACTATACCAGGGATAAGATTAGATCCATATGCTTTGGATGTGTTAAGGTTTTCTATGATATCCAGGACATGGGAAAAGGTGATGATCAGATCATCAAGTGTTGCTTCTTTTCGTAGTAGGAAATTAGGGAAGGAGTGGTTTGTGGAGTCCAAGGTGGAGTTTAAGGCAAACCTTAGAGCAAGCAGTTCAGCCTTATCCGTTGCTGTGCAAATGATATCATGGTCGTTTGATAATAGGAGAATTGTTGATTACCAATTATTTAGCAGAATATTATAGATTTTCCAGAAGTAGCAAGTTCCTAATTTCTGAGATTCAATGCATTTTCTGGTTATCTCAGTATACCTTCTATTACCTGCGGCTAATACATTCTTACAATCGTTTCTTGATGATATGGATTTATGTCTATTTATAGCTGAGTTACAGCGGTTGAATCTGCAAAATGTTTGCTGCCTATGTGCAATAGCACCTGCACAGGCTGAAGTTAACCATTGGTAAGAGTGGGCTTACTATAGAATTTCTGCATGGAGACATATGCTTCTATATCTGCTTTGACCCATTCTGTTACCTCATTCGCACACTTCAGCAAGGAGAGAAATGGTCTTACTCCATGGGCGTCTCTGATGTGATCTCTGATGGATTATCAATCAGCCTGTTGGTGGTATCTCATCATTTTGAGTAATGGTGCTTCGGTTTATGGGTCAGAAGTTTAGAGTGATATCAACCATTGTCACAAGGTGATCAGCGTTCACAAGTGGGCTATGGGCTCTATCGCACAAGCTTCAGGCAGTGTTGTCAAGAATAGGTTGACAAGTGAGGCTTGCTGATCTTCATGATCTGGGAGACAGGTCGGGAAAGTCATGGTCTGTGAAAGAGAATGTGCAATAGAGAAGCTATGCATGATGTTACCAGCTGCGTTTGTGTAGTTCGAGAAACTAAGCCAATTTCTGTGGACAACATTAAAATCTTACAGTACATGGATTTGAGCATTCAGATCTAAGGAAATTGCTGCATCTACAATATTGGAGACATAGTTGAATAGGGTAAAGTCCTGGGTCGAAGGAGAACAGTAGACAGAACGGTAGATAACTAATGTGGTGTTGTAGAGTTAATCTAAAGCACACATACGCCGAATAATTTGATTCTAAACTAAGTTCTCTAGTCAAAGAGAGAGTGTTATGGATATAGACCCTGAGCCCATGCATATGCTTGTCAGAGTCTTTACATGAGAGTAGGAGGTATCCTGACATGTCAAAATGATTGGAGGAGATTGAGGCTTATAGATTAGTTTCGCTTAGTGCTAGGATATCTGGGGAGTTTACCAGGAGGAAGGTTCTACATCATCGAAGTTAGACCTAAGCCCTAGTATATTTATGAAAGAGTGTCTCAAGGGAGGAGGCAATTTGATTCATTTGGGGAGGGGTGTGTCTGGTTTAATAGCTTTTTCTTTTTGTTATCATAATCATTTATATTGTTGATATAGTAGATTAGACAAAGTGGGTGTTTGTTGAGTGTTAGAAGACAAAGTTCACACAAGTAGACTGGAGTCTTTGCCATTGGGAAAGCCCACCAGAGATATGTGCAGGGACACTTTCCATGTACAACATGGAACTACAATTATCCCGATATTATACAACTGTTTTTAGAGTAGCCGCTCTTAGTACTACCTAACAGTTAGGGCTCCAGTCGGAAACAACAGCCAGACAAGCTGTCAAACCTGTACCTCCAAGCTTTCAGACAAGAGCGGCCCAGACTAGTCATGTGAAATGAAGTGACAAGTAAGTGTCCCCAAGTTTCCCAGATAGAGAAAAAGAGAATGGTAGGATTGCATTCATTGTCCTAGTCAGGAAACAAGGCCAAGCACTGGATATCTTTGAGGTGTTGCTGTGATGGTACCTCTGTGCCTGGCTAATAGACAAAGACGGAATGTAAAAGCCGGGCGATATGCAGACCCTATCTACTCCTTAAGCAATTTTATGTTTGCAAACCGGATATTTTGTTTCAGTCTCCAGCTCTAGGAAGGTTGTCGATCAGGATTAAGGAGGCTTCCCTCCCCTAGTGATTCAGTGTTAAGACTTCAGAAATCAGTATACAGGTTTTGCATCAGAGGTTTCCTTCAACTTAATGAATGATCTGACAATAATATATGCTCACGTCTTGAATTTAGTAATAACTGAAACAACAAAGTTTTGTGTGCCTGGAGTTTCTTTATTCAATTTGCTTTAGAATTTAGCAACTTTTGCGGAACCACTATGCAAGAGAATGGATAGAAGTTGTTGGAAAACATCTAGGACAAGAAAAATTGACACGATTCAAACTAATAGGCAAATCCAATGCAGCAGCAACTATATTTGGTCGCTTTGCTGAAGCAACTGTTAATACTTTTGTAGATCTCCTGGCATCATTATCAATGATCATACAAGATTTGTTTGATGCAAATACGAAACATAAAGCATATGTTTTACATCAAAGTATTTCAAAGTTTGAAACCATATTGATTGACTGCCTTTATATAATTGTATATATTTGAAACTACAGCTCCGTTCTCAAGTTATTTACAGACATGTTGTTTGGATATGTTTACCGCACGGTTTTGTTGATTCAGCTACAACAAAGCTGAAGAAACAGACAAGAACATTTGATAGCGTTCACAGCAAAGCTTCGGAATTTGTCAATGAGATTCCACAGATGAAGTTTGGAAAATTTATCTCTTGACCTTTTAGTAGTGTCAGAGAGGAGGGAAAAGGTCAACCTGTTGACACGAAGTATCAGTCTTGCCTGTCCCTTTACTACCTATCATCATCGTCGTCATCATTAGTGCTACATCCTGATTTTTCTGTCTTATCGACAGCGGTGTAGTGTCCACATTAAGATCACATCAAACCCCCACATCCGGTGTCATATCTTCTAAGAAAATTGAATTGAACTGTTACATTTACTGGGTTAATGAAATTGTTAGTTCATAACTAAGTGAAATTATGCTAAATACAACTAAAATGAAAACCACTTCTTTCCGTCTTGCAATTCTTACGGTGTGAATTTTACATGAGTAGACATATTTTTTAACAAATTTTATGCTAAAATCATCTACACTCTACGCACATTACACAGGTGCGAACATTATATTTTTTGAGGTACACTCGATTCATCAACTACTTTTATGATTATAAAAAACATTTTTGAAAACTTATCTGTTTAATTTTTAGAGGTGTCACAGAATAGGTCCAGTTCACTATATTCATTTTACATAGATCGACTACCCACACAAAAGAATATCACATCATACCACCTGAGGGTCAATCTACGTTAAACTTGCTTAGCGAACTGACCACCTCCATGCGAACGGTTACACACTACATGACGGTAGTCATTTCTGTCTGAAATTATTTTATCTTTGATCTAGTAATTGTTTGGTATTTAAAAACGGATACTGATGTATTTATGTTATTTGCAAGGTGGAAGTAATTTGAAAGTAAAACTATATAAAAAATAATTTAAATTAAAATTCAAATCTGTCTAGGAAAATCTTGAATAAAAAAACAAATACTTGCTTGTTTTCCTTAAAATTTGAAATATTATTTATCCATAATAACACGTCTAAAACATTTTGTTTGTCCTAATGTTACATAGTCCTTTAATTACTCGTACCTTTTCTTCTTCGTCGTGGAGGGGCGCCGTCTCGATGTCGTCTAGTGGTTGAGCTCTTTCTTCGTTTCTGTATTGCCGTGAACATCGCCGTCCGCTGTGTCTACAACAAAAACCTTCATAACATGATTCAAAAGGCAAACAATCTTTTAAATTTTGATTAATTTTATCAGGCGTCAGTTTTAATGTCGCTCTTGGAGATGTTTCACCAACGTTGAGGGAGAGATCAATTTATTACTTTATCGTAGTTAATTCCTAGCTTAAGTCCTTAGCCATTCGAGGAGGGGGGGAAGAAGGAATTTCATTACGCCTGTATTCTTTTAGGGAAATGTTACACCGGCCGTTCTTACACAGGAGAAACTGCACCGGTTGTCACTATAAATAGTGCGAGTCACCAGAGACACAGAGAAGACAAAGCACAGTCTTGTAACTGTCTAGCCAAGTGCTAGTCACTTTCTTACTTTGTTAATACACTTGTCAAACCAACCCTCGACTTGACTTCCTTTATTTATTATTTACTGTTGGACAACTTCACAACAGGAAATAAATTCCCCTAATCATTTGCGGACTACATGGAGAAAATGCGTCTGCTCAGCTTGCTTCCAAAAACCAGACTTGCCAAACTCAGTTTCCCACACAAGAATCCGTGACGTCACAGAACCCTTATGTGTAGGTGCATTCGTCACAGCCTGACTCCCTTGAATCCCCGACCTAAAAGGTCTCATCAAAATGGTAGCCTGTCAACATTTGTGAGCTCCAACTGTGAGAACCAGTTTTATTCTGCACTCAACTGTACGGGTTCACCCGCACTAAATCGCACAAGCCAAACCAAACGATTCCCCACACATGTGTCCGGTCTCACAAGGCCATTATCCAACACTAATACAGAATTCTAATTTATTTTTGAACATATATAAAATTGAACTTTTATGCCTACTCATTGACACCTGTTCTGATACTTCATCTTTTCTGTCCTCCGTCGGTGAAGGAGAAATCCTTCTAGACTGAGATAATGTTAATTTTTGTCCCAATCCAAATATGCTTTATATCTTTTGAAATTTCTTTTTCAACCAGTTCACAGAATGGAAACTCAAAATCAAAGAACTGACACATAAGAACTGACAAATAAGAACTGACACGTAAGAACTGACACATAAGAACTGACACATAAGAACTGACACGTAAGAACTGACACATAAGAACTGACACATAAGAACTGACACGTAAGAACTGACACATAAGAACTGATACATAAGAACTGACACGTAAGAACTGACACGTAAGAACTGACACATAAGAACTGACACGTAAGAACTGACACATAAGAACTGACACGTAAGAACTGACACATAAGAACTGACACGTAAGAACTGACACATAAGAACTGACACATAAGAACTGACACGTAAGAACTGACACATAAGAACTGACACATAAGAACTGACACGTAAGAACTGACACGTAAGAACTGACACATAAGAACTGACACGTAAGAACTGACACATAAGAACTGACACGTAAGAACTGACACATAAGAACTGACACGTAAGAACTGACACATAAGAACTGACACGTAAGAACTGACACGTAAGAACTGACACATAGACGTAAGAATCTTTAAATTCAGTAATTCAATAATACCTTATTAAATTCCACACGAAGCCTTTCAAAATGTTCAAAGTTGTTTTTTCACACCTTTTTGCCCATCTCTTGTAAGGTTTGCCAATGCTGAAGAACTGACAAAAGCCCACAAACATAAAATAAATAATTGTTTTTTTAAATTTAAGTTTTATATTTAACTTTTTTTATAATTTAATTATCAATATGTTTTACTTGACAAAATGTTTTAGCAATTTTAAGCATTTTTAGAACCTTGTAATTGTATTTTTAATGGTTAACTAGTGAATTGATGCAAAGTTGTTTTATTTACACGAGTAAAATAAACTTACATCGTATTTTGATCTTATCATAATAACGGTACTGGTAAAATGGCACAGGTATAAGGTATAAATGTCAACAGAAAATAGCACAGATAAACAACAAGTAAATTAATAGAAAAGATGTTCGAGATAAAGATTCCCGAAGAAGATTGGAGGTTACATCGGCCAAAACGTTGTAGGAATAAGATCTAAGATGAGAACAATAGTCCAAATAATCCAAATAATACAAGTATTTAGCCTGTTGTTTTCAAGTAAATAAAATCGATTTCTCTAAGTTTTGAGGAACTAAACTCCATCTCCTTTGTTTTAAATAGGGGTTAAACCTTCCCCCCCCCCCCACACACACCAATATTTTAGAATAAATATTCAAAAAATTATGCTGTTGTTTTCAAGCAAATAAAATCGATTTCTCTAAGTTTTGAGGAACTAAACTCCATCTCCTTTGTTTTAAATAGGGGTTAAACCCTCTCTCCACACACACCAATATTTTAGAATAAATATTCAAAAATTTATTCTGTTTTTTCAAGCAAATAAAATCGATTTCTCTACGTTTTGAGGAACTAAACTCCATCTCCTTTGTTTTAAATAGGGGTTAAACCCTCTCTCCACACACACCAATATTTTAGAATAAATATTCAAAAATTTATTCTGTTTTTTCAAGCAAATAAAATCGATTTCTCTACGTTTTGAGGAACTAAACTCCATCTCCTTTGTTTTAAATAGGGGTTAAACCCTCTCTCCACACACACCAATATTTTAGAATAAATATTCAAAAATTTATTCTGTTGTTTTCAAGCAAATAAAATCGATTTGTCTAAATTTTTATCGGGGAAGGGACCAGATTCACTCCCCTCTACTTGTCAATAGGGTCTAAACACCCCCATATATTTTCAAATAAATATTTTCAAATTTATAACATCGAATTGTCTAAGTTAAGCGTGGCTAGGTTCGCTCCCCTATAATTTTAAATAAGGGATAATCTCCTACATCTAATATTGAACCCAAAACATTAAAGTTCCCTGTTTTGTTGTTGCTAAATCTTAGATGTAACCACGTTTTTTGTGGGAGGGGGGCGGACTTAGGGTTAAGAGGAGATCGTTGTTTTTTTTGTTGGGGGAGGGGGGCGGTTGCCATCCGGATTTTGGAATAGTGGTAAAGTTGTTTTTTTTAATTCTTTCTTTTTTATTTTCCCCCGAAAAACCGCAAAATATTTATCTCTCTTAACCCCCCCCCCCCCCAAAAGACTTCTGGTTATATGTCTTAAAACGCTATTTGGTTAGACACTGGCCTGGAGATGTATGATCATTTCAGCTAAATGTATTAGAATATTCATTCTAAATTTTAAAATAATTGGGTTTTCTTTTCATCAGGTTTTTCAGGGTGTTCACACGTAATCGCTTAAAAAAGTAGAATCTCATTATTGGGGAGAGGTTGATTTACCTGAGAGTCCCCCATCTACTTTTAAATGTAGATATAATTTTATTTTTAATTTGACAAACTTCTTAATTTTTTCCATTTATGTATTGTATCCAAGATTTTTATAAACTTATTGTGAGATATTTTTCATTTGTGCTATTTTTTTCTATTTATCCACTCGTACATTTTTACCTGTGCTATTTTTACCTGTGCCATTTTTACCTGTGCTATTTTTACCTGTGCTAGTTTTCCGGTGCCATTTTTACCTACATTCGTTATCATCTAAATGAGTAAATGCAAAAGTTTTTCCACCTATTCTAACTATATAAACATCAAAATGGGTTATGCTTATTTAATTCTATGATATGGCATAATATTTTGTAATAATGTATATATAGTAACCTGCAAACACCTTCAACCTTCTTAATTTGAATATTTATTTTATAAACAGCTTTTAATAAATTAATATTCTGTAATATAGTTGTAATTTTGCATTGTCATATTTTCCTATATATACACAATATTTTTTTGTCAACAGTAAAACATCTAAAGTCACTGGGATTTTATTTGCACAAAATAATTTTTTTTTAATTAAAAAAAAATTACATTCGGAACAA
Source organism: Sepiola atlantica (assembly GCA_963556195.1). Lineage (NCBI taxonomy): Eukaryota > Metazoa > Mollusca > Cephalopoda > Sepiida > Sepiolidae > Sepiola > Sepiola atlantica. The sequence continues at coordinate 60,209,443 of OY744539.1, read as the reverse complement.
AATAGGCACAAGGCTATCAAAAGTGTGGTGAAAATGTGTGCCGTTAGTCATCCTTTGTCTAAAGTGATAAAATTGTCTATCCTACTCTTAACTAGAATCATCTCAGTCACCACAATACCACATTTACTCTAGGAGCCGTCCTACTTAAGATATCCCTAATTGATTTGAAATTTTCATTTTTTTCATAAATAAGGTTATATATACAAGAATTCATTGGAATAAAACGGGAAGTGGGGAAAGAACAAAAAACAAGTAAGACCCTCCAAACCCTTTTTAAATAATAGACCGCCCACTGTTTTCCGGTTTGTTCAGAACCGTAAACAAGCAGATCAATCTCTAAATGGGAGTGGGATCTAAGTGGAAGAAAACAGAAAACGAGGGATAAGATAAGTTCCAAGATAAAAGCAAATTGGGAGAGGACGAGGACAAAAAATTGAAAGTGGGGCGTGGGCATCTTGGAGGATTTCTATTACCAGGGGGTAGGGCTAATTCATTCACTCGATTAGCTAAGAGGCTTAACTTACCCGTAGGGCTGGGGTCTGACAGGACCAGGAACCGCATGCGCCATTCTCAGGCAGGGAACATGTACTCATACTTGACTCCTTTTCGTACACACAAATTCGCTACTTGTATCCATCTTTTGTCAAAAACCGAGGAATGTAATCTTTTTCTATCACATCTGATCTTGACCTGCTTGAAGAAAGCGATCAGATCCTGATCAGCAAAAGATTCAACCCCCTGGTCATCTCTCAGATACGACGTACACACCACTATTCATCCTACAGCCAGGATCGTGAGAAACACCATTCGTCTCTCACGGCGGTGAGACGTTGTCGATAACGTAGGATAGGTTTACAGGCAGCAGCTACTTGGAATCGATACAAACCGTCATCTCGTTGACATACACCCAGTACTGATCGAATTCACGGCATTGGAAGAAAGCATGATCAGGTGTTTCTTCTTCGAGCGTGTCGCAGTGAGGACACTTGGGTGAAACATCAATTTCGGAACTGTGTTGTATAACATTGAGGGATGACGCCAATTGCCAGATCAGAGAGAACTCAGAGTTGTTGAGATGACTCGTCCCTTTGGAGTGGATCTCATCTTCCGACCACCCGAACCGCTCGACAGACGGATCGTCAGCTGCTCCCCTCACTAATCCCCTGTGGGGTTCCATTTCAAAAAAACTGAGAAAGGTCACTGGACAGAGGAAGCTTTTTGAGCGCGGCTCAGCACTCTCTGAAGAACCGCGATTCGCCCCTCGGCCTATGAATAGGCGAGGATGAGGTCGGAGAAGGTGTTATCAACCGCACGGTTCTAAGCAGATTCCTCTGTCAATGTTCGACTCAGAAAAGCCAGTGTGTCGGCATTTTGATGATACGTAAAGTCGGGCATCCCCAAGCCTCCCTCACAGGAACATTGACTACAGACCTGTCCGCAAACCCAGTGCCTCTTCCGGTCCCAGAGAAGCGAGGACAAAAAGCGCCAGAGGACCTTCAGATAGTTCACAGACAGGGGAAGTACGGCCAATTGGTAAAGAATGAGAGGAAAGACGTAAGTGGTGCACGCTTCAGCTCTACCCTTTAAGGAGAGTTTCCTTTGAAGCCAAGTGTTAACCAGCGCTTCGACCTTTGACTATACTTCTGACCAATTCTTCTCAAGCTGGGGGCCTGGTTCGAACCACACGCCAAGGCTATCTGTCCAGCAGGCCGGTTGACTTACTGCAGTAAATTTTGGCCCCTGTGATCGTTTTGTAATGTGTGTGTACCTTTGTCACATTCTCGATGTCTCAGATGCACAACACCAAGACGGTTATGTCATCGGTGAACATGGAAACCCTGTCTTATGCCCCGCCAAAACCGGAAAAAGAGATTGGGTAACGTCTTTGGAATCAGGAAAGGCTGGAAGGACAGGAATGACGTCCTTGAAATCTGGGTAGCAGGAGAGGAGTGTTCGACAGGAAGGATGATTCTGGAACCTGAACAACATGAAGGGCTGGATCAACAAGAATGAGGAAACTGGAACCTGGACAGCATTGGATGACGTCACACGGAGGTTGAAGCGGACGTTCCTGAGGTGTAGTGAAGTGTCTCAGGTATGTCCGGTCCGTGTGGATGTGTCCAAGGGCTGGATTGACAGGAACAGGTAATTTAGAACGTCTACGAGAACTGGAAAGGCAGGACATCGAGCAGCTGGAACCACATAAGAACCACTGGAAAGAGCTGGGGCTGGCACTGCAGAAAGGACCTGGAGCAAAAGCCGCTGGAAGCAACTGGAGCAGGGTCACTGGAAAGAAGCTGGGGCAAGCGCTGTGGGAAGGAGCTGGGGGGAGTGAGCTGGAGCAGGTGGTGCACAGGGTGAGCTGGAGAGGCATGCTGGACCAGGAGCTAGACATCTCAGGACGCAGACAGAAGGAAAGAGTGGAGGTTTGTTTGTTTTGTAGTATAGTAGAAAAGTTGCATGTTGTTGTTTGCCCTAAGAAGGACAGTTTGATTATTGCTGCCGCTGAATCATCGTAGTCATAGTGGAGAAAGGCTGCCGTAATGTCTGACAGAGGTCCGTCAGGCAAGGTGCGGTCGGTAATCACGGAGAAGATGGCGTCAGGCATCAAGGCAAAGGCAAAGGCCCCGAATGAGCCCAGAGTGAAGTTGTTAAGAAGGGGACGTTGTCTCTATCTTAGGTTTCAGACACGAAATGAATTAACAAAACCTCTTTATAACAACAACGAAAAGGGTTTATTCGCTAAGGTTACCTGTACCGTTTGGTATAGGTAGAAAGAAACTTGGGCAGAGTCCAAGAGGGGAAGATGAAATTAAGAGTTCTTAGAGCTGCCTGAGATCTGTCAGCAACTATCTCCAGGCAAAGATAGTATTTGCTGTGAGCGTTCAGTGGACAGGGACAGGAGAGAGAGTGAAAGAAGTGTTTCCTCGTTGCTTGCTGGGGTCTCTCTGGGAACCGCCTGTGATTCCCAAAGGGGCTGAAGTAGTTCTTCAGCTGACAGAAGAAATCAATGCGCCCTGTAGGATGATTGGTCAGTGTGTGACCCACTCACTCAATGGGGGACATTTTTTGGAGGGAGAAAATAGGTCTATGTTTATGACCACTACAAAGATTTGCACTCCTTTTATAGTGTATCGGTGACTGCTGCTGATACAACGCTTTGATGAGATCTGATTGGTTGGGTTGAGTGACTATATGCGTAGACAGGAAGAAAGTGTGTTGATTTCTGTCACACGGGTTAAAGCACTCAAGCATTAAACATCCGGTGGTATTAGTAGTGCCATGTCATAAACAAAGTTGGCATGATAACGGCTACGATGTTCAATGATTAAACATCCGGTTGTTTTAGGTGTACCGAGTCAAAACACACGGACTCAATTTTCAAGTTATAAATAAATTAAAATAAAGTAAAATGTTGTCTTTGCTGTTTATGGATGTCCGGCATGAATGCAGACCCGACAATATTATTGTAAAGAAACCCTTATACAAAATTAATACCACCATTGGAATTTTAATTAAATTTCGCTCTAGAAATGTTGTTTGACCTTGGTATGACTTTGTTTTCATTTGTATCCCCGAACAGCCAAATAGATTATAAGATTGACATGTATCCCAATCCTATAATATTAACTGATCAACGGTGTGAGCGATAAGACCACAAGACCACGCCCCAAAATCACATCTAAAAAAGAAATTACATTTTTCCTACAAAACCGGCTTCCAGGGCAATTTTAGCAAAAAAAGCAAAAATGGATGTCACATGATGTGCTCTCAACTACGTCCGCCGCACCTCATTTGATTAAAACCCTTTTTTCACGCCCAAACTCAAAAAGTGCTTCTGGAGCCGATGAAAGATTATCTAAGCTCAGATTTTCGTTGAGAAAATCAGTTGGGAAAGAAATCAGCAGAACTCTTACATCTATATTACACTAAACTTTCCTCATCAATGCTCAGCTCACGGGCACACATACACAGTCATACACCTATGCACCCTGACAAAAAGCGAGACACACACGAATGCCTACACTGTCGCAAAGGGAGTAAACAAACGGTTCATCAATTCTCAACTTGCGCGCACACACACCTACACACATTCATACATATGCGCACTAATGCAAAGCAACACACACCCACACAAATGGCTACACTGTTGCATGCGTATACACACTCATAAGTTACAGGCATAAACACATTCATTTTTATTATTCGTAACATTTCTAACTGAACCTTCAATTACGCACATAAAAAATCTTATTTATTTCATATATAAATATTTTGTGTTAGTTAAACAAGGTTTTTTTCTTTCATTGAACATTCATGTTTTTCTCTGTTTAAATCTCAGTTGAACATTTTCTAACATTTTGATAATAATTCAAGAGACCATGTCGCTACAAGACAGACAGACAGACAATGAAGACAGACACAACACAAATATAGATTTTTATTATTAAAAATAATCGAAAAATGCTGAAAAATTACATTTTTAAGATTCAAATTTGTCGTAATCAATACATTCAGTAAAACCAGCGACTGTCATGGCACACTCTCTATCCATGTATTCGACAGTTTTTCGGGGGGGGGGGGTAGGAGACCCACACACACGACTGGGTGGACCAGTCGTCGAGCCAGGAAGCAGACAGCAGCAACAATCAAACAGCCCTTTTCAGGGCTAACACAAACTACTAATGCGATTAACACTTTCCTGCCTGCTCCATCCCCTGAACTCCAGCCTGCCTCTCCAGTCTCCTGTTCCTGCTTCGACCCCAGCACCTGCACCAGCAGCTCTTTAATTTTGGTCAATAAATACTTTTACATTGATTAGAGGCTAAGTTTTTACTTTAATGGAATATGGATATGGATAAACAATAATGTTATTGTTTAAAAACTGTACTTATTGTAGAAAATTGAATGTTTTTATGTTTATACAAAATGCATCACTTATGGAAGCCGATTCGAAACATTGTTGTTATTATTTTTGGGTGATAGCATAAAGTGTAAAATGAAAAAAAAAAGAAACAATTTTGCATAGTTGCTCAAACAAATTAGCTTAGACTATAAATTTATCTCAACAACTTAGACATGGTGGATGATCTGACAAAACAAAAACAATCCTTAATTTTCCAAAAATAAAATAACAAAAACATTTATTCGAAACAAGCTGAAAAATAATAACAACAATGTTTCGAATCGGCTTCCATAAGTGATGCATTTTGTATAAACATAAAAACATTCAATTTTCTACAATAAGTACAGTTTTTAAACAATAACATTATTGTTTATCCATATCCATATTCCATTAAAGTAAAAACTTAGCCTCTAATCAATGTAAAAGTATTTATTGACCAAAATTAAAGAGCTGCTGGTGCAGGTGCTGGGGTCGAAGCAGGAACAGGAGACTGGAGAGGCAGGCTGGAGTTCAGGGGATGGAGCAGGCAGGAAAGTGTTAATCGCATTAGTAGTTTGTGTTAGCCCTGAAAAGGGCTGTTTGATTGTTGCTGTCTGCTTCCTGGCTCGACGACTGGTCCACCCAGTCGTGTGTGTGGAAAATTAAGGATTGTTTTTGTTTTGTCAGATCATCCACCATGTCTAAGTTGTTGAGATAAATTTATAGTCTAAGCTAATTTGTTTGAGCAACTATGCAAAATTGTTTCTTTTTTTCTTTCATTTTACACTTTATGCTATCACCCAATTGAAATTAAAATTAAAACTTTAAAGAAATTAATTATTTATGGAAAATGAAAAAGGAAAGCCAAAAACTATATTATTCATATATTCATCAACGTTTCGTCTTTATTGTAAGACTTCCTCGGGATGAAGCAAAATGAAGTAAATTCATATAAGCATAAATTTGATTTGCCTGCAAGCTACGAACTTCGGCCGGTTTGTGAGTGAAGAAAAATCAAAAAAGTGATAAGACAAAAAAGATGCGCAGTAGTAGTAGTAGTAGTAGTAGTAGTAGTAGTAGTAGTAGTTTATAGAGTTTTAAGGAGGGGGAGAAGGGGAGGATGTACTGGTTGAAATCAGTTTATTACTTTAGCCTTGAAAGAAGAACGTTTGGCTAAGGGTTGTCTGGGTCACCATGTCAGGCGAATCGTAGGGGCCGATGTATATATATATATATATATGATGGACTCTCCCGTCGATATTTCGACGTATGAGTTCCCCACCAGGGGCTGCCCACGCATGAATTTGAAATTGCAAGGGTTGCGCAATCCCTAACAACCGCTCTCCTGAGTCGGCATCGCTTGATTCCAATGACAAGTATAGTACAAGACGACTGGAAACAATGCCGAGATAAACAGAGAGCACATACAGCACCTGGTATTCCCAAATGGTCACCCATTTAGTACTGGCCAGGCTCGACGCTGCTTAACTTCGGTAATCTAATCTAATTATATATATATATATATGAGGAATATTTTTGCTAGTTGTTGATGTGCTTATCCTATATTCCATTTTTATTTTTACATATATATATATATATATATATATATATATATATATATATATATATACATACATACATATCTTCTTGGCCTTTTGGCTAAGATCACAGTGTGGTATCTGCTCCGATGGATACTACACCCCATAGACCGGTATCGTCTTGGCCTTCGGGCCTTGATTCCGCCGGTCTGTGGGTTTGTCCTGTGCAATTCTAGGAGGTCCACCCTCCCAAGGTTTGCCTTCTCATCCTTTGAGAAGGGGTTAGTTTATTGCTAATCGCCTGAGCCGCCCCTACCGGGGAATGCCGACGGGGCTGCCCAGGCATTTTTGAGGGTCATAAGTGCCCTTCCTCTAGAGTGCTGACTTATCTAATCCCACTTTCCGACCTTGTGTCACATTTTACTCTGTGGGAGGTAGATAAATACCCACATACATATATATATATATATATATATATATATATACATATATATATATACATATATGTATATATGTATATATATATCTATATATATATATGTATATATACATATATATACATATACATATACATATACATATATACATATATATATATATATATATATATATGTATATATATATGAAAATAAAGATATAATGTATACCTTTAAATTAGAACCTGTCATGAAAGAATTGATGCTCGATATACGAGATATAGAGAAGTAAGAGATAGAATAAAGATTGTAAAAATACAATATCTATTACGTCATCAGTTTCTCAAAGCAAGGTGTTTCAAATAAAAGAAATTTATTTTTCCTTCCTTAAACCATGGCTTTTCAAAGAATGAAATTTTATCGTCAAAAATGTAAAACAAAATGTCTAATGCAAAGAGAAGAGGTTGAAAATATAGGAAAAAGTTCGCCGTCGAATGCATCATGATGCCTTCAATGGTGAACGTTCTTCTATATTTTCAACCTTTTCTTTTTGCATTAGACATTTTTATATTGTATTTATCTTATATCATCTTTATATCTTTTCAAATTATGACTTTGGAAATTTCCCTTACGGACTTATCTGAATGTGAGCACCCAGTGTCGAGGAGAGTCAAACATGGGGCATCATTAACATAGACAGTAATAATAGAAATCTCCGAGTTCACATTCTGACTGGAGAATAGACTGGCGCTGATGTCTCGTCCTCAACTTTATTTCCCGGACAATCTTTGACCAGATAATAGGTCTTGTTGCACCGATAACAGCATTGACGGGTGGTTTGTCTCCTCCGTACACAGTCTCTCACAAAAAGATTAGAGTCATTGCATTTATAGTACTTATAATCAGATTGCCCACAGGTGATTGAGTGATTTGGGCAGGCCGCGTTGCAGCCACGACTGGTCCCTTCACTTCAACATTGTCTTTCATCAATGCTTGGGCTTAAGCAAACATCTCTTTTATGGTCAAGTCATCCACTCTGGAAGAGTACCGTAAGAGCCTTTTCACTGGGCCAGGAAGCCTTTGCACAAACACGAATGCCATCACATAATCTGATATTCCTCCAAATAGAATTGACATCTTCTGCAAATCTGCCAAATAAACATCTACGATTTCACCAAGAGGCAACACACTTGCCTTGCACTTCTCATGCGTCGTAAATCTGTCATCAGCAAAGGTAGTAAATAGTGCTTCTTTAATTCGTACTGCATCGGATTTCTCTTCTTTAGTTAGTTGTTGGTAAACTGCAAATGTTCCCCCCCCCCTCTCTGTTAGCCGAAGTGGGATGGCGTGATCAATCCGCTTTATATATAAGTCACACGCGAATTCTAATTTCTCAATCTATTCACCGACTACACTAGTGCAATCAAACTCAGGGATGATCTTTAGTTCGAAACGTACATTTTAGGCCGAAAAAACTGGCTCTAAAAAAATGCTCACAATGGTAATTCAAACTTCAAACAGAATTCCTGTTCCTCAAACGCTGAAATAACTCTTGATAAATTTCCTGCAGGAACACTTTCTCCCTGCTCTTTCTATACGCCTCTGCCTGCTTTCAATCTTTTCTTTTTTTTTTTAAGTCAGTTGGTCTCCAGACATGCAAAACATCTCAGTCGCTTCTCAGCTGGTAAGTCTTCGTTTTTATTGTACCAAATATGCATATATATAATATAATAATGCAACGTTCCTTTTTGTAGAACACTCTCTGACTGCTGCTTATAAAAATGTCCACTTACTGACATAAATAAGTTTATTTCGCATGATTTCGTATAACTATTAATGCCGCCCTCATCGGTTAAGATGTCAGATTTGGAGTTATAAACAAATACAAGAGGCGTTCAATAAGTAATGCCCCTTACCCATTTCCAGTTGTCTGATCTAGATGAAATTTTGCATGTGTAATGATTTATATCTGTATGGGTTATGTTGCAAAGGACAGCTCTGAACTAATTGTGGTTTCTGATTTACAGGTGTTTGAACTGAGTTAGGTGTGAAATGGAGCCAGTTGAGTGTCACGCAGTGATCCGGTTTTTGTATTTGGAAGGACGCACACCAAAGGAGATTTTTTTATGAAATGAAAGAAACTTATCGCGATGATGTCCCATCATATGACCTTGTAAATGTAGCTCCTGTTCTAGGGTTCGAATCGTGCTCCCGGCTTGAATTGTTATCTCTACACTGATGATTCTGCAAGCATGAAACGAATATGTATGTAGATAATAACTAAATAGTAACGGTAAAAAGGTAACGGTCGCATAGCCTGGACGCGCACGAGTGTCGTTGCCGACATCGCACACTGCCCATGGCCGTAGCGGTGGTGATTTGTTAAGAATCACCGTGTCTAGGGCACAGCATATGGAAGGCGGAGCCCATCCTTCTCCTTCCGCTGCCTTGAACCTTCCCTGAGTTTTAGTCAGGTACCCATTTACTGCTGGGTGGACAGAGGGAGTTTTCAAACCCGAAAATTCGCATGCCGTGAGTGGGATCTAACCCGGGTCGTCCAGCCCAAAAACAAGTGCTATAACCACTCGTCCCAATAACTAAATATTAATCATTAAATATCTATTTGTTGCTCCTGTCAGGCTGGGTTTTTCAATGCGCCATAAGACAGCCGTCAACCTTGGCTATAATACAACGTTCCTTTATGTAGAACACTCTCTGACTGGTGCTTATAAAAATGTCCGCTCATTGAAATAAATAAAACTATTTCGCATGATTTTGTATGACTATTCATGCCGCCATCATAAGTTAAAGCATCGGATTTGGAGTTATAAACAAATAACTCCTGTTCTAGGGTTCGAATCGTACGACCGGCTTGAATTGTTATCTGATGATTCCGAAAGGATGAAACGTGTATGTATGTAGATAATAATTAAATATTCATTATTAAATAATCATTTGTTACGCCCGTTAGGCTGGGCTTTTTAATGCAGGATAAGGCAGCTGTAAACATTGGTTATAATGCAACGTTTCTTCTATGTAGAACACTTTCTGACTGCTGCTTATAAAAATGCCCGCTTATTGACATAAATAAGTTTATTTCGCATTATTTCCTATGACTTCATGCCGGCCTCATCGGTTAAAGCATCGGATTTGGAGTTATAAAAAAATAGCTCCTGTTCTAGGGTTCGAACTCTGCGACCGGCTTGAATTGTTATCTCTATACTGATGATTCCGCAAGGATGAAACGTATAAGTAAGTAGGTAATAATTAAATATTAATTATTAAATAATTATATATATATATATATATAGAGAGAGAGAGAGAGAGAGAGATAGAGAGAGAGAGAGAGAGAAAGAGAGAGAGAGAGAGAGAGAGAGAAAGAGAGGAGAGGATAGATAGATAGATAGATAGATAGATAGATAGATAGATAGATAGATAGATAGATAGATAGATAGATAGATAGATAGATAGAATGTGGTGAACCAAGACGTGATCCGAACGAACGCCAAAAATAAAATTGCTTGAATTGCTACCCTCTTTTTTTTCTAGTTCGTTGGGATACGCTTTCTTTTTCATTCATCAAAAACAAGTTGGTCCTTAGCAGGAACGTGTTAACTGAGGATTTCCAACCAATCAAAAACGGTTAAAAGTCAAAAACATTAACAAGTCGCTGCTAAAGTAATAAACGGATGCGAACTGAACGAATTCTATAAAAGACGAGAAATAAACAGAGTTCTCAAACAGACCTAATCGACGGACCTCGAAAGAATACACAAGAAGTGCGCTCCCACTAAACGCCTGGCCTTTGGGCCGGGCGACAAAAAGAACAGAACACTTCAAAACTCACGTACAAGCTTTTCTTGCCTCGTGCGCACAGCTACTCATACACTGACAAGAAGTCAGGTGAACAGAAGCAAACCGCTATGACTCACACACAGAGTAGCAGAACAAGGTAAATCTACCCCCACACACAGTATCATACGCACTAACAAATATCGACATAAACATCTTTCAACCTCCTGTCTGCTTGGAAAATGAACGATTCTTAACAAAGAACACGAGTTGTATAAACTTTACCAATGAACATTTCTTCACTAAAACTAACTTTCATATTCCTGTAAAATTGTAGTTTTATAAATGTTTTGTTGATTAATAAGGTTTTATTTTATTTTTCATTTAAAAAAAAACTCCATTCGTGTTGAGTTAGCACTTGCCAGCTGGTGACCCTAATATTTCCTCTCAAATCTCCATTTCCTTCCCTTTTGAGAAAATCTTAGTTCATGTATTAGATCAAGTACAGGGACCCGGAAAGGGCTTTAAAACATACTTCCGGTTAGCTTCTCTGATATCTAAATCAGCCGTATATATTTCCTGTAAAATAGTGAAAGTTATAAAATTTATATTTCAACACGTGTCAAATAAGAAAGCAAACAATCTGTTTATTATTATTATTTAAGAAAGAATAATTAAATCATTGTCATTTATTACATTTATTTTTTATCAATATTTTCATTTAGGAGCGTCGATGGAGCGGGGAAATGAGGGGAAAATCTGTAGCAGTCACACAGTAGATTTACTTTGTATTGCGTATCAGTGTCCCTGTGAGCTGGTTTGACCAATCAGCTCGCTGGGCGCATTGATATCATTAGTTCCCTAAGAGACTACTTGAGCTCCCTTAGGATATCCAAGACGATGAGCAGACGCTACCCTGGCACCAGCCAGTAAGGATCGCCTCAGCCTCTCTCCTGTCTCCTCGTTCACTGGACGCTCACGGCGCCTGCTTCTTCTTCTTCTTCTTCTTCTTCTTCTTCTTCTTCTATTGGACGCTGTCCTAAGTTTCTGTCTACGTATACCAAACGGTATAGGTAACCTCAAATATACGAATAAACCCCTTTCGTTTGTTGTTGTAAAAAAGGATTCGTTTGTTTCGTTAATTGATTTCGTGTGTTAAATTAAGAACAGGGGATAACAAATCCCCTATTCTTACAAATCCGCTCTTTTGGTAAAAAATGAAGTCGCTTACGATCCCGCTGAATAAAAATTTGAGCTCTCCCCCCCCCTCTCACACACACACACTTTCGCTTTAGCAAAAAGGTGCGTGTTCATTTCTGGTAAGGCTACGTAAAGCCCTGTTTGTTAATATAGAAATTTTAAGATAAATAGTAGAATAGATATAAAGAGATAGAAACATAGAGAGAGAGTGAAAATGAGAAAGCGATAACGTGAGGCAGACAAGCAAGTAGACAGTGATATAAGCAGTCGAGGGGGGGGGGGGGGGAGTGAGGCAGGCAGACGAAAGGGGAGAAAGGGAGCGAAACGAGCAGACGGGAGTGAGTGAGTGGTGTGTTCAAAACGTAAAAAAAAACAATGTTTCTTTTATGTCTTCAAAAATATAAAAATGGCATTCTTTAGACGAAAATAAAATGTATATTAATTCAGTATCTTTCTAGCAAGGTTTTTTTATCGAGTCATATCGTTATAAATTAAATAAAATATGTAATATTGGAAATTAAATAATACGGCAAAGACAATATTTAAGAGATGTGAATTCTGAAATTTTATATTGTTAATACTATGTTTAACATGGACGGCGGCACCGGGGGAGGGCAGGGGGGGGGGGGGCTCAAGCCCCCTCACTTTTTGACTTGCCCCCCCCCCACTTTACGGTCATCAATAATTAAGTTGATATGCATGTATTTAACCCCCCCCCCCCACCACCACCACTACCACTTTTTAGGAGAACCCCCCCCCCCAAACTTTTATAACTGTCCCGCCGGCCCTGTTTAATATAATACATATGAAATTTTATATTGTTAATACTATGTTTAATATAATACATATGAAACATTTTTTATGAAATATGAATAAACAATAAAGAAATTAAATTGAAAATAATCCAATCATCGAACGGGAATTATTTATATTTTGAAAGTAAGTTTTTTTTTAATGTTACCAATTCGATGTTTCACTGGTATTACTTTTTTATAATACCCGGACAACGCCGGTTGGCACTGCTAACAAATAAAGTATACACAGCAAAAGAGAGAAGAAACAAATGATTACAGGAACGCAAAAATGCTTCGAATGCTTGCAAGAAATATGACGGCGGTGGCGGCGGTATCGTGTGTAGTCGCCTCATCATTGGTTCAGTGTCATCGACAATGTGCGTTGCCATGGAAATTGGCTTCTAATCGATATCCTCTGCTACGTCACGGTTGGTGGAGATTGTTAGTCATCGCTGATGCCAGGCTGTCTCAGTTTGATATAAGAGCGTTGCCTTTGCCCACCTGCCGTAGAAGCAAGACCGACCAGTCTTTCATCCAGACGCTATTTTCCCACCCTAAAACAAAGAATTCTCTCCAATTTTCGCAATGAGGGAAATTGTACACGTACAAGCCGGACAATGTGGGAATCAGATAGGCGCTAAGGTAAGTCATTTATCGGGATAAAAAAAATAAGGAAAACCTTTTCTTCTTCCTTTTCCTTTGTTAAAACAAATAATACAAGTCTATAAAATGATTTCATCAATACTTTATTCAGGAATAAATATTCTATTTTCTTTTAAACTAAACCATTTCTGGTTATAATCTTATAAACTGACTGTGAGGGGGGGGGGGGTCTTATTTAAAATGATACATGCATAATAGCATTGATAACAATTCCCCGTGATATTTGAAATTCAATAATGAAAATTTGATTATTAGCTTTGCAAAGTAAAAGAACTATTCAATTATAATTATTTATTAATTATTTATTTATTATTTATTAATTTTTGACTTAATACTACTTTCTGCATATTTGAAAAGCAAAATTATATATATATATATATAATTTTTGTAATAATTTATTTTCCCTATATAGCAAATCTTACTTGATTAGGCAAGACTTCAACACAACTCTTGCCTAATCAAGTAAGATTTGCGATATAGGAAAAAGAAAATTATTTAAAAAAATATTTGGGAAAAAATATATAAATTAAAATCACTTGTTTTTGTCTTACTTCTCAACGCCGACATATTTCCATTTCTTGCATTGTGATAGCCTTCTGATACTCCTCTATATATATATACACACACACACACACACACACATATACATATATATATATATATATATATATATATATATATATATATATATATATATATATATATATATATATATATATATATATACGGTTAGTGGGAGAGAACCTCAATAGAGTACTCGATTATTAAGAAAAATTCAAATATATATATATATATATATATATATATATATATATATATCGAGGCCTGTCTAAAACGTATCCGACCTTAGGCCAGAAAAAATATTTCAAATACGTGACGGGGTTTGGGACCCTAATCCCCTTTCAAACTAGGCCCCTTGTGCTTGCACACACTTAGTCGACCGATCCATCCACTGCCGGAAACACCTCTGGAAGTCTTCTTTTTGAATGGTGTTCATCTCCGTCGTCGCGTTCTGCATTATCTATTTGTTCGCACCTTCTCAACAACAGCTGCACTTCCAGCAGTTTGGGGCCTGCCAGAACGCTGGTCACTCTCCGCTGATGCGCGGCCATTTTTGCATCGGTTGAACCACTCTTTAATTTGTGTTACACCCATCGCATCTTCTCGAAACACCTGCTGAATCTAACGCGACGGCGGAGATGAACACCATTCCAAAAGAAATTTGTGTTTCGAATTTATTTTTTGTAACTGTAATTCAGTGTTTGAATCTCGCCGGGAGAGAGTATGTGTGGAAAATCAGCCGCTCGTCGATATATTTTTTTTTACTTCAAAATTGGTAAATCACTGTAAGATAAAGTGGTTAATTAGTCGTTTCACAGCCAAAATGTCGGACAATGAATCGGCTGTATTTTTCTGACTTTTCCAACCTTTCCACGCTTTATTTGAAAGAAGAAGAAAAAAATTTAAAGTAGCAAATGAACTTTTTAGTTAAAACTATTTTAGGCAAGATGGCCACCAGACTGAATTATAGTTACAAAAAAATAACTTATAAATGTATTTCATGAAAAACCATTTTGCTTTTTTAAATACATGATTTTCTAAGAATTTTAAAGCCAGTTTAAATTACTTTCTATTCGATAGTTTAAATACTTCCAAATTCCTTTCAAATTTCGAACAGACACGAAGTAATTGATTTTTTTTTTCAATTATTAACAAAATATTAAAATGGCTGACTTGTTTACGAAGAAACCTAAATGCATTATGATGGATTTGATCTCGTAAATTAATTACGAATCGGGTTGACGTAATAACATTATTTAGAAAGAGGTGGGGCTTGGAGAGAGGTGGGGCTTGGTTACTTTCACCTAACAATTTAATAAACAAAAGATATCGTAAAATTGAATTTAACTAAAAAGTCTTATCTAAAAAATAGTCCGGTCTGTAAACGTACTAAAAAGATAATACATTAAGTGTTCTTTATTGTGGTGGGGGAGGGTAGCCCCGTACTTATAACTATATCCCTCTCAAGAAAGGTTCGAAAATCTATTTTCAATCGATATTTATTCCATAATTGCCGAATTTTCCTACTTTGCCAAAATTGCCGATTTTTCCTTTGCCGAATTTTCCTAAATTCACACACACATTATATATATATATATATATATATATATATATATATATATATATATGTGTGTGTGGGGGGGGGTATGTGTGTGTGTGTGTGTGTGTGTGCGTGCGTGCAAATATTGTTAAAAATAACAGAATTCGTCTGTTTTTTTAATTTTTTTTACAATTTTTTTATGGTCTTTTTTGTATTAAAATCAAAAAAATTAATAAATGTTCCATAGGTTTCACAGGTTTCACGAACGTTTTCGATTTTTCGTCGAATCATCCTCATGTGTCAAAAGCAAATGAACAAAAAAGCTGGAGAAAGAAGAGAATTTTTTAAATACGGCGGAGAAACGCGCATAGAACGTTTTTCGCATTATTCCAGGAAGTCATTGACGATTTAAATTCAGCAACGCTGGATGGCATCACAGAACAAAATCGCATTACGTTAAGCATTTTAAAATGTTTCCACTGGTTTCATATGCGAAAAAACGTTCTATGCGCGTTTCTCCGCCGTCTTTCTAAAATTCTCTCCAGCTTTTTTGTTCATTTGCTTTTGACACCTGAGGATGATTCGACGAAGAATCGAAAACGTCTGTGAAACCTGTGAAACCTATGGAACATTTTTTTTTTAAATACACAAAAGATTATCAGAAAATTTGCAAAAATAAAAAAAGGTATAACTGTTTAATTATACCTTTTTTTTATTTTTTCAAAACGAATTCTGTTATTTTTAACAATGTTTGCATAAATGAGAAAATGCTGCCTAAATACACACACAATATATAAGAAGGAATAGGTAAAATAAATACCTTTTGAAGCATTAAGATGCGATATCAATTTTTTTTTTATAAAAAAGAAAAATAATAAATCGAAACCGATTTTTTTCTTCTTTTTTTTTTTATTATAAACTAGCATTTTTTTTTTGTTAGTTTAAAGTGATACAGATATTTCGCCAAAACCTGGCATCCTCGGTGTGTAATATATCCTGATGTCATCGGATTTGTATTTTTTTTTCTCCTACCGGCTTGTTGTTGTTATTACAGCCGGGCCAAATGGGTTAGCTGTTGTTTCCCACTATCAAATATGAAGAACGTGAATGCAGCACGTGATTTGTATAAGTGTTTTAAGGTTCATATTTTTTTTTTTTTAAAGCATCTATTGTTAAATTTAAGAAGGAATAGGTAAAATAAATACCCTTTGAAGCATTAAGATGCGATATCAATTTTTTTTTTATAAAAAAGAAAAATAATAAATCGAAACCGATTAAAAAAATTAAATTAGATGTTTTTAAAAAAAAAAATATGAACCTTAAAACACTTATATATATATATATATATATATATATATATATATATATATATATATATATATATATATATATATATATATATATATATATATATCCTCTTAAAAGCGGCATCTCTCTCTCTCTCTAATATACATATTCCAAACATGCATGACCGGCTTCTTTTGATAGGAACATGATTTACATTAGTTTTAATCGCTTAAAAATTATTGTTTATTTATTCTTACGTTAAATTTCAGAATATTCTGTTCATTTTCCCATACATGTTTAAAGATTGAAGTTAAGAGGAACTCCTGAGAAATGATATTCTTGTGTGCCTCACTACCACCAACGTAGTGGTCTGCTAGTTCCATCGACTACCAATTCCTCTTCATTTTCTGGATAATTTAAGAATCTCCGATGAAGACGTGACAAAGATATTTTAATTTTGTTTCTTCTTTTTATGGTGATGTTCGGCTATTCTTATTCAAATTAATCGTTAAGTGTGAAAAGAAAAAGAGAAATAGAATCAAGATTCGCTAGTCTTGGTTCTTAGCAATGACTCATGTGGGAGTTTCCATTGGTTGGAGTGGATTGGGCGGAGTGGCTGCTCGGCTGATTTGTGTCTTCTACATGACTCACTCACTGCAATATCATCACTGATATTTTGGTTCAATTCAGTTTTATTAACAATAATATCTGTATCATTCATAAAAATGAATTTACTGAATGAAACTAAAAAATTAAAAAAAACATTAAATAATTATTAATAGAAAATAATATGTATCTTTTAATTTATGATTCAGCGTTAACCGGTGTTTTTGGTGCAGAATAATTACCGTAAAATGGGCAGCATTTTTTATATCCGCCACCATCCTCCACTATTCGTCAGGATTTGTCTCACGTGACTTAAATGAACCAATCAATCTAAATCATTTAAAACTAGAGAATCGTCTTCAAATCTTAAAAATTAGCACCGAGTAATTTATCTTGCCTTTGGTAACATTTATGTGTTGCCTATTTTTTTTTTTTTAATATAACTTTCTTTAATTTCAATTATTGAAATCGAGAGCAGATTTAGTGATGTGGGGAAAATCTATCAAGGTTAATTCTATTTTTAAAAAAGTAACAAAATAAAAATAAACCGAAAAGAAAAATATTCTATCCATAGAAGGGGGGGGGGGGTCTTCTATGGATAGAATATTTTTAGGCAACACATAAATGTTACCAAAGGCAAGATAAATTACTCTTCTACCTACCTGTATAAGTTTATTTGTTTATTTGTTTATTTTATTATTATTTTTATAAATGATCTTTTTATTTATTTATTTATTTATTTATTTATTTATTACACTAATTTTTTAAAGTGAATTATTTTACCTAAAAGAAAAGGCTACGAAAAAAAGGGATCCTTCGAATTTAAACATCTTAAAACGATTTTTAAAAAAAGGAAAAATGACAGACTCTTCATTTTTAGTGTAATAAATAAATAAATAAATAAATAAATAAATAAAAAGATCATTTATAACAAAAAATAATAAAATAAATTTATACAGGTAGGTAGAAGAGTAATTTATCTTGCCTTTGGTAACAATATATTTGTTGCCTATATATATATATATATATATATATATATATATATATGATGGACTCTCCCGTCGATTGCGACGTATGAGGTTCCAACATATGACTTTCTTTAATTTCAATTATTTAAATCGAGAGCAGACTTAGTAATGTGGAGGAAATCCATAAACGTTAATTCTATTTTGAAAAGTAAAAAAATTAAAAAATAAACCGAAAAGAAAAATATTGTATTAAGAGGCAGGGGGGGGGGGGCAATAAAAAGACAATTCGGTGCTCATTTTTAAGATTGAAGACGATTCTCTATTTTTGAATGATTGCGATTGATTGGTTGGATTTGAGTCACGTGAGACAAATCCTGGCGGATAGTGGCGGATATAAAAAGTGCTGCCGCCGTAAAATAAAACCATCTTGATTTAGGCTCTTACGATAATGTCGTCTGAATGTCCCAATTCATGTCTTTAATTCAATTCAACGGAATTGCTTTCTTACTTCAATTGCACTTTTTACAATATGTTCACACATTCTGCTCAGAAATGCTTAATAGCAATTTTCTCTTTCAGAGAAGGGGGGACGTATTTTTTTTCAAATTTGTATTAATCGATTTTGGCTAAAGATGTTTTACAATATTTTTAAAACTTGATGGCGAGTAAAATGCTTAATTTCTTATTTCGTGCATGTAACGAGTGAATTGTCAAACTACAACAAGCCGCGCGTGAGTGGTCGCTCTCTGTATGTGACTCGATGTGGTGAGTGTAAAATGCAATAAATTTGGGCAATTTGGAGCATTTTTTACCCCCCTTTGACCCCTTAGAATTTTTCTGAGGTCAAGGATGCTCATTTTATATCCAGAACAATTGCCTCTACATTTTGGCCAAGTTTCAGAAAAATTGAATGGATGGATCAAACGTTATGGGAGAAAAGGGTCATTTTTTGCCATTTTGGGGGCTTTTGACCCCCTGGGGGCGTGAATCAGATTTTTTCCAAGGTCAGCGATACTTATTTTCTATTAGGAACAATTGCCTCCACATTTTGGCCAAGTTTCAGAGAAATTGAATGGATGGATGAAAAGTTATGGGGCAAAAAATGTCATTTTTTGCCATTTCGGGCCCTTTTGACCCCTTAGGGGGATAACCAGATTTTTTTTCAAAAATCGGAGAATGTCACTTTCTAACCTGCATGTAAAATTTCAGAGAAATTGAATGGATGGTTGCGGAGAAAAATCCGGACGGACATGCCTCAAAACATAAATCCTCCGATTTATAAAATCGGGGGACCAAAAAACATAAGTCCCCCGATTTTATAAATTGGGGGACCAATAAAATAATTCCTACGCTGCATATTATATTCGCATTTATACGGTTTGCATTGTACTTGGTTGTAAGTATTTTATGAAATGCTTTCATATTTTTACTTACAACAGAAAAAAAAAGTGTTTGTTAGATTTGTATTTCACACTAAAGCATCGAAAAATTGGAGGCTTTAAGATGGAAAATATGTCCTTTTCTTTCCTCTTCTACCCCCGCAAACATGACTATTTGGTGGTAACGCTTTATTAATAACTTATAAATGATTATTAATTAATACATTTCCAAGTCGGTGGTAGGACAAAAGCCCACCGGACAAAAAAAAAAAATAATAATAATTCAAATACGGACAAAAGCCCACGAACGTAAAAATAAATTAATTTTTAAAAATTAAAAAAAAAAAAAATTATATTTATTTTTTTTACAATTATCAATAACCCTTTGTAATTTTTTTTCTTGACAAAATTTTTTAATTTCATTTTTAAACATGTTTCTGGTACTTTGTAAATACTGCATTCTTTTAAAGATTATCTCATAAAAAAACACGCACCCTTTTTACTACTGACCCTAAGTCCGCGTGGTAAAACCAAAAACCATTTTTTTTAATTTATGTATTGTATTACTCATCTTTCACGGAAAGAAAAAACAACAATTATTTTAGAATGCAGATTAGGAGATCAGTTTTGCATATAATTTTAACATAAAATGATCCATCATTTCCGGGCTATTCTAACATTTTAGAGCATTAACCAATTTTCTTTCATAAATGGAAGATAAATTCTATGTATTGTTTTTCAGGTGGGGTGGGTAGGTTCTACTTTTAAAAGTGATTATATATGGTTTTATGACTTTGCCGGTCAGACTTAGGGTTAGTGGTAAAAAAATTTAGTTAAATGCCCTAAAAAGTTATAATGGCCTGGAAAGGGGTAATTATTTTACATTAAATTTATATGCGCAACTAATCCCTTACTCAGTGTGTTCACACGTAATCGCCTAG
Source organism: Sepiola atlantica (assembly GCA_963556195.1). NCBI lineage: Eukaryota > Metazoa > Mollusca > Cephalopoda > Sepiida > Sepiolidae > Sepiola > Sepiola atlantica. The sequence goes on along the minus strand of OY744539.1, from coordinate 60,188,873 downwards.
AAAATGTAGAATATAATTTTTTGGGGGTAGGGTACTTTTATGTTTTCCCTTTACGTATTGTATCCAAGATTTTGACATACTCATTGTGAGATTTTCAGCTATATTTTTCTCTTGTGCCATTTTTTCCTATTTATTAACTTGTGCCATTTTTACCGGTGCCATTTTAACTAAATTCAGTGAAAATAGCAATTTGAGAGATAGTTTAGCAGTCATATGTTTTCAAATTCTCCATTAATTGAAAATTGATTTAATTAATTTCGAAAGGAAATAAGCATTAGGTTTAAAGAATTTCAAAATTTTGGATACAATACGTAAAGGGAAAACGTAAAAGTACCCTACGCCCAAAAAATGAGATTCTACATTTTTTAGGCGATTACGTGTGAACACACTAAAAAAAAAAATTATTATTCTTTTAATTTAGAGTAGGGGATTAGTTGCGCATATAAATCTGACATAATATGATCTCCCTTTTCCGAGCCATTCTAATTTTTTAGGGCAGTTACTTTACCACTAACCCTAAATCCGACCGGCAAAGTCGTAAAACCACACGTAATCGCTTTAAAAGTAGAACCCCACCCCGCACGAAAAAGAATGCATCGAATGTATCTCCCATCGCGAAAAAAAATTGTTTACCTGCTCTAAAAAGTTAAAATGGTCCGGAAATGGTGGTTCATTTTATGTTAAAATGATATGCAAAACTGATCCCCTAATTTGCATTCTTAAAATAATTGGGGGGGGGGGGGTCCGCGAAAGATTAGTAATACAAAAATTTTTTTAAATGTATTTTTCGTTTTACCACCCGAACTTAGGGTTAGTAGTAAAAAGAGTGCTTGTTTTTTTATGATGTAATCTTTAAAAGAATGCAGTATTTACAAAGTACCGGAAAAATGTTTAAAAATGAAATTAAAAAATTTACGTTGGTCGGTTTTTGTTTGTGTTTGAATTAGTTTGTGGGCTTTTGTCCGGTAGGCTTCTGTCCGGTTACCTTTTGTCTGCACACCTCCAAATTTGATCATACCTTGAGAAAATAAGTTCTTACAAAAGGTGGCCAAAAAGTGTGAAAAAAAACTTTTGAACTTTGAACATGAGAGGCTTGGTGTTGATTTTGAATTAGGTATAAAGGAATTAGTGAATTTAAAGATTTTCATGGATCTGCGCAAGAACACACTTTGGCATCAGTTCTTCTTTGATTTAGAGTGTCCATGTCTGTGTGGTTGTAAAACAAAAAATGTTAAGATATAAAAGGTAGATTGGAGTGGAGATAGAAGGCAATAAATAAATGATTCTTGGTTATTAATATTAGGCAGTTCAGTTGTTAGATTTTCCTTCCATTCACTAGATACAAGTATACTCTTTTGAGACTATGTAAAAAAAGGGAAATTGACCAACATAAAAATGTAAGTATATTTATCCCATTCTGAATTCTAAAATAATTGTTTTGGGTTTTTTTTCTTCTTTCTGCCAAGTTTTTTTATGTCGTTTGCACATAATCGACTAAAAAAAATAGAATCTCATTTTGGAGGGTGATTTAGTTGAGGGTGTTATTAATTACGTGTGATCCTATTTAATTGTTTCCCCACCAGGGTAGAGTTAGACACAATTTCGTTTTTTTTTATGTGGGGAAGCCAGTGCAGTGAACCGGTTCACAGGGAGACAAGATACTCGGCATTGCTCGGAAACAATAATAGTAATAATACAGTATTACATTTGATAAGTGGTTTATGTGAATCCAAAAGTGCTCGATACCATAAGTAGAGCAGGTGTGTTTAAATGCTGTGTTGCCCGAGAGAAAGAATTTCACTGTGTTTTGTTATAGTGTTGTATACTAAAAAAGGAACTCGGCGTTGATTGGGAGTAATAATACAGTATTACATTTGGTAAATGGTATATATCAATACAAAAGTGCTCAATATCCTAGATAGAGCGGGTGTATTTAAATGTTGTGTTGCTCGAGAGAAAGAACTTCACTGTGTTTTGTGATAGTTTTGTATACAAAACAAGAAACTCGGTGTTGCTCAGGAGCAATTAATTGATAATACAGTAGGACACAAGTATACACAAGTGGTATATGCTGAATCCAAAGTGCTCAATACTCTAGATAGAACAGGTGTATGTAATAATACAGTATTGCAAAGAAAGTTGGCTCCCTCTACCGTGCTAGAAAACTTCTCACACCTGACAGTATCCTATATCTCTACAAAGCCACCATCCGCTCATGCATAGAGTATTGTTGTCACATCCGGGCTGGTGCACCATCCACTAGTCTCTCCCTCTTAGACAATGTCCAAAAAAGAGTCTCTAATCTAATAGGTCCCTCACTCCAGCCCCTGTCCCATCACCATAATGTTGCATCCTTGTGCTTGTTTTACAAGTACTTCAATGGAATGTGCTTCGATGAACCTGCTGCTTTGGTGACCCCTCGATGTAAATACACTCAACCAGCCCGACAATCAGCTAAATCTCATCTATTCACTGTGGAGATCCCTGCTCCCTGTTTCCCCGACTGCACCGACATGCAAAAATTTAAAACTAATGTGAACAAGCATCTCGCTGCACAGCTCCCAATATAGGATGACCCCCTAAACTTTCACTCCAATTCTCAGTAGCCCCTTACATCTACAGTGGCAACTTGTCGTGTTTGGGGTGAACTAAGTTTTTTAAAAATTACACTTAGTAAGTAGTATATGTTGAACCAAATAATGCTCAATACTCTAGTTAGAGCAGGTGTGTGTAATAATATAATATTACACTTAGTAAGGGATATAAACTGAATCGGAAAGTGCTCAATAAGCTGATGAAAGGAAAGATGGGTGAGCTGATGTTCAGAAGAGGCAACAAAGTCCCGGTCGAAGATGACAGAAAAAATGAGTAAACGTCAGTTGTTCTCCATCTGCGTCAATTTGTTTGGGAACTATCCAGTTGCTGCATGGCTGCGACTGGCATGCAGTTATGTGAAAAGAAGAGCAAGTGGAGTAGACTTGGAAGGCAGAGTTGATGGCAAAACTGTCAAAGTAATGCAAGAGATTTTAGCTGATGTAGAAAAGGAGGACCCTGTTAGTGGAGCTTGGTACATACCTGAAATAAAAATAGGAGTGGTGTGGTGTGATGCAAGCAGTATTGCAATAGGCGTGGTTGGTGGCGGAAGATGCAGCATGGCTGAGAACAAAATGATTTTAGTCACATTAACGTGGCCGAATTAGATGCTGTTCGTAAAGTATCAAATGGGGATTAAGAAACATCAAGATAATGACAGATAGGAGTGGTGTTGTATGATGCAAGCCGTATTGCAATAGGCGTGGTTGTGGAGATTGGTGGTTTGGTGGTGGAACATGCAGCATGGCTAAGAAAAAAGGATGATTTTAGTTACATTAAAGTGACCGAATCAGATGCTGTTCTGAAAGGCATCAATTTAGCTATCAAATGGGGATTAAGAAACATCGAGATAAGAACTGATTCCGAAACGGTACTAAGTTGGGTGAACTCTACAGTGGAATAGAGCAGAAGAATACGAACCAACGGTGCTGGAGAAATAATTGTGAAGCGGAGATTGGGAATACTTGTAAAGTTAATATCTCAATTTGGACTGTGAATAAAGGCAGTGTTTGTGCCTTTAGAGAGAAACCAAGCAGATGCGCTAACCCAAATAAACAAACGGTGGTTAGTTGAGAAAGAAGAGGTATCGGTATGCTATCTAGGAACTGGAGAACTAGAAGAGTTGCATTGCATGCACCACATGGGAAAGGATAGAACATTATATTTGGTGCGGAAAGTTGATCCACTTATAAAACGGGAGGAAGTTCAGAAGGTGGTCAGGAACTGACCCGAATATACATGATCCTGGTGAAATTGGGTCTACAAACAATTGGACAAGATTAGCTATTGATATAAACACACTATCGTGGGGGCGCATATTTGTCAATGATTGACTGTGGACCTGGGAGACTAGCAATATGGAGGGAGATACATGCGGAGACGGCAGCTGCTGTTACAAAGGAATTGGAGAAGGTTATGCTTGAACGGGGTCCAGTAATAGAAGTGATAATGGATCAATGGCGCCGTTTTTCGCTCAGAACTTCTCTATACAATGCTAAAAAGATGGAAGATAAGAAGATATTAAAGGCCAGCCTATAGACCCGGGGGAAATAGAATAGTGGATCGACATCATTGGACCGTGAAAGCGATAGCTGAGAGATGAGGGATATCACCTGAAGAGGCCACATTCTGGTACAACATGACACCCAAGGTCGGGCAGAGAGAGGAGACAGTGCCGCATAAATCGATTTTTAATTATGTATGGAGGCACCCAAGAGATACATCCCCAGAAATTGAAAAGCAAGGTCCAGCCAGAATCCAAATAGGAGGAGAGGTTTGAGTGAAGCCGCCAAATGCATGATGTACGACGCAATGAGAAAGAGGAGTAATTACTGGAGTGCAATCCCCTAACAACTTGAGCATCAATGGGATGCTGCGGCATATTTTAGATGTAAGCTGCATGGTCCATGTAAACGATGGAGATGTAAGCACCAAACACGAGGGCAA
>OY744539.1:59969334-60179334 GCA_963556195.1 Sepiola atlantica | reverse complement strand
AGGTGAGCAATCCGGCCATTTAAAAATTGCCTGGGCAGCCCCGTCGGCATTCCCCGGTAGGAGCGCCTCAGGCAGTAAGCAATAAACTTACTCCTCCCCAAAGAGGGGAGGCGAAGCCTGGGAGGGTGGACCTCCTAGAACAGGACAGTCCCATAGACCGGCGTAAATCAAGCCCCGAAGGCCAAGACGATACCAGTCTATGGGGTGCAGTGATTTTTTTTTTATTGTATGAATTAAAACTTTCTCAAAATAGTCAACAGTGATTTTTAAAATGAAAATTTATCATTAAAATGAATAGTCAGTGATTTTAGTCAATGATTTTTTTATTGTATGAATTAAAATGTTATCAAAATAGTCAACAGTGATCTTTTAAAACGAAAATTTATAATTTAAAACGAAAATCCAACAAACAGCCAACATTGTTTTTTTTGTCTTCCGGTTGACTCGGTGGAATGAATGGAACTCTTCAATTATTAAGTCCAAGTGACGGTTGAAATGCAGAAGTGCCATTTGATTCTATAATAGAAAATGGTAACGATGAAAGATTATAAAATCTCAATTTTAAATTTTAAATGCAACGATTTTAGTGATAAAATATTGATGTACATACATTGTAAACATTTATGGTAAAATATAAAATTACATATAATATATAAAAGGATACTTATGCCAGTACGGCACGCAAAATATTTGTTATGTTTGGTAAAAAAAAAAAAAAAGAAGAAATGCTGCTTCTGTAATTACGGGGCCGAAAAAAAAGTTGTTATCTTTAATTTTCAACAGTCAAATAACAAGGAGGCGATAATTCAAAGTGTTCCACCAGGATTTATCTTCAAAGTGATTTTACTGCTATGCATTTTAATTAAAGTAAAAATATATATATATATATATATATAGCATTGAAGAGACAATATTTATTATTCATAATGAATTTAAGAAATTAAAAAGATGAAAGGGCAGCTGACCGGTTTCGTACCTCGCTCAACAGAGCCAAATATCGAGGTAATGTATAAAAAATATAAAAAGATGCTATGAGAATTATAGCGAAGGAAAGGGGTAAAAAAAATTTAAAAAAAAATAATAATAAAATAAAAAAATCAATTTTTTTTTTTTTTTACCCCTTTCCCTCGCTATAATTCTCATAGCATCTTTTTATATTTTTTATACATTACCTCGATATTTGGCTCTGTTGAGCGAGGTACGAAACCGGTCAGCTGCCCTTTCATCTTTTTAATTTCTTAAATTCATTATGAATAATAAATATTGTCTCTTCAATGCTATTTTAAAGTTTTGTACGACAAAGAAAATATTTAAATATATATATATATATATATATATATATATATACGGAAAAGGATTATTTAGAAATCAAACAATCCCAACGCTTTATGGTATTCGGTACCAATAAAAATTAAAAGATTTATTGAAATAAATTAAGCATCACAGAAAGTAAAAAATGGAAAAAATATATAAATGAAAGGAAAAATACATGAAAGATGGGAAATAAAGTTTTTGAAATAAATGAAAGTTTTACACTGGGTAAAATTCAGCAATCTGTGCGAACTTGGCCACAGATGCAGGTCTCCGCACCTGAAATAAAGAAGTCTATTATTTTGGCATTATCTCTGGTTAACTATAAAATAGCTTCTAAGTTCAGAGCGTTAAAATCCATTTTAGATAAATCCTCGAGGAACACTTTGAATTATCTCCCCCTGTCATTTGATTCTTCAAAATTAAAGATAGAATTTTTTTTTCGGCCCTGTAAAACGGAAGCATCCAAAAAATTACTGAACGCCGGGAGATTTAAAAATCAATGTTTTTTATTTGTTAGTTTTGTTTTCATTTCTTTCATCGTTACTGGAAAAGCGTTTCAAAAGAACAATTTAAATGCTTCATGGCGTTAAGTAAGCCAGCTGCAATGACTATCTTTTGATTCATTTATTTTTGCTTACTCTTTCTTACCTTTTTTTTTCTTCTAACTTTCATTCTCTCTTTCTTCTTTTTTATTGTATTGAAGCAGTTTCCACAAATGAGAGAGAGAGAGAAGGGGTAGTCGGAGAGGGATATGTGTTCAAAAGTCTCTATTTACTTACATTCTCGAAGTCAGTTGTTTAATATAAGTAAAATCCAGGTAACCAAAAGGGAGCAGCTTGTATAGAAACAAAAAAATATCGGTACAGTCCTGTTAGCACTCCCTCTGGAACGGAAAAGCCTCAGATAATAGGCAATAAACCCATAATGCCTGATATTGTCCTTATTTACTTGCCTCCACTACGAGGGCAAAGTTAGACTCACGGTTTTTATCTAATGTGAAGAAAATCTAGTTCCTCACAAAGATGCATTTTGAATCGAAAGGAAAGTACATGTATCGTTCGGTCATCACTTCCTCAAGAATACAGAAGACCCAAATGACAGGCAACGTTTACTGATGCATTTATAGTAAAAATCATTTGGTTTGAATAAACACTGAACTTTTTTATTACACTCTAATAATGTCTTCATTTCTTGTTAAAAATCAGGCTATTATTTTCATATAGAATTTGAATGTAATCAGACTAAAACTCTTCCACATTCAGTTTTGTTTGGTTGTCTCTTTGTTGCCGCTGTCAACAACTTTCATTGGAATCTTAAATGTTACATTTCATTTTACGTTTTATTTCTTTGGTTTCACTGATCAGATATACATTATTCAGTTCCAAACAGAAAATGGCAAACTGTCAAGTTTCTTGGGTTTTTTTTCAATATGTTATGTTATCTAAAAAAAGAAAAAAAGATTCTTTTTTTCGTTGACTCTTCTTTCGATGAGTTTTCTTCCATTGACTCTTATATAAATAACTCTTCTTTTGATGACACTCCTTGCAACGACTCTTCTTTCGATTACTCTTCTTTCAATGACTCTCGTTTCGATGACTCTTCTAGCGATAACTCTCCTTTTGATGACTCTTCTTTTGCTGACTCTTCTTTTGCTAACTCTTCTTTTGCTGGCTCTTCTTTTGCTGACTATTCTGCGATAACTCTTCTTTTGCTGACTCTTCTTTTGCTGACTATTCTGCGATAACTCTCCTTTTGCTGACTCTTCTTTTGCTGACTATTCTGTGATAACTCTTCTTTTGCTGACTCTTCTTTTGCTGACTATTCTGCGATAACTCTTCTTTTGCTGACTCTTCTAGCGATAACTCTTCTTTTGCTGACTCTTCTTTTGCTGAATCTTGTGCGATAACTCTTCTTTTGCTGACTCTTCTTTTGCTGACTCTTCTTTTGCTGACTCTTATGCGATAACTCTTCTTTTTCTGACTCTTCTGCGATAACTCTTCTTTTGCTGACTCTTCTTGCGCTGACTCTTCTTTCGATGAGTTTTCTTCCGTTGACTCTTATATCAATAACTCTTCTTTCGATGACTCTCCTTGCAACGACTCTTCTTTCGATGACTCTTCTAGCAATAACTCTTCTTTTGCTGACTCTTCTTGCTATGAGTTTTATTTCGATGACTCATTTTGCGATGAGCCTTCTTGTGATGAGTCTTCTTTCAATGACTGTTATTGTGGTGACTCTCCTTGTGGTGACTCTTATTGCGGTGACTCTTATTGCTCGCATTGAACCATAATTGTGATTCTCATTATTATTCTTATTTTACAGGCGGCAAATATGTGCCTCGGGCTATTATGGTGGATTTGGAACCAGGCACCATGGACTCTGTACGGTCTGGACCATTCGGTCAAATCTTTCGTCCAGATAACTTTGTGTTTGGTCAGAGTGGTGCAGGCAACAACTGGGCCAAGGGACATTATACAGAAGGTGCAGAACTTGTTGATTCTGTCTTAGATGTGTTGAGGAAAGAATGTGAAAATTGTGATTGTCTTCAAGGATTTCAAATGACTCATTCTCTTGGTGGTGGAACAGGATCTGGAATGGGAACGCTTCTCATTAGCAAGATCAGGGAAGAGTATCCTGATAGGATTATGAATACATTCTCTGTGGTTCCTTCACCTAAGGTAAATATATGTGAACAGTTGCATATTATGATGATCGACCAACACCTACCCACTCACTATCCTTTTGTAATTAAAAATACTTTATAGTACCATAGATTTCCATATTAATTTATGCAGTAAATTAATTTTAATCAATTAATTTTAACTTCATTATTATTATTATTATTATTATTATTTTTATTATTTTATTATTCTTTTTACTCACTTGGAGTTTTCACACAAGTGATTGTCATCATTATTCTTATTTTACAAGCGGCAAATATGTGCCTTGGGCTATTACGATGTTCCCTGAAGTCTGAGTGACAACAAATCTCAGAAGAGTTCCAACACTCTCAGCCTTTTTCAATAACCATTTAAAATCATTTTGCACTATCGCAACAGCCATTTACCATTGACTTTTCGCTGGCAACGACCATTGGTCTTCTCTAGAGTTTGAGTGGCAATAAGCCTCCCCAAGATCCCAGTACTTTCCACACCTTTTCAAGTGGAGGTCTGGCTGGTGCTCATTTTCCATCCTCCTTGACCTTCACGCCCATTTTGTGTGGTGACATCCAAGGTTAGGGGTAGGGGTGTCAGTTTTATTATTATTATTATCATATATAAAGTAAAGTAATTTTTCCCTTATTTCATTGACGAGTATAGCTTGTCAATCAAAAGCTCCATATAGAATTCTGTTTTGTATGCTCTTCGGTCTGATTCTTGATGCGCGTTTTCAGAAATGGTGAGTTTGTTTTGTTCGCGATCAGCTATTTCTATATTTTATCTAGTAAACTATTTTCTCAGCATGGAAGTAGGAATGACTCCCCCCCCTCCAGTAATAAGTCCTTTTTCTCTCGTCGACCTGCAACAGAAATACGGTATAAGTCTAATTAGAGTATATTTTTCGTCTAATAGCATGCGTTACATACGGTCATAATAATTACCACAACAAATAAGACCATTTTGTTTCCTGTTTACAAAATATACAACAAAAACCTTCTTTGCAAGTACATTGATACGATATACATGAAAAAAGGAACATACATGTCTTTGTTTTGAGCACTGCCTACTCTTGTAGGCATTCTTTTGGCTAAGATCAAAGTGTAGTATCTGTTCCGATGGATACTGCACCCCATAGACTGGTATTGTCTTGGCCTTCGGGGCTTGATTTACGCCGGTCTATGGGTCTGTCCTGTGCATTTCTAGGAGGTCCACCCTCCCAGGCTTCGCCTCCCCTCTTTGGGGAGGAGTAAGTTTATTGCTTACTGCCTGAGGCGCCCCTACCGGGGAATGCCGACGGGGCTGCCCAGGCAATTTTTAAACCCCACTTTCCCGACCCGACCTTGGGTCACATCTTACTTGTGGGAGTAAGATAACAACTGGCCTTGTGCCTAACTCCTGGAGAGGAGTAAACCAATACTCTTGTAGGCATTATTTCTTTGGTTTCACTGATCAGATATACATTATTCAGCTCCAAGCAGAAAGTGGCAACCCGAAAATAAACATCCCATGCGTTATTATTTTCCTTATTTTTGTTATTATTATTTCAGCAATACCATTACTACTTCTTAATTATTACTGTTAGTAGTAGTAGTAGTAGTAGTAGTAGTAGTACCCTTCACAGGGCAACACAGCAGCAGCAGTAGTTACTTTAAGTAGCTCGCGTATGCATTATTCGGTTTGAGATTGTTATTGTTATTATTTTTAATATTATTATTGTTAATATCATTTTAGTAATACCCTTACGCTACTATTAGTAGTAGTATTAATATTATCTAGATAATACGCCATCACAGCATTTCTCACTCGCTTTGCAGGTCAACACAGTAGCAGTGTTGAATTACCCGTTCTTTCAGGGTACCCGTTAAGTCCAACAAGAATGACAAAGAACAGAACGTATATGAAAAAACTTTGGTTTTCTTTATTTGTCATTACCGGATGGTTTACGCCGGCTACGCACACATATTAAACAATCTTTTGACATATTTTTGTCTCATGAAAGTCTTTTTCTTGCTGAGGTCACAGACTTGATTTCCGCTAGAAACTCGTTCGTAAATACATCCGATTGGAAAGCAATTTGCTCTGCATTGTCTCTCCGAGCGTGAACTGAAGCAATTGTTCTACAAGCACTTTGGTGAAGTACAAGTCAGGGGATTCCTTCATTCCGCATTTTTAGTCAGCGGACACAAAACTCGCATCCTTCCGGTACATCGATAGTCCGATCACCAAGCGTTGAAACCGTCGTTGTTCAAGTTCCTTCTGCACTGCCGAACCTTTTTCTTTTTAACAGTTATCAAGTCGCCTTTATTTCTTTCTCGACGTCCCACCCACAATGAACTCGTCCACGATTCATTTTTGCCACTCTTCATTATCTTACAGCAGTAGTAAAGTCCCAGTGTTACCATGGTTACTTTTCAGTACCAAGCTGATGTGTTATTCAGTTTCAAGCAATTCTCTAAAGAGATAGTGTCAGAGCGAAAATAAACATTCCCTTCATTACTGTTATTATTATTGTTATTATCATTACTGTTATTATTACTATTGTTATTATTACTATTGTTATTATTATTATTGTTATTATTATTATTATTATTATTATTATTGTTATTATTATTGTTATTATTATTGTTATTATTATTATTAGTATTATTGTTATTATTATTATTATTATTGCCAGCCAGACTTATGGTAAGTGATAGAGTTAATGAAATGCATGTGCTTTTTTTCATATCAAATATTAGCTCCCTTCCAGTGTTTGTGTATAGGCAAAATTATATTATATACCCCCTCCCCCCCACACACACACAACTATTTATTGCCTCTACATACATGGGTCCCACTAGTTATTATTATTATTATTTGTACTCGCTTGGAATTATCACACGTCATAATCGACAACAACCGGTGGTGTTCGTGGGAGTCTAAGTGACAACAAGTCTCTCCAGATTTCTAGTACTCTCCACCTCTTTTCGATACCCACCGCAAATTACCTTGCAGTATCGCAACAGCCGTCTACCATAGATTTCTCGCTGGTAACAGCCATTGGTCTCGTCTGGGGTTTGCCAGTTTATAAGATTTCTTGCAGTTTCTGTTCCATTGGTTCGCGTGGTGGTGTTCTTTCGGTGGTTTTGTTTTCTTCCCATTGTAACTTCAATGTGACTGGTTACCGTTCGTAGCTTATGTGGGGATGGTTTCTGCATTCGAGGATTTTCCTTAAGATTGCAGCTGTTTTGATCATTGCCGTCTTTTGTATGGTCTCAGTGATCCCTTTGATTCCAATTTCTCCCAGTCTTTTTTTCAGGTTTTTTGGGACTGTTCCTAGTGCTCCTACAATTATTGGTATTATATTGACTTTCTTCATGCCCCATATCCCTTTAAGTTCTCTGGCGAGTTCCGTGTATTTGTTTCGTTTTTCTGTCTCCTTGATCTTCACTCTGTGGACTGCGATTTGGCAGGATTTTTCCTTCTTGTTGACTATTATGACATCCGTCTCCTTGTTTGTATGAGTTTATCTGTTTGCACTTCCATGTCCCAGAGAATTTTGTGATTTTTATTTTCCAGTACTGTTTCTGGTACCATTTGTTCGTGTGTTCGAAATGAAGTCGTTTGCATATTTCCCAATGTACTGCTTTTCCCATGAAGTCGTGTCTGTTTTTGTATTCATTTTGGGCTAGTTTGCTGCATTCACTTATTATGTTATTTACTGTTTCGTCTCTTTGTCTACACAGTCTGCATTTACTGTTTTCCTGGGTTTTATGTATTTTAGCTTTAATGTAGTTAGTCCTAATTCAATTGTTCTGTGCAGCCGTTGGTACAGATTCCTTTTCTCTGTTCAAGTGTCCTTTTCTTAGCCATTCCCAGGAATGTTGGTGGGTCTCTTCTCTTATCATTCTTATAGAATGTTCATGCAACTGTTTTTCATCCCACTTTTCTTTTCTTTTTGTTTCGGGTTTCGGTGTTTCCTGAGTTGTTCATTGGGACGGTGTCTCTTCCTGCGATGATCAGCCTTTCTGTGTTCTGGGTTATCTTTTTCTCCAGCTCTTTTTTTTGTTTCTTCCACACAGTTTTCTATACTTACCAGTCCTCTTTCCCCTTCGTTTCTTTTCACGTAGAGTCTGTCCATATCATCTTTTGGATGTAGTTCCTTGTGCATGGTGATTAATTTTCTAGTCCTCTGGTCAAGGTGCCTGAGTTCTTCTTTAGTCAAGCCTATGAATGGTCCAGAGTATCTTATTAGTGATACTGCCCAGGTGTTTATTCCTTTTTTCTGCTATATAATTTCGTTTCTGAGAGTTTCCTTGTTCTTCTCATGTATTCTTTTCCAATCTTCTCTTTTCATTTCTGTACATTTGATGGTGTCTGTTTCCAGAACTCCCAAATATTTATAGTTATCCTCTTCGCCTAGCGCCCTCATCTCCTTTTGGTTGGGCAGTTCCATGCCCTCTATTGACTTCAGTTTTCTCCTTTTTCATCTCTAGCAGTGCACACTTTTCAATTCCAAATTCCATGTGAATGTCCTGGCTGAAAGTTCTGGTCATATTTATCAGCTTTTCCAGTTCCTTTTTGCAAATAGCTTCAGGTCGTCCATGTACATCAGGTAGTTTATTCTTTGTTCTGTGTCTGTAAACTTGTATCCGACATCACATTTCCTGAGTATGTAGTTGAGTGGCATCATAGCTATGATAAATAGTAGTGGTGATAAAGAGTCTCCTTAGAAAAAAAATCTCAGTTAAATGTTGTCTTCTAGCTATCAGTTCTAATCTCCATGTTCCCATTGCTTTCTTGTCGGGTATCTTGTACATTTTTAAGCATTCAATTATCCATGCTTGAGTGGCTTTCTTGTAATCAATCCATGTCATGGATATGTTCTTTTTTCTGCTTTTTACCTCCTTCAGGATCTTTTGACTTATGTATAGCAGATCATGCGTCCCTCTTTTCCCTTTCTGGCATCCTTTTTGTTCCTCGGGGAGCAGTCCACAATTGAACAATCGTGGAGTAATAAATTTGTTCTCTGAGTTGTGCCATTAGGATTTTCCACATTGTTGGTAAACAGTCGCTTGGGATCGTTCCCTTTTTGGCGTCTTTTTGTATTAGCGTTGTTGTTCCTTTGGTCATGCACTTTGGGACGTCTCTTTTGTTGATACATCCTCTCAGTTTCTGCGCTAGCCTTTCATGCAGGGTCGTGAATTTTTTGAACCAGTAAGCATGTATTCCATCATGGCCTGGTGCTTTCCAGTTTGCCATTTTCCTTAGGGTTGTCTTAATCGTTTCTTCATTAATTTATGTTCCTTTTTCAAGTTCCTGTAGTTCATCAATCATGTTTTTCTGCATTTTTGTTGTGTTTTTAGGCTTTTCCCATATCTTGCTCCAGAAGTGTTTTGTCTCTGTCAGGTCCGGTTTTTCTGTTGTTTTTTCTCCGTTTATGTGTTTGTAAAACTGGCTTTCATTGTTTTCAAAGGTCCTGTTCTGTTTGTGCTGTTCTGATTTGTATCTGTATCGTCTCAGTCTTCCTTCTATTGCTTCTATCTTTTGTTTTTGTTCTTCATGTTTCTTATTTACTCTTTCCTTGTGGGTCAGATTTCCGCTCTTCCATCGTTTCCTATTCTCTTTCATCCTGTTTACGGTTTTAGCTTCTTTTTGAAATTTGGTGATCTGAGTTTCCAGTTTGATTTCCCATCCAGTCTTTATCGGTTCATTCTTTTTGTCAGTCTTTTTTTCTTTTATTAGTTTCAGGCTTATTGATTTTGCCCCCGCATATATTAAGTTGTTTAAGTCTGTGATTGTATCTGTTGAGATGTACGCGAGGAGTCTGTTTACTTTCGCTGTTTTTAATTTCTTTCAGTCTTCGTTCCTTAGGGATGGGAGTTTTGTTTTGTTCTCGGTCATGAACCGTTTGATGTTTTCCACTTCTGTTGCTTCTTCCTAAGTGAGTTCTGTGATTTCGTAGTCCTCGGCCTCCTCAGTTTCAGTGTTTATGTTTTACTAGTCTTCTACCTGTGGGTTTTCACCAAGTGGTGTTTCTTGATCTGTTGCACCATTTATCTTTATTATTATTATTATTAGTAGTAGTAGTAGTAGTAGTAGTAGTAGATATGCCAGTTTCAACAATGAGGTCAAGTAAAAACTCTTTATTTACATACTCTGAAAAATAGTTAATCCAGGAGTTAAAAAAAGATTTATGACCACCAAAATTGGAAAACTGATTTGTATTGCATATATATTTCGCATTAATTATCAATGTTCTTATATTTTAAAACGTATAACCTTTTGAAGCCAGCCCTAATATCTTTTAAATTTACCATAGCGTCTTTTTCATTTTCCAGGTGTCTGATACAGTAGTCGAACCCTACAATGCCACATTATCTGTTCATCAACTCGTCGAGAATACCGATGAAACTTACTGCATCGATAATGAAGCCCTCTATGACATCTGCTTTCGCACGTTGAAACTTACCACTCCAACTTATGGCGACCTAAATCACTTGGTTTCAGCCACCATGTCCGGAGTAACCACATGCCTGCGTTTTCCTGGACAGCTTAATGCCGACTTAAGGAAACTTGCTGTTAATATGGTCCCCTTTCCCCGCCTTCATTTCTTTATGCCAGGGTTTGCACCATTAACTTCTAGAGGTTGTCAGCAATACCGTGCCCTCACTGTACCCGAGTTGACCCAACAGATGTTTGATGCTAAAAATATGATGGCTGCCTGTGACCCACGACACGGCCGGTATTTGACCGTTGCTGCTATGTTCCGTGGACGAATGTCGATGAAAGAAGTTGATGAACAAATGTTAAACGTCCAAAACAAAAACAACAGCTATTTCGTCGAATGGATCCCAAACAACGTAAAGACGGCCGTTTGCGACATTCCTCCTCGTGGACTCAAAATGTCGGCTACTTTCATAGGTAACAGCACTGCCATTCAGGAACTGTTTAAACGCATTTCTGAGCAGTTCACCGCTATGTTCCGAAGGAAAGCTTTCTTGCATTGGTATACTGGTGAAGGGATGGACGAGATGGAATTCACAGAGGCCGAATCCAATATGAACGACTTGGTGTCAGAATATCAGCAGTACCAGGATGCTACAACTGAAGAAGAAATTTTGATAGAAGAGGCTGAAGACGAGGAGGCTTAAATACCTTATTTTGGTTTTCCAGAATTTGATTTGAGCTGCGATGTTTCATATTTTTAATCTTGTATTCAATCTGAAAATGCTTCCAATAAGTTTTATATTCAATTGCAAATTTCCGTTGAGAATCTTGTCACGTATCAATCCAAAATATGTTCGCTTCTCTGCTTATATATGTCTTCCTTGTTGTTTTATGTTTGTTCTTTATTGGTGATCATCAAACTTTTTCAATAAATACAATCGTTAATTTCCGGCCAAAATAACTTTTAACTTTAAGTTTATAGCAATGAAATCTCTGAGAATCCCATAAGATTCAAAGAAACATTTCGTTTAATTAGATGCTACAGAAATATAATGTCTGCCTCTTCATAAACATTAAATTCTGTTATTTAAAGCATTTACAATTTGACATAAAACACATAATTACAAACATACATATACACATATTGTAGCCTAGATACATATACACATATTGTACTATATATACATATACACATATTGTAGCCTAGATACATATACACATATTGTAGCCTAGATACATATACACATATTGTACACTAGATACATATACACATATTGTACCCTATATACATATACACATATTGTACACTACATGCATATACACATGTTGTATCCTATATACATATAATAAGATGCTAAATGATTGCATGAATTGTGACAATCACACAAAATTACACCAGATTAAAATTAATTTTAAATTATTAAATAAAAATGCAAGAATACAAAGAGAATTTCTTTATTTGACAATTCTTCCATGGCACGACGTAATTAATTTTTCATCTCAAATAATGTGATAACATTAAAAATTAGACAAACGACTTTTATGATTTGAGTAATAAAATAAAAATGAAATTTTTCTATTTTTTAAGATTTATTTACTTTTTTATCGTGTGGCAAAGAATTTTTAACTTTCATCTGAATTTATTTTCTTTGAAAATTTTTTGTATTTTCGTAATCATACTAAATCTTCATATCTTCATTTCACTTGGTTTAATACCATTTGTATTTATGTATGTAGTCAGAATTTGAAAAGAACAAATATATTGACCACATCTGAAATAAACAAAATGTAAAAAAAAATGGTCTTATCTATTTATTTCACCAATTTTTTCATTGGTTTTTAAAAATTGTATGTAATACGTATAAACATTTTAAATTTTAGTGTTTGGATCAGAACTGGAAGCGGATATCGGAGTTGGAAAATCTTTAGCTTTATTTCCGATTCCAAAATCAATTTTTTCATTGTTTTTGTTGTTGTTTGTTTGTTTGTTTAAAACTTAATTTTTCTATTGCTGGTACAAATGATAAAATGATAAATATTTATTGATTTTCACGAGTAGTAAAACTAATAATGACATCCAAAAATGCGATGTTAATTTATTTTACTTGCATGACTTACTAATGAAACTCTGCATAAATTCCTTAGGTAACCTTTAAAAGATTACAGTTGATTTACAAAGTTCCAAAAAAAGTTTATTTAAACATTTTTTGTAAAAAAAAAAATCATTGAAAATTAAATTATAAAAAAACGTATATTTTATGCTGTTTGGGCTGTTATCCGTTTTTAATTATGTGATGGGCTTTTGTCCTATTTCCCAGCGTTGGTAATCCTAACAAAAGGTAGGCACAAGGTGTGAAAAAAAAGTTTGAACATATATGAGAGAAAGAGAGGAGAAAATGATAATAAAACAAATGTAAAGTTACATTACAAGTGTATTATATTCAAACAATACCATGGAGAATAGTTTATAAGAAAGTCCTTTAAACCATGTTTTTTCAAAGAAACATGTTCTTTTCATCAGAAGAAAAATCAATTACTTAACAAACATTGGTTTACATTATTAATTTGAAAAAGTTTGAAAAAATTTATCAATCGTTTTGAAAAAAAAAAAACCAGAAGTGTATATGAGAAGGAGTAGAAAGTCTTTGTAATAATGACTCCCCAGATATATTATGAGGGGTCAAAGGATATCATCCATTGGAATAGTATCTTCTTCTTCTTCTTCTTCTTCTTCTTCTTCTCTAATTCCCAAAAGCACGGAATTCTCCAGCGATATGATAGATAATTGTATACAGAAAAAAGAAAAAAATTTAGTCCGTAAACAAGGTGAAAAAAATGGTAAACAAACAACATGCAACATGGTCAAAAAGTGAGTGATCAGTTTACGTTAAATTTATATAGGAGACTGATCCCTGTTCCTAAAATAAAAAATATTTGAACATTTTTTTCCAAAAAACACGGAATTATCTAGTGATATAATAGGTAATTGTACACAGAAGAAAGAAAAAAATTGGTTGGTAAAAAAGTTAAGAAAAACGAATGGTGGAACATTACAACAAAGCGCCTTTTTATTAACACCGGCAAAATAAAAATAAGCAACGACGATGTGGGGGGGGGGGGGTTATTATCTGGGGGATGGATTCTGGGGGGAGTAGGTTATATGATGAAGATAGAATTTAATTCGTGTCTCTGGTTTAAAACTGGATTATGTTTGGAAATGAGAATAGCTTCCATCAGTCTTAGGTCGCCTAGGTTCCTGGTCGAGGCTAGAATGGAAACGTTTATGTCTTGTGTAGTATTGCATGAGGAAGTATGTTTAAAGAAGGAAGATATATTGGTGTTCATGTGTTCTTTGACGCGCTTGTGTAGTTGTCTTGTAGTATATCCAATATAGGAGGGGTTACAAATAGTGCATAATATATTGTATACACAGTTAGTGCGGTGGCATAGTCCAGTGGTAGAAATGGGACAATTGGCTAGGGAGCATGGTTCTTGGGTGCGTGTAGTGCGTTTTTTGGAAAGGTGTTGATGTAAGGTGGTGCCGGTGTGGGTGAGTTGAATGCCTAGTTTTTCTTGGCTAAGATCAAAGTGTAGTATCTGTTCCGATGGATACTGCACCCCATAGACTGGTATTGTCTTGGCCTTCGGGGCTTGATTTACGCCAGTCTATGGGTCTGTCCTGTGCAGTTCTAGGAGGTCCACCCTCCCAGGCTTCGCCTCCCCTCTTTGGGGAGGAGTAAGTTTATTGCTTACTGCCAGAGGCGCCCCTACCGGGGAATGCCGACGGGGCTGCCCAGGCAATTTTTAAACCCCACTTTCCCGACCCGACCTTGGGTCACATCTTACTTGTGGGAGTAAGATAAAAACTGGCCTTGTGCCTAACTCCTAGAGAGGAGTAAGTCAATACTCTGTTTAGCGACGTTAAAACCGTGCTGAAACAAAAGGAAACAATTGTATTTTACTAATGTTTTCTTGAGCAGTTTCTATGAAGATTACTCTGTTCACAGACGTAAAAAAACGTCCAGAAAAAAAAGGGATATCACTTTATTTTACTAATGTTTTCTTGATCAGTTACTCTGAATATTACTTTGTTTACCGACGTTAAAACTGCCAGGAGACAAAGGGAAATAACTTGATACAAAATATTAAATGTATGATCGGAAATATGATCGAAAATATTTTTTTTTTTTTTTATATGTGTATTTATATATATATAGAACTTTTTTTTTTGTATAATTTTTAAACAAATTTCAAAGTCTGAATTACTTACGGTTGATTGGGTTAGAAGTTTAAATAATGGTAATTCATAATCCAGTTTTTTGCAGTATTTGATCGTGAATTATTATTTTCTTTAAATCTATATTGAATAAAGATCAGTTTCAGGATAAATCGAATCGTGTTCCTTTCTTTTCTTTTTTTACATGCAATTTTTAAAGTTTTCTAATGCTTTGTTTTAAATATTTACAATATCGTATGGTCAACATGTTTTGATATTTTGGATAACTTTAGTAAAGGTGTTTTTTGTTTACAAGAAATAATACATTTGCACCAAGCTTTATAATAAAGTAATGGATTTATTATATTCCGTGATCATTAATTAATGAATACTGAAAATTTCATTAAAATTGGTTGATTTCCTGAATTTTGATGGATTATTTAGTGAATGGAGAAGTCGAAATGCCTTCTTATTGTTATTACGACGGCCATTGTTTTGACACGCAATGCAGTGACGTCAGAGGGGGGCAAGAAGTTAGTTGCTTGGCCTTGTCAACTCTCGGTGGCCATGGCTTTACACGCTCCATTACTTTTGGAGCTTCTCCCGCTCCTGCTCCAACGCCCAAAATTGGAGTTGGCTCCTCTCACGCTCCCCATTTTCAAAAAAGTTGGAGCAGGAGCGGCTCCTGCTCCAACTCCTATAAAAAAGGAGCGGCTCTTTTTCAGCGCTCCATAATGAAAATATACCTTCTTTCATAAACGTTCTATTCTGTTAATGAGTGGTCGAAGGATCCGTCAATATGGGTGGGGATGTCACTTTAAGTGTAAAACCGTAAGATAACATTTGACAAAATCTCGCTAATATTTTGAGTGTTATAGAACATGTCGGACGAAATATAGGGTTATACGTAAATTTTCGTTTCCTGAGGTATCAATTGAAACAGAAAAATCCCTGAAGTATTTTAAAACAATTTTAATTTTCATTACATTAACAACCTATTTTTTCAGGAAAGGAAAATTTGACCCGATATTTTTTCTATTTATTTTGGAAGGTAATTTAGATTTGTTTTAAGTAAATAAAGTTTTACTTTTAAACATTATTATTAGTGATTATTTTCTTTCTAAAGAAAACCTTTCTCTGGGAGAAGAGAGACAGCCAGAGCAACATTAATCGTCGTGTGGTTGTTTAATATTTGTTTGTTTTACGAACGTAACTATATTGTATAATGTATATTATTGTTTACCACAGAGAAACGCGCAAGTACTTTCAAACAAATCGATTTATCCATTTTTTTTTCAATAGTACAATTTGGGGCGAAAAAAAACCACAATGAAGTTTATTTTTTAAAGATTGAATGAAAAAATGATTTTTCATAAGTTGGCCAAAAAATATCAATAAATTGTTAATAATTAATTCAGAGATCCATTTAATGTCTTAAAATTTCATACAAAATATCTGACCTAGACCTTGGGAGTTGAAAAAATATCGGGTCAAATTTTCCTCCACCGAAAAATTAACTGGAGCAAGTTTTCCTAGGTCGGGCAAAATCATTTATTAAAATTAAAAATTTGAATAAAAAAGGTGAAAACGTCTATATTTGAAATCTCTAACAAAAAAAAAAACTGTTTACAATTTTAATATTCGATAATAGATATTTTAAGATAAAGAAATATATCTAATCTACTTTCGGTTCTAAAAAGACAGAAAATCAGTCAGAAAGTCTAATTATTTGCTTTTTTAAATTAAAATTTAAGATATTTTCTTTAATTTAATTAAGTTTAAACATCGGTTTAATTGTAGAATAGGCACCGCTGTTTTCTTTCGCTCATTTCGCTTGGTATTCGCCCAAATTTTGGATGAAACTGATTGTTGGTCTTAATTATATTTTTGGTCCTGAAATAAAATTATCATTTACTTTTTAAAGTGTTGAGAATCTAACTTTAATTCCAGGTTTTAATCGCTGGCGGCCATGTTGGATTTTATTGCGGTTTTTTCTTTGGACTAAATATATTTTTTCCTTGGACTAAAGATATTTTTACTGCTTTAACATTTTATTACACAAAAAAAAACTTTGAACATTCTATTTACAAAAGTAAGTTTTAACGGAATTTAACGAATTTAAAAGCAAACATCAAAAGGTTAAAACATGCTAGTCATGAATTTAAGAATAACAAAATGTCGCCGAAAAGACGACAGGTAAAAATGTGGCATAAAAGTTTAATTTGATATATGCTCAAAAATAAATTAGGATTTTTTGTCAGGACAATATGTACCATTTCATCCCAAAAATCGATTTTATCGAACATTTGGGTGAATACCGAGCGAAATGGGCGAGAAAATCCAACGGGCCCCTATAGTATAATTGAACCTAAAATTCTTTATTTAAAAACACGAATTAAAATAAAAATTGGCTTATTTATTCAATTAGCAATAAACATCCTTGTCATAAATACAAAAAGTTCAAATCTATAAGAAAATAACTTCAAAGACATCTATAGACTTACTGGCGCATTTAAAGACATTTGGTGCCAAATTGTCTCCTGCCTTAAGAAAACTGTCCCATCAAAAATTTAACATGTCTATGTAAAAATGTTCTGTTTTCAAGCTTAGCTATCTGGTTTTTTCTCCCTCTCTCTTCCTCTCTCTCTCATATACATTTACCAGAGATATAATTTTTTAAAATAACTCAGAGTAAACTCTGAGACTTTCTTTTCTTTTCCTTTTTATTGCTGAATAAAAAACTAATGTTTAAACAAAAAAAATCAAATAATTTTGGAGCAAGCAGCGTGGAGCGATAAAACCACCGCTCTTTAGTCCCAAATAGAGTTGCTCCCACTCCACTCCCGCTGAATATAAATTGAGCCCTCCTCACCTTCGCTCCAGCTCCGTAAAGCCCTGTTATGACTGTACCATTTTTCGATATGTATAGTTCTGAGTGAACTGCCTTCCCAAAGCAACCATGTTGATTATTATTATTATTATTATCTTGCAAATCTTTGTTTTTTAATTAAAATAATTTAGTCTTCGTCTTGTTTTCTTGTAGTCTCATTAACCAAGGGAGGTAATTCCTTCAATAAGAATTAGAGTTAGAGCCCTTGATCAGTGCCCCCCTCCCTCCTCCCTAAAACACTGATCAAAGGAGGTAATATGTTTACCACAGTGGGATCTGTTTAAAGGGAAGATAAATCTTGCCGAGAAAGTTTTCATTATTGCATATTCTGATCTGTTTTGATTTTTTGTTTTAAATTTATGGCTATATCGACACCCCCTCCCCACAACACACATATCAGAATTATAGCCCGATGAGTGACTCAGGATATCAATCAAGAAAGTAAGCTGATGATTAGTGGATTGACATCTTCTATTTTATCAACAAACGGCGTAAACACAAAAACAGAAACCAACCTGAATTCACTTCAACAACAAAAGCTCAAACTGGGGCCATAAAAATCAGCTCCCAGAGACAGTCAAACAAAAAGGTGCAAAAAAGGCAAAAATGTTGATCACGTGACGTGCTCTGTGCTACATCCATCAAACCACTGTGAAACAATATAAAAGCAGACCACGCAACAAAATCTGCCTCTTCGTTCTCTCTTTTCCCTTTCCTCTTTGCATATCGAACACTTAACTGAGAGCACAAATTCGGTTACCCCCCCCCCGTGGGGCGAGGTGATGCCAACGCGTCGGCTGACTACTAGTCACACACTCACACACATACACAAAGGCTTACACTCCTATCATCTTGTGACAATATAGAGGAACACTCACCATCAGGAAAAATAAGGAGGTGCTTTGCATGTCGTATGCAGATTTAAAAAGGGCTTCTCTTCATAGGTGCAGGTGTTTATGGTGGTCTCTGATTTGCATATGTGGATATCAGGTGATATAAATGAAGAGGATAGCTGGGAAGGAGGGGAAGCGATTTGGATTGGAGAGAGAAAATGGGTTGCACGAAATTCGGTTGGAAATGTAATCACAGTCAAAACTTTTGGAGAGAAAGGCAGAGAGAAAGTGGGGTGCATGAAATTCGGTTGGAAATGTAATCACAGTCAAAACTTTTGGAGAGAAAGGCAGAAAGAAAGTGGGGTGCAGGAAATTCGGTTATAAATTGAATTACAGTCAAAACTTTTGGAGAGAAAGGCAGAGAGAAAGTGGGGTGCACGAAATTCGGTTATAAATTGAATCACAGTCAAAACTTTTGGAGAGAAAGGCAGAGAGAAAGTGGGGTGCACGAAATTCGGTTATAAATTGAATTACAGTCAAAACTTTTGGAGAGAAAGGCAGAGAGAAAGTGGGGTGCACGAAATTCGGTTATAAATTGAATTACAGTCAAAACTTTTGGAGAGAAAGGCAGAGAGAAAGTGGGGTGCACGAAATTCGGTTATAAATTGAATCACAGTCAAAACTTTTGGAGAGAAAGGCAGAGAGAAAGTGGGGTGCACGAAATTCGGTTATAAATTGAATCACAGTCAAAACTTTTGGAGAGAAAGGCAGAGAGAAAGTGGGGTGCACGAAATTCGGTTATAAATTGAATTACAGTCAAAACTTTTGGAGAGAAAGGCAGAGAGAAAGTGGGGTGCACGAAATTCGGTTATAAATTGAATTACAGTCAAAACTTTTGGAGAGAAAGGCAGAGAGAAAGTGGGGTGCACGAAATTCGGTTATAAATTGAATCACAGTCAAAACTTTTGGAGAGAAAGGCAGAGAGAAAGTGGGGTGCACGAAATTCGGTTATAAATTGAATTACAGTCAAAACTTTTGGAGAGAAAGGCAGAGAGAAAGTGGGGTGCACGAAATTCGGTTATAAATTGAATCACAGTCAAAACTTTTGGAGAGAAAGGCAGAGAGAAAGTGGGGTGCACGAAATTCGGTTATAAATTGAATTACAGTCAAAACTTTTGGAGAGAAAGGCAGAGAGAAAGTGGGGTGCACGAAATTCGGTTATAAATTGAATTACAGTCAAAACTTTTTTTTTTAATTCTTTTATTTTTTCTGGCACAGTTATTTAACACATCTTCAACACATACAACCTCATACTGCTGACAAAGGCACAAACACATACAAATGCCTAAACGAATTATAAACTCTCACGCATATACATTCGTACAACCACAAACAAAAGGCGACACTCATATTCACACACTTCGATGTACTAACGCCAAGCCTCACACATAGCAACATACGCAAACATGGTCGCACACACGTGCTTACTACAATTCTCAGAACTGACTTCCAACGAACATTTCAAACTAACATTTTACCATGTAAAATTTGTAAATATATAAATATTTTGTGTTACTTTTGAGTTAAGTTTTATTCTTCCTTCAACTTATGCATGCTTTTATCTAACATTCAACTTTCATACATGTTTTTCCATGTTTTTATGTTTTAAACATTTCTTTACACAATCTAAATGTAAGTGTAGATCTTAGCATTTTCTCTAAGACACAATATTTTACTAAGCTAAGGTCCACGCTCCCTACATGATAACAGGAATTACTTTTAAATCCGTTTCTAAAAATGTCCCTTAAGTTCAAACAAAGTTAAGAATAAACTGTAAAATAGTTTTATGTAATTATCTTTGAAAAGTAAACAAAAATATTAACTAGCTGTGGCTAGCTGAGAGAAGCGTATACACACAGACGCGCCTCCAGTTTTCTTTATTACCGTTAACTGTGTTGGAAAAAGAAGGAGCAGTGAAAAAAATTGTTATTTACGTAGCGATACTTGATTCGATTGTAATGAAAAAGAAAAGAACTCTTAAATTTCCCTTTATACTTTTAGGAAGTGAATTACTTCCCTTTGTTCCCCTTTTTCGGTGCTTATGCTGATTAGCGGCCTATGAAAAAATTATTTTTATATAAAAACAATAATATATACTTATTAAGCATTATATTCTTACTCACTGTACGAAAAAGTAGAAAAAATTATCCACTAGAACTTTAATTACAAGTATTTTTCCATTCTGCGTATCATAACAGCGACTCGTTCAGTAAGCCTCCATCTTGTTTTTTAAGAAGATTTCAGTTATCTGCCCTTCAAATCTTCTTAAAAAACAAGATGGAGGCTTACTGAACGAGTCGCTGTTATGATACGCAGAATTGAAAAATACTTGTAATTAAAGTTCTAGTGGATAATGTTTTCTACTTTTTCGTACAGTGAGTGAGAATATAATGCTTAATAAGTATATATTATTGTTTTTATATAAAAATAATTTTTTCATAGGCCGCTAATCAGCATAAGCACCCTTTTTTCTTAGGCAGCCATTATTCTTGCAGAGACCTGATCTCTGTGTAAATCTTGGAAGAATTAAGCTTTTTTTAAGCATACTCAAACTTCTTATTGATTACATGGACAAAATCTCTAATCAGCAGTTTATTTCAGCCAATCAGAGAAGCGAAAATATTTAGTGCCGAAAATAGGGATTCAGTATAAAACTCAAAAACACAGCGGTTTTCTCTTTCCTATTTTCCTTTTAGAGAGAACACACGTGAATACGTCACAAATCCCCACCCTCGAGGCTCTCAACAATATTCACACTATGGACAGAACTCTTTGTTCCAGTATTTTTCGTCCTTACCGACATATGTTCTGCGTCCTTAAAAGCTAATTCCAGCACCTAGCGAAGGGTCTTAACAGACACATAACGAGACTTTCACGGACTACTAAACAGCACCAGCATATACATTGTTAACCGAACTCTCTCACACATAAGTTGATATGCTTGACGCTGCACAGACTTTGCTTGTTAAGATGTTGTATCTTAGAGAAAATGCTACGGTCCACGCTTACATTAAATTTGTTATTAGAAATGTTTAAAACAGAAAAACAGATAAAAAAACATAAATGAAAGTTGAAATGAAGGAAGAATGGAAAAAGGAAATAGTATTTAAAGAAACACAATATTTATATATATACAAAAATACAAGGCATTAATTGTTCATTTGAAATGTTCCGTTAAGGACGTAACAAAATGTTTGTGCCTGTAATTTAGTAGTGCGTGCGAAAGTGTAATCATGTGTGAAGCTTTGCGTTAGCACACAGAAGTGTATGAATATGTGTGTCACCTTTTGTCAGGGTGCGTGGTTCTAGGAATATGTATGCGCGTGCGTGAATTGAAAAATGATAGGGAGTGTAGGCCTTGATGTGTGTGTGAGTGAATAGTAGGGTGTGTAAGCATGGGTGTGCAAGTTGAATGGTGAATGGTAGTCACCCGAGGCGTCCCTCGCCCCGAAGGGCAAGGAGAGTCTGAAAACGTATCCTCCTGTTAAGCGTCGAAAGAAAAAAGATTTTGTCAAGATGAGATACTGTTATACTTTACGACCAGTGGTTGCGCTGACGTAGTTGAGAGCAACCCACATGACAGACATTTTTTTTTTTTTAGTAATTTTGCTGGGAGCTGGGTTTTTTTAAGAAATTCTGATTTTGATTTTAACTGGATTTTGGGGGCGTGGCTTGTGTTTGGGGTGTGTGGCTTGTGTTTTGGGGGGCGTTGCTTGTGTTTTCGCCCACGCCGTCAGTCAGTCAACTTTATAGGATTGGGATAAATCTCAATCCTATACGTTCATTCTTACACATGCCGCTCAATTAACACACAAGGTCAGACGCACACATACATTATACAGCGACAGCGGAAGCAATTCCTTCTTAACGTATGTGATGACAGCCGAAGCAATTCCTTCTTAAAGTATGTGACGACAGCCGAAGCAATTCCTTCTTAACGTATGTGACGACAGCCGAAACAATTCCTTCTTAACGTATGTGACGACAGCCAAAGCAAACATGTGTACTAAATTTCTCTTAGATGAAAAAAAAACAACTCTTTCTCGAGACGTTCTCGGACTCTTTACAATCTTTAACAACCCTTTATTTCGCAATGCCTTAACAAGTTACTGAATAAAAGTAATAAATTGTGTATGAATTGACGTTGTCATTCTTTCTACAGCTGTAACTTCATGGCATTGTCTGCATATAATTTTACGTTCATGTTTGCATCGCTTCAATCAGCTTATTTTTAACTAAACCACGTTTTAACAACTTTGTTACTACATCTTAACTTGCAATGTAATTTTAAAATTAATGATCAAATAATCGTATAGATTCGAAAATGAGAACTTGGGACATGGAAATCGTGGCTTTGGTACAGTAAAGGCCTTTTCCGTTGAGCCTCATTTATCTGCTGATGTCACAGTGATGGTGGGTTCTAACACAAAATAAGACTTTGAAAGGCACAGTTACACGCTACATTTGACGCTGGAAGACGACCACAGAGTTATCTGCCCTTCTTGATTATATAAACCAGTGCACAACATCAGACAGGCCTCTTTTCAGTTCCGGCCACGACAAACGGTAGTCATCGGAGACGCTGCTCGTCTCCTTGTCTGACCCACAAAATCACACATTTTCAAATTCATAAACACGTTTTTCTCGGTAAGAGATTTTTCTTTACACACACATTCATATTCCTACAGAGACAATTTCTTCTCCAGAACATTTTATTTTTATTTTTATGTACACAATTTCTTTTCTAAACATATTTTCCCTTTCCTTTCCAAGAAAAAGTTCCCACTCCCTTCACATATTTGAACCCGAGGACCAAAATCTTTACTTTATTTATTTTCTTTCTGTTGCGTGATCATCTAGTCGTTCTCAACGAGACCGTAACAATATATATATATATCTATATATATATATATACATATATATATATAAATGAATAAATGCGAAAGTTTTTTTCATTTATCACTCCTATCTAATAATCAAAACAGGTTACTGTTATTTCAATGAAGAATACAACATTTTATTTATCTTTAAATTTCTTACATTAAAATATAAAAATTATAAAAGATGTGGCACAAGGGCAAAATGGGTATGGGGGGAAATTGGGGGTCGGAGGTCGTCCACTTGTCTATACCCTAAAACTAGTTTCAATCACCACAATACCACATTCACTCTATGGACTAAGTTACTTAAAATATCCCCAGGTGGTTTGAGGATTTTTATTTACAAAACATATACAGAGTTGATGATGTTTGGGAGTGGCAGAACAAAGAAGCCTTAAAAAATCCCCCCAAAATAAATAAAAATAAAAGTGATAGAAAAATAATGAACAAAATAAAATGCTAATTAGTGTAAGTTAGTAGGACCCATCCTATCTAAAGTATGAACTGCTCGCTGTTTTCCGGGACGACCGAATGTCTTACTAACAAGGAAACCGTCCTAGCATGACGGTTACCAAATGCCGAAAAGACATCGAAATGCTTCGACAGCGGTCAGTGATCATCAATCGAATCATAGTGAGTTTCCTCTAACGCAGCCACATCTATGTTAAAGGACATGAGGTCCCCCAGTATGCGCAAAGCTTTGCTTAAGCACCTTATGCCCCTCGTGTTCAGACTACCTAGAGTTAAGTTCGTGGCCATCTGCACTAATCAGTGTCAACCACCGGTCTGAAGTCTTTGGAAACAAGGATGCTGCATGACCGATATTGCCCATAAACAATTTGGACGTAACCCATCCGTCTCGGGAAATGCCTCCGACATCCAATGGGAATGTTAATTTCAGGGACCTATAAAATGATGGGGAGACGTACATTGGAACCCTCCCTTCGTAGCGTGGCTCTAACTGTTTGAGGGAGTTGTGGCCTTCCTCCACCAGTTTCAGACCTGGAATTGCCCCCTTGGTGGCCTCTACCATCTTCCAGAGGGCTTTTGTGTGCTCTACCTTCATTTTTTGAATGAAGATTGTTATCAAGGGGGTATCAGGGAAATTTTCTGGATTACTGATATCCAGCCCCTGGGCTTGAGTTTAGAGGCTGCAGCGGCTGAATGACGCTCTGTTGTCTCGGGTTGAGGTCAGCAGCAGCATGATGTAAATCTGCATCGCAGATTAAGTCCCCTGGCAAGAAGAGGAGCTTTCTAGATTTTTCTTTCCTGACTGAGGAAGAAAATGCAGACCTGCTGTTTGTGGTGGTACTTTTGGACAGAGAGCGGGAGCAAGCTGGGGTGGAATCAAAGAGGAAGGGCAATTTCTGCCCAGTGGCGTGTGTAAGGGTTTGGGGTTTTGGGTCTTGAGCAGGAGAGATGGTCATCTCTTCAGAGAGGGGCATGGAAATGGGAACCAGCCTCTTTAACTTTCTTTGCTTTTGTCCTGTTAGCTTTTTTGTACTCCTGGTGTCTTTGCTTTCTGTCTATGGGGCTGGCCCAGCATTGTCCTCCATTTTGTGGATTTTTCCCCCTCTGAATCAGATGACAAGGGGACCAGCTGCTTCCGTTTGGTGTCCGCTGCCGAGACTGATGTAGAAGGCTGCAGCTCTTTGGTGGGAACATCTTGACTTTGCGACCCTGTAGGTAGCCGCATCCATTTTTCTTCAGGGGGCTGCATCTTTTTGGAGGGGGTCTTCTCTGGTCTGGAACGCAGAGTTTTGGTTAAGACGATTTTTCCACCTTTGACCCCCTTGTTCCAGCCATCTTTTTGGGCTTTGGTGTCCCTTCCAATCGTTGGTGGAGGAGCTGCTGACATTGTTTTTACTCCCGGGCCTGCAGCAGAAGGGGTCTTCTTTAGAGGAAATTTCTTAGGGCAAGCTTTTGCTATATGCCCCTTCTGCTCGCAGTGCTAACAATGTGGCCTCCTTCCCTCCACAATGATGCTCATTGTCTAGGAGTAGCACTTAAGTAGAGGTGGAATGTTATCGAAGCACTCTCGGTCCACATGCATTTGTAATTGGTAGTCCTCTACCATAAGGTTACGGGGACTACTGACTCAGGATTGCACCAAGCTGTTTTGAGCTTATGTAGCAGGGGACGCCAAGGACCGTCACTTAAAGTTATTATAAATCTGAAAAATAACTAAAACGCCTTAAGTTTAAACAACCAGTGCTCACTCACGACCTTATACGAGCAAGGCATAAGCGAGAATAGAAAGGAGAGGGAGAAAGAGTGTGGCTGTCCTGCTCGCTTTCTCTCTGATATCTCTTGATTGCCTTTTTTTTTTTTCAGTTTTTACACTTTCCCTGAAAGATAAATAAATAACTTTATTTTATTAGTTAAGTTTATGCCTTTATTTTAAAGTTTAACAAAGTTATTGTTTAATGTTTACAAAGACCTTATCACTATTCTGATTGACAAATTAAAACAATAGTTTAGTAGCACTGTGATCCGTCCCAATTACGAAAAAAATATTGATTCGTATTTTGGTATGATTGTAGATTAAATCCTCCAAGAAATTACCCCCATCCACCCCAAAAGTATTCTACCTGTTTTAAACGATTCACGGAAAGATAAAAAGAAAAAAAAAGTATTATTTTGGCATTTAAAGTTGGGGAAATTTTTTGTATATAAATTTCATGTAAAATGATCCCGATTTTAGGGGGGGGTAGCTACTTTTTTAGGCGATTACATGTCGTTTTATGATCTTGCCACTCGGACTTAGGGTTAGTAGTAAAAACTTTTGGTAAGTTCCCTTAGTACGTTATATATATGAAGAGTTCGAATGCAAAACGCGATAAACACTATTTTCAAAATCACGAAACTGTCCCTACAAAAAGTGTTGCATTTCAACACTCGACAACACCCTAAAACTATGTGTTACATAATGTGATACCGAAATAATTTCTCTTTGATTTCAATTAAAATCAGCTTTCATTTGAGGTCTAGATTTAATATATTCGTGTTTTTATTGTTTAAGGTCTCAATTTAAACGAATTGGATTTATCGCGTTTTGCGTTCGAACTCTTCATTATATATATATATATATATATATATATATATATATATATATATATATATATCTGATCCCCACTAAATTTTGAAATATTTGGGTGCAATTTTACTTATAGGCCGATGCAGTTAATTATTTTCATGTAAAAGCATTATTTTGTACTTACTCAGTCATATTTTATCTCTCACGCCCGAAAAAGAATTTTAAAATATCAAGCAGAACTTTAATTAGAACGATTTTTCCATTTTCATAAACAACTTGTATTTGTGAGCGAGCCGACATTTTGGGCTGTGAGCGGTCGGTAGAATAGACAAGGGCATTAACTCCGTTTTTAGTTTTAGAATTATAAAAAGAAAGAAACACATAAGCAATAGTAATAAAATATATATTGATTAAATAAAAAAAATAGAAAATTAAATAATTATTTTTACTTTGTTCACCGGGATACTTTCCACGATATAATTTTCTTGTTTTTTTGTTTTTTTTTAATATTTACATGGTAACAGCGACCAAATATGGATAATAAAATATATGTGTATTAAATAAAAAAATAGAAAATTAAATAATTATTTTAAATTTGTTCAACGGGATACTTTCCACGACGTGCCTACCTAGGGGACCCAATTTCGCGACACTTATCTGCCCTTAGTTCGCTAACCGGCCACTAGCCGGTCACTCCGAAAATGTCAGATTCGACATTTCATATCGCCCTTATGGAAAAATCGTTCTAATTAAAGTTCTGCTTGATATTTTTTAATTCTTTTTCGGGGCGTGAGAGATAAAATATGACTTAGTAAGTACAAAATAATGCTTTTACATGAAAATAATTAACTGCATCGGCCTATAAGTAAAATTGCACCAATATTTGTTTTTCTTTATCTACGTTTTTCATGGTGTTAACACGCAATCGCCTAAAAAAAGCAAAATGTCATTTCTTCGGCGGGGGGGGGGGATATCGGAAGGTTAATTCGCAAATTTACCCATATTTAATTTTTGTTAATCTTATAATTTTTTTTTAACTATACGTCCCTTTTTTAAATTTTTATTTTAAGCAATTGATTTTATTTGTTTACTCTTCCCGTGAAAATTGAATAAAGAACTTTAAAATTATCAAACTAATTAAATACCTTATTTTTATGGTATAAATAAAAATATTAACAATTTGGATATTATTGTAGATAAACATTAAACACCCATCTCCCGATAAAATGAGATTCTACTTTTTTAGGCGATTACGTGTGAATCAGGGTAGCACTTTTCTCGGCCGCCGGCAGCGCCAGCAGCACCAGCGGCCGCCAGCGCCAAATGGCTCAAGTGATTCAATCGCAGTCATTTAAAAATAAAGAATAGTCTTCATTATTAAAAATAAGCATATAATTGTCATTTTATTGCCCCCCCCCCCCGAATACATTTTTTTAGTATCTTTTATGTTATACTTAATCTTTTGCACTTTAAGGACAGCGCTGATATAATAACGTTATTATTTAGAAACCCATTATAAATTAATAAAAAAAACGGCACTTCTGTAGTATATATGAAGCAGCTGCCGATTAAGAAATCGAAATTGAAGAGTTCCGTTTTTTTTTCTCCAAGTACCATTTATTCAGAATTCACCGGAAGTTGAATTTAGTATTTAGAAAATGGAGTTAAATGAGATTAATCTTCGAGACATTGGTAATTTAATGAACCAGCCGCAAAAAACAATATATTTTTTACAGGCACACCGCCTGATTTCTTAATGTTAGGGTTTTTTATTAAAAAAATTTTTTACTTCATATAATAAAAAAAAGAAATTGTTAATTGTTACCCAAAAACAAATCAGTCTTGCATTTTTTTTATGTTGTAAAAAAATCACTTCCGGTTGAATTACCTCCCTTTATTTTCAGTAGGACAGAAAATCTGCTGCTTCATATATACTACAGAAGTGCCAAAAAAACACCCATTATTAATTAAAAAAAAAAAATTTTCACATATATATATATATATCTATATATTTAAATGACTACGATTTAGTCATTTGAGCGATTTGGCGGTCGGTGAAAAAGTACGAAAATCAAAATAAACCGAAAATATATATATATATATATATATATATATATATATATATATAGAGAGAGAGAGAGAGAGAGAGAGAGAGATAGATAGATAGATAAAAACACTTTCATGAACGACCTCGCATTTTACCCATAATTCCATGTTTTATTTTTTTACATGAAACTTCCGGTTCCTTAACGTTATATCCAGATTCCATCACGCGATATTTTCTTTATTTTTACTTTCCTTCGTACATTATACCAACATCATGGACGATCAAAAAATTGCAAGTTACCGTCATCATCATGAAAGTAATGCGGAATGGAACATTCGTAAGTCATTCTTTGAACTACATAGCGGAAAATTTCGAGAGGAACGTCTCATCTGTTTGTCCATGTGCCATTTAAATGTTGAGGTTTATGGCTGCACGTATCCACCGAAAGTGATGCTTTGTTTGAAAAGTTTACGCGAGGGAATTCTGTGATTGCCAACCGACAAACAGCAGATAAAACAGAAGTTTATCGTATAAGGATTATTTACCGATGAATAATGAAAGCGAGAGAAAAAAAAACTTTCGGTAAATCTCACCTTTAACATGGGATCTTTTGACCCGAAATTCACTGACTGGATAGATAGAAACATTTCTAACAGAAAAATGATTCATATTTTTTTCTAAATTCATTTCCCCACGTTTTTGTTTCAATTCTACTTGAACTTTTACATCTATCTTCCTTCCATTCAAGCCTATGCACTATAAAAATAAAAATGTCCTCTAAATAGTTTTTCTGTTCACTTTATACACCTCGAGTGTTAACTTTTCTATATTTTTACCGGTTTAATATGCTTTTTGGCACTTTTGCAGTTTAGCTGTCATTCACACTTTATTTATTTTTCTTTTTTGAAGGTAGAGGCAGATAACCGGAAGTAAGCGAATTAGATGTTTTTATCCAAAATGACAATAACAGCGAACAATGTTTCTTTATTTAATAATGTAAACATTTATAAAAATGTTTTTATTGTATGAATTGAAACTTTCTCAATAGTCAACAGTGATTTTTTTTTTTTTAAAAACGAAAATCCAACAGTCAACATTTTTTTTTTTTTTTTTTTTTTTAATAAAACTACCAATATCTCGCAGATACTTTTTCGATAAAAAAAAATTCAGTCTAACACTTGGTTGAATGAATGGAACTTTTTAATTACGATTTGTGATGACAGTAAGTGACTGCAAAAGTGCCTGCTTTTTTTTTTTTTTTTCGGTAAACCACCTGTGCGCATGCGCCAACAAACGGAAGCGCACAATTTAAAATTGATTGAAAATGAGATTGCTGAATTGCATGAACGTATTTCAAGTACTACAAATTTATTTAATTTTCTTAAAGAATCTATGGGAATGTTTTAGAATAGCCCTACAGCTCGCGAGTCAGGTTGAAAAAAAAGTTGTAGAACGTAGTCAAAAAAATGCATATGCAACAAATAAATGCAACGTACGTCGAGACCGGAGATTTTCCTAGTTTTCTATTCCATTTGTTTGTATGTTTACGTTTGGTAAATGGGTTTTTATTAGACATGAAAAAAAAAAAAAAAATTTTTTATGTCATTTATTTAAAAAGAAAATGGCGTCACTAGTTTAGGCTGTCGGTGTCACGTGTGTGTTTTTTTTTTTTACCGGGACTCATAAGCAAATCGGCGTTTTTTTTGGGGGGGGGGTGCATTTTTGAAATTTAATTTTATGAAACGAACATTTTAACGATCATTTTGATCACCGAATGAGCGCGCATGTCGTTACGTCATTGGGGGTGGGTGGGGGTACATTTCCCCGTATTTCTTGTTACTGCAAAGACGTGGGAAAATGACGCAAGCTCAAATTATACATCGTGCTTTCAGCGAATTGACCCTAATATCTATAGGGGTACGTTTCAGTAATAACATCGACGAGACAATTACATATATGGGTTAGGGTTAGAGCTGGCTTTAGGTTAGGGTTGGGTTTAGGTTAGGGTTAGGCATTTTTTTAAGAAACAGGAAAAAAACATTACGGTGTGACGAATGAAAATAATATGTAAATAAAAGCACACTGACATGTAAATAAAAAAAAAATTATTTTATTCCTTTTGCTTAAAATGTAGTGTTGTTTTGTTCTTCTGCTTGGCTAAAAAATGCAAACATTGCGTTTTGACTATGAGTCCCAGTAAAAACCAACTGAATTCAGAACGAGGCGGGCGTCTCGTTCTGAATTCAGTGTTTTCTATCGAAGCAGCCATTACTGGGTTTTTTTCCCCACTTCACTTACGCTAAAACTATTAAATTATAGAAAATAGCACTTTTAACGGATTATAATCATTAATAACTGTCACAGTTAACTTGGAAATTCAGTTTTATCGGCTACGGTAACTTTTATTTGTTGTATATTTGTTTTTTCAGCGTTTTCGTTGTTGGGCTATTCTTCAAAATACCCGAATCTATATATTAATACGATAGCGTGTGTGTTCGTGTGTCACGCTTCCGGCAAAAGCTCTGCGCATGCGTGCCGCACTTAAATTTTGAAAAACATTCAACTAGCCTGCGTTTAGGCATATTTACATGTTTCCCTCTGGCGCAATGGTTGGCGAGGTAGACTTTTTTACTTCGGCCCGACTGGTTCATAGTTCGATCCCAACCAACCTCTAAGATTTTTATTCTACATTTCGAGGGGAAGGGGAAGAAATAATACTTTTTTTTTATCACTTGGTTAAAAACTACTTTTTTGTGTTGCTTAAAACTTAAAACTATTTTTTGTTTTTGTTGGCGTTTTTAATGGCATTGTCTATTTAATTACGTTGACTGCTTAAAAAGTAGGGTATCGGCCAGTATTATTATTTTTTTTATTTTTTTTTTTGAACGAATGGCATATCAACCTTTTTTAGTAGATATGCGCGGTGTCTATCGTACACGAGTTACTATTTTAAACAATTATTTCACTCTTATCCAGAAGGGGGGGGGCTCATAATAAAGCAAGCGTAACTTACTAACAAATAGAGGGTGATTTGTTACATTAGGACCTGGGCACATGTTCGTCTTTAACCACTGTCCGTTTTTCACAACTTTTTACTGACCATTTTTCTTTTCTTTTTTCGGTGTACACTTATCTATCAGGCTACTAGAGAATTCCGGCGTTTTTGGAATTTTTTTTCAAATATTTTACATTTTAGGAGGAGGGATCAGTTTCCAATGTTAATTCAACGTAGACTTATCCCCCTCTTTTTGACCATCTCAATTTAAAAAAAAATCTTTTTCGGTGTACGATTACCTATCATGTCAATAGAGAATTCCGGGGGTTTTGGAAAGAAATTTGTCAAAATTGTGATTTTAAGACGGGGGATCAGTTTTCAATGTAAATTCAACGTGGACTGATCCCCCTCTTTTTAACCATCTCAAATTTTAAAAATTATTCTTCTGCTTACAATTACCTATCATGTCGCGAGAGAATTCCGGCGTTTTTGGAAATAAATTTTTTTAAAAAATGAGATTTTAAGACGTAAAAAGTTGTGAGAAACGAACTATGGTAAAAGACGAACAAGACTGATCCCCCGTCTTAAAATCTCAATTTTATCAAATTTCTTTCCAAAAACGCCGGAATTCTCGTGACATGACAGGTAATTGTAAGCAGAAGAATAATTTTAAAAATTTGAGATGGTTAAAAAGAGGGATCAGTCCACGTTGAATTTACATTGAAAACTGATCCCCCGTCTTAAAATAACAATTTTAAAAAATTTCTTTCCAAAACCCCCGGAATTCTATATTAACATGATAGGGAATCGTACACCGAGAAAGATTTTTTTAAAATTGAGATGGTCAAAAAGAGGGGGATCAGTCTACGTTGAATTAACATTGGAAACTGATCCCCCCTCCTAAAATGTAAAATATTTGAAAAAATATTCCAAAAACGCCGGAATTCTCTAGCAACCTGATAGATAAGTGTACACTGAAAAAAGAAAAGAAAAATGGTCAGTAAAAAGTTGTGAAAAACGGACAGTGGTTAAAGACGAACATGTGCCAGGACCTGTATTGAAAACATCATTTCGTGTAATTTACACGGGTTCCGCTAGTTAAAATTAATAAGAGTCTAGAGTATGTTTGTGGGTCTACCATGAAATGGTTTACTAGTACACAATTAACCGATGGCTTTATGCTGCGATGCGATATTATA
Source organism: Sepiola atlantica (assembly GCA_963556195.1). Lineage (NCBI taxonomy): Eukaryota > Metazoa > Mollusca > Cephalopoda > Sepiida > Sepiolidae > Sepiola > Sepiola atlantica. The sequence goes on along the minus strand of OY744539.1, from coordinate 60,146,774 downwards.
TGTAGGAAGAAAATCTACGTAAATCTATATCTTGGGTACTTGTTCGTCTTTTACCATAGTCTGTTTTTCACAACTTTTTACTGACCATTCTTTTGTTCTTTCGGTGTACACTTACCTATCAGGCTGCTAGAGAATTTCGGTTTTTTTGGAGAAAAAATTCAAATATTTTACATTTTAGGAGGGGGGATCAGTTTCCAATTTAAATTCAACGTAGACTGATCCTCTTTATTGACCATCTCAATTTTTAAAATCTTTTCGGTGTACAATTACCTATCATGTCGCGAGAAAATTCCGGGTTTTGGGGAATATTTTTTAAATATTTGAGATTTAAGGAGGGGGAATCAGTTTTGACTCTGTTGCATGTGTTATGGACGAACTTTTTTTTTTCTTTTTTTTTTTTGTGTACGATTAGCGAGCATGTAACATGAACAGGCACTGACAGTAAAACTTATTTGGTATTGAAAAGTATTACCGTACACCGACAATTACGGAAACGAGCAATTATTTTCATTTAAAGACACTTGTGAAATATGGCAATTCAAAAACCAAATTTAAAAAAATATGCCCCCCCCCCCCTCCTAAAATGTAAAATATTTGAAATTTTTCCCCCCAAAACCCCGGAATTCTCTAGCAGCGTGATAGGTAAATATACACCGTAAAAAGACAAAAAAATGGTCAGTAAAAAGTCGTGAAAAACGGACTATGGAAAAAGACGAGCCAGTACCTGTACCAAAATAAATAATTAACAAAAACTTATACAGGAAGGTAGAGGAATAATTTATCTTGCCTTTGGTAACATTTATTTGTTGCCTATTTTTTTTTTAATATCACTTTACTTAATTTCAACTACTTAAATCGAGAGCAGACTAGTAATGTGGGAAAAAATCCATCAACGTTAATTCTATTTTGAAAAGTAACAAAATAAAAATAAACAACAAAAAAATTGTATTCGTTATGGGGATGGAGCAGCGCTTTTCCATCCCGCCGCACCCCTCCACTGGGTATTTAGCTCATGTGACTCAATCGCAGTCATTTAAACATAAAGAATAGTCTTCATTATTAAAAATAAGCATATAATTTTTTTTTTTTTTTTCTCGGTTCATTTTTATTTTGTTAACTTATAGAATTAAAGTTGACGGATTTTCCGCACATTCCTAAGTCTGCTCTCGATTTAAATATATTGTACTTTTCGGTGTTTTATTGCCCCCACCCCCAACTCCGAATAAAATATTTTACTTTTCGGTTTATTTTTATTTTGTTACTTTTCAGAATAGATCCGCCACACACCGCCAGGCATTTGTCTCACATCAACCTATTAATACCACCACCAGTCACGTGACTCGCATCAATTGGCAACACTGATTCGGATCAGGATTGTCAAATTGGCCGTTTTAAGGCCAAATTTCGCGAATTTGGCCTTCAAAAATTCTGATTTTTTTATTTTTTATTTTTTAAAATGATAATAGGTTTCTAAATAATGTTATTTCAGCGCGGTCCTTAAAGTGCAAAAGTTGTGAAAAACGGACTATGGTAAAAGACGAACAAGTACCAAAACATTTTAACCAAAAAATTCGATTATGTTGTAGACAAAATTAACGATATTTTAAAAGAATTTTTGGTGCTTGTGCAGATGAGTGGCCGTACGAATACAAATTGTTTTTTATAAAAACAGTATTATGTACTTCAGTGTTATTTTCTTACTCAGTGTAGAAAAAATTATCCACTAGAACTTTAATTACAAGTATCTTTCCATAATTCGCATGGAAAAGGTACCCAGTGAAAATATGAACATTTTGTTTTATTGCAATAAATTAAATGTTTATATATGTAGTTTTTGTTTTTTTAAATTGCGTGATTATCTCCCTTGCGAATTATCTGCCCTTGAATTATTTGTAAGAAAAAAAGATGGACGCTTACTGAAGGAATTGCTGTTATTATACGAAAACTGGAAAAATACTTGAAGTTAAAGTTCTAGTGGATAATTTTTTCTACAGTGAGTAAGAATTTAACTCTGAATAAGTATATAATTGTTTTTATAAAAAAATATTTTTTTCGTATGGCCGCTCATCTGCACAAGCACCAGATTTTTTTTACTAAAGTATATTTAAAGGTAAAAAAATCTCTGCGATTCGTGAGTTTCTCAGCCAGCTCTCGGTTCCACTCAGCAGCAAATGACAGCATTTTTCATATACAGATGGCCACAAATGATAAAAAAAGAACTTTCTCCACAATTAATACCAATTTCAGACTGAATTATCCACAGGTTAGAAAAGCTGTAATCAAAACTTTCCCACTCAACTTGATTGAAAGTTATGAGTCGACATTCATTTGTTTCCATAGAAAATTCAGTGAGAAATGTTACGAGTATTAAAAAGGGCGTGCTTATATGTTTGGTTTCAATTAGCGTGAATCGGCAGGCGACAGTGTGAAAGACTTAAGGCATTGTGAGTGCGTTAGTGTCAGCCTTCCCAAGTCCGACCGACAGAGGGACTAGGGGAGCTGCGTAAACTAGATGTTTTATCATGGATTTTGGCTTAACATTTTTACAGAAGGAAAAATTTAGCATTTGCTGCACTCAAGGTGGATCAAAACGGCAAATTTGATAAATTCAGAGAAAAGCATCTGATTGGCTTGAAATTGAAGGCGAGTTTGTGTGCGGAAACGCCTTTAAGCAATATTTTCATTTTGGCCACCAAAGCTGTTAGAATGTAATTAATCTTCTGCTACATTTACAAATCTGCCCCCGTATTGGTTTGCTAAACTCTGGTAACGAGTTACAACAGCCGAAAAAACGATCATACAACAAAATGAAACTGGTTCCGCGAACGAAAACACACGATTTATTTTAATTATTTTGTTTTTTACAGCAATGCTAACAAGTTGTTTTTATTTTGATAAAAAGTCTAATCATGGACCACTCGCGTGCGCTCTGTACACTTTTTCTCTCGCCCTTTTTTTTTTTAAAATAAGCCGCTATACCAACTGTTGTGTTGGCAATTCTACATCCGGTTTTGTGGCGGCATAATAGAATTTTACCGAAAATACATCTCATATTCTTTCTGAACCTTTTTTTTTTTTGTTAAGGCAGCCCTTGGCAGAAAATGGTGAAAAATATCGGAAATTTAAAATTATCATTTACTACCGGGAGCTGCATTTCATTTTTTTTTTTTTTGTCTCTGCATTCGTACAGGGTGTTATCTTTGTAAAAAAAAAAAAAAAAAAAAAATTCATTGAATTTCGACTATGGATAAAAGATGTCTAGCAATAACTCTTCTCCTGTGATTAAACAAAACCATAATTCGCTCTGTATCATAGGGAGCTCTAAGGCTAGCCATAGAATTTACCCCCCCCCCCCCCAATGTATATGTAACACGCTGTAGAATAGAGTAGTCTTCAGTCAGGTAGAATGCTTTACATTCAGTTTAGACCGCTCCTTTGTACCTCTTCTTTAGCCGACTGACACTGTGGGTTTCTGTGGGTGGTCCAGGGCTCTGAAGTTGTATTTTACAAGATGGCTTTCCATAAGGCGGTCAAACCTGGCTTTAAAAGCGTTCACCGAAGGGGCTTTGACAACCTCTTCTGGCAATCCGTTCCACCAGGGAATCACTCTGTTACTAAAGACTGTCAATCTTTTGCTTGTCTTAGTAGCATTTCTTGTCAGTCGTAGATAATGTCCTCTTCTTTTAGAATCCTCCTGAATTTCTGATATGTATGTCGTAGTGTCATACAGGCCATGGACATATTTATACGTGCTGATGAGATCTCCCCTCAGTCTTCTGTACAACAGCGATGGAAGCTTCAGGGTTTTGAGCCTTTCCTCATATGAGAGGTCACGTAGACCGGCCACTCTTCCGGTGTTAGTGTGTCAAGTATCCAGTGGTATACGCACAGCGAATCTGTGTGTATGCATAATTCTTTGACTTTCCACTGGAGTGCCAAGTTTATTCCTTTTGTTACCGCATCCAACTCCGCCAGGTTGATGTGAGCAGCATCATCCATTGGTCGCAACCAGCAGGCATCCTCAATCACGGACCCGTTCATCTCCAATAGCGCCCCGATCGCGAGGGAGCTCGCATCCACCCACACATTTAGCCTGTCTCCCTGGACGCACCAATCTCCTTTAGCGGGGTCCTCCTGCTCGACTCTTGTGATGGTCTCCTTCACCATGCGCCGCAACAAATTGTCCACCGTTTCGTCATCCCAACCTTTGGTAACTGCACTCGCCCTCCTCTTCATGATGGCTGTCGCGGCCCGAGTCCATCCACCTACTGGTAGGTGTCCCACCAGTTTTCCACACAGGGAAAATATAGCCCGCCTCGTAAGGACTTGGGGCACTTCAGGAAATGCAGTTCCGCGCCCCCACTTCAAGGTCCCTCGCTCCTGTTGAACGCTCAACCCTAAGACACGAGCGCCATCCTCCAAGCGTTCTGGATCCTTACACATCAGTCCAAGTTCGGCTAGCTTGGCCCTCACACGTGATGACGGCACAATGTCTTCATCCACGTATATGTCGTCAAGGTATGCTGATGTCCCTTCTTTTACGGTCTTATCCTGTGACAATGCAGCATTGACAATCGTCTTCATTATTTGGGGCGCAACGTTCAGCCCAAAGCCCAGTCTTGTGAGGCAATACCTCCTACCGGCAAACACTACCGTCTGAAACGGCCACATTGTCTCGTTAACTCGGACCTGCAGATATGCCCTTCTCAGATCCAACAGGGACACATTAGAACCCAGCTGGCGCCAATCTCGTAGTTTGCTAGCACACACGTCAGCATCAGCTGTAAACGCATCGACATGCGAGTTCAGTTCTCGGTAGTCCATTACCGGCCTGACTTTGGCTTTGTTGTGCTGAGCGACCGCCATTAATGGGATCAGACCCTTAGGAGGTCCAAGTTTTTTGTATGGGTAGGGAATCAGCCAGCCATCCTCAATCCATTTGCGAAGTTCCTCTGTACGCGGGCCTCATGTGGTCGGGCACATGGTATTCAGTTATTCCATTCTGCAGTTTGGCTGGTTCACTGTTTTTTGACCACTTCCATGAGGCAGTCCAAACCCTCTTTTGCTCGTCAAATTCGACGCTGAAGTCTGGTTGGTCGATCCTTAGCGCAGCACACACTGGGGCTTTCTCCTGAAAATGTACCGCCCCTGTCACCATTATATGGACACCACCAAGGGCTCTGATGGCATCATATCCTAGGAGCAGGTCAAAACTCAGGGGTTTTTCGAGCACTACCAGCGCCTCTAGGTTAGCGGAGCTTCCATTTTTCGTCCGTATAGTTACATTACCCACGCCGCAACATGTGCGCATCTCTCCACTGATGGTAGTCACTCTGACGTTCTTCTTTCTCCAAATGTGGCAGAGATCTGCACATACGATAGTGCGGGAGCACCCGGAATCGAGGAGTGCTGAGCACAGTGTTTCGTTGATATATATCGGGATGATCGGCAGCGTCTCATTTAATTTCTGCGTGGGGAAGAGGTCGACGCTGACACCTTGTCCCCGGTTCCGTTTCCCGGACAGTCTTGAGCTATATGGCCAGCTTCCTTACACCGGTAGCAGCGAACAGCCATTGCTTGTTGCCGGCAGTTCCTTGCGATGTGGCCCTGTCCATTGCATCTGTAGCATACGATTCCACCACGTGGACCGGGTCCTTGATACGGTTTCTTATCATTCGGTGTGGACTGAGCAGCAGCACTTACTGGTTCCCTCATTTCGGAGTAATTCTTCATTACAGTCCTGGCCCTATCTACTAGGTCATTAAGGGGCAGCGAATCTGCACTTGAGCTAGCTCGTAGTAGTTGCTTCGCTCCTGTCGGGAGTCCCGCTAGGAATTTGCATGCTAAGGCCCGCTCAGGCAGTCCACCAAACAACACTGTCAACTTCGTCAGCTCTGCCAAGTACACGTCGACCGTTTCGCCCGGACGTAAGGTCCTTGCCTCAAGTTGCTCCCAAGCAGTGGTGGGGTCAATCGCAAACGCCTTGAACAGTGCCACCTTGATTTTCTCGTAGTCCTGTTTGCCCTCATGGCTGAGCTGTTGATACACCGCAAAGGCGCCGCCGGACAAGCGCAGAGGAACAACATGTTCGAGGTTTTTTACGCCAGACAAAAGGCAATGTAATTCCACCTTTTCCACCCAGTCAATTACCGGGTTCGATCCATCAAACTCTGGTGTTAATTTGAGGTCAATTTTTCCCCCATTTCGCCGAAATAGCTTGTATTCGTTTCGCAACTACGCAACTACGGCAGTTGATTAACACACGCACGTCGGACGTCTAATCACACTGATGCAGTTGATAGACACTCCTTTGATCTTCTGAACATACTCCTTTTATTGTCCAAGTGTTCATCATCAGCCAATCGGTGGTCAGAAAAACAGTCACGTGAGGCCTGACGTCGCTCAATAATCGTACAAAAAACCACAGCCGCCATTAATTTAATTTCCGCCCTCCCCGCGATCATCCCAGCAGGTAAGACAACACGCGCAAACACGTGGTCGCTTTCTTCCTTCATTCTGTTCGACTTTACAGAGACGTTGTTGCAATATTAGAGGGAAATAACTTTTTCAAAATCACAGGGACATAACTACGTTTGACTTAAAATATCAAATGCATGTACGGATGGACAGAGAGGTAAAAACTAACATTATTTTTTTTTAGACGGGGGGGGGGGGGGGTTACTTTTTCAGGTAAGCGCCGAAGATTACTGGCTCCTGCTGTATTGTTATTGTTTTTTTCTGGTAGAAGGTTCTAGAACATAACACTGCAGCAGATTTCGCATGTATTCCCTATTTTTCAGACTGGAAAAATAAACATGTGATTTTTAGAACTAGCCGAGGTAAATATAAACACAGTCAAGTGACTTTCCAACTATACTTGATCAAGATAAATTCTGCCCGGAATTATTTTTAAGCATTTGTTTGTTTAACATACCAGACAGAAAAAAGAATTCAATTCGCTTGGGCGATGATGCAAAGCTCTTTAAAAAAAACAATAAAAAAGAAAATTTGGTTTGGGCCTGGCGAGCGAGAGAGGGAATTAGGGGGAGGGGGAGCACTCACTTCGATGCATCGATATATATTTTTTTTTCTATAAATAAGTTTTATTTAAATGACCTTGACCTTTGAAAATGAATTAATTTATCCTTTTTTTAATTAAATAACTGTTAAATTACTGTTAATATCGATAAAACTATTGCATATATATGAGAGAAATAGATACAATATAATTTTAAATCAATAACACCAAGCATTAATTTATTATAGACTGATTACAAAATAGATATGCAAATTAGGATCCCTAATTTGTGTGTAAAGGCGTTTCATCAGTACTATATATATCGTATTTAATAATACTATTTTGTATTATTGATGTAAATAACACTAACCTGTTTTGATGGTAATATAGGAGTGAGAAATGAAAAAAAACTTTTGTATTTATTCATTGAGATAAAATTTAAGCAAAATAATAGCAAAAATCGTTACTTCCATTTGTCCTTTCAAACTATTTTTTTTATGAAATTCAAAACTTTTTCCCCTTAAAAGTGTTCGCTTCAGTTATATATTTTTAGTTATAAGTTTTCAATAATACGATTATTCATTATTGTACAAAGGAATTTTTTACAAGCAAAATTGTTCAAATGTAATTTTAGTGTCGGAAAATTATTTTCAAGGAAATCAACTTAGTAGTTGAAAATTATTCCAGTATTATTGATAATTATGTTGTAACAACTAATTACTTTTAAAATGTATTGAAGAACTAACTAGTTACTATGAAAATGTGACGGAAATTTGGGGGTTGTTACCAAAATTCGTCTTTGGTTAACATTTTCCACCAGATACAAAAAAAATAAACAAGATATCTTACTTGAAAAGTCTGAAAAGAAGAATTCACACATATACAATAAAAAAAACTGTTCTCAAAACCAGTTTAAATGTCTTTTTTCTCTTTAGTCTTGCAATATCTTTTAAACTGTCACTTCAGACCAAAGAGTTGTAAGTCCTTGGGTTTCTCGCCCAAAATCTTTAAATGTTCTTTTCAAATTCCATTTTCAAAAGGATAATTGTCGCTCTTCAAACGACATGGTCAGACAAAGTATGTCAGAAAAAAACTTTAAATTTCCCTAATAGAGCCAATTTGTTCTATACATAAAAGAGGAATTCTTCTTTTAAAGACACTCAATCCTGTACATAAAACATTTCTTCATAAGGACGCTCTGTCCTTGTACATAAAAATTTTCTCAAATACTTCTTTGTTCTTTTAAAGAAGTTTTAACGTCTGCATATTCTGACAGATGGAGCCCAGCTAAAAACGTCCTTTCTTCACGCTGTTCAGGCCGGTACTAACGAAAAAAGGCACCAAGAAAGATTTACCTCACATGTGCCAAAGGTCACCTCGATACACTATGTTATGTTTTAGAAATCACTACTGTATCAGGTAAAAGAAAACTTGTCCCTGTCCCTGGCAAGGCATACTCTTTTCTTATGGGAAGAAGGGTGGCTGTAGTTCGGTTGGGCACTGATCCCAGAGAACCCTCTTTGTATGATGTATCATAACAACTAAAAACTGAGAGCTGCTTTCATCTACGTCTGTCGACAAAGTGCCATGGGCCTTTGATTTTGCGTGGGTTTCTGTTAAAAGGCTTACTGTAGTTGTCCCTCTGAAAATTTTTCCAATCTGTTATTGTGTTGTTGGACATAATGCATTCGCAGTGTACTGTCCAGCATGTAGCCATCTTGTCGGACCTGATAAGTTAACTGGATCTGTGATAAATTCAACCTAGACTTTTAAAAAAAAACGTTTCTATTCATCAATTTTTGATGTTGTAAGCACAGCAGAATTTTAAAAAGGAGATTAAATGATAACTCGGCACTACATTTATATTACAAACCATTATATAAACCATCTGTTTCGGGTCGGGCCACATAATGTCATCATGGTAGTACCCTACACATTATGTTACTCATGCTCCAACAACACAAACATCTATTGCCTATGAATTCAATGCACGCATCTTACATAATAGAGAGACAAATGACAAGAAATTGAAACTTTAAACGGGGATACATCACTGGCAGTCAGCCAACGAATTTACATTAAAAGACAGATACCATAAAAACAACAACAGACAGAGATACACTAACATATAAAGCTGACGAATAAAAACGATATCTTATGAACATTCTTGAGAACGCTCCATACATAATAATATATATATAGCAGGTTTCAGTAGCAATACACATCGACCAGAAAACTGTTTGGATAATCACAGATTTGAGGGTAGTTCTATTAAAATAGTCATATCTTAAAAACTAAAGCACTTTAAGTGCTCAAAATACCATCATTTTGTTAGGAAATGAATATCCTTTCAGGTGCATTCATGAATAATAATATACATTATATATTTTTAAGAGTTTTGAGCAAATAAAGGCAAAAAAATGTTAACGCTATTTTCAGCAATTTACGTCACTTTTTTTTTAACCCCCCCTTCGTTTAAAAGTCTCGTACCATTGCTGTATGTGGAATTTCGTCCTGAAATTTGGAAACTAATCAGGAGAAACATCACTTTTAATGCTTGTCGGTGTACGAAGTAATTCGGCTCATTCATTTTTTTGAAATTTAAAATATAAGACTTCAACTCAACGTCGGTTGAACATTTTTGAAAAATACATTTCCGTCGCCCAATTAGTAAGTAAATCAATCATTTTACTTTTTTATGCATTAAAATTATAATTGTATATATGTGTTCTCTTTTGGTAGTCATGATATTTCATGACCCTATCCGAAAAAAAAAAGCGTTTTCTATTTATAGTTTGAAAAACATTGTAGTAGCAGCAGTAATAGCAGCTATAAACACGAGGCGATTTTTGTTTATTTCATTCTAGAACGAATTTAAAAATTTTTTAAATATGAATATAAAAAATGTTGTTACATTTTTCGTACCCAACTAGTAAATAAATTAATCTTTTATCTTTTTTTATTCATTAAAATTATAATTGTATGTTGTTTTATCTTTCCGTAGTAGTAATTTTAAATTACCTTATCCGAAAAAATATTGTCCTTTTTTTTGAGCGAAAGTCAACAATGACTGCTAGTATTGCTGATATAACAATCAATCAGCAGCAGCAGCAGCTAACTAGTCTTGTAAAGCTTTGTAAAACTAAGACAAAAATACTTGTGCTTAAAAAAGTTAATCCTATTTGGTTCTTTTATAAAAAATACTTTAAAAAATACTGGTTTTCACTCAACTTTCGAACTTCTAGTAGTAATGACTTTCTAGTCGCCAATTTAAAAAAAAAATTAAGATTCTACTTTTTTAGGCGATTACGTGTGAACACCCTTAAAGTCTTGGCGAAAAAAAGAAAAAACAAAACAACAAAAAAGAATTTAGAGTGGGGGATCAGTTTCGCATATAAATTTAATGTAAAATGATCTCCGATTTCCCGGCCATTCTTGCCTTTTAGTGAAATTTATAAAATAAATAATTACTCTACCATTAACTCTAGGTACGACTAACAAGCCCACCTCCTAAAAATGCCTTGAATGTATCGTACCATTAACCATAAATATGAGTGGCAAGCCACCCCCTAAAAAACTCCCTTAACCTTAACACTAAGTCCGAATGGCAACCTCCATCCAAAACAAAACCCCTTCCTTAACCTTATCATTAACCCTAAGTCCGAGTAGGAAGCCCTAATCCTACAAAAAAGCCCATTAAAACCAAACATAATCGTCTAAAAAAAAAAAAAAAAAAGCAGACGCCCATAAAAAAAAACGCACAGGATTTATTTGCCATAGAAAAAAATTGATTAATGCCCTAAAACGCTAGAATGGCCCGGAAATGGTGAATTATTCTACATTAAATATATGTGAAACTAATCCCCCACTCGAAATTCTAAATGAATTGTTTTTTTTCTTTCTGCTAAGTTTTCAGGGTGTTCACACTTAATTGCCCCTAGCCCTACCACTAACCTGAAGTTCAAGTGGTAAGCCCCCCCCTCCTCCCACAAAGACCCTCATAATCGTCTAAAAAAAAGAAGAAAAAAAAACAAGAAAAACGCACAGGATTTATCTTCCATAGAAAAAATAATTAATTGTCCTAAAACGCTAGAATGGCCTTGAAATGGGGGATTATTTTATGTGAAACTGATCCCCACTTTAAATTCTAAAATAATTGTTTTTGGTTTCTTTCTTTCTGCCAAGTGTTTCAATTTTTTTTAATTGCCTAAATAAAAAAAGTAGAATCTCATATTTTGGGGGGGTAAGGGGGTGAGTTAGCAGAAGGTGTTAATCTACAATAATGCCAAAGAAATCTTGCAATATATTCATTTTTAAACAGTCCTAGTATTAGATTTGAGTTTCCTGTACATAAAATGTATTACAATTCAACTTTTATAACTTCTTTCTTTTAATAGATACATGGTATTTTTAAGGTATTGCAGCATATTTATGTGCACTTAGTGCAGATTACTTGGAAACCATTAATTTCTGGAGATTTTCAGTGGCACATTCTGATTCCTTGTACAAAAATACATTTATATGGTAAATTTCATTGCTTAATCTTGTATTTTAACAAAGATATAACATTTTTACTGAAAAATTAGTGTAAAAAAATGTAATGAAACACATGGTCTTAAAGAGGGGGAAAATATCCAATCATGCCAGGCACAAAAATAGTCATAACTTCCTTATTTTTAGTCAGATTTAAAAAATTTAAAAAGATTCTTTCTTAGATCATCAAGCTCTTTCTATATATGCCATTATTGAGATATTTTAAGTAATTAAAAATTTTTCATGTGTATTGCTAGTTTCAGTCAATTGAAATTATAGAATTACATAAATCACTTCCAGATGCTAGCATGGGACTCGGAATATCCTATGGCGTCACATAGCTTTATTTTACTTAAAAAATTTATGTCACAAAGATTTTCTGGCGATTATGTCCTCGAATGTTAGAAGGTATCTAACGCTAGTGGATTAAGTAGGATGACCCCGATATAGGATGACCCTGAGTACTTCCACCACCTACTTCACAAAAAGAGCATGAAAAAAAATGGAACATATATGCATGCAGAACAAATGAATGCAATGCATATCAAACTTGAAAAAATGGAAAATGTTGAACCAAATCTTTTAAAATTTTTTTATTTTGTAACTATTGAGTTACAAAAATGGGGCAATTCTATCCTCTCGATCTCCATACCCCTAGGTTCCTTTGAACATCATAATTACAAGTTATGATGTCACACAAATCGTTCTCAAACCTATTGTTCTGGCTCAAAAGTCTTCAAAGAGATTTCTGTTGTAGGGGGGGGGGGGGTCCTCTTCCTCCTCGCTGTCGTCAAGGGCTGCGTGGTTTAGTGGTCGTCAGTCTTCATCCCTGTCATCGTCAAATTCTGACTCTGGGAATGGTCACTAGTGTCTACTTTCCTTTTCCCTTTCCTGCAGGTCCAGGCACACACTTGCTTCCTTTTGGTTGCCTTTCTTCCTCTGCATGGACAATCCTCTTGATGAATTCTGTGGATGTCAGGCTCTATCCATACATTCTGGCCATTGTCTTCCTCTTTGAAGGCGGGAAAACATTGGTTCAAAATGGCAGAAGACTGGTGGAGAAGAGTAAAGAGGCTTAGGATTTCGATGCTGCTGAAGCCAAACTATTGACGAGTTTATCCTGCATCCTGTCTCCTACAGATTATACAGGTCGTCCGCCTCGTCACTCTACACTCATCATTGTAATCAAACAAGGTTTTGATTCTGCCGGGTTCACATAAATTCTCACGCCAGTCGGGTCAACGATCATCACTTCTGTCTCGACCAATGGCATTACACTCTTTGCTATTCGAGCTGGAAAGCTACTTTTTTAGGGTGTCACTTGCTCAGTTTGCCTAAGCAAGAAGAAATGTCAAATACAGCTCCCTAACCGACCGTTTCATTTTTCAGCCTATCTCAGTTGAACCGTCAGGTGTCCTTGATCTCGATACTGCATGATTCATACAGACATTGGTCAGATGATACAGTTGCAGGAACATATTCCAGCTCATCTCCTTGGCTATAATCCTAGGCAATGCCATGTCCACTATGACATTGTCCCGCAAGTTAGCTTTGTCTTGAAGAAAACAAGACAAAAATTAAAATTTATTTCTTCTTTTGCACATTGTGTTTCAAAATAGTAGAGGCTTCTTCATATGCATATTTTAGTATCCTTATTATTGTTTGGTTTCGAAATAAAATACATTATCTAATTTTATATTATACAAAGTTCTTATTGTGCTAATGATTTTCTGCTACAATAACTTCCCGGGCAAGAACAGAGTTCATAGATCTGCTGTTAACTTGTTTTTTGTGTTGTAGTTAATTTTATCCACACGTGGTCGGGCCACCTCGAACAGTGGGAATGACATGCCGCCATAAAGGCATCTCTCCCTTAACCTTTGTTCCGAATCCCCCCGGCTATAACTTTAAATAATAAACTAGTTTTTATTTAAGCATTTAACTTTTGAAGCGAAATAGTAGCAATCAATCTTAATGAGTAACCGGCAAGAGAAGATAAATGTTGGTGTGAATAAATTATCTTTGTTATTTTTCTTTTTAATAGGAGTAAATTAAAAATGGTCACCATATAAAATTTTACGAAAAAAATTAAAAAATTTAACAAAAATAATTATAAATAAGGGCAGTTTCTTTGAGTAAGCTGTATTCAACAAAAGATCTTCTAAGAGATTCATTTTGACTTTTGAGAATACATCAAATCATTATTTCCTCGACTGCCATACAATCTGTAAATGAAACAAAACTGAATTTAAAGTTTCTACCTCAATCCTCGGCATTCTCAACCACCACTGCAGACTAATTACAGGTATTCTTTTTAAATTGGATTACAGTAAGGTTTTTCATTAGGTGCCAAGTTAAATACTTTCATCTGTTACTGTTAGGCTTATATTCGTTTGGATTTTAAACTGTTGAGCCAGAGTTATCTCCCTTGGGAAAATATTTAGTTTTAGCAGTTTATAATCTCGTTCTACCCACACGGTGGGAAATTCAAAACAAGACTCTGCCTTTTATTCAACGGAACATTGAAAGCACACGGGCGTCTGTCTACTGCTCTACTATTGAACAGAAGTTTCAAATCTTAACAGGGAAGGCCCGTTAAGTTATTTTTCTGATGGAGTCACCTGACTCTCAGACAATGATCAAAGAACCAAACGACACTGTCATACATTATTCTTCACATGGTACATCACTACCATTGAAATTTTGATGTAAAATTTACATATTCTGTGCATTTACTCTTAATTCTTGCCTTCTTCAACAAATGTGTGTTCTTATTGCAATGGGAACAATTGTACTCTTTGTTTAGGACTCATTTCTGAGGTATTTTTCCATTTGTATTATCTATTGCATGTCTTTTAACACACTTTTTGTAATGTTTATCCCAGACAACATGTTAATAAATTAAATATTATTGTCATTCAACTATTCCTCTTTGTTTCTCTTCCAATACAAATAAATATATTCCTTACAGATGACAATCAAAATGATAAAGTTTGAATACCAAGTATTTCCACTTTATAACTCTTTTCACTAATCCAAGAACTTTATAAAAGGCATCGTTTGCATCATGTACATATTTTTTTTTTTTTTTCAGATCGTTTACTACGCAAAAATAACTATCATACCATCTTTTTTATATCCTCGATCGCAGTAAAAGTTTCTTTACTGTATTCCATCTAACTTCTATCTTTTGCATGTATGCACCAGTTTCTGCATTTTAACGTTCAACTGCCCTAAATCCAATGTGGCTGCCAAAGTAAAAGTGCATTATCAGCTCACTCTTTTCATTCGACACGACAGGTAAAAAAAAAAATGTTTAAATTTTAAAGAAAACAAACTACTCAAAATATTACTTTTTTACACAATAAATTTGCATAATATAAAATTAGAATCGTATTTACCAAGGATTGTTATGTCAAGAAGCACCTAAACTTATTTTTAGGATAACTTTTAAATTTGGCAAAAAGTATTTTCTAAAGGAAAGAGAGAGTGGGACGACAGGACGGTGGCCCTGGGCAGTGGGCATCCAAATATGGCAGTGGGGTGCATCCAATTATATTCAAGTTATCTCCCTTCCATCATATTTCTCAGTACTAACAATTCTATTTGAGCCTATGGTGCACACAATCAAGAGTTGGCTTGGGGCATCACCAGACCTCTGCATGCCACTGGGTTGTAGTTTATACAGACACCTTTAACATTATCATGTAGCAAGTAAAAAGTTAACAAAAATAAAAACTACTTGTTATGGAACTGCACAAATATTCTAAGAATGTGTGACTATTGGCATACAGGAATTGGACGATTTAAACAATAAGGTATTTCTTTTTCATGACGGGTTTATTGTAAAGATTCACCACACTTCCTTTTGTCTTTTTAGATGGGGTGTATCGTTTACCATGTTAATTCATCGCAAAATAAGTTCTTACATGCAGGCTATGAAGACTTTCAATTTAATCCATTGTAAAATGAGTCCTGTTTCACTTCCGGTTGATATAAAGAAAACATAAAAAAATATTCACAACCTGTAGTTAAGGGTTCATTTTGTATTGAATTGACAATGAGTATGACAACACACCCTGCTCTAAAAGGCAAGAAATTGTGAAATCTTTTAAAACTGAACGCTGTGAAAGCAAAGACCAGACATCCACTGTGATGCCGGCCATAACAGCCAGATTCATCAGCATCCTTGGTAAGAGAAATGGGCGTTGGAATGGTGACTACAAAGAAAGCGCTGAACAAGGATCTTTGCTATTCTTCATACAAGAGTCGCAAAGGGTCAACTACTCATCAGCAAGGTCCAAGAGAACCACCTTAAGAAAGCCAAGAAACGCCTCAACCAGTCAAGCCGGGGATGCTCTGGTTCTTTTCAGGATTACAGTCTGTATCTTGCCCCTTCATCTTTGAAAAGGGACTCAGACTCAATTGAAATAGTTATATTGAGTTGCTGTCCGCTGTTGTTAAGCGCTGCGTGAAGACAGTGGCTGTTCGAAGGCAATATATATGGCAGAAGGACTCAGCTCTGTGCCATACCTCCGGGAAAATCCAGAAGTGGCTGTCTGAGAAAGACATCAACTGTACCGCCTGCAACACCAAGGACTAGCCGATTGTCAGGATCGAACTGGTGTTCAGGTGTCGTCTTTCGAAGAACACCGTGAATGGTCCCACCTGGATTCCATGGTGGAGGTTCAGAGCAGTTTCTTTGAGTAAGCTGTATTCAACAAAAGACATTCTAAGAGATTCATTATGACTTTTGAGAATACATCTATTATTTGCCAAGATATGATGTTTTTCTTTCCTTTCCAAAGAGTGTCAAATTTGTCCCGAACACCCTGTATAGGACAAGCCAAAACAACAGAACCTACAAATTGTTGAATAAAACTTAATTTGAATTTTTCTTTTTCATGTGTGACACGGCATTCACTAGATTTTAACCTCCAGATTTCTCAGTGTAGAGGTATCTTAACCAGAACAATCCTCGAATGATTGATTATCTGAAGGCAGCAGCAATCACAAAAATCAGAGAAATCCCCAAAGAGGAATAGGTTTCAGAAATTAAGAATTTTGTGCGACATGCAACTTTGCCTCCAACGTGAGAGAGGCCACTTCAAGAATATATTTGGGAAAGGACATGCAAAGCAACCACGATAACTGTGTTACATTGCTGGTTATTGGCTTCCCAATAACTCTTTTGGTCGTCGTAGAACTTCGCTGTTGATTCAAATGTCGTATCTAGGTTCCGCGAACCTCAACTGCCCGGGAGGTATTGCGTGATACTATTCATACCACTGTTTTTTCGCCTGCAACCATTTGCTGTCGGGACTGCTATGGCAGTCGTCTTCGCCGTCCCCGCAAGCGCCGTTGTCATCATTCCTTTCAGGCGGTTATCTTCGCTCTGAAATCAACCTAACAAGTACAACAAAGTCTTTTTCTGTTTTAATCCGAGCCGTTTATTACTTAATGATTTAATTAGCCGACCTGAACGAGTTCGCTGTGATCGAGAGAGAGTTTATGCTAACTAAATTTACTAGTTATTTCACAATTAACTGTAGAGGAAGGAATAAGAAAGATTCTACTAAGGCTCTTAGATTTCCGTCATTCGGAATCTTTCTCGTAACCGCTACATGATTGCCGGTCTACTCTCGTCGCTTCCAAGTCAGTAACTCTGATTCAATCTTGATTTCACTTTTCCCACGGTGGGAACTCTGACGTCATCAAACCTCGTGATTGCACAGGTGCAATCTGAACCCCTGACCTTCTCTTGAACTTAAGGTCAATCAACGTCACCGCATTCGTGGGAAACACATCGAACTGAACCTGCACGGGATGACTCCGCTACAAATCGTCTAAGTCAAACCCGTCTCGAATAGGGCATTATCTAACAACTGAAACTCTGGGTACTGATCATACAGAAGTTTAAATCCAGCAAATTTCATAAAATTTGCTGGTCTGTCTGGTGTGGCATTCACCATAGGTAGATTGAGCTGGCTTCCTCTGAATATGAAATTCACAAGTGGTCCCCAGCAATGTATTGAAATTTGCTGGACCTTTGTAATATTTAATGAAATTCTTCCGGATTTTGTTTCTTTAAAGATCATCTTGTATTTGATTAGCTTATGGAAGGCAAAGGTTTGAATAATGTCAGATTCAGTGTCATGCTAAATCCATTCATTTTAGAAGCCGACAAAAATGAGATGTTGAGTCTACATATGGTTAAAAATAATTAACTAAAAATAAATATTTTTTTCATTTATTTATTTATTTTTATTAAATCGCTAACTAAACTAATGCTACTAAATAACATGTGAGATTCCCTATACGTTTTATTTTGAAATTAAAATGCAAATTATTCCATTCAAAAACTTTAAAGAACGAATAAATATTAAAAACTCATTTTACACTCCTTAAAATCAGTAATTTTATTTTAAACAATGAAGACAAACACCAACATATATAAAAGATTGGATATTTTTAATAAAATCATGAATAAATTTAGAAATTTTTTCATGTACATCATGTTACAAAATTAATAGATAAAATTGACAAATTTAACTATTTCATGGTTGTTTAAAATGTACAGATGAATTTTCTTAAAAATAAATACAGAAAAATGAGTTTTCAATTCCATGTAATTCTTTATAGATGTACTCTTTACTGATGTTAATTTGGTTATCGCCATCCCATACGTTGTGCTCAGAGTCAAAAGCAAACGCCACAAGATTCTATATTTTTTATTAGTTTGAAAAATACTACTTTCTTTTATGACTTTAATAAAAAGCCTATTTATTCCTTTATTCCAACATAAACTTCACATTTTATTTATTTGTTCTTTATTCCATTCTTTCAGTCATCAAACGACATGTCTTTCTTACTTTGGTTTTTAAAGAATTTTCCTTTTGGACCCTAAAAAAGATAGAAACAAACATTAATTATAGAAATAAATCTGAATTGTGAATTATAGCAAACAAAGAAAAGAAATGCACTTATGTATTGTATATTGTGACAAATAATATGAGTATTGATTTACTCCTCTCCAGGAGTTAGACACAAGGCCAGTTTTATCATACTCCCACAAGTAAGATGTGACCCAAGGTCGGGTCGGAAAGTGGGGGTTGAAAAGCCAGCGGCCGAGAGGTGAGCACTCTGACCATCAAAAATTGCCTGGGCAGCCCCGTCGGCATTCCCCGGTAGGGGCGCCTCAGGCAGTAAGCAATAAACTTACTCCTCCCCAAAGAGGGGAGGCGGAGCCTGGGAGGGTGGACCTCCTAGAACTGCACAGGACAGACCCATAGACCGGCGTAAATCAAGTCTCGAAGGCCAAGACAATACCAGTCTATGGGGGTGCAGTATCCATCGGAACAGATACTACACTTTGATCTTACCCAAAAGGTTCCCTTTTGAGAAAGTTTTCTTCAATAAAAACTAAGAGAAAATTGAAAACATTTATTTGCAGGAAAAATATTTTTTATTAGAAAAGAAAAATATATAACTAAAATATTTAAGATTTATTTTTTTAAATACTCATACTAAACTACTTGTGACCCATTGGGTCACAACCACTACTACTACTACTTGTTTAACTTTGATTTCATTTAAAAATTCATAAACTGTAATAGAAGAAATTTTTCTTGCATAACAAAAATAATTCTCTCCATCCATATCATCCTAATGGATGAAGATAATTCTCTTCATCCACATCATCCTAACTGATAAAGATAATTCTCTTCATCCACATCATCCTAACTGATAAAGATAATTCTCTCCATCCATATCATCCTAATGGATGAAGATAATTCTCTTCATCCACATCATCCTAACTGATAAAGATAATTCTCTTCATCCACATCATCCTAACTGATAAAGATAATTCTCTCCATCCATATCATCCTAATGGATGAAGATAATTCTCTTCATCCACATCATCCTAACGGATAAAGATAATTCTCTTCATCCACATCATCCTAACTGATAAAGATAATTCTCTTCATCCATATCATCCTAATGGATAATATGGCAGTAAAGCAATCTATTATTTTGGTATCTAATTTACATATGTGTTTACGGTGTATACGAACGCACTATGGTAATTGGCTGGAAAGGGAGAAAGTCACTCTTTCTCTTAATGTTCGAGATATTAAGAAATATTAGAGTGTGGTTGAAACAACAGAGTGAGAGGTAGCAAGAGAAATACATAGATAGCTAAGGGAGAGATGGGTGAGTTGTTCAGTTAATTATAAAGTACGGCTTATTAGACAATTAAAACAAAATTTCTTTCAAATATAACTCAATCACAGAACTAAAGAATATTTTTGAATTTATTTTGTGCTATGAAAGTATGAAGCTTAAGGTTAAACATTTAGTATAAAAATTTAGCATAAAATTTTGTATAAAAATAGATGCATAATTTAATAATATAAATATTAGTTTTATCAACAAGCATGAAACTAAGAAATAAAAAATGACTGACATTTCACTAGAAAGAAATTTGTAAATAAAAACAGATACTATTTTTTGTTTTGAAAAAGATAAATAATTTAGTAATGGTCAAAGTTTTACTCCTTTTTTAAATTCGCAATACAAAAAATGTTAAAAATTCCTTAAAATTGAATTTTGTTAATAAAACTTCGAAAAAAGTAAAAAGCAGAAATCTAATGTTATCTCCAAATTGCAAAATTCCAAATTCAAATTCTACCAAAAATCAAATAATCACTGGATTTTTATAATTTTTTTTACAGACTTTAAAAACATGTGAACTACGTATACAATTTTTAAAAATCCATTTAAAAAATGTTTTTTTTTCTTAAAAAGTAAATTTGATGAATCAAATGAACAAGTTAAAAGTCGACAGAACTTTTCACTTCTAACAATATTTTAACCATTTTAAAATATTACATACAAAAAACAAACTTCTCAACAAAAAAATACAAGTTTTAACAGAATTTAATGAATTCAAAAACAAAAACTTGTTAAATACAATAAATTATCAAAAAGAAAATAATTGCAAAAAAATAAAATTCTAATTTACTTTTTAAGTATATAAAATGCAATTTTATATCCATTAAAAAGTAAATTAAAAAGTTATTTCATGCTAAAACCACTGTTTCAGACCAAGAAATGATACTAAGATCTTACATGTGTCGTCCTAAGTTACAACACACACAGATAATGATCGGCATGCGACTGATGAATAATTGAGAAACAGAAAGTGGCTGTGCGCAGAAGTGAGCCATGGCAATGGTTAAGAACAGACTGAGAATCAGCTATGCAAATTCTAAAGCTTACCTCAGCGATTAATATAAGAAACTATTTAGATCTGAGAATCAGTATTCAGTGACATGCTATACGCATCTCATGTTTGGTTCTAATATCTCAACTGCGTTTGTCCCTTGAAGTTATAAGTCTATCTGTATTCCATGAAAAATACCAGTATACTGAAATCATATGCCCTTAATAGGGTTAAGATGAAAATTCATATACACTAAATGTACAAAAGCAAGGAAATTCCCAAATTTTTACACTTTTATTGTCATTAAGGGTATGACTACATATCAACCAAACCATTTCATTATCACATCACTACAGTATAAATCTCTATGCATGAGTTGATGAAGTGTATGAGGTGCGCTGAAGAAAAATTACTACTAGTAAAATACATAGCCCTGTTGTGCTCGCATACCATTAATGACAATAAAAGTGTGAAAATTTGGGAATTTCCTTGCTTTTGTACATTTAGTGTATATGAATTTTCATCTTAACCCTATTAAGGGAATATGATTTCAGTATACTGGCATTTTTCATGAAATGTCACTACTTTTGTAAAGGCTATGCCTCAATACAATGCCTTCTAATAACTGATATAGTTAGTAGTTTGACTAATCAATGTTTCTTCCAATATTCACAGGTAAATATTTTTTTTAAAATTATGATGAGTGTATATTTACTCATGATACAATTCAAACAAATTTTTTCAAAACTAAGGTATATGGTAAACTGAAATTAAAATGCCATCAACTAGACCCTAGAACCTCTATCTCTGCCAAAAATCAGCTGAATCCATCAAATAGTTAATAGTACGTACACACGGATAACATGATTGAACTTTCTGGATCTCTGGGTTGCCTTGACTAATGATGCTGAAATTCTACACACTTATAGAACCTATCAAATAAAAATTTTGTGCAAAGTTTTAACTAATTTGGTTTATTGGTTTTTGAGTTATGATTGATCAAAGAAATGAGATTTCCAGCATCGGCGATTTGTGAAGTCTATTAAGGGATAGAGCGCTCTCGCGCCTCCCTTGATTTGATTTTCTTATCAGTCAAGTGTTTCAGGGACTCAGCTGCACTAAGATTCTTGGCAGATCATCACCTATCAATTAGACATGGCAAAGCATATCCACATTTAACTTCAAAAGTATAATACAGCACACTTGGCATAATGGGTCGAGAGGCGAGGGTTCAATCCTCGGTCATACCAAAGACTAACAAAAAATGGTACTTGATGCTCAATTGCTTAAATACTAAATAAGGTGAGAATCTAGGGCAGGGGCGGGCAACCTTTTCAGAGTGAGGGCCAGATGAGACTTTTGGAAGGAGATCGATGGGCCGGAGTGAAAAACAAAATCTCAGAATTACTATATTTTGTTTATATGAATAAAGTGTACAAAAATTGCATTGAACACTCTACAAATCTGATATTTTTTCTCAAGAGACTCCTGTATGTGATGTTATATAAGGCGCTGATAAAGGCCATTTTGGAATCATAAAAAATAATGACGGGGGAAGTAGCAAGTTGATCCAGCATTCGTTTTGACACACCTCACATAGGTTCTATGTTTCATGCCCTTTCCTCGTCTCTCGTTTCCTCTTGGCCTCTCTCTTTCTCTTTTTATCTCAGGATTTGAAATTAATAGTTAAAGAAAAATGAAATATACATGCATCATCGCTCGCTGATATTTATACATTTTTATCCCACTGTAAATCTTAATTGAAACCTACTTTTACGTCTATGTCACAAAATGATACGAGTTTTACTGGGAGGTCCGCGGGCCGGATTGCAATAATAAAGCATAACAGGGTGGCGGGCCGGACACTAAGCCTTTGCAGGCCGGAGGTTGCCCGCCCCTGATCTAGGGTAAGTGGAGTGTTTCTGGAAAAGAGTGGTGCTCTCCCCTATACCTCAATATAGTAGTTAATGAAAAAGGAACCCTCGGGTTGCTCTTGACTATGGTCGACTACTTTAATTACGTTACAGCCAAGCAATAATGAACACAGTTCCTGGGTTATTTTTTTTCTCACAGTTTAAAATGACACAAGCATCAACGAGTACAATTCTACAAAATATACTCACTGACTATTCGTAAAATCATTATCAAATATCCTTACCTTCTTATCATGTTTCTTAAATTTCTTGTGTTGAAAGGATTTTGAATGGGTAGATCCTAATAAGATACAAATTAAAAAAACTTTAACAATTAAAATTGTAATTATTTAGAGAAAAAAAAAATACAAAATTAAAAAAGCTTTAACAATTAAAATTGTAATTATTTAGAGAAAAAAAAAATACAAAATTAAAAAAGCTTTAACAATTAAAATTGTAATTATTTAGAGAAAAAAAAATACAAAATTAAAAAAGCTTTAACAATTAAAATTGTAGTTATTTAGAGAAAAAAAAATACAAAATTAAAAAAGCTTTAACAATTAAAATTGTAATTATTTAGAGAAAAACAAATACAAATTAAAAAAAACTTTAACAATTAAAATTTAAATTATTTAGAGGAAAAAAAAAAAAGGCAGCATAGATAATATGAACTATTGCATCAAATTGACCGCCTGAAAACCGTTCAGAGACGTGAAACCTAACGAATAGCCTCCATCAGACACCTTTCATACTCAAAGTATGAAAAGTTGTCTTGCTTCCCAGGGCTTGGATGCATTGAAGATTTGATATTTAGAAACTGACTTAGTAAACACCCACAAAATTATTAACTATCTCGCCAACAACAACCTGGAGCTCCTTTTTGATTTCCATGTGTCTAACACATGTGGACATACTTACAAAGTCAGAAAACAGCACAGCTCCCATGACTTTAGGAAATATTTTTTCACATTCAGAATTGATGAAGCATGGAGCAAACTGTCTACAGCAATTTTTGTCTGCTTGCAGCACAGTTATTGGCAGCTGAGACACCACATCCTTTAAAAACTTCCTCAAATTTGACAAAACCAAACCTGCACTTTTGATGAGTTGTAGTGCACCTGACGACCACTTGACACAATGATTTCATTACTATTATTAATGTTTATTATTATTATTATTATTCAATCCTATAAGGAAATAAGTCCTTTTTCGATGATGCCTAAATGTAAAAAAAATGATGAGTTTATTTAGTGCTTATTGTCATGTTCACTCAAGAGTATCCATATTCATTATCGACAGATATTCTCAAAGGAGTCAAATTTTTCTATAAAATTTCTCAATAATATAAACTGTGATAAAAATTTTAACGATATAGAGAAAATAACTAATTAAAAATGTTATTGTTTACATGTTTTTATGAGTTTGTTTAGTCGACATGATCTCTAGATTATATAGAGAAAATAACTAATTAAAAATGTTATTGTTTACATGTTTTTATGAGTTTGTTTAGTCGACATGATCTCTAGATTATTTTTCAATACAAATTGAACATCTTTTTTTAAATATTTAGTGTTAAGGGTTTTTTATACCATTCTGACGATAAATCTAGATAGGAATTCTTTTCGATATGAAAATTTATAGATTTTACAAGAGTGGCAAACTATAAAATTGTTTATAATGTACTTTCATGATCTGAATATATTTTCAATGAATTTATAAATAACTTCTTTAACATAGTAAATATGGCACCTCTTTTCAGTATATTTTGATTTTAACTGCTTTAGTAAAAGAAAAACTAATAATCTTCAATCTTGGAAGTTAACATTCAACACTTGGTTATGCATATTCTCATTTCTAATTCGTCAATAATTTATCTGGAAGTTCCAGAGAAATGTGAACAAAAAAATTTGTTACAAAAATTATCCTTTGAAAAAATATCAGAGAAAAAGTTATATAAATTGATTTACTTATTCAATATGAAATTGTAAAAATTGAGCAGAAAGTTCCAGCAAGAAATCTGCATATTGAACTGACAAGTCATTCTTTAGTTAGAAAAAATAAATGCTATCATCTGATGTGTTTTCGTTTGAAAATAGAAATAATTAGAACTCAGAGGAGTTATATCCCATTTTCTCTGTATTCTCACTTAATTGAAAAACATGATGGCTAACAGTTTCTCTTTTATTCGTTTGAAGGAAATTCGTAAAACACATCTCATTAAAAAACTTTCAGCACCAAATCTTTTACAAGTTGGATCCAGGGTCATATTTTTGACAAAATCTGATTTTTTGATTACCTTTATTCAAACACCCATAAAATTGAAATCAACTAAATTTTGTGACGCAAAAGTTAACATGCAAACTATCAAGCCACCTGGTGAATCCAGAATCCTGGCTAAATTTAAGCCATGCCATTTTGGTAACTTTTGTTAACTCTGGTAGATGTTACTTTTCTATAGAGTGATACCCCCCTCCCCCCCCAAAAAATGCCAGCCATTGTTAATAAAATTCATTATCCTTTCTGTAATCCAACCACATTTGGTACAAATAAACCTAAATCTATGCCTGACTTGTTCGCGAAGTTTCAGTCGTGAATGTCTAATAGTCTTTGTTTTATCATCGTTCAATGATAAACACACCTGGATACAATATGCAAAATTGTTAATAAGTCTGAAACATTCCTCTTTTCTGCACTTCCCTGATTTGGGCTGCAATGGCTTTTTTCAATTCAGGAATAGTCCAGAGATTGTTTTGATAGACAATGAGATATCTTTGAGATAACGCCATAGATAAAAATTTAGGGCCAGTGTGTGTGTGAAGCTTATTCAGAATCACACCTAGTGAGGAGATTATCACCAAAGCATCCCCACATATCATCGAATGGCAATAAAACCTTCCATTAGTGGTATGTTTTTTTTTGGGGGGGGGGGGGGGGGGCTTTTTGATCCTGTCTAAGAGGGAGAACTAGTGGTTGATGAACCAGCCCAGATGTGAAAACAATACTCCAGGCATGGGCCTTGCAGAACAGTTAGTTTTTATTAAAAGGTATAACCCCCCCCCCCCCCCCCCCCAAAAAAAAAACGATAACATTTTATTTTTTAACAAACCTTCAAACATTTGGAAATTGGCTTGTGAATAATCAAAAGGCGTAAATGTATCTATCTGGCTGTTTTTTTTCTCTGTGCTCAAAGCTTCAATTATTTCCACATCTGAATTATCAGAGTCACTGATTTCAACCATTTCGATCTTCTTTTCTCCATCATTGGAAGGCTTTCCTTTTGTTGTGTCCTTCCTGCTTGCATTCCTTTCACCAGAATGTTCAGGTTTCTTCTTCTTTTTTGCAACACTTGGCTGTGACAAGAATGAATAAATAAATTTATAACAAAAAAGATAAAAGATACAAGGAAATTACATTTCGATTCTGCATCTTCAGATGATTTCGTTTTAAATCTTACAAAATAAGAAATCAAAATCTAATTCAACCAAGAAAGATTTATACTCAGCTTGAAAAAACTTTAAAACAATTTTTTCCATTTTTGTGTTTCTAAAGAAATATCTTAAATATTTAAAAAAAAAAATACTTTTCTTAAATTAATGACTATTTTAATCTGAGGATGGAAATTTCCGATACGAAAATACTTCTCAAAACCTAACAATAATTGAAAGCAATCCAGTTTAGATATTAATAAAGTTTTCTAAAACCCTAATTTGGCGAGTAGGTAAAAGGTCACCAAAATTAAATTCCTGCCACCCATCCATGGAATCGTTAATAAAATTCAAAATACACAAATAAACGTCACTAGACAGGTGACTTATCCATCAAATTTCAGTCATAAATGTCCAACAGTTCATTCAATAATATGCTTCAAATGTTCACCTCTATGTTGCAAACGCACCAGACCCCACCCGATTGGGGCTGTGACGGTCATCTGCAGTTCACAAATAAACACATCTTGATACGACGTGCCAAATTGTCAATCACTGACACATTCCTCTCTTGGCACTGCCCTGATTTGGGCTGTAATGCGCCTCTTCACTTCAGGAAAAATCTGGGGATTATTTTGATAGACATTATCTTTGAGATAACCCCATAGATAAAATTTTGGGGTTAAGGTCCGATGGATAACACCTCTTAATGATGAGAAAATCACCAAATTGTCCTCGCATATCAGTAAATGGCGATAAAACAAAGACTGTTGGACATTCATGATTGAAACTTGGTGGACAAGTCAGGCATTCAAGACTGAAGTTTTTTTCTACCAAATATAGTTGGATTGCAGAAAAAGGGTTGTGAATTTTATTAATGATTCCACGGGTGACATTTGTTTTGGGGTGGGGGGGGTCAACTATAGATATTTTTATATAAATTTTAAAACTGGTGGCTCTGAAAATCAACATTTGAAATTGGTTGCAAATTTGAAAACTGATATAAGGCTATACACAAATCTAGAGTCCTCAGTAAAAATAAAAAAGTAGTAATAGTTTTCGAACTAATTTATAACTGTTACTTTCAAAATGGAATACTCCAATTCTAATAGTATCATAACATACAAAGTGTAGTTGAAATCCAGCTCGTAGTTTCTAGAGCAGACAGATACTTCATTTTATGGTGAATAAAAAATAATAAGTAATAACCAACAAGAGAAGGTAAATCCAAATGGTCAAAGAATTCATTGATGATGAAATCAACTAAATTGAAATTTGCTGGACAGTTTTTGTGTAGAAAAAAAAAATAGGACAAAAGTGAAAATGCCACTTGTTATTATGAGCATAAAATAGTTTCAATAATCTGTTTTATCACTGCTTCTACATTTTTTTGCCCTGGAAGGAAGCAATAAGTTATAGTTTAACAAAGCAGAATTAAATTTCCATCCAAAAACACAAATCTATGAATGTCGATGAGAAGACTGAAAGTTTGTACCTGAAAACTGAGCGGGATAAGTTCATTTGAGTTTTGTTGGTCGTCGTTGTCGTCGTCTTCATCTGAACTGTTGAATCTTTTATGAGTTCCCGCTGCTGCTGCCAATTATATTTTATTCAAACATAAGTTTTATGGAAAATAAACAATAAAAAATCATATCTACATGCACAAAAGATAATTTCTGGAATCTAAAATATACTATAGTTGTTAAAGTCGTGACAAAAAACAAAAAAACTTCATAAATTTGCAACAAATGCCAATAAATTTGTTTCGGCTGATGTGCACTTTGTCTTTCTTTAGGCACATTTTTCAATTATGATATTTTATTCATATTGAAATATGATTGTTGTTGATTATTTGTGTATGTTAATTAAGCAGGTGAAGCGCTCGTTAGTCTTAGGGTGTCTAGATAAAAATGCTGGTCCCCATCACCTCAGGCATCCAGCCAATAAAAAATCTTGCCTCAATTAAGGAAATAACTTCCAAAGAAACCTGATCAGAGATAAGTTTAGCTGAGTTAACCGTTTATGCCGGGTTTCTCAACTTTTCTTGAATTTCATAACCAAGATTAGAACATCTATTAAATATTTTTCACCCATTTTTTATAAACAAAAATAAAAATTATTTAGGTTTATGATGATGATTGATATCGGCTTGAAAATAACTGGAATGCTATATAAAAATAAACCATTGTCTAGAGTGAGATTCGAACCCACGATGGCATAAAATTTTGGAACTGAAAACAATGCTTTATCCACAAGGCCACTAACCCTAACCTACTTAAATGAGTTCCGCATATAGATTTTTTACCTCTCCGCAGCAACGGCTAAAAAAGTTTGATTATCTAAAATAAATAAACATAAATATAAAAATTCTTATTAAAGTGAAAATATATTAGTGAAAATTATTAAAATTTTTGATCTATTGTCAAAAAAAAAAAGGATAAATGTTTTCTCTTCAAAACAATGTCAAATACGTACAAGGATTTGACATGAAAAGTAGTTATTCAGTCGGCTAAAAGGGAACGCTTGTTTTTAATGTTATTTTTATAAACTTTTAATTTTGAATAATGAATTTTAACAAAGGTATAAGAACTTGTGACATCGATATGGACATAAACTAGGTACTGATTTGAAATCTGCAGTTAGTTTCATTGCTTAATCTTGTGTTTTAACAAAGATATAACATTTTTACTGAAAAATTAGTGTAAAAAATGTAACGAAACACATGGTCTTAAAGAGGGGGAAAATATCCAATCGTGCGAGGCACAAAAATAGTTATAACTTCCTTATTTTTAGTCAGATTAAAAAAATTTTTTAAGATTCTTTCTTAGATCATCAAGCTCTTTCTATATATGCCATTATTGAGATATTTTAAGCAATTTAAATTTTTTTCATGTGTATTGCTACTAAAAGGAAACACTTGTTTCCAATGTTATTTTTACAAACTTTTAATTTTGAATAATGAATTTTAACAAAGGTATAAGAACTTGTGACATCGATAAGGACATAAACTAGGTACTGATTTGAAATCTGCAGTTAGTTTGACTCTTGGATCAACTGTGATGCCATAACATAAACACAACTTTGCTTTATACAGGGTGGGCAAAAATAAGGGTCCTATTTTTTAAAATTCATAACTTTTTTATTTATTGATTTTTTTTTAATTTTTTTTTTTAGAATAAGTAAAGGACCTCTTCCGAAGCAAGCATGAGCCGTATTAGCCCTAAGGAACGTACCCTCATTTAGAAAACATTATTTTTGCTTAAAAAACTCAAAACAGTGTAAAAAACAATACTTTAGTTTTTGTAAGTTTTAAGAAGTGTTTTTCGGCTAAAATTTGTTTTGTTTATTTCAAAAAATCTCGGAAGGGTCAGTCTACACACACATAAAGTTTGGTGAGTTTAACTTTTATTTTGTGGAAGTTATTCAAATTCAAGTTATTCAAATTTAAAGATAGGACCCTTATTTTGGCCCACCCTGTATATACATAGAGATGGGAAGAACATGAATGAACCATACATTGGCTAAAATGTAGTAGAAATATAAATATGGCAGTGAGACATGAGCCCCAAACACTTTTGAACTGCAAACTGGAAGAAAAGATCCTATTAATTAGGCTGTATAATAAATTTGATATTGCTAAGATTATGAATGCCTTATGCACTCGGTGGTTTATATGGTTTGTCATGTGCAGCGTGCTACCTCTTACATAAACTCCATAACGCGTTTGGATATTCCGGGCACTAGAAAGAATGGTAGACCGAGTAAGACGTGGTTTGAGGATGTAAGAAGCAATATAACTGTATGCAACCCTTTAGACCAGACTGCATGGATAGCAAGTGTGAAAAGTTGGCAGATGTTTCCCACTTTAAAGTCAGGAACACTCCTAGCATCCTAAATACCAAAACTGGATAAAGATTAATGAGGACTATAGCCCGAAGAAAAACAATGTAAAGAAATTTCAATATAAAGTCCTGATAAAATCATTTTTGTCTGAAGATGAATTGTAATTTATATTATTTTCAATAAGGAGTCCAAACGGCATTCAAATATTGTGACTATAAAAACCAAGACAAAGAGACCAGTTGAATTGTGAATCTATTTTTAATACTGTTGTCATGGCCCAATAACGTTATGCTCTAAACTTGTAAATTAATTAACAGAAAGCATACCTCATAAAGCAACAAAATTGAAAAAATATGAAATTTTTAGGTAAGAACATTTTTCTCTTTCTGTATTACAAAAAATACAGGCCACTGAGGGTCTAAAAGAGACCCTCAAGGAAATTCTTCATCACTAAGTGGAAACTAATGCAATTATAAGACAGCCACATTTCGAAAATTGAAAATATACAAATCAAATAAAAAAAAAGGTTTACTCAGTGACGTTATGAAGAAAATAATACATTTAGAATGATTATATATTAATAATATACTAAGGCATTTCCTGTTCATATGTACGTTATCACCTTCCACACCCATTTATTTTAATGAGATCGTCCGATTGCCAAAGATGAAATGCAAAAATGTAATTGAAAATGTACCGGTGTTGTTAAGGTAAAACTTCTAGCTCTACCTATTTTAAAATGAATTGTTCCAAAATCGAATTCTGTCGTTCTGTTAAGAAAACTACTAATTCTGGCCATCTTTTTACTTTTATACTATTTCAATACACATCTAAATGTTACAAATTCAAATTAAAAAAAAAATGACATTTATTTAAATTTTAACTTACAATCACAATTATTTTTACGGTAGATTTTCCTGTATATTATTAAACCTTAAATACATGTATTATTTCAAGAGATATATTAGGATAAACAGTAAATTAGATTGATAAATGCAAGGTGGTAGTGGTGAAATGATTAATGACGCGGACTGATGAGCTAATGACCTGATGAGCTGAGTGTGCAAAGTTTGAATTCAGTTGGTTCCATAGCATCATTTTCACTTATGGATCTTGGTTACCATCACAAGGTCCCTCCTTCTAAAAACAAGGAATCAGGGAAACCAATGACAACAGCAAAATCAAGTCAGTGAAAAAAAGTCGTACTGTGCTGATTCACAGCAAACCAATGTCAACGGCAAAATAAAGCCGGTAAAAAAAAGTGATACTGTGCTGATCCGCAGAAAACCAATTCAAACAGCAAAATCAAGCTGGTAAAAAAAAGTTGTAATGTGCTGATCCACAGCAAACCAATTCAAACAGCAAAATCAAGCTGGTCAAAAAAAGTCATACTGTGCTGATTTATACAAATTTATTTTTATATATAGGTAGATGAAGAAAGCAACCGTGGAATTTCCTGGGAGTTATGCATATTCTTAATAGGCAGAACCACAATGTTCTAGCTAACTATACGAGTTCTTTTAATCTATAGAAGTAAAAGTAAATTCTATTTGCTATATTTTAATATAGCAAACTTAGTAAAAGAAATGGATTATGTTCAGTTTTCTCATACCTTTTAAAACTTAAAATAATTTGAAATAGTACTAGCAATATTTATGTTTATTATTTGTGTATTCACTTCATATTGTGAAACAAAAAATTATGAAAAATAGGAATACATAAAAATAAAATTAAAATCTATTTTCCTTAATAAACCATAGAATGTCCACAGGTCCCACTAGTGAATATATTAATACTAGATCTAGATAGATACTGTCTCAAGACAGGTAAAATGAATCCCCCCAAACAGAACATTTTTGCACCACTTACAAAGATTAAAATCAATATATAATGATATTAAACCTTACGTCTAGAATCCTTGTTCCAATTTTGATGAAAATCTATTAGATGATTTTGATTTTAGAATATTTCTAAAATTCAAGGTTTGAGGTCTTAAAAAGAAATTTAAATTCAGGAAATCTTGCTTAATTGGTGTCTAATGACGATGAACCAAATTTAATGCAAATCTGAAATATTTGAATTTCCAAATTATCCTCCCTTTCAAATATTCCAAGAAACTGAAATTTGATGTCTTCTGTTAAAATTTCACACAAATCGGAGGTATCTGAATTTTCAAAGGGTTTCCACCTCCCACCTCCTTACATAAAACTAAATTAAACTAAGTGTAACTCACATTAGGACCTCTTATGCCTAACAGCTGTGTTCCAAAATTTAAAATGATCGATTAATTAGTTTAGGAATGAATCCTATACATACAAATATATAAACATACCTAACTTTATATAGTTCATATAGATGTAAATCACTAGGCTACTTGTATCTCAACTCTGAAATGTCCACTAATACAGCAAGTCAAATAAACTAGATAAGTTCATATGTAAAGATCCTTTTGACAATAACGTAAGATAAAAACACTTGAGACTTACCTCTCATTTGTTCAGAATCTGGTGCTGGGACACAAATCGTAGACATCCGGTTAACTGTATCTTTTTTAACTAATTTCCACGAACTCTGGATAATTGAAAACGGAAGAAAATTTGTTAATAAAATATCTTGACTAAATAAAAAATAGCAATCAGATTTATTTCCAGTAAAACATTAACAGAATGTGTTGATTAATCATAAATCATTAAATCAATTTAAATAAGTTATTTATTTGCAAAAAAGTTACACGTTAACATTTGTAAGCATTTTCTTTTAAATGCTGTATAAAATGATAGATTTGTGATTTCAATTGACCTAGAAACTTAAATTAATGAGTTCAACTAACTAAATATCTTAATCAGAACAAGAGAAAGAGATAACAAAAGGTCCTTGCTTACAATTATAACACCATATAAAAGCATCTTATTTATTTTTAAATAGGCCAATAATCATAAACTCTTAGGCTCACAATGTATTTCAATAAAAAAAACAAGCATTTTTAAAATTCTTTTTTAATTTTAAAATGTTACTCATTAAATGATACTGCTAGCCTGTGCATAGTCAGAACACGGTGGATCTAGAAGAATCCAACCATGATAAAAAAATATTCCTCTATCCCTTACGGGTAGTTGTAGTTCTTGTGGTGATGCTTTATCAAAGAGAACGTGGCAGTATCGGGGAAGAATATCCTGCATGAGACCCGGAAGGTGCATTGCTCCAGTTAGCGGAGAACCATAATAGATCTATAGTAGTGGTGCACATAAATGTCATCAGCCATCGAAAGATTTAAATAACAGTTTCTGGAAAGAATGAGTCATGAGAATCCAAGAAGAATTCTTAACCTGATTGATTAGGTGTTAGCATCTTGCCTTGCCTCTGCAATGAAACTATTAGATCGTTATAAAAATAATAGCCGTCTGAAGCGCTGGGTTTTAAAAAAATCATTTTAACACAGAATTTGTAGTTTATTTCTGGTAAATTTTAACATATAATAATTAATGTGTCCTCAATAAGAATTTGTAAGTTTTTTTCAGATAGAAAGTATTTTTGAAGCATAGAAGACACTCAATGATGAACATGCCAAAACATAACCTTCGCCTTCTTATGTTGGACACAATGCCTCTGAAACTTCTGCCAATATCAATAGAACATAGGGAGACGGATCCACAAGCGATCAGACAATATGAAGATGGTTCCAGAAATTCTGTAGGGGAGATGAGACTTTTGAAGATGAAGAAGGGAGAGCACAGTAGTGTCATCTCGGCAATGAACAATCACAAGCACTTGTTGAGCAAAATCCACATCAAAGTGTCAAAGAAATGTCTCAGACACTTGCTGTCAGCACTGCAACAGTTTAATGTCATTTAAAGAGTATTGGAAAGGTGAAAAAGCTCAACAAATGGGTTCCTCATGAGCTCAATGAGCATCAAAAACTTAGGTGGTTTGAAGTGTGTTCGATGCTCTGCCTGCGTAACACCAATGACCTTTTTCTTGACCGAACAGTCACTTGTGACGAAAAGTGGATCTTTTATGATTACTGTTAATGATCAGGTCAATGGCTTGATTGTGATTAGACCCTCAATCACTTCCCAAAGCTAAAGTTGCACCAGAAAAAGATTATGGTGATTGTCTGGTGGTCTGCATAAGGTGTTATCCACTACAGCTTTTTGGAAAACAATCAGACCATTACTGCTGGGATTTACTGCAATCAACTCACTGATATGCATACTCAGTTGCAAGAAAGAAGACCTGCATTGGTGAATAAATGTGGTCCAATTCTGCTCCACGATAATGCGCGGCCACATGTTGCAAGAAAGACTTTGCAGAAACTCACAAACTTGGGATACAAGACTGTTAGATACAGTATTTCTACATAGAAAATAATGAGACATATTAAAGGGAGATAAATTGTCAGAGTTGCTTCCCTCAAGTTCAATTGCAGTGTAACGTCCCCTTGACTTCCAATAGAGACAGACATTTTAGAAAAACGTTGTTGTATCAAGCTCCAACATAAATGTTCAAATTAATTAGTAAATCCTCTTCTTTGAAAAGTAAAAAGTAAACAAATAATTAATTCTTGATCATACTAAGTTTCCTTATTCAACTTCTTTCTCATATTTGTTTATTAACTCACATTCACATATTTAAATTTACACCCACTCAGCATCACTCCAATAACCGGCATGGTCACTTCAAAGATGTTACCACAACCTCCATATTCTCCAGATCTTTTGCCTACTGATTATCATCTTTTAAGCACTTCAGCACATTTTTAAATGGTAAAACTTTCCGGTCTAAAGAAGAAGTGGAATCAACTTTCAAAGATTTTGTTGCATCACAGCCAATAATTTTTTCATCAATGAGGAAAAAATAATCTCTTAGATCGATGGCAGAGATGCATAGGTGCTTATGGTTCATACTTTGACTAATCTGGACATTTCTACTCTATTTTTCATGAATAAATGTATGTTTCTAAAATCGGCCATTATTTTTGTAACAACCTTATATAACAGCACAAAATGCTTACTATTTTGATGTTTGGGTGATTTGTGCAGTTAAACACCAAAATAGTGAGAATACCTACGAAATAGTAAATAGTATTGTGATTAGATTATACAAGGCAAGGTAGTGACACCTGTAAAAGTATCATGCAATGAGTAAACTTTTAAAACCAAAAACTACCGAGATGAGGATCGATAATTTGTATAATTTGGATGAACATGTGGCATAACAGGAAATCACATCAATTAACAATCAGTTCAAGTGAGAATCTTTTGCCAGTTGAAGTTTCAATCCTTACTACAGAATAACATAATAAACACTTCTACCCAGTCATGGCTAATGGAATGAGAACAATCCACCCCTGTGGATTAAATAAAGGGTTCAGTTCAAAATTCCATATTGGTCCCAGAGTTTGACATGTAGATTTCTAAGTTCGAAAAGATGCACCTGAAGGAGGTCAGGGGTTACAGTGGCTGAAACACTGTAAATATAAAAATCAAGATTAGAATGGTAGTCTGAATGATCCAAGTTAATACATAATTGTTTATCAGAATATTCTAACTATTCTAAAAAATATTCTAAAAATGTATGGCTATTGCAGCACCAACCCCAAATTCTTTTTAAATAATAAGGTGTTTTTTTTTCATGGTATTGTGATTAGATAATAAAGTAAATTAACTTACAAAAGAAGATAAATCACCACCGTCTTTCTTTTCTTCATCTACTGGGAAAAACTGAAAATATAAAATCAAAAATGAGAATTTTACATTTTTTTTTTTTACATGACAATAGATTTTTTTTTTTTTTTCATTTCTTCAAAGTAAATTTCTGAAACTAAATTAATTCATGAGTAAAATAAAAAAATTTTAAAAAGCTAACACATAATGCAGATTGAATCTTTATAAAAAAATTTGTCGTTCGGGTGATCCCATCTTTTAAAAAAGAGGTGGACGGTGATAATGTACGTACGAACATGAAATTGCCTTATTGGATTATTATATAAATTAGTAATACTAAAATATTGGATTATTATATAAATTAGTAATACTAAAATATTTTCTTCTTTCATTGATGATATATAACTGTTAAAAAAATTACATTTTTATTCAGATAAGATCGGTTGTCCTAACAAAAATGATAGTACAGAGATACATTTCTGATACATGTCTCTCAAGAAATTCTTCAGGCAACAAAATGAAAAATACCTCATTAATACCTTTTGTTGAATGACAATATCTTATAGCTACAAATGGCACAAATAATATATATATATACTTTTTTGCATCCTGGAATTATTTGTTTGAAAAAATGTAACATTTCTCGGTTCATAACCAGATATATTCTGAAACTACATTAACTTACTTAGATAAGTATGTTACAGTTTGAACAAAAATGTTACAATAATATCATTGGGTCTACATTTGCGCCAGACGTCCATAAAATGGAAATATGTCACTAACTCCTACAAGAGTTTTAGAGATAGACCCCCATAACTAGATATATTCTGAAACAACATTACAGAAGGAAAGAACTGCTAAATTTCCAGCGAGACCTGCTAGTAATAAATAATATCATAAGAATACACATTTTGATATCCACTTCAAGTTTAAAAACAGTATCAACAGTTGGGTGCTTATGCATATCAGCCCTGACATTGAAATATTTAAAGAATGTATAAACTTTATTATGTACTTACGTGTTAGCTGAAAATAAGATTGTGCAGAAAAAAATTACGCAAATTCATCCAGTATTTATTAAATTATGAGAAAAAAGAAAAAAATGAGTTTACGCACATTTTGACATTTTTATAAACAATGGAGACCCCAAACCCCGAAATCGTGAAAATGAGTTATCGTCCTTGACCACTGGAAAATCTAAGATACAAAATGGTGGAAATATCTACCGAGTGATAAAATCGTTAAAATCGTTTTTTATTTCTAATTAAATAACTACTGGATGAATTTGCATATTTTTTTCTGCACAATCTTATTTTCAGCTAACACGTAAGTACATAATAAAGTTTATACATTCTTTAAATATTTCAATGTCAGGACTGATATGCATAAGCACCAACAGTTGTTATTAATATATAATGAATATTTGAGAAAATCAGCAAAAAAAAAAAAAAAAATCAAGAATGAGCTACTGTGAAGTTTGATTACAAAAATGTACTTACCATTGTAAAAGGGTTCGTAAACGACTTTTTAATATTGTCTGCAATTTCAAAAGCCTTCGTCGCAGCTGTTTCCTATTAAGAAAGAAATACACACAGATTTTTTTTTTTGATCTCAGTACTTTTAAAATTAACTTTTATTCAATTTTAACTGATTTTAAATTCAAAACTGATTTTAAATTCATAGTCAAAATAGAAAGAAGTGTATACCAAAGTTGGCCATTCAAACACGGTTAACGTGGGGTTTTTCTTCAGGCTCATCACTGTGTTTTCAGAGATTGTTGAGGCACTTATGGGTTCTGGTTCAGTCATGCAATCTGCGGAAAAAAACAAGGAAATAATTTAATTTAAAAAGTCAACAGTAAAAATAAAATGAGTTTCTAATCTATAAAATATTGTCAGGAAAAATATTTCATGATAGTACAGAGATATATTTCTGATACATGTCTCTCAAGAAATTCTTCAGGCAACAAAATGAAAAATACCTCATTAATACCTTTTGTTGAATGACAATATCTTATAGCTACAAATGGCACAAATAATGTATCATTTTTTTTTCTCATATCACCCGAACAATAGTCCAGTCTAATTATACTAAACCAGCAGTAAAAAGAAGTTGTATAGATGCAGAATATAAAATAGAGATGTAAATAAGTGATGCCAAGATAGGTGTCCGTAAATATGTTGCTCAGGTTAAGGGGCTTAGAGAAAAATAATTCAAAATAGTCAGGTTTCCAATTTTAAAAAAATAGGATTTAAAAAATTTGTTTTAGTTTAAAAAAAAAAAAAAAAAAAACTTAGTTCACTCCAAACAAGACAAGTTGCTACTGTAGACGTAAGCTTTTTTATGATGTACCGGACATGAGATATCAGGTCATTAAGTGTGGCTTCAGTCCGCAATGGGAAGTTTGGGAGGAAGTGATTTGCAGAGTCCAAAGTGGAGTTTACGGCAAAACGCTGGGCAAGTAGTTCAGCCTTATCAGTTGCCGTGCAAACGACATCATTGTGGCTTGCTAGCGGGGGAATTGTTGATTGTCCATTGTTCACCACACCATTTGCGCACTGATCAGCTGGGAGAGAAAAAGTTTCACTCCATGGAGTGTATCTGATGTAATCTCTGTTGGAATCAAAATCAGTCTGCTTTTAGTATCTCGTCGTTTTAAGCAACGCCTCATCAGCTTTGGGACAAGTTTTTTAGGGTGATATCAATCATTATCACAAGGTGATCAGCATTCCCGAGCAGGCTATGGGCATTCGTCACACAAACTTTGGGCAGTGAGGTCAAGAACAGGTCAAGAAGTGAGGCTTGCTGGTCCACATGATCAGGGAGGCGGCGGGGAAAGTGACAGTCTGTGAGAGTTAGTGCGCTATGGAGAAACTATACGTAGAGTTACCAGCTGCGTCTGTATAGCTAGAGAATCCAAGCCAGTCACGGTGATGTGCATTAAAATCTCCAAATACATGTATTTTGGCACTCGAGTCAAGTGAGAGTGCTGTATCTATGCTTTCAGAGACAAAGTTAAGCAGGGTACAGTCCTGGGTCGAAGGAGAATGGTATAAGAAATATAAGTAAATACGCTGTGCTGTAAGGTTAATCTAAAGCACAAGTAGACTTGATCATCTGATTCTAGCTTATGTTCTCTAGTCAAGTGTTTCGGACATAAACTCCTTGCCTGTGCATATGTTTGTCAGAGTCTTTACAGTAGAGTGGGAGGTATTCAGCAATGTCAAAATGGTGTGAGGAGATTAAGGATTGTAGTGTTTTTTCACTTAGTGCTAGGATATCCAGGAGTTCACTAAGAGAAAGGTTTATATGTCATTGATGTTGGTTCTAAGTCCCCGAATATTTGTGAATGTTAGCCTCAAGGGCAAAGGTGAAGATGTTTTTTAGTGGGTGTCTGGTTTAGGTTTGTTTCTTTTACTTTGTATTGTCATTTTGGTTTTAGATAGAGTGGGGAGGGCAAAGTGAGTGCTTGTTTGGTGCCAATAAGCCCACACAACCAGACCATTAGTTGTGACTTGATCCATCGGGGGTTGTGGTCTAAAGAAAGCCCACCGGGAATAAGTGTAGGGTCCCTTTTCCATGCGCGACATGGCACGTACAGTTACCCACGATATTATACAACTGTTGATGGAGCAGCCGTTCTTAGCGCTACTTAAGAGTTTGGGCTCCTCCACTACCTGTCGAAAACAACAGCCAGACAAGCTGTCTAACTTGTACTCTCAACCTGTCAGAACAAGAGCGACCCAGACTAGTCATGTGAGACTTAGTGACAAAAATTTTTCCCCAAGTTATCCAGATAGAGAGAAAGAGAGACAGCGTTCATTGTCCTAGTAAGGAAACAAGGTCAAGCACTGGATGTCTTCAGGGTGTCCCTGCGCTAGTACCTCTACGCCTGGCTAATAGACAAAGGAGTGCAAAGGCCGAGCGATAGGCAGAGCCTATCTACTCCTTAAGAAATTTTAGGTTTGCAAATCGGATATTTTGTTCAAGACTCCAGCTCTAGAAAGGTTGTCGATTAGGACTAAGGAGGCCTCCCTCCCCCAACGGTTTTTGGCCAAGACATTAGTGGTCAGTGACACACTTTTTGATCAGAGTTTTCCATCTCCTAGATGGATAACCTGACAAGGTCTACAGGTCCATCACACCAAGAGGGGTAATTCTGCGCCCGTGTACAAGCAGGTATTATATATATATATATATATATATGTAGATAATAAAGTTTTCCTCTCTTCCAAAAAAAGAGAACTATAATTAAAGATAAGGAAAAAGTGAATTTGCAAAGCCAGTTAAATATGAAAAAAATAATAAAAAGACAAAATCGAAAAGTATCTTTTCTTTGATCACTATACATCTGCCTTCTCTCTACAACAACAGGTTAGACAGTATCATCACTGATATTCCTTTTAATTATAATGGATTATTCTAATCTTTTTATTTTCTTTTTTTATTACCTTCAACTGTTAATAAACAGAGTGATAGAAACGAGAGTGATAGATAATGTATAAAATAAAAGCAGGAGCTCAAACAACATACAGTGAGAGAGGGTGAAAGTGATAGATAGAAGCTAAGTACTTAGGGTCACTTGATGAGTTGATAAATTGCGGCTAATTAGAACAATTAGAATAGAAGTTTTTTTAAGCATAACTCAATCCCAAAACTGAAGAATAGTTTAGCATGTATTTTGTGTGATTAAAATATATAGCAAAAAAGTCTTAGAGAAACAAACGTTATTTTTTAGTATAATAATAATAAATGCTTGTATGCATGTTTTGGTTGTATACTTAAAATAAGACAAATCTTCTTTAATCAATTTATGATTAATTATTTTTTAAATGCAAAATGTTTACTTTCATAAATGAAATAAAATCAGTTCTTACCAGACTCATCCACTACTGTTTTCGACAAATCATGTGGACAGACAAGCAAACTGTTAGCATCATATTTTGGGTCGTGTACAAAAGATGCTGCCTTTTTCTCAGTTGGAACAAAAACCTTGGAGAAAAAAATAAAATAAATAGTACATATAGATATATTTACTCAAGACAGAAAAAATAGGTAGGATTAAATTTATTTATATAAATTGGAATTGTTAAAGAAAAAAGAAAAATTCTTCTATATAGTTAAACAGTAAATATATATATACATATATTCTAAACTTCAAGAAAGAGGTGAAATGCCTTAAAAAAAAACGTGTTAGATGCAGATATTTTTTATTAAAAATCAAAACAATTTTTTTTCTTTCTTTTCTTCATCTTGACTTCTTTTATCTAATAATTTCGCTTGATATAACAAGCCTCGGCAGAGCTTTAGACAAATAAAAGGTATTAACCTTATTTGATTTAAGCAGGAATTTATTCTACCCCCTCCCCCTCCCCCACTTGTATATGGAGAAAAGCAATATAAAACGAGATCAGAACACGTAAGGTTCACAAAAGAAATCAAACCAGCAATGAGAAGTTATGTAACCAGTGAAGCATGACAGGATCCCGCTGTCGAGTGAAGAGTGCTTGGTTGGTTGTTTCTACTGCACATGAATCCAGAGTCGTTGATATATTTTAGTTGAAGTATTTGGTTGTCTGCCTTTTTGCACTAATTAAAATAAGTGTGAGCATATCTCTGTATTATGAACTCTTCCAGTTTCTTAAGTTCATTCATTTAAAGAAAGCAGTTTCTGACTTTGGAATATCAGAATTGCTGTATTGCAACTGTTGGAGAATGGACATTCCAATGCCACATCGATATTCAAAAATGCTAGATTGCACAAAGTATATAAATGGTAGTAAACTCACCTTGACTAAAGGACTGTCCTTTGCTTCTTTTACTAAATGATGAATTTCCTGCAGGTATTGACGTACAAGTGGTGGGATAGGGTTACAGCAGGCCAACACTCCTTGTCTCTCACGAGGCAATATCTCAGTAATTTGTAGCAACATATGGTTTGGTAAGACATATCTGAAAAGAATATATGAATTGAAGATCTTACAAAACAATTTCATTTCTTTAAGATTTAACAATTTATATTATCTATGTAAACATCACTAAAATTGTCAAGAAGGCCAACAATGTCTTCACGTCATTCAGCAAGACCTTTATTAGCCGCTCTCCAGTCATCTGTTTAAAACTGTATACAGTTATAGTGCGACCACACGTAGAATTTGCAACCCCTATTTTTCTCAGAACATTGACTGGTTGAAAAATATTCAGAGATGTGCAACCAACCATCAGACATCTGCCATACTCTGAATGCCTTGTTTCCCTGAAGCTCCGATGTCTCACAACTGACTAGGTAAACACCCACAAAATTATTAACCATTGCACTGCCAATACCAACCCTGAGAACCTTTTTGATCTTCATGTGTCTAACAAACGTGGACATGCCTATAAAATCAGAAAACAGCACATCTTCTTCCATGACTTTCAGAAACATTTTTTTAATGCTCAGAATTGTCGAAGCATGGAACAAGCTACCTGCATTAATTGCATCCTTTAAAACTTTCAGGTTTTCCGAAATTTGACAAAACTACATCTAATGCCCCCCCCCCACGTCACACACAGTTCATTTCCCTGACAATTGTACTAATATACATGCACTTTTGATGAGTTGTAGTGCACCTGACGAGCAATGTACATAATGATATCATCATCATTATTATTATCATTATTATTATTATCATTATCATTATTATTATTATCATTATTATTATTATTATTATCATTATTATTATTCCAACCAAGTAACTGCTCGAAACGATTAGAGATTACAAAGGTCCCGAAGCAGGGAAGGGATCACTAATAGTTGTTAGTAGAACAAACAGAATATATTGGATGGGTCTGGAAAGTTCTGAGTGGTTTCAACACTTGTATCTGTTA
Source organism: Sepiola atlantica (assembly GCA_963556195.1). NCBI lineage: Eukaryota > Metazoa > Mollusca > Cephalopoda > Sepiida > Sepiolidae > Sepiola > Sepiola atlantica. The sequence continues at coordinate 60,104,283 of OY744539.1, read as the reverse complement.
TATACCCTAGAGATGGGGGGGGGGGGGGGGGGGGGGATCACGATGAGTCACCACTTTTCAAGTCTAAAAGCCACTCGAGGATAAAGGTTAATCAGTTATGAGGACAGTTTCTGGGAAGTGTTTGACATTAGATTTGAAGAGGACCATGATGTAGCCCTCAGGGAATCAATCTTGTGGAAACGTGTTCCACAGATGGAAAGTTCTTGGTTAGGCACACGAAAGACAAAAGGAAAATTCTTTGCAGCGGCGGGAATAAGACGAGTTTTTGTTGTGAAAGCTTTACGAGGGACCAGAGACTAAAGCTAAACGCCCTATTTATCAGGACCGTGTATTACAAGTTTCTTCAATAAGTCTAAACCGCAACTATCTATCCAACCTCAAATCCTTTCTATGTCACCTGATTAAACTAATCAATCCGATCCACTTTCTGTAGATGTGATGAAAGTTGACCTCAAAAGGTTATAAGTTGTAAATTATATCTAATAACTCTCCGAAACATATTTAGCTTTAACGCCAAACGCGTGTTACTCAAAATAATATGTTACAACAGCTGTAATATTTGTCCAACTGATATATTGGCATCACTAGCAACATGGTAAGCTACTGGTTGTACTGATTTTTTGGTGTAAGGCATATCTCTTACTATTGTTACTTATGCCTTACAAAATCAGTATATCTCTTACTATTGTTACTTATGTCTTACAAAATCAGTATATCTCTTACTATTGTTACCCATGCCTTACAAAATCAGTATATCTCTTACTATTGTTACTTATGCCTTACAAAATCAGTATATCTCTTACTATTGTTACTTATGCCTTACAAAATCAGTATATCTCTTACTATTGTTACTTATGCCTTACAAAATCAGTATATCTCTTACTATTGTCAGCCATAATCAAGAGAAAATGTGAATAAACAAAAGTTGTGTATAACGTTTTTCGTGTCTGGTGAAGACGCCGAAGGTGAATTAACTGTGGCGGAGGTGATGATCTTGAGCCAGACTCGAGCGGTGGAGGTGGTATCGACTTACTTCATCCCCGCAGTAAAAGGGTCCGCCTTTGCCTGGCTTGCAGATGGAAAATGGAATAAGTTTTGGCTTCATAGTTTTCTAGTGAGGATTGAACTCGCGACCTCAAAGTAACAAATCCACTGGTTGCTGCACAATAATATGTGGATTCACCTTCAATAGTGAGCCAGCGAATTATGTTTCCTTTTTGATTGGTTAAACGGAATTCACTGAGAGGGGGAATCTGCTAATAAAAAGGAAAGTAAAAAGGAGGAAGGGAGAGAGAATCTGAAGAAGATAGAAGATAGTGTCGGAGTTAGATTTTGCTGTGAACCGAATTATTTTCGTTTATTGGAGCTCGAAGTATTTACAGAGGTTTCTGGTGCTTCTACAGGATTTGAACCGAACTGCATTTTTTTTTCTTTAACATTTGGGGTCTAGTAATAAACTTCCAAATCCCCGTTTACATTAACGAGGGATGTGAGTAGTCAACGGCAAACAAAACTGAAATCAAGATGAATTTCCCAACTCGAAAAAGCTGGATTTTCTCCCCATTAAAAACTGACCTTGTGTCTATTTTGCCCTCGTGAGGAGGCAAGTAAATAGGAACATAATAAATCATAGAAATAGGAACATAATAAATTATAGATGTTTACTGATCATTGACAAGAATATTTCATACTTGCTTCTAAATAGAAAAATGCAATAGTTAGATGCTAAATGTGTATTGTTACATTTCTTAAAAGATTATAGGCATATAATTCATGAGAAAACGAGAGAAGAAAATCAATTATTTTGTTTATACTTACCCTATACTCTCATCTTCATTCCGAGCCGTTCTATCACGCCAAGTGTATAACAGTTTTAGAGCTAACAGTTGCTGAGAATTGAATGTTTTCCTGCTTTTGTGATACAATTCCATATAGGATTCTGTCTTAAATAATGGTTTGTGGTAAATCTACAAAATACAAGAGAAACAAATATTTAATGCATCTCTACAATCAAAGTAAAAAATATTTGTAGAAAAGAAAAAAGTCATAAAAATGTTAACGCCATTTTCGGCCATTTACAATCAAAGTAAAAAATATTTGTAGAAAAGAAAAACTAGATTTTAGAATAATACATACACTTCGCTAAGTACCAGCAAAGATATGAAGTAGCAATACCCATCGACAACAATAAAACGGTTTGAATAATCACAGATTTCAAGGTAGTTCTACTAAAATAGTTATATTTAAAAAACCAAAGCACTTTAAGTCCTCAAAATACCACCATTTTGTTCGGAATTGAATATTTTTTCAAATCCATTAATAAATAATAATCTATATTATAAATTTTAAGAGTTTTGAGCAAATAAAGTCATAAAAATGTTAACGCCATTTTCGACCATTTACGTCATTTTTTTTTTTTACCCCACCTTCTTTTAAAAATCTCTTACCATCCCTCTATGGGGAATTTCGTCCTGAAATTTGGAAACCAATCAAGAGAAGCATCACTTTTAATGTTTTTTGGGGTTCGAAGTAAACCGGCCCACTTTTTTTTTTGAAGTGTTAAAAATAAAACTTCAACATGACGTGTATTAAATTTTGAATATTCCCCTGCCAACTTATCCATCTATGTAATTCCTTTGATGATAACATTTTAATCTTTGAAAAGCCTGGCTTAAGGAAATAAAAATAAACATGTTTTTATTGAGTACACCTTGAATTGAATAATTGAAGATGAAATAGAGTTGTCATTCGCACATCTTTATCTCTCTTCCTTCATTTATATATATAGATAATAAACAATAACAAATATTTATATATATATATATATATATATATATGGGAGATAAGTAAATAACATTTGTTTCAGATAAACACCTGGCACAAACAATATATATATATATAGTCATCCACATACAGACTGATTCACTGTATCACAGCTCTTCAGTGCGGCTAGACTAGCTAGTGCCTCAAGCCAGAATTGAAACTCAACCGTCAAGCTGACAGTCGGCGCCTCTACCCCTGTGCTATCATACGACACTGACTATATATACGTTGTTTGTGCCAGGTGTTTAGTTGAAATGAAAACGATATATGTGGGGAAAAATAATTCGCAAATTATATTTAGAAAAGTTTTTTTTTTCAAATTTTGTAATTTCAAAGTCCGTCATTTTTTATTAAATGTTATGAAATTTCGGGCATTTTTAACAAGAGCCAACAAAACAAAATAGGGGTGGAAAAAACAACAAATAAATGTTACCAAAGGTAAGATAAGTTATTCTTCTACCTACCGGGATAAGTTTTTTTGTGTTTTAACTTTTTTTAAAGCGTTTTTTAGTTCAAAACAAAACTAGTGTAAACTCTGTTAAGTTAGAACAAAAATTAAATGGCTGATATTAGACAGTCACGTGGAGTCTCGATAATCGCTCAAAAATCGAAAATTACACAAAAATACTGGTAATAAAAATATACAGTTCGGTTGAACATTACATTTTTGCATGATTAGTGACAGCTATTAGGTGTGAGTGTTTAATTTTTATATTTACATAGAGAAAGTCACCATAGAATCGAAGTAACAGCCATACATTTTAATCTTAACCCTGAATGTTACAAAATTGAAATTAATTTTTCTCTCTTCAGCTTTCAAACTTTAATTCTAGTAATAATGACTTTCTAGTCGCCAATTTAAAAAAATAAGATTCTACTTTTTTTTAGGTGATTACATGTGAAAACCCTTAAAGTCTTGGAGGAAAAAGAAAAAAGACAACAAAAACTAATTTAGAATTTAGAGTGGGGGGGGGATTAGTTTCGGATATAAATTTAATGTAAAATGATCTCATATTTCCCGGCCATTCTTGCCTTTTAGTGCAATTTAAAAAATATTTTTTCAAGCTAAAAACTTGATATAAAGTAAATAATTACTCTACCACTAACTCTATGTTTGAGTGACAAGTCCACCTCCTAAAACTGCCTTCTCTTGAACGTGTCATACCATTAACTTTAAATCTGAGTGACAAGGCACCCCCTAAAAAACTCCCTTAACCCTAACACTAAGTCCAAATGGCAACCTCCATCCAAAACAAAACCCCTTCCTTAACCTTATCACTAACCCTAAGTCCAAGTAGAAAGGCCCCAATCCTACAAAAAGCCTATTAAAACCACACATAAGTCTAAAAAAGAAAATTTTTGAAAAAAGAAGCAGACCCCCATAAAGAAAAACACACAGGATTTATTTCCCATAGAAAAAAAATTGATCAACTGTCCTAAAACGCTAGAACGGCCCGGAAATGGTGAATTATTTTACATTAAATTTATATGAAACTAATCTCCCACTCTAAATTTTAAAATAATTTTTTTTTCTTTCTGCTTAGTTTTCAGGGTGTTCACACTTAATTGCCTTTAGTCCTACCACTAACCCTCTTAAAATTACACATAATAGTCAAAAAAAAAAAAAAAAGAAAAAAAAAAAACACAAGAAAAATGCACAGGATTTATCTCTCATAGAAAAAAATGATTAACTATCTTAAAACACTAGAATGGCTCTGAAATGTGAGATTATTTTACATTTTTTCGAGAGGTTAAGTCTAATGTTTCGGTTGGTTTGATCTAATAGGTATTGCTTTCATTTGATTAATTTTTATTTACCACAAGATGACATTACATTTGTAAGGATTTCCCACTTATTCAAAGGCTGCAGTTTTAGTTATTTCTTCTTCTTCTTCTTCTTCTATTCACTTAAAGTCATTTTTCCCTTGTTCAGGAGTCAAACGTTTTCTGATATCATGCAAAGTTATACACTGTGAAATTTGACTTCTGGAAGGATAACACACTGAAGAGCAAATTTTCTAATTTCCAACAAATTGGTCATAATTCGATGGCTAATTGTGCTACCAAAATAAATAAAATTGGTATTGTTTATGTTTTGCAAAGATCCGAGTGGCCGCATTAAAACTTTTTACATATAATGAAAATAAAATTTTGGTTTGGGATACCTACTTTAACTCATTTCTCACCATTTCATTCAGATACAAATTCATCTGCAGTCCTGCAGAAGACACCTCGCCAGGTGCTCCAAAGACATTATGTTACTTAATAAATTTCAAATAATGTTGTATTCAATAAAAAAATAAATAAAAATGCTACTTACTTTTAAGCAGATTTCTTTACTTCGAGTATATGTAGACATCAACAAGTTTTTCTGTTCATTGCTCTTCTCCAACAGTTCATTTTTCATTTGGTCATAAACATACAGCAAGTAATGTGTATCTTCACGGGCATAGTTAATCAAGACATCAGGCAAAGGCCTGGAACACAATAAAGAGAAAATGAGAGAAAACCCAGATATCATTCTAAAGTGTTTAACAATCAAAGGATACACAATATAAAATTATCCTCCATTCTTCACTAGATTTGATCATTATAATATCATATTCAGTTTAGCATCCATTTTACATGCTGACATGTGTTGGACACCTTTTAGAAATTGACTTCCAAACTAACCTATCTCTGACCAGGTCTTTATTTATCCCTTTTTTCTCAAGTACATCCTTATCACTTCATCCCATGTTTTTCTTGGCCTTCCTCTGGAAATATAGTTTTGCTATTCATTGTTCTTCTCCAACATTCCATTGTTCATGGAGTCATAAATATACAGCAAGTAATGTGGTGTATTTTCGCTAGATTTGATCATTATTATCATCATATCATCAGTATATTCGATTTAATGTCAGTTTAGGAAGTAAACAATTGAGAACGACACGATATTAGAAAAACTTTCTTTAGATTTTGGCAAATTAAATCATAATGGAATAATTTATTCATTATCAAATCGACAGTCAGTTAAGTTAACAAGAGCAGGTGAAAGCCATCCAAAGCGACTAAAGATGCAAACATAAGCAGGCAAGGCTTTGGTCTCCTTATTTTGGGATGTGCAAGATATTTTGTTCATCCATTACATTGAGAAAGGAACACTGATCAATAGTGAATATTAAATAGAAGCATTATTGTTGTATTCGAAGGAAGAAATCGGCCACAAATGAAGACAAAAGTGCACTTTCAACAAGACAACACACCGTGTCACCAGTCTCGAGTGCAACAATGGCAAGACTATATAAATTACACTTCAAATTGCTTTCACACCACCCCTATTCTCCAGATCTGTACGTCAGCGACTACTGGCTGTTTGCAGACCTCAAAAGAATGCTCCAGGGAAAGAGATTTGGTTCCAATGAAGAAGCGATATCGGAAAGTGAGGCGTATTTTGAGACCAAATCGCTCTACAAAAAAGGCATCGAATTGTTAGAGAAGTATTGGAATCAGTGTATCATTCTAGATCATGCTGATGACTAGAGTGAATTTTGCCGCAAAGTTGTTGTTGTATTAGTTAGGCCCGGGACTTATTGAATGATGCGTTAATTCTCGCATTTAGTAGTTTGCCGCATTTCTCGTAAAATAAAAAAAAATTAAAAAGAAAATTTATTTTTCTCACCTGATTCTCCAATCTGCTAACTGATATTGTTTGTCAACTTCTTTTTTACAATATCTATCCAAGAGGTAGGCAAGAGACAAATGGCTAAAATTGAGCACTCGAGCAGCCTGGCCTGTATCAAACATATTTACAATATAGATTCCAAAGTCTCTCTGCAGCCAGACGACATCACAGTTAGCACCATGCAACACCTGAAAAAGATGTTCGTTTTCAATTAATTATTGAATGACATGTCTTTTAAAAGATAAAACTAATCATTATTATACAATAGTGAACAAGGATCACGTTGACATACCAATTCTCATTAGATCACTGCAGGTAAGCATCGACAGTACCAAATGGGTCACCATTAGGAATACTAAGCGCTGTGTGTGGAAGGAGAGCGAAACCTTGCAAAAAAAAAAAAAAATACACCCCCTTCATGTTGGTCATTGGCCCGAATCAAGCCAGGTAGCCTTAAACTTGCTTCATTGTGCACTCTGATGTAGTGTTTAACCCTAACCCTACTGATCGGCACACTTTAGGGCATCGAGAGCATCAGACAAGTCATGACTTTGCACTTGTTTTGAGAGAGAAACGGCTGTAAATGAAATGCTTCCATGCGACTTCAAGTGATTGACAAGACCTGCCTTTGATAACACTGTGCGGTCACACACCTCACATCTCCACAATTGGTTGGTAAGGTTTCATTTTTCCTGCATGCTCTCTTTAGTTTTGCACGGTCAACCCTGGCTACTTCAAAACATTCAGCGCCCTTGTAAATCTGCACCCTCCACTGCCCACAATCAAGTACTTCAGCATAGCTCGGTCTATTTCAATAATATGGCTGAAAATTAACCAACATTTCATTGCGTATTTGTGGGATTCAAAGTACAAATAGTTGTTCAAAATGTCTTGTTTCTTTCAGATACATAATGATTGGAATGGATGAAAATGAAGAAAAACAATGCAAATTAATTTACCACCAATATAAAAAAAAAAATACCCCCTCCATTTCCAGTCAATATGTTTATTTTATTGGGGTCACCACTTATTAAGGCCAAAAGCCACTCGAGGATAAGATATAATAAGACGGGAATGATGGTCAACTGAAATATGAGAAACACTATGGAAGTACTAACATTGACCAATAGTATGAACTACGTTTGATTGCTTATGGGGCTGGCCATGAAGAGAATTTGTTAGTATTGGAATTGAAGACAACCAAATTGTAATCAGTAGGGAAGCAGTCTTTCAGTAATGTGTTCCACAGACGGAAAAACCTTGCAAAGAAACTCTGTCCATGAAAATTTTGTCATGGGGAGAGAAAGGAAAGGGGCTTTTTTTCTGATAGTAACATAGTAAAAATACTAATGAGATTCTATAGATGCAACAACGATTTTTCCGGCATCCTTGGTTCTAGATGGATTAACCATTTTGCTAGACCATCAAATTTTACCGTAATAATAATTCATCAACACACCCCTAATCCACTAATTATACACCCATCATGTCTCTAAACCACCAGGCGATGCTAGAAGCTTAAACACGGATTAAATATAAGTGAATTAATGAAATGAAATATATGAATGATAAAATGAAAATAGACCATGCTTGTCACTCGAATTTGTCTGTGAAGCCATAATTAGGGTTAAATTTAAGCAAAATAAGATATAATCTATAAAATAAAGGGAGATTACCACCAGCAGGTGCCGTGTAAACAAACAAATTGAACCAAAGTGCAGTTGAATTATCACGTCCACTCCCATGATTAAAATTTGTATAATTATCTGTTCAAACAGGCAGCGGTAACGGATGAATATTCTTGTTCACATTTTTGAAAGGTTCAGAATCAGAGGCACTGCTAGAGACCATGTCACATTTAGTAAAGTCAAAGCAATTTTTTTCAGCCTCCCCAAGTTAAAAATCAACTATAAAAATTTTAAACACACAAAATATTTTCAGAGAATAATTTTCATTGTAACTTTGACTTTTGGTCAAAAATTGAATAAAAAAAATATATTTAGAACTTTCATTTTCAATTTTGATCCTCTTTCAAATGGTATTAATCAGTTGGGAAATTAATTTTTCATCATTATTTTATTAATGAAGGTTCTGATAGAGTTTGATGTCTGGAAGAGCTTATGTTATTGATGAGTGGGTTTCTTGACTTTACAAGTTGCACACTTCTATTTTCTTTTTAAGAAAACAACTTATTTTTAAAATTTTTTAGCGATAATGGTCCAAAAGACTAATATCTCCAAAATTTATACTTACTTTGACTATTTTGGGATTGGTGAAAACATCATTGAGAAGTTCGATTTTCCTTCGAAGTTCTAAAACGTCAATGAGATAATCCTGTTTGCGTGTGGAAATCTGCATAAGGCAGGTCAACCCTTGGAATGAACGATATGAATGAGCCTGAAAAAGGAAGGTTTTATGTTAATTTAAATAAACTTTAAAAAAAAAAAAACATATCAAGACCCATTATTTTTTTTACAAGTACATTAAACAAAGTCAGATGACAAATGTATTAAATGTATAGGTAAACATTGTTATTCATTTACAATAATTAGCTTTTTCCTCAGTGGCCAGGTTCTGAATCATGGTTCAGGTGATACTTATCTACATTATTTTTAGGTTTTACTTATTGGGTTGTTTGAGACAACATATAAATATATAAAAATACACATGTCACATTCAGTTCCCCCCAAAATGGAGCACTTTGGATTGAGACAAAATTTAAATTGCCTCAGTTTGCAAACTTATTTTTGAAGTCTAACTCTGCTCTCATAGGGAGGCAAAACAGAAGATTACTTAAGTCTGCCGATTTTTTTTAAATATCTTAAAATACACAACACGGAAAATAGAATCGTCTGTGTTTATTAAAACGTATTGTAAAAACTAAAAAAAAAAGACACACACTATAAGATTTTATTTTATTATGTATTCTGCCCTCGTGGGGAGGCAAGTAAATAGTGACAAGAAAACATTTTAGAACGAGTATTCTGCAATGTTTCGTTTAAGATTACTCATTTTTAATACATTTATTTATTATCAAAGTTTTGTAAATAAAAGAAAAAAACACACCCTACATAAAAACAAAATATATAATATAACACCCCAATATAAATATTAACATGTTTTAAAAGAAAAAAAATCTATATATATTATTTCGGACGCTTTGATGTTTTGTTTGTTTATCAAAAAATGTTGTAAAAGGTCAACTGGAAGACAACGGTGAAGACAGAAAGGTGTTCCTCTCACTGTATCATTGATCTGTGGTCCTTATTCCCTGTATGGTCCTAAACACTTGATGAAATTATTTAAAAACATACTTCGTAAAAAAATTTAAAAAACAATTAATAAAGAAATGCTCTGCTGAACTGGCTCCTGTCCTTTCCAAACTCTACAACAAATGCCTCATTGAATCTTGTTTCCTTGATAGCTGGAAAATTGCCTCTGTGGTACCAGTCTTCAAGAATTCTGGAGATAGAACTGACCCTCAGAATTATCACCCATCAGTCTACTCCCAATCTTTGCTAAAATCTTTTAATCCTTAATTAATCTAGCAATAGTCCGGCACCTCATTAATGCTAAAGTTATTTCTGACCGCCAGTATGGATTCAGGCAAGCACGATCTACTGCGGATATCCTAACGGTTATCTCTGAATGCATATATCATACACTGGACAAGGCAAGTGAAGCTAGGGCGGTAGCGCTTGATATATCCAATGCTTTTGACAAGGTCTGAAATAAAGAGCTTCTCATAAAAATTTACTCATATGGTATTACTGGACTAATATTTAATATAATTAGACCATTCACTGTTCCTGATTTTCATAAACGATCTCCCTGATGACATTGAGTCTGAGATGGGTATATTTGCTGACGACACCACACTACTCTTGTCATATGCACAAAACGAACGCGTACATATCCGAGGCAATGGCTGAATCCTTAGAAAGTGACCTCTAGTCTGTAGTGGAATGGGGTCATAAATGGATGGTAACATTTAATGCCACAAAGACAAAGCTACTTTCCTTCAATAACTACAAGAAACCTCTTCAACCACCGATTGTCATGGCAAATAACACCCTACCTGAGAGTCCAATGTTAAAACTCCTCGGCCTAACTTTAACAGATAACATGAATTGGAACAAATACATAGAAGACATTGCCAAAGCTGCTGAAAAGAAGGTGGGTTCCCTTTACCGTGCTAGAAAACTTCTCACACTTGACAGCATCCCATATCTCTACAAAGCCACCATTCGTCCAGGCATGGAGTATTGTTGTCACATCTGGGATGGTGCACCATCCACTAGTCTCTCCCTTTTAGACAAGGTCCAAAAAAAGAGTTGCTAATCTAATAGGTCCCTCACTATCAACCAAGCTCCAGCCCCTGTCCCATCGCCACAATGTTGCAACCTTGTGCTTGTTTTACAAGTACTTCAATGGAATGTACTTCGATGAACTTGCTGCTCTGGTGCCCTTTCGACGTAAATACACTCAACCAACCCGACAATCAGCTAAATCCCATCCCTTCACTGTGGAGGTCCCCAGATGCCAGATAGCCTTCTACTCCAATAGCTTCTTTCCTCATGCTGCCGGCCTTTGGAACTCTCCCCTGCTCCCTGATTCCTCGACTGTACCGACATGCAGAAATTTAAAACTAATGAAAACAAGCATTTCGCTGCACAGCTCCCAATTTAGGATGATCCTCCAAAACTTAGTAGCTCCTTACGTCTACAGTGGCATCACGCTAGTTTGGGGTGAACTATGTTAAAAACAAAAGCAAACTACAGGTGTCTCATTAGTATGATGCTGTCCTGGAACAACTATTATATAAACGATCTATAAATGTTTAAGCATAATCACCAGTTAAAGCAAATCTCTATATTAATAAAATGGTAAATTTTAAGATTCATACAGGCATATGGTAACCGAATGTGACGCCAGCAGTGATAACTCAAAAACGTATGCTGGATTATTTTGGCCAGGTTTTTTTTTGTTTGAATTTTTTTGGGGGGGTGGGGGGGGGGAACTTGGCAAATAATAATTTGTTTTTAATTTTTGTGGTAAAAAAATGATATTACAAATTTTTTTTTCTCCATTTTTTTTGAATACCGAATACATTTATAAACTTAAGATAATCAGAAATCCAGTAGAGTATATTGTCGAAGAAATTTAATACAAAAATATTAATTTAATATATAAGTAAATGAATACTGAAATGAAATAACCAGAAACAAGAAACTTTTAAGGAAATAGCCTGAAACAATGTTTTAATTAAATTATTTAAAAGTTATTCTTAAAATAAGGAATGCTTTTTTTTTTGTTGTTGTTTTTTAAACATAGTTCACCCCAAACAAGGCAGTACGCCACTGTAGACGTAAGGGGCTACTGAGAAAAAGGGTGAGTTTTTTGGGGTTTTTTTTTTAGGGGAGGGGTCAACCTAAATTGGGAGCTGTGCAGCGAGATGTCTGTTTACATTAGTTTTAAATTTCTGTATGTCAGTACCGTCAGGAAAACAGGGAGGGAGTTCCAGAGCCCAGCAGCACGAGGAAAGTAGCTTTTGGAGTAGAAAGCTCTTCAGCATCTGTGGACCTCCACAGTGAACGGATAGGATTTGGCAGATTGTCGGATTGGTCTAGTGAATTTGCGTCGTGGGGTCACCAGAGCAGCAAGTTCATCAGAGCACAGTCCATTGAAGTACTTGTAAAACAGGCACAAGGTAGCAACATTGCGGCGGTGGGATAGGGACTGGAGCTTGGTGGATAGTGAGGGACCTTTTAAGTTGGCGACTCTTTTTTGGACCTTGTCTAAGAGGGAGAGACTCATAATCTAACAGATTAGTAACCATAAATTTGCAAAGTGGATTTTAAAACGTGAAAGACTACTTACTTCTAAATCAACTGCAATGACCTCCTCCTCAGAAAGCTGTTCATTTAGTTGTTTTAGTTTTTCTGGTGTATCTACAAATGTGTATGGTGTGTCTTCCATGGATGGGGGTTCCTATAAGAGAAAGATAATAGATTTTAAAAATAATAACACAAAGGAGAGTTAAAAATATTTTCTAAGATGTATAAATACTTGAGTTTGATTTATAAAAAAGAATGTGTTAAAGTTTTACAGGAAAAATAAAACTAAAAAATCAAAACTAAAAAAAATAAAAATAAAAAAATAAAATAAAACTTAAAACTCAGATGTTTAGCTACTTTAAGAAAACTTTTCATTTTGATTTTACAACTAAAAATTATCTTTTCTTTAAAAAAAACCCCAAAAAAACAAGTTATAAAAAATATAACGTCTGCTATAAATGATATAATTGCATTTGTTGTTAGAAAATCAATATATATATATATATATATATATATATATATATATATATATATAACTTACCTGTGGTTCACATTTTTCAAGTTGATGAGAGAGTTTTTGAAAATGTTCAATTTCATATGCATATGGATGAGGGTAGCTAAAATTATAGGATACACAATAACAATTTTAATATTCCATTAAGATTATTTGAAGTCAACAGATTCAAGACATTTTGGATTGGCTGAAAAATGTAGTATTTAGAACAAAGCTTGGAACACGAGTTCAAATTTAGGTGCTTCTGCATATCAACCCTGACAATGAAATATTTAAAGAATGTATAAATTTTATTATGTACTTATGTGTTAGCTAAAAATAAGATTGTGCAGAAAAAATTACGCAAATTCATCCAGTAGTTATTAAATTATAAGAAAAAGAAAAAAAATGATTTTACGTACATTTTGACATTTTTGTAAACAATGGAGACCCCAAACCCCGAAATCGTGAAAATATGAGTTATCGTCCTTGATCACTGGAAAATCTAAGATACAAAATGGTGGAAATATCTACCGAATGATAAAATCGTTTTTTATTTATAATTAAATAAATACTCGATGAATATGCATAATTTTTGGTGTACAGTCTTTTTTTCATCTACCACGTAAGTACATAACAAAGTTTATACATTTCTTTAGCTATTTTATTTTTAAGAGCGGTCTAACATGTCAGGGGTGATATGCAGAAGCACCCAAATTTATTTTTAACATTTATGATATGTCTTTTGGTACTTATTTAAACCGTCAAAAACTAACTTGATCATAAGACAGACTCTAAAACAAATTATAATAGTAAAAAGTATATCTAAGCTATTCTTATTTTAAATTGATATACATTTCCTACATTCTAGTAGAAATCAGAATCTTATATCAATTTATAATAACCTTATGAAATAAGTATGGCTTTTAAATTTTATACCCTTCACTCTATAATAAAGAGCTATATATATATATATATATATATATATAGCTCGTATATATATATATATAATAATGGTAATAATCCAGGTAAAAACATCCACAGGATGGTAATCCAAAGAATTTCAACCGGGTTTATAAAAAGTGCTCAATATCAAATAGAGCTTTATATATGATTATTTTTATTTACACAGACATGTACAAAATCTGCGACACTGGCATGTCGATGTTATCAATCAACAGTTATTATAAACTGAGATCTCATCAGCCAGTTAGAATCCGATATTAACCTCAGATCATATTTGGAGAGAGATCTGAGGTTAAGATCGGATTCTAACTCTGCCTGATGAGATCTGCCAAATCCTATCCGTTCACTGTGGAGGTCCACAGATGCTGAAGAGCTTTCTACTCCAAAAGCTTCTTTCCTCGTGCTGCTGGGCTCTGGAACTCCCTCCCTGTTTTCTTGACGGTACTGACATACAGAAATTTAAAACTAATGTAAACAGACATCTCGCTGCACAGCTCCCTAATTTAGGTTGACCCCTCCCCTAAAAAAAAAAACCCCCTTAAAAAACTCACCCTTTTTCTCAGTAGCCCCTTATGTCTGTAAATAAAAATAATCATATACATATATTTTTTTTTGGGGGGGGGGGGGGGGGATATTTGTCATAGTTGTGCCGCTCGGCGAGAGGGTGTATTCTCGCTCATTATTACTGTTTCACTGGAGTGCATTTGGGACAAATTATATATTTTTGTTTTTTATTATTTCTATATATATTTTTATATATATATTTTTAATATATATTTTTTTTTATATATATTTTTTATTCTCTATCTTAATTTTTTTCTTCCCCTCTTAAGTGACCTCAAGAAAAGCAGCACCACATTGTGTATTGTCGGTTGTTGTAACTCTTATTCAAGGTGCTTAATTTTCCCTGATGATCTGCCAAGAAAGTACCTGCTTGGTAGTGAAACACATGTAGGTAAAAAAACTCTTTAATTTGAAAAATGATAAATAAATAATTTTTGAATGAAAAAATCGTTTGTGGTGTTATTTGGGCTCCTGAACGGAATGCTTTGGTAAGTTTTAAAAAAATCACATATATATATATATATATATATAAATTATTAGTAAAGTCATCAACGTTTCGTCTTCATCAAGAAAAAACTTCCTCAGGATGGTTTAAGAGAATAAAAAAATTATAAACAGTTGGCCATGTTTCGCCCAGAAGATGAACATAAATATTTTTTACATTCTATACATACAGACTATTTCCAAGTAATATACTTGTGTTTATAACTTTTTTATTCTCTTAAACCATCCTGAGGAAGCCTTTTCTTGATGAAGACGAAACGTTGATGACTTTACTGATAATTTAGTTTCTCCTTCCTTCATTCACATTACATTTGGAATACTATTTCCATTTTTATCATATATATATATATATATATATATATATATATATATATATATATATATGCCCTGTTACAAGCGAGTAAAAAACTGGTGGGCAAATACATTTTAAGTATTTATAGGAATTGAGAGAGCAAATACCAAGACGGACAACTCCCCCTTTCAATCTACTTTCGTAGGAGCGAATTCTGGAGGTAGGTGGTCCTGATCGCAAAGGGTGGAATTTGCTGCAAAGTTCCATCAAACTTGGGCTTTATCAGATGCTGAGGAAATAACCTCTGGTCCATTAATAATGGTTGAGATAGAGATCTTACTTCTGTTCAGCACCATGTTTGTTATTCCTCAACTCATGGAAGCCAAGCCTCTGATCGGTCACTTTAGATTTAACAGATTGGGTATATGACTCTTTAGTGTTTTCTATAACACTTTTGCAGTAGATTTGGGGAGGTTTTGGTTTCAGAGGATCTATTCTGTTGAAAGCAATTGAAATAGTGGTTTCTATGGGCAATAGTGGCAGCGCATTCAGGAGTTAGGGTTGCCATGGAGGGCTGTTTGGTCTCTGTTGGGATATTTTGAAGGGTATAAAGCTCTTAATACGAATGATTAACCAATCAAATATATCGGATGTGATATAGGACACATTCTTTTTGAAAATGGATTTCAAATTTGATGGATGTTAAACTGCTCCAATCAGCCCTTGAGTATCAATGAACTCTTCGGTGGAAAGGAACGCAACATGCATTTTTCTACCTAACCAATAAAAATGAAAGAAAATCTCAAAAGAACCAATTCTCACACAAATTCTGGGTTTTCGAGTTCTTCAGTACTGGCTGAAATCTGTAGACTTTCTGAAAAAAAAAAAAAAAAAAAAAAAGCTGAAACATTGTACAATGAGCAGATGTTTTCTTCGTTGTATAAAATTGTTCATTGAATAAGAACTTAGATGTGGAGAAAGTATATTTAGATTGAGATTGTTCAGAAGTTTTGTTACCTTGGTGATACCATTGGATCACAGGAAGAGGCTGGTGCTAGTGTGATTGCAAGAGTTAGGAATGGATGGAGAAAGTTCAAGAACTTCTGCCAATACTAATCAGCATAGCATTACCACTGTCAACTTAGGGATGAGTCTATCAAGCATTTGTACAAAGTGTGACGATGTATGGAAGTGAATCCTGATCAGTAGGGGTTGGGGATATACATTGCATGGAGAGAAATGATATGAGAATGATACAATGGACGTGAAATATTAGTCTACAAACAGACTTAGAAGATTAAATCTGGACAGTGTCGGAAGATGTGCACAGAAGAGACTTTGTTGGTTTGGTCACAATGAAAAAAATGGATGAGAGTTCTTGGATTAGTAAATGTAGAACAGTTGAGGTAGCAGGGCCATTTGGCAGGGGAAGGCCAAGAAAAACATGGGAGGAAGAGATAATGATAGATCTGCAAGAAAGAAGGATAAATAAAGACCTGGCAGAGAGAGGTTAGTTTTGACGTCAATTTGTAAAAGCTGTCCAACAGCATGTAAAACGGACACTAAATCGATGATAAATGATGATGATGATGATGATGATGATGATGACGATAATGAAAAAACAAAAAAGTGAATAACGATAAAGAATTTTCATGGAAATACTCTACAAAAAAATTACAAAGAAAAGTTCTTAATCGGTCAGAGCCAAAGATTAGACATTTTAATCTATAATTTACATTAGTAAAAGAGAATAGAAACAAATTTGAAAAAAAAAAGAAAAGTTATCTACCATAGTTGGGTGCAAAACAAAATGGACAACTTCAAAAATGAATTAAAAAAAAATAGTAATTCCAAATGTTTTTCTTGTTAGCTTTATTTAATTTCTACATTCAAATACACATAGAACAAGAACATAAGTGAGGCGTGAGAATGCTATCTAACCTCCATCCGACAAGTTAAGAATGGCCTACCTCAACTGTTCTATATAATCTCATCCATTCTTTCAATGTGACCAAACCCATAAAGTTTCCTGTTCTGCACACATCTCCTGATGTCTAGATTTAATCTAACTCTGAGATCATCACCTTACAAATACTTTGTACCATTCTCATATCACTTCTCTCCATGCAACACATATCTTCAATCCTTACTAGTCAGGTTTCACTAAGATACATCATCACACTTCGTACACATGCCTGATAGACTTTTCCCTCGGTCTACAGCGGTAACACTCTGCTGGTTAATAATGGCAGAAGTTCCTTGAACTTACTCCATCCACTAACTCTTGCTATCACACCAGCACCAGTTCCTCCCTGTGCTATATAACAATTTAAAAGATTCATAAAATTTACAACTAGGTTTGTTTAAAATGTTTATAAGACAAATAATGTACATAAAATTTACACCTAGGTTTGTTTAAAATGTTTATAAGACAAATAATGTACATAAAATTTACACCTAGGTTTGTTTAAAATGTTTATAAGACAAATAATGTACATAAAATTTACAACTAGGTTTGTTTAAAATGTTTATAAGACAAATAATGTACATAAAATTTACACCTAGGTTTGTTTAAAATGTTTATAAGACAAATAATGTACATAAAATTTACACCTAGGTTTGTTTAAAATGTTTATAAGACAAATAATGTACATAAAATTTACAACTAGGTTTGTTTAAAATGTTTATAAGACAAATAATGTACATAAAATTTACAACTAGGTTTGTTTAAAATGTTTATAAGACAAATAATGTACATAAAATTTAGTAGTTACCTTCAAGAGATTTTAGGGCATTAGGTTTTCTACGAATGACTGGAACAAAGGGACGATTTCTATTGTCAATATCGTCAGAAAACTTGCATTGAGGTCTGTATATCTGTTTAGCAGCCAAAAGACGGTAGTTATTGCTGCTTGTGCCAGCTGAAGATGGTGACTATAAAGAAAAAAGAAAGCAATGTTGTTCCTGTTAGAATTAAATTCAAAATTCATAATATTAACAAAACAAAATTTTTTGAAAAAAATAAAACAAAAAAAGAAACATTGTTAAAAAAAAAATGATAAAGTTTTCATTATAAATCAGAAACGGTCAAATTAAAGAGATTAAAATCTAATATTTAAAAAAGACTACTTTTCAAGGATTTTGCCCTATGTTCTTCATCATCATCTAGTCGTGGTAGTGTCACGAATCGTCCCGACTCTCTCACGTCATCTCGCTTTATCCTCCATCACACCCGGTAAATCTTCATAAGTGCATTGCGAGTCTTCTGCTAGTTGTTTGATGTAGGTTTTGTGCGGTCTACCCACTGAGTCACATCCCTGTTTTGGCATCCACAAAAGAACATCGCTGATGATTTGATCTTTAGCCCTCCAGCAATGTCCAGCAAATCTGATTCTTCTCTCTCTGATCAGAGCTGAAATCTGAGGGAGGTGTCCATAGAGTTGCTCTATCGTGGGGTGCTGCCTTCAGGAAATGTTAAGAGCATCTCTTAGCATTCTGGTGTATACACCATCAATTTTCTTCTCCAATCTTTTGGTGAAAGTCCAAGTGTTACTTCCATATACGAGTACCGATGCAACAGTGGCTTGAAAGAAGTCACGTTTCATCTTGGTAGGAAGACTTGACTTCCAGATCGCTTTCATCTTGTCCACTCCTGCCTAGGCCTTTCTGATTCGCACCTTCAGTTCACACTCTGTGGAATTTTGTTTGGCAACTTTACTACCAAGATAGTTTTTTTTAAATTGTGTTTTTCATTTAAAAAAATGGGAAACGTTAAATGTATTTCTCGGCGTCACGTGATCAAACGGAGCGATTTTTGAAGCTACGGTTATCCCCCTTTTAAAACTTTCAAAATGGCTGTCCTCTTCTTAATTTATAATAATGACCAATAAAAATAAAGCAAAGACAAAATTAATAAAAATCGTTAAAAAAAAAAAAAAAAAAAAATAGATAGTCTTACCTTTTTATTCCAACTTGCAGCATTTGAATGTTTAGGTGTAAAATTTGCGATTACAAGAGATGTTTCAGCTTTCTTCACACCAGAAACTTCATCTAATAAATTTCCCTAAAATTATAAGAAATGGATAAATTATCTGAGATAAAAGTAATTAAATCTTTCAGTATCATGAAAATAGATAAGAAATGAAAAAAAAAGCATATTGGAAATGTTAAGTAATCATTTTTTTTAATACTTTTCTATTTAAACTCTGCTCATCCCATTAAACAATTTATTTTAATGGTCATCAAAATTGTGCTTTAGAACTTTAAATAATTCAAGGATACCAAACATCATTAGAATCACTTCATCATAATTTATATTGAATATCAAATAAGCAAGTTAAACTCAACCTGTAACATGTAAATAGAGGAAACCGCAAATAGTTATTGAAGGTTACAAAAATAAAGTATCTCTTTAACAAAAGAATAGCTTAAAGTTTCCAAAATGTTTATATTAAACTGTTTACATCCTGTCTAATTATAAATACTTATTTTACAAAGTTTATTCAATAAATAAGGCATATTATTTTGAAAAAATAAATACAAATAAAATAATTAAAAAAAAATGTTTCTATAGCTCTGAACTATGTATTAGTTTATAGTAGAACTATCTTATCTTGCATAAATATTTGTCCCGACACTATTCAAATTGATGGCAATCAAACAAATTACAAATAGGCTAATTTGGAGAAAAAAAAATGAAGAGGCGTTCAATCCTCCAGGGTCATCTTTCACCAGAAACATACAAAGGCTCATAATGTAGTAAGGACAGTGTAAATAATTTGTTTGGTTGGGAACAGCTGCCACATCCTCCTTACAGGCTAGATCTGATCTTTTTTGATTTACTCTTGTTTGGCACCCTCAAAAGATATTTTGGCACTTCTGTAGTATATATGAAGCAGCAGATTTTCTGTCCTTCTACTGAAAATAAAGGGAGGTAATTCAACCGGAAGTGATTTTTTTACAACATAAAAAAAATGCAAGACTGATTTGTTTTTGGGTAACAATTAACAATTTCTTTTTTTATTATATGAAGTAAAAAAATTTTAAATAAATAAAAAACCCTAACCCTAAGAAATCAGGCGGTGTGCCTGTAAAAAATCTATTGTTTTTTGCGGCTGGTTCATTAAATTACCAATGTCTCGAAGATTAATCTCATTTAACTCCATTTTCTAAATACTAAATTCAACTTCCGGTGAATTCTGAATGAATGGTACTTGGAGAAAAAAAAACAGAACTCTTCAATTTTGATTTCTTAATCGGCAGCTGCTTCATATATACTACAGAAGTGCCGATTTTTTATATGGAACAAAATTTTCAAACAGTGATCAAGTGAAGAGCACCGTGGGCAAATTATGTGACTTATACATTTTTTTATTTTTTTTATTTATTGAAATCCAACACGCAATAGCGTAAAGTACTAAAACGACCTTTTCAAAAAAAAAAATGGGATTTAAAATAAAATATAACCAACTAGCTGCATCTACCCGCGTGTCTTTTCATTTTTGTTTTCGTTTTTAAATCAAATACTTTCACGTTTTATTTTCACCATGTTAATTTTTTTTAAATAGGACTTTTAAAAAGTTGGTTTTAGTACTTTACGCTATTGTATTTTTGATTTCAATAAATAATTGATAGCATAATAGTAAATTAAGTCACATAATTGCAAGAGACACACACACGAGAAGTGATCACCCATTTTTTTTTAATGTATAGAGAAGCAAAAAATATTTAACTTACAACTTTTTCCAACAATTGATCATTAGCATCCATGATAAAATCAAATTTATCTTCAATTTCTGTCATGCTTCCTGAGTCTCCCATCATGTTGCCCTTTACATGTTGATGCTTCATGATGTCCTGAATCCTAAAACAAAAATTATCAGCTAAATTATTTTCATAAATTTTAATTCAAACAGTCACTTACATAAATGCGTATCATTTGTTAAATACCGACCCTACAGTGTTAGGACATTAATAAAAAAATTTTAATTGAATAATTTAGTAATGTTTAAGTAAATTTATTGATGTAATTCATTCAACAGATTATTCTTATTAATTCAAATGATTAAATAATGTTTAATAACAAAGTTTTAATTAAAAAAAAAAAAATTTGTTACTTTTTTTTTACTTGAATTCGTATATAGTTTGTTTTCATTATCATCATCAAAACTATTGATTTCAGGTAACGTATTAACATTCTCTCATCTTCAGTGATATTATACACTGATCTGACAATATTTTACCAGCCCTATGTAACATTCTGTGAGTTTGTAGATTTGCTGCAGATCTTCTTGCTTGTTAACTTCTAAAAAAGGAAGAGGGGTGAGGGGGAGGGCTTTCTGCCTTGTTCTTTGAATGTCTTGGTGGAGTGTTATGACTATGGTGGTTTTCAGGTGACCTCTGAACGTTTTGAAGTCAGTCTTTTCAAAGTAAAAATCAATAGTTTTGTTTGCCGGACATTCTGGATCCATCCATAACTGTGTCCTAGTAGTTCCCATCTTGATTTTAACATGACAAATGAAATTCTTGATATCTGCTGTATAAGTTCAGGTTAGTGCTGTTTTAAGGCTACGTTTCCCCTATCGGAATCCACAACTGTTATCTGTAGAAACTGTCTAGCTCCTATTCTTCTTTATTTGTCAGGTTCTAAGTTTTACAATTTTATGTTAAAACTGGTTTCGCCAAAGTGTTATACAGCTTTAATCTTCTCTTCGCAGATAATCTGCCTCCTTTTATCCATATCTTATCAAGCTTTTCCATACTGATGATTGCCAACTGTTTTCTTCTCACAAGATCTTCAGAATCTCCAATGAGTAAACCAACAAACATTTATTAAACAAGTCTTAAAATCTGTACGCAAATTGAACATCAACACGACTGTTATAAACACTTATGCCATGTTACAAGGTTATAAACAAGGATGCAAACAGTGAAGAAAAATTAAAAATGAGCGTCAGTTTTGTTTTTGTGGGAGACAGTAGGGGACATAAAGGCAACATTTATATTTATGTGTTTATAATGGATTACTCAGAGATGTGAGTGACCAATGGCAGTTAACAAAAAAACAAATTTGCTTTTGGAGATAAATTCTGCGAGTGTTTTTTTTTTGGGTGGTGGGGTATACTGAAAAGTTAGTGTACAAAAAGATTTTTAAAGTGATCATGAACTTGACGAATCAGATCATAAAAGAATAGGCTATCACGAAAGACCAGTAACTTTGTACAATTGTGAATTGTTAGAAAGGTTAATACAGAAGCTTAAAGTTGATGAATCAGCTCTTGAAAGTGATTGAGATGAATATTTGAGCAACAAATAAGCATAGATGAAATGCAGTTTGGTTTTATGTCTGGGCAAAGTACCACTGGTGTTATACTTATCCTGAGACAAATGCAAGAGAATTATCTTCATAAGAACCTGTATTTTGTGTTTGTGGATCTAGAGAAACTTCTTGATAAAGTGCCAAGAGAGGTTGTCTGGTGGGCTTTGCGTAAACTAGGGGCAAATGAGTTGTTGGTGAAGGTTGTTCAAGCAATGTACAGAAATGCTCAAAGCCATGTTAGAATTAACAGCACATTTAGTGACAGCTTTAATGTTAAAGTAGGAGTACATCAGGGTTTTGTACTGAGTTTGTTGCTTTTCATTTGTGTCTTAGAATCATTTGTGTCCAGGGAGTTTCATATGGGTTGCCCAAAAGAGATGCTGCATGCTGATGTTTCAGTAATAAAAAATGTCCAATGATGAATTACTTCTAAAATCAGTTTTCTTGTGAGTAAATTTGTTTTAATCAGAAATTTTGTATATTCAAAATATGTGCCAACATTTAGCATTTCAATTTCATTAATCAACAAATTTTAAGAATTAAATACAGAAAATATTTAAAAACAAAGCTTTCAGATATGGAGTAAAAAGCAAAAGCTACTGAAATCTGGTGACAAAGTGTCCATCTACAGTAGGATAATTTTTCCATTATTAAGACAAAAATCTCATCAACTGTAAACCAATGGAGATTATATCATTTCATATTATAACTAGACCACCCATGACACGTTATGTCAGTATTTGTGATATATATATATATATATATATATATATATATTTATAAAAATATTTTGGAATTTTCAAATATTTGCCTCGATTAAAAATTAACAATAATATGAAAAACTATTGAACAAGATGAACTGATGTGAAAATGTCAACAAGCACACATTAAATGTTTTTGAAATAATTGATCAGATATAACGATTATATATATATATATATATATATGACCATTAATCAAATCACGTAAACAGAATAAATTTGAATAACTATCAGTAAGATAATTTTATTTATTCTTATGAGAAAACTACATGAGACATAAAACATGCATAAAAGGAAAACAATAATAAAATGTATTTATATGTTACTACTAGCTGGTGTTACCCGGTAATGTGTTTACTTGCAATTTGTTTTACTTTTCTTTTCAAAGTTATGTTGGAAGAGTTAAGTCATTTTTTCTTTTTCAGATGACGGACATTTAAAAATAATTTTGACCTAGACAAAGTACTTTCTCGATGGAATTAGATCCAATTAAATTTTTTTTCTTCTTAACAACATGCTGTAATGATCCACAATAAAAACTGACAAACCAGAATCAAAGGGCAACTGCACAAAACTTTGTTTTTCTGCAAAACCACTGAGTCCGCCAACTATTCCTTTGCTGCTGAAGCACTGAGATATATCAGAGTTAAGTCCCAAAACATTTTTACACTTGATTTAATTCAGATTTTCATTTTTCAGAGCTGGAAACCGTGTCATGGTGGTCTGCTTCCACAGCATATCAAATGTTATCATGATTTCCACACAAATTTTAAAAACTGTTGCAAATTCAACTTGCCATGTTTTTGTATGCTTTTATTATGTTAATTGCTTTGTATTGGTACTCATTTAAGTATACAAGCATGTAATTGTGTGTAATTTTTTTGTTCAAAAAATATTTTGATCTTTGAAAAAAGGAGGTGCTTAATGCCCCATGTCCCAAATTTTTGAAGGAAAAGAGTTGAAAATCCCTTAAATTGATTTAAGTAATAAGAAACATGATTATATTAGTTAAGTTTGACTTGTTTTTATTATTGAGGAAGTTACATAAAACCAGAAATTTGTAATAACAAGTCAATATTTACTGATACTAATACTTGGGTACACAGGTGCTTAATGCCCCGTTAAAAAATGTCAGAGAAGATGGTTGCTGCATATGAGGCTGTCATAAAGTAGATGTCTGCCAATCAAGCAACCAAGTATTATACAGTGAACAAGAAGTCATTGCTCAGGAGAATGTCTGGGAAATCCCTATAAACGCGCATGTTGGGAAGCAAGCAATATTGTCTCCTGCTCACGAAAATGAGCTCACTGAGGGCATCAAGTTGATGGCAGGATGGGGCTGGGGATTCACGTCTGAGAAGGTAAAAGACACTGTAATGGAGTTTATTCAGACCCACAGTATAGATACCCCATTTGTGAATGGTTGTACAGAGTACGACAGGCTACAAGGGTGTTTACGCCATCATCCAGATATAGAGCCTCATAAGACTGAGCACCTCAGCACTGCTCGTGCAAAAGCAGAGGACCCTAAATTTATCGGCCACTGGTTTGAGCTCCTGGAAAAGATTCTCATAAAGGAGGGGATAAAAGATATGCCTTCCCAGTTATTCACCAAAGATGTAACGGGCTTTGTAACGGACCCCAAAACAGGCACCGTTTTAGCAGAAAAGGAATCAAAGAGCCAATCTGAATATTTGCTAGTAATAAGCTTCTTCCACCCTATGTTGTCTACAAAGGGAAAAACATCTACCAGGCATGAATACAGGATGGACCGGAAGGTGCTGCCTATACAGTCAGTTTAAAAGGATGGATGGAGGCCCCGCATTTTTCGAACTAGTTTGAAAATATTTTCCTAAACCACACACGTGACGTCAGTGACAAGGCAAGACTTCTTGTTTTTGATGGTCATGCATCACACCTCTCTTTCACCCTTGTTTTGCTGCTGTGACTTCCGGCTCACATGACACCACCTGCAGCCACTTGATTGTGTCGTGTTTAGGCCTGGTAAACAACTGAAGTGGCAGTCCGTCCTCCTCCTCAAGTTTGGCTGAACCCACACAGGACCAGCGGGAAAGAAGGACTTGCTCATGATGCTTAAGGCTCTCAGAGATAAATCCTTCAAACCAGAGAGCATCAAAGCAGCATAGGCATTTGTCTTTTCAATTCCCAAATGGTCACGGTGGAAAGTCAGCCTTGTGTCACTGCTCAAACAGAACCCTCCACATCTTTCTTCACACCAGCTGCTCCAGTGTCTGCACTGGGCCCCACTCCAGGACCCTCATCCTCAGACAAGCCTGTTTCCTTGTTGACTGCATCATCTTCATTTGAAAACGATCTTGTATGCAGATAGTCAGTAAAACAGGTGGTGCTTAATACCCCAGTTTACCATATATATATATTTATATATATATATATATATATATATATATATAAAAAGTGGAGAACTAAAAGCGAACTTTTAGGAAAGATGAAACCTATTGTGAAAAGTATACAGCTCAATATACAGGATAGAGCAGATAGAAGGATGAAAAAGGAATTAGAAAAGCGTTCAAATTTTAAATCTTGGCTTTTGCCAACTTATCTATCCCAGCAATTTCCTCTGATGATAAGATTTTGATCTTTGAAAAGCTTGGCTTAAGGAAAAAATTAATTGAATAAATTGCCTTTTTGCGGAATATACCTTGCATTGAGCCACTGAATTGAAAAAAGATCTGCCTCCGTCGCTTTTCTAATTCCTTTTCATCTTTCTACCTAATATATATATATATATATATATATATACTTACATGTGTAATATTCTTTTGCCTTCAACATCCATGATGTCCCGGAACTCCTGGAAGCTGGCATAATAATCATAATCATCTCCCTCTGCTGGTAATGCATTAGAACACTTGACACACTGCAGAACATCACGCAAGAGAACCTGTAATACCAAAGGACAAAAGTTTTTAAGCATTTCTACCAATAGTTTTCATGCTCCATTTCCAACACTTTCTTAGGAGATCTTACAAAATAACTCAAACACAGCATAATAGACTCATACAATCATTCTACTACTTAAAACTCACCTAAAAATTAATCTCACTATTTTTATGATTTTTTTTCCTTTTTTATTTTAAAAATGATAGTATAAAAACATATTAATGTTTATAAATAAAATAAATAAACGAGTCCTTCACCTTTTTTTTGGTCCCAGATTTATAAAATCGGGGGACTTATGTTTTGAGGCATGTCCGCCCGTCCGTCCGGATTTTTCTCCGCAACCATCAATTCAATTTCTCTGAAATTTTGCATGAAGTTGTAACTTTGGTCAGGTTAGAAAGTGACATTCTCCGATTTTTGAAAAAAAATCTGGTTAGCCCCCCCCCAGGGGGTCAAAAGGCCCGGAAATGGCAAAAAATGACATTTTTTGCCCCATAACTTTTCATCTATCCATTCAATTTCTCTGAAACTTGGCCAAAATGTGGAGGCAATTGTTCCTAATAGAAAATAAGTATCACTGACCTTGGAAAAAATCTGGTTCGTGCCCCCAGGGAGTCAAAAGCCCCCAAAATGGCAAAAAATGACCTATTTCTTCCATAACGTTTGATCCATACATTCAATTTTTCTGAAACTAGGCCAAAATGTAAAGGCAATTGTTCTAGATATAAAATGAGCATCTTTGACCTCAGAAAAATTCTGGTTCGCACCCCCAGGAGGTCAAGGGGGGTGGGGGGCAAAAATGCCCCAAATTGCCCAAATTTATTGCATTTTACACTCGCCACATACAGAGGGAGACCACGCACGCGCGGCTTGTTGTAGTTTGACAATTCACTCGTTACATGCACGAAATAAGAAATTAAGCATTCGACTCGCCATCAAGTTTTAAAAATATTGTAAAACATATCTGTAAACCCAGATCTTTGTATTTCTGTGTATATAAGGATAGAATCCTTTACTTTTTCATTTAAGAAATTATAACAAACCTACCAAAATTCAAGTTACTTCTTGAATGAATTATAATCATTGAGGAGTTTGAACATTAGACTCTTGGGAAGAGTGCAATGGCAATCGGTGGTTGAAAACGTTTCTTATAATTGTTAAAGAAAAGGAGCTTTGTCTTAGTAGCATTCACGCCTGACATCAGTGACGTAACTATTCTGTACAGTTTTTCAACATTTCCCCCTCCTTAACTTTTGACCTATCAGAAATTCTTTAAGCTACTAACTATAAAAAAGACATTGTTTTTTTTTTAAATATATTTTAAGCTGGTCAGTCACAGAATGGTTAAACTCAATATTTTTGAAAAAAAAAAAGAAAAAAAAAAGAAAAAAAAAAAGTATTTTTGTAAGAAGAATTCTATTTTTACAAGATTTTTTTTTAACTCCAATGTTAGCAACTTTTAAGTTTTTACTTGCTGTTAGTTTCTTAAAACTTTAGTCCTTTTTCTGTGACATATTTTGACACCAACAAATTTCCTAGCTAAAATAGCCATAAACTAATAAATTGAAGCCATCAATCCCATTCATCTTGCATCCTTTGAAGGAGACAGGCCACTGCTGATAAACACTACAACCAAAATCATGTTTTTCATTCTCTGTTTTTTCACGTCAACAACCATGCCGAAGTCTGGACACTTTCTGACATATCAAAATTAATATTCTGTATGATTTTTCTACATTGCTTTCTTCATCCTGAGGAAGTCTTTCAATAAAGACAAAACGTTGATGAATACATAATCACAGTTTTTGGCTTTCCTTTTTTGATATCTGTATTATGTATGTGACCGGGACGGAACAAAGATATTGTACACCAAAAATTACGTAAATTGATCAAGTATTTTTTTTTATCACAGAAAATCAAATTTTGTAATTTTTTTTTTCCACGGTCGCTTGTCACGACAAGCTGGGCTGACTTACGTCCCTTGGTTTTCAAAGATGGAGCCGTGACAAGCTAGCATGGAAAAAATGACAAATTTTGTTTATGTGTGATAAAAAAAACAAAAAACTACTTGATCAATTTACGTAATTTTTGGCATACAATATCTTGATTCGTCATGGTCACATACATAATACCAGTATGTCTTCATTTTTTATTTATTTTTCCTTTTTGAGGATTTTCCAAAGTTGCGCCAAAATCAGTTTATGATACCTACTTATAGATGTAGTACAAGTAGTTAGCGTGTGTGTGTGTGTGTGTGGGGGGGGGGTCACATCTTATTAATACAAGAGACGCGTGTCCCTATTTACTTGCTTCCCTACAAGAACAGAGTTAGATATAAGGCCAGTTTTTAATGTCAGAGTATTTTGCACCCCCAAAAGAGCCACACTGGACTGGCCCCAGTCTAAATTTTCTCCTCTGACTGAAGACAGGACAGGGTACTACAATATGATCCTAACCTTAAAGGTTAGGTGTGTACTTGTTTGTTGCCCCACGGAATACTTGTAACATCTATAATACATAGGAATTTGAAACGGTGCTTGTGCATATCAACCCTGACATTGAAATATTTAAAGAATGTATAAACTTTATTATGTACTTATGTGTTAGCTGAAAATAAGATTGTGCAGAAAAAAGTACGCAAATTCACCCAGTAGTTATTAAATTATAAGAAAAAGAAAAAAAATGATTTTATGTACATTGACATTTTTGTAAACAATGGAGACCCCAAACTCCAAAATCATGAAAATATGAGTTATCGTCCTTGACCACTGGAAAATCTAAGATACAAAATGGTGGAAATATCTACCGAATGATAAAATCGTTTTTTATTTATAATTAAATAAATACTCGATGAATTTGCAAAATTTTTGGTGTACAGTCTTTTTTTCATCTACCACGTAAGTACATAACAAAGTTTATACATTTCTTTAGCTATTTTATTTTTAAGAGCGGTCTAACATGTCAGGGTTGATATGTACAAGCACCGTTGAAACTTTTCAGGAATAGTGTACACACAAAATATTCCATATTTTTACATTGAAAAATTTAAGAACATGGCTTTTATAAAGATTTTTATGTGATCGTGGCTTGCTGTTAAATTTACAACGTCACGTCCGGTACGGATGACCAGAAATGAAAAAAAACAAAACGTTTTTGTTTATGCGATTTTTAAAAATTCGTTTTCTTTATGCGATTTTTTTTATTAGTATTGTTCCTTCGAATTATAGTTTAATAATAATATTGAATTAATTTTAACAAACAAATTATCAATCAAAAACTATTTTTTAATTTCGACTTCCACTTCCTTTTTTCAAAGTTAGGGCCATGCGAGGAACTAGTAGGGGGAAACTTTACTCGTCACCTGCAAGAGTTTCTTTGGCGGCGACGAATAAAAAACAGTTTTTTGGGAAACATTTTATATGGGATTAGAAAATGTTATGAAGTGTAATAAAAAAATAACGTTATTAAGAAAAAAAAAGAACTTTCGGTTGATAATTTGTTAAAATTAATCCAATAAAATGTTTAATTATTATAGCATATGTTTTTATTTATTTCAAACATTTACATTAATAATAAAATGTGTATTTTCAATGGAAACATTATTTGTTTATTGCTATATCGGATTGACATCCTAATAACTAAGGGGACATATGTACGACCTTTATTTATTGTTGACTCAGCCTTTCTTCGTCTCTAAGGAAGAGAACCAACAGGGCCTGATCTCAGCAAATCACGTTGACAGAGGTTTCCGACCAATCAAAGACCAACAGGTCATGCTTGACTACGCATGATTTGAGTGATATAAAAAAAGGGCACGCACGTTTTTTCTTCCTCTTTTCTCTCCCTACGACCAGCGATTAAGACGGCCCCATCAACAGACTCAAAAGGCATGGGGCAAGAAACCACTGCCTGATGCTGTCTTACAGTTACTACACGTCGTCTCCCCCTTCCTCTTCATCGGATGCAGGACAAATAGTAAGCTTAAACCCTTTCTTTCTTTTCTCTGTTTTAAGTACCGTCTAACGCCAAATCTGACATTGCCCGGCCAGTTCTGTGAAAAAAACAAATCATTTTCAACCATCTACAAACTTTGTCCAGAACTTAAAACAAAGAATGAATGATTTAATTTTCACGCCTACAAGGACACAAACTAAAGACATTTATATCCCAAAGGACCTCCACAACTGTGAATATGTGTTCGTACGCATTGACGCAGTAAAGAAACCTCTTTATGCTACATATTCAGGACCTTTCCAAGTGGTGGAGAGGAAGGCAAAATATTTCACCATAATTAAAAATGGAAAACAAGATACAGTTTCCATAGATAGGATAAAACCGGCATACTTGGATTTATCGAAGAACAGCATGTCGAAACACCTTACACCTCCACAGGATACCGAAGTGTGCAAACAAGGTCCTACAATAACCAGCACACCACATAAACCTGAACTAATGACAAAATCCGGCAGGAAAGTAAATTGGCCTGCCAACCTGAAACAGTATGTTACATATTGAAAATATTTTTCAATCTGAGGGGGTTTTTATCGGATTGACATCCTAATAACTAAGGGGACATATGTACGACCTTTATTTATTGTTGACTCAGCCTTTCTCCGTCTCTAAGGAAGAGAACCAACAGGGCCTGATCTCAGCAAATCACGTTGACAGAGGTTTCCGACCAATCAAAGACCAACAGGTCATGCTTGACTACGCATGATTTGAGTGATATAAAAAAAGGGCACGCACGTTTTTTCTTCCTCTTTTCTCTCCCTACGACCAGCGATTAAGACGGCCCCATCAACAGACTCAAAAGGCATGGGGCAAGAAACCACTGCCTGATGCTGTCTTACAGTTACTACACGTCGTCTCCCCCTTCCTCTTCATCGGATGCAGGACAAATAGTAAGCTTAAACCCTTTCTTTCTTTTCTCTGTTTTAAGTACCGTCTAACGCCAAATCTGACATTGCCCGGCCAGTTCTGTGAAAAAAACAAATCATTTTCAACCATCTACAAACTTTGTCCAGAACTTAAAACAAAGAATGAATGATTTAATTTTCACGCCTACAAGGACACAAACTAAAGACATTTATATCCCAAAGGACCTCCACAACTGTGAATATGTGTTCGTACGCATTGACGCAGTAAAGAAACCTCTTTATGCTACATATTCAGGACCTTTCCAAGTGGTGGAGAGGAAGGCAAAATATTTCACCATAATTAAAAATGGAAAACAAGATACAGTTTCCATAGATAGGATAAAACCGGCATACTTGGATTTATCGAAGAACAGCATGTCGAAACACCTTACACCTCCACAGGATACCGAAGTGTGCAAACAAGGTCCTACAATAACCAGCACACCACATAAACCTGAACTAATGACAAAATCCGGCAGGAAAGTAAATTGGCCTGCCAACCTGAAACAGTATGTTACATATTGAAAATATTTTTCAATCTGAGGGGGTTTTTATCGGATTGACATCCTAATAACTAAGGGGACATATGTACGACCTTTATTTATTGTTGACTCAGCCTTTCTCCGTCTCTAAGGAAGAGAACCAACAGGGCCTGATCTCGGCAAATCACGTTGACAGAGGTTTCCGACCAATCAAAGACCAACAGGTCATGCTTGACTACGCATGATTTGAGTGATATAAAAAAGGGCACAAACGTTTTTTTCTTCCTCTTTTCTCTCCCTACGACCAGCAATTAAGACGGCCCCATCAACAGACTCAAAAGGCATGGGGCAAGAAACCACTGCCTGCTGCTGTCTTACAGTTACTACACGCCGTCTCCCCCTTCATCGGACGCAGGACAAATAGTAAGCTTAAACCCTTTCTTTTCTGTTTTAAGTACCGTCGAACGCTAAATTTCTACCATTTCGTACAAGGCAAAAAATACGGTAGAGAGACGGCTCATTTTATCTAATTTACGCGTACACCAAAACACGTGTGCTTTCCAAGAACAAACTTTAAAAGAGACATTTTATACAAACAGTAAAAGGGACATTCCTGTACACAAACTCAGACTTTCATTGAGGAATTTATACAATTTAAATGAACCACGTTAAATAAATTGTTATGTTTATATGAATTTTGAATGTTGGCTTTCTTACTTTTTGTGTTGGTTACTGGCGTATTTTTGCTCGTTCTTTCATGTTTAACAAGAATAGAATTCGTCAGTACCCCCACTACTACATTAAATTAAAAAAAAAAGATAATCAAACAAATGTATTGTTATTATTAAACTATTATTCGAAGGAACAGTACTTATAAATCGCATAAACAAGAAAGGCTAACAAAAATGTTTTTGTTTTTTTTTCATTTCTGGTCATCCGTAGCGGACGTGACGTTGTAAATTCAACAGGAAGCCACGATCACATAAAAATCTGAAAAAAAAAAAGCCGAACTAGTACAACTATAACGAAGCGAAAAATATAAAAAGTGACTTAGAAAGTTTATATCATTTTCAGAAAAGGATCCGATGTTTCTACAGAACTCAAACCAACCTTTGCCGAATTAAACAGGTTAGGGTTAAAAAAGAAATTAAACAGTTCCGTTCAAATTCTGTAGAAGTACCACAGATCCTATCGCTATTTTAATTTCTATATATTTAAAGTAACGATTTAAATTGATCAATTTTTTAAATTTTATTTAAAAAGGTGTATCCCTACAGATACCCCCATACACTAAAATAAAAACTGACTAAATTTTCGGTTAACGCCGCTTGATCTTAATGTAAAAAAATAGGTGCTTCTGCTGCTTAGGTCCGACATGTTAGGCCTCTCTTTAAAAGAAAATAGCTAAAGAAATGTATAAACTTTGTAATGTACTTACGTGGTAGTTTAAAAGAAGACTGTACACCAAAAATGACGCAAAATCATCCAGTATTTATTAAATTAAAATAAAACGACTGGGTATCTTTTACAATAATCCGCAGAGTCGCTAACAGGGTCCAAAAAAGAACGAGAACGGGGTAAAAAAAATAAATATGCAACAAGTGACGGTGACCTACGTCGAGAATAGATATTGTCCTACTTACCTATGAAATTTGTTTGTATTTTTACGTACTATAAATGGGTTTTTATTAGATGTAAGAAACATTTCTTGTTTTTTTTTTGGCACGTATTTTTACTGGGGGCATCGCTTGTCCAATGGTCGTGTGACAAAAATATTGATTTCTAATAAATAGCAGCAGTTGAAACGGCTTAAAAATACAAACAAATGTCACAGATAAGTTGGAAAATAACTTTTATCGGCTACAGTTACTTTTATTTGTTGTATATTTGTTTTTATAGCGTTTTCACTCTGCGGATTATTGTAAAAGATACCCCATAAGTGAAAATGTCTAACGATACGTAAAATCGTTTTTTTTTTCTTCTTATAATTTAATAAATACTGGATGAATTTGCGTAATTTTTTCTGTACAATCTTATTTTCAGCTAACACGTAAATACATAACAAAGTTTATAGATTTCTTTAAATATGTCGGACCTAAACAGAAGAAGTACAAAAAAAAAAGATTTATTTTTATAATCTTATAAATTAATGCTTAGACAATTTTTCCCAAGCCATTGAAAAGAAAAATTAATAACAGAACATCAGCAAACAGGTAGGATACACAGTGTTTACATCAAATTACGTTTGTTCATACTTTGTTTGATATTGAAGAACAATAAGTTATTTCATCGCATAAAATAAATACTAATTAAAAGGATTTCAAGAGGAAAAACTGTATTTATCTTAAATGATCTGAACACCCTAAACGTTTAGACACGTGGTGTACGTAAGCATATTGAATGTTATAAAACACTTTAAATAATTGAACTCAAA
The DNA here is from genome assembly GCA_963556195.1 of Sepiola atlantica. Lineage (NCBI taxonomy): Eukaryota > Metazoa > Mollusca > Cephalopoda > Sepiida > Sepiolidae > Sepiola > Sepiola atlantica. The sequence continues at coordinate 60,070,307 of OY744539.1, read as the reverse complement.
GCAAACAGGGAAAAGACAACCGGTTAATAATATACCAAGGTACCTGTGTATACGCGCTGATGTCAGTTACACCGGGCATGATCTCCTCACTTTCCATATTTTCATCAGTTGGGTTTTGAGAATTGTTTGTGTCTTCCTCCATTTTGAAGATTGACGAAATTAGCTGTCTTCAGAGAAGAGAGAATTCATTAAAGGGAGGTAATTCAAAATTAAAGAAAATAATCCAAAAAAATCCACATTATATTTTAGGTCGATTTTTGTTTTTTTTTGTTTGCCAAATGATAATTTGTTTTAAACAATTTATGTAAACAAATAATAAAAGCGAAATTTTTTTTATAATTGGAAATTTGGGCTTAAATCCTCTATAAGAATTTCTTTTGCGCCGTCAAATAAAAGATAATTTCTTAGGGAACATTCTGTCTTGGATACGTTATTACTATGATGTTCAATGTGTTAAGCCGCTTAACTTAAGCGATATAAAAAGTTGAATACTTACCTGCCACGCTAGGAAGTAAGTGTAGTATCTGTTCCGATGGATACTGCACCCTATAGACGGGTGTCGTCTTGTCCTTCGGGGCTTGATTCCACCTGTCTGTGGGTTTGTCCTGTGCAGTTCTAGGAGGTCCACCCTCCCAAGCTTCGCCTCCCCTCTTTGGGGAGGAGTAAGTTTATTGCTTACTGTCTGAGGCGCCCCTACCGGGGAATGCCGACGGGGCTGCCCAGGCAATTTTTAAATGGCCAGAGTGCTCACCTCTCGGGCGCTGGCTTTTAAAACCTCACTTTCCGACCCGACCTTGGGTCACATCTTACTTGTGGGAGTAGGATAAAACTGGCCTTGTGCCTAACTCCTGGAGAGGAGTAAATAATACTTACCTGCCACGCTAGGAAGTAAGTGTAGTATCTGTTCCGATGGATACTGCACCCTATAGACGGGTGTCGTCTTGTCCTTCGGGGCTTGATTCCACCTGTCTGTGGGTTTGTCCTGTGCAGTTCTAGGAGGTCCACCCTCCCAGGCTTCGCCTCCCCTCTTTGTGGAGGAGTAAGTTTATTGCTTACTGCCTGAGGCGCCCCTACCGGGGAATGCCGACGGGGCTGCCCAGGCAATTTTTAATGGCCAGAGTGCTCACTTTCTCGGGCGCTGGCTTTTCAAACCCCACTTACTCGACCCAAGCTGTGGTCACATCTTACTTGTGGGAGTAAGATAAAACTGGCCTTGTGCCTAACTCCTGCAGAGGAGTAAATAAATATAAAAAGTTGAATTTGTAATATATTTAAATTTTGTTAAATTTACATTTATAAAAACAGTTTAAATTTATTATTTGTTAATAATTGTTTGTTTCTTTGTAATATAATTATATTTTGTTAATTAAACTATTTAAAAAATATTTTCAAAATAAAAACATTCCAATTATAAAAAAAAGTTGGATTTATTTGTTAAAAAATATTTTCAAAATTAAAAAAATTAAAAATATTCTCAATTATAAAAACAGTTTGATCTTGTTATTTATTAATAATTAAACAAATTGTTGAAAATAAATAATTATTTGCAAAAAAAATCCTGCCTAAAATATAATGTGGGATTTGGGGAGCGGGGGGGGGATTAACACCGGTTCACAATTACCGATTTCAGATAGTTTTTGTAAAAATTATAAGTTAGTAATAAATGACGAGCAATTAATAATAGGGAGTCAATATCTAATCAGCATGTAGATTATATAATTAAAACCTGATGGAAAAAGATTTCATTAAAATATTCGGTACTGTCGAGGATATCCGATCGCCATTTTGTAGTAAGTTCACTGTGTCTGTATCCATTCTACTGGCCTTGTTTGATATGAAGAAAAGGATCATCAAGTTTTGATTAAAAGGACAAACTTCTTGTCTGCAATTTAAATCAATTTTATTCAAGCTTTTTCAAATCAAAACTATAAGAGCTGTTCTTATCAGTGTGTTAAGACCAACTCCTATATATCATTAGTAAGTAATGAAAACCATTGCACGAAAGGAAAAACAAAACCTTTTTTATAACAACAACATTTGGTATCAGTGGAAGGAAGTTGAACAGTGTCCAAGTGAGCCATTACAAGGAAAGGAAAAGTAGAAAATTCTTTGGGCTGTCAAAAGTCTGTCAGCAGTTATCTTCAGGCGAAAATAGTCGATGCTTGAGCGTCATGTGGACCGGGACAGGAGAAAGAAGGGAGACATCTTTCCTCGTTGCTTTTAGCTAACCGACCGTGATTCCTAAAGGTGCTGAAGTAGTTCTTTAGGGGACAGATGAAATAAATGCACCCTGCAAACTGATTGGTCAGTGTGTAACCAGATTGCTTAACAGGGACATTTCTCAGAGTAAGAAAATAAGTTATTATTTATGACTGCTACAAAACATGTTCCGGAAAAAGTTATGAAAACAGGAATTCAAAATAGGTTGAGTCTGCAGACATGTATGTACCGAGTTCGTTAGTTTCATCTTAGTGAACAAAGCCATTGTTAGAGGTGAAGAGAGAGAGATATAACGTCTTGGCATATTGACATCCCAAACAGGACTGTTTATATTTCACAGGAAACAAGCTTTGGCAGAAGTAGAAATAGCCTCCCACGCGAAGAGTGTTCTTATCGCTTACTGTATCAGTATGTGAGTAAGAACATGCAAGTGTATTCGTACCGAACCACATACTTATCACTCTGCGAATGAGAACATGCAAATGCAAAAGAAAATAGATCGTAATTATGTAACTGCTACTATGACGTTGAGTCCCCATCGTGGTCTCCTCGTCCAGGTGGCGTCTCGGCGTTGAGGTCCGTGAATCGTCTGGCGTGGTCCGTGATCGTTCACTTGTCCACCACGATGTATTGTGTTTGATCTCGGCGAGATCTGATCACACGCCGAAACTGTTGGATTGCTAAAGAGAACTTCAAGGTAACGACGTCACAGATATTATTCAAAAAGAATAAGGATCGACTCGAGTTTTCAAACAAACAGGTCAGAAAAAGAATTTATATTCACCAAACAAAATCAGAGAAAAAAATACAGTCAAACCCTTCCCACTGCTGGTTGTGTGTGACACGGATTGGAGATCAAAAGTTCTTATTGAAAAGTGCGGCTTGGAGAATAGCAGATAATGTGGGCTCAGGAGATGGTTGGAGACACGTAGGCAGCAGCGGGTTGAGCGTTCGTCTGATGTTCACCTTCAGACAATTTCTCTGACTCTCACCAAATCTGCTCTGCCCGTCTGCTTATATGGACACGGGCTCACTGTTAGCCCCGCCGTCTATGACGTCTTGGTCTTGATCTCGCCTTTCACTCCACCCATCGGTGATGACGTCGTCCAAGAGCCCCCTCTCCTCAGATCTCGGATAATCAAAATTAAGTTTTTAGAATTTTCCATTCCTTCTTCTGAAACAGAATCCAATCGAATGTTCTTAATTAGCGTTATCGTTTGGCCCAGCCTGGCCATAAGTGTTCAGATCCTTCCAGATGGGTCGCCATTCGGTCAAGTGGTCTTGTGTCCTATGACTAATTACCCAGTCACGATTCACGACTGGACAATTTGATAAGATTCCCAATCATGCTTTTGGGAATCGTTTCGCTCCGAGTTCAAGTGGTCGAGAGTTAATTGATATTATTTTTATCTCTTTGTTCTACCATGATTTTAAACAATGCCATCCTTTTTTCTTTTTTTTTTGGTCAATTACTGGTCATGGCTGTTGTTCATAGGCCACTTGACTCCAAATAATTCCATTCTAATTATCGTTGGTGACCGATGGTCAGCCATGTACGTTTATCAGGAACTTGACTTAGATAATTTCATTCTAATTATCGTTGCTGACCGATGGTCAGCCGTGTACGTTTATCAGGCACTTGACTTAAAACAATGCGACTTAATTTGGAGCGGTCTGTTGAGAATTAATTTTTAGCCTTTCCATTTCTTTGTTTATTTCAAAACAACCGATCGGGTTTCGAATCTCCAAGATCGACCATGTCACACTACAGTGCTTTTGAACTTTCTTGACTGGATCAATTTCGTTTGATTATTTTGAGGTTTTGTATTACCTATTAATTCGGTGTTACATTATTTTTGATAATTAAAAAAAAAATAATAACAAAATGATGTTTTTTTGTTTTTGTTTTTAACTTTCTTATTTTATCTAAATGCTACTCTGGAGATGCCCTATGCGTCAAACATACTTTTCGATAAGAACCGGTACCTTTTTTGAGGTCGAAATTGAAGCAGATTATAACATTTCTATATTTGTGGTCCCAGTTAGAGTTGGGTTGGAGTCTTTTTTGTGAAAGAAGGCATGGCCTGTAGAGACTATGCCAAGTAAGGTGGGGGCAGGAATGAGCTACGCTTGTTCGCCAGTTTCTGTTGCATGGGCAAACTAATGTGCGCAGGGTTCATTTGGGCATCGTTTCTGGTGGTGCTCGAAGGTGGGAGGGAGCAAAGGCATGGCTAGAGCACATACTTTAAAAAATAAGACCATAACTAATGTTCTGGAAAATAATTTATTGGAGAAAGAATGTGTAATAGTCACATGTATTAATGCACTATTTTCTATTTATATAAACAGTTAAGCACTGAGTAATCGAGTCTTTGACAAATAGAATGGCTTGGCGTATGAATACAGTATTTTGAATTGGCTCCACTCAGATTTTTTTCCCGCTAAACAGTGGGGATTTCAGAGCTGTATGAATCAGATGGCTTTTGGCTAGCTCTACCCAGCTCATCAGCCTGCATTGAAGTCTGATATGGAGCATAGTCAAGTTTACTATTGTCTGCCTTTAATCTCTTTCTAGTTCGGCCAAAATAAAACATAGCAATACCATTGTTTGCTCTGTCAGAAAGATATTTTATTTACCTGCTTTTATCATGACTTCACCAGCGTCATCAACCTCTACAAAAACCTTTTATTATGGTGGTCTTGGATATCCACTTGCCTGCACTTCATCCATACTAACCAACCATCAATACTAAAATGGTGACCCTGACATGATATGAACACACTAAAATAGGTCTTCATATTAAAAATGGGCACCCCCACCTCATATGAATACATTAAAAAAAAAAAAAACTCATGATAGCATTAAGAGCAAAGTCTTATGGTGAACCTTGTTGCTGGCAGAACATTAGTTTATTGAAGATCATTTAGACGACCAAACACCAAGTCAACTGCTTCAACGTAAAGTCGGCCAATATCCTTCTTTTGGTGTAGTGCATTGTCATTAGTTTCCTAGTCTTCTGATCAAGATGCCTGTTCTTCTTTTGTCCAGCCTATGAATGTACCAGAATATCTTACTAGTGATACTGCCCAGGTGTTGATTCATTTTACCAGATTTCTATTATATAATTTAGTTTCTAAGTTTTCTTGTTTTTCTCAGGTATTTTTTTCCAATCTTCTCTTTTATTTCTGTTGAATTCCCAAATATTTATAGGTATCATGTTTGCGAATAAGCTACCATTTGTGTGTAAATGTGCGTGTGTGTAAGTGGAGTAGTCGTTTGCTTGCCTCTACTGGCCTCGATAGGCAGGAAATAGTGGTGGGCGTAATGCCATGCCACATTATGTCTTGTTTTGATGCCGTTAGACTTTCTCTTCTGGGTTTTTGGTTATTGCATTGCTGTTTATATAAGAAATTGCTATTTTACACATGCTCATTAATTTTATCATTTTAAACGAGCAGGAATCATTTCATTGGTTGGAAAATGTAGAATTTGCACATTTATATTTCTTTATTTAAGTGATGTCAAAAAAGAAAGAGTAAGGTAAACGAACCAAGAAAGTAGCAGATATAAATCCTGTAACGTTTTACGTTTGATCACATCGCATCTCCACCTCCCAATAAAACAAGTACTTTACTTTGTTTCTAACAATAAAATGTTATGTTTGAAAAAAAATACAGTGTTGTTTTTTTCCTCTAAATTATTTGCTGTCATGAAGAAATAAGCTGAATTTAGCAAATTTAGGTAAAAATGGCACAAGTGGATAAATAGGAAAAAAATGGCACAAGTGGATAAATAGGAAAAATGGCACAAGTGGATAAATAGGAAAAAATGGCACAAGTGGATAAATAGGAAAAAATGGCACAAGTGGATAAATAGGGGGAAAATGGCACAAGTGGATAAATAGGAAAAATGGCATAAGTGGATAAATAGGAAAAAATGGTACAAGTGGATAAATAGGAAAAAATGGCACAAGTGGATAAATAGGAAAAAATGGTACAAGTGGATAAATAGGAAAAAATGATACAAGTGGATAAATAGTAAAAAATGGCACAAGTGGATAAATAGGAAAAATGGCATAGGTGGATAAATAGGAAAAAATGGTACAAGTGGATAAATAGGAAAAATGGCACAAGTGGATAAATAGGAAAAAATGGTACAAGTGGATAAATAGGAAAAAATGATACAAGTGGATAAATAGTAAAAAATGGCACAAGTGGATAAATAGGAAAAATGGCATAAGTGGATAAATAGGAAAAAATGGCACAAGTGGATAAATAGGAAAAATGGCATAAGTGGATAAATAGGAAAAAATGGTACAAGTGGATAAATAGGAAAAAATGGCACAAGTGGATAAATAGGAAAAAATGGCACAAGTGGATAAATAGGAAAAATGATACAAGTGGATAAATAGTAAAAAATGGCACAAGTGGATGAATAGGAAAAATGGCATAAGTGGATAAATAGGAAAAAAATGGCACAAGTGGATAAATAGGAAAAATGGCATAAGTGGATAAATAGGAAAAAATGGTACAAGTGGATAAATAGGAAAAAATGGCACAAGTGGATAAATAGGAAAAAATGGTACAAGTGGATAAATAGGAAAAAATGATACAAGTGGATAAATAGGAAAAAATGGCACAAGTGGATGAATATGAAAAATTGCATAAGTGGATAAATAGGAAAAAATGGTACAAGTGGATAAATAGGAAAAAATGGCACAAGTGGATAAATAGGAAAAATGGGGTATGGGGAAAATAGAGATGCAAATATCACAATGAGTGTATCAAAATTTAAGATACCATACATAAAAGAAAAACATTAAAAAGTTAGTAGATTTATAAATGAGGACCTTGTAGCAATTACATGAGGGAATTATTTGGTTTAAATGTACGTGCAGTATCATGCGTTAGATTGCACACTGGAGCCTGGACTGCTAACTGCATGATAAATCTGCACAGAAGCAAGATTAATATGTGTAGACGTATTATTGGCGCCCCCCCCCCCCAAAAAAAAACGATTCAAGATCAGTTCGCGTTTTGATTGCCTCTTGATAGAATGTTATCCTCTGCTCGACTTTTCACTGCAAACAGAATGGAACTCCAGGATTCAACCTACTGAACAATTCTCGTTATGTTCCAGTGTCCTTTGAATAAAAGTTGATACCTATTTGGTTGTGGAGATGGGGTCTTATTTATGGAAGATGGTGACCCCTTTTTTTGTTCAATATTCTATTTCAGTCAGATGCGGCCAGACACAACTAACTCTACCAAGTTACGTTCTTCATCCTGACTTTCTTCTTCACCAACCAATCACATAACCTCTCCATCAAAAAATCTAAAAACTAAAAAAAAAAATTTAGATTCTACTTTTTTAGGTGATTTTTTAGACATCTCTATAATAAAGTAAAATCGTCTATAATAACATTTCTTCATGTTATGTCTGAAGAAATTTTCTCAAGAAAACTGGTTTCTCATAAAACCTAACAACTTTGGGGGGGAAAAAGAAACAAAAAAAAACAAACAATTATTTTAGAACTTAGAGTGGGAATCAGTTTCGCATATAAATTTTACATAAAATGATCACCCATTTTCGGGCCATTCTCTAACCAGATATTGTTTTACGTGCATATAACAAGCATTTTGTTTGTTTGTTAAGGGAGATAAATTATGGGTTCCTTTTTAGGGGGGATTTTTTAATGCTGAAAGGTTAGTAATAAATAAGTAATAAAAAACCTCCCTTAACCCTACAACTAACCCTAGTCCGAGTGGCAATAGCCCCCCCCCCAACCTCTACTAACCCTATCCATAATCCTAAGTCCGGGTGGCAACAGCCCTCCCCTCACCCAAGAGAAAACAAGAATATGGTTACGTATAAGATTTAACTAAAACGGTTATATATCGTTCAAACGCTATCTGGTCAGAACGTGTGTGATCATTTTACATTAAATTTATAGGGGTTGCAGGGCACAATGAGGTAATCAAGGATTTCTGTTTAATTTCTCCTAAAATGTTGGTCCAAGGATGACATTATGAATTGCATCAACCTCATTCTTTCTGTGGCAGAGCTTGGGAGAAGCTTGAAGAGCTGTTGTAAAATAGAAGATGTGACAAAGGGGAAATGTTAGTGTGTAAATGAGATATTGACAAAGGCAAAAGTAAAGGAAGTCCATAGATATTATTTCCCATGAGTAGGGAAGAGAGAATAGTTCATAATATAGAATGTTTGTACACCGGCAACAGTGTCAGGACGCATCGATGTGTGTATGTAAGTATGTGTGTGTGTTATATTAATTCCACGTATATACGGTAGTAGCCATTTTGGATCCTTATCGTCTTGTCGAAGTCGAACCCAGTGCCAAAGGCCCGGGAAGATGTCTATTGCATCCCCAGAGAGGAATCTGAGGGTGGGGTGGGGGTGGTGGGCTGGTCAGAGCAACGTGAGTGTGGTTGGCAGTGCCAAAGAAAAAAAGGAAGTCCACACTTTGTCTCTTGTCACGTGATCAGCCTGCATGAGAGATGGTCTCTGATTGGGCAAGCCGGAAGAGAAGTTAAATGCCTGCACCAATCAGTGCAGTGCTTATGCACTAATCAGATTAAAAATCGTAAATCGCGTGCTGTTGTAGATTGTAGCCTGCTGCTACACTGTTCAGGTAAAACGTGTTTTAATTTTTTCTCAAATTTTGCATCTTGTTATGAACATACAAATAACTTCCTTTTAGACATCTCTATAATAAAGTAAACTTGTCTATAATAACATATGTTCATGTTATGTCTGAATGAATTTCCTTGCTCAGAAAACTGGTTTCTCATAAAATCAGCAAAGAGTATTTGAATATTGCAAGTGGAGCACAATGGGTCAGTCACAAATCTGAGTAACTGTGGCCTTTTTAGCTTAACTGAGAAATTTCTGCTAACTGTTCTGATGTATTTGTTATGTCAACTCTGACGCATGGGATAAATAATCAGCAACATACAGCAATAGATAAATAAGAGGTATGTTTGTAGCAGAAATAACTCAATAACTGGTAACGTGCAAGCATATAGTATTCAGTTTAAAGATCCTAATGTAGCGATCGTAAACCTTGACATTTCTTACTTCTCGTGAAGAGCAGTCTCTGTGAGGTCGTTAGGCAACTCGATGACAAATCAGTCTCCAGGGCATACTAATTTTGATCAAACTATTGAAAGACTACTTCCAGACTCTTTGAGATTTGCAGGTCAGACAGAGAGCTCCCAGGCACCAATAAAGAAAGACGTCCTCTCTTCTGCCTCCGTTGCAAAGCTATCTTCACTTGAAGATATATTGCAAAGCTAGATAGCTTTGCAATATATCACTTGAAGATATATTGCTCCGAGAAGACTTTCTTCAGCCAATCAACTTTTTCACTCTTCTATTCCTTTCTTCACTGCTTAAACTTTTGGCAATCTACACTCAACAGTATAGGCCACTCAATTAAATATATCATTGTTATGTAGAGAAGAGCTTTGTTTTCCTTTCCTTTAACGACCCTTCTTGTTACAAAATATTATAGGAGTTGGTCTTACAGACTATGCAAAGATTAACTCTGAGGAAGTTTGGGGTGTGGATAATGTAACAACTCAAAATCAATGCAAATTTATATGTATTTATTGGTCGCGGACCCGACTCGGTTCACTATAAAATTGTGTCCATGAGAGTCCATGAGAGTTTGCAAATGATGTGTGCATATGTGTGTGTGTGTGTGTGTGTAAGTATAGGAAAGTCTTACATACCGAATACATAAACATAAAGCAAGGCAGTCTTTGCCTTTGTTCAAAACTTATACGTCGGTAAAGTTTAAAAAGTGCCAATTTGACCCATTGTCCTCTCCTCTGTCGTGCTGGCACCCATTTTATGACTCGGCACACCTAAAATAAACCGGATGTTTAATCCTTGAGTGCCTTAACCCATGTGACAGAAATCAACACACTTTCCTTCTGTCTGCACACATCGTCACTCGATCCAACAAATCAAATTTCATAAAAGCGTTGTACCAGCAACAGTAAGCAAGACACTATAAAAGCAGTGTCCATTTCAACTCTGGGCACACTCTGGGCTTGGCCCCTGCCTCGGCGCCTGACACTGTCTCCTCCGTTACTGCCAGCAGCACCTCACCCCACCCTTTCTTCACTATGATGATGATAATCCAGCAGCAGCAGCAATAAAACGGCCCTTTTCATGGGCACACTACAAACTCTTGGCCTTTTGGCTAACATCAAAGTGTAGTATCTGTTCCGATGGATACTGCACCCCATACTGGTGTTGTCTTGGCCTTCGGGTCTTGATTTACGCCGGTCAATGGGTCTGTCCTGTGCAGTTCTGGGAGGTCCACCTTTCCAGGCTTTGCCTCCCCTCTTTGGGGAGGAGTAAGTTTATTGCTTACTGTCTGAGGCGCCTCTACCAGGGAATGCCGACGGGGCTGCCCAGGCAATTTTTAAACCCCACTTTCCCGACCCGACCTTGGGTCACATCTTACTTGTGGGAGTAAGATAAAAACTGGCCTTGTGCCTAACTGCTGGAGAGGAGTAAATCAATACTCATACTGCAATTCACCCTTTGCTGCCTGCTCCATCCACCTGACTCCAGTTTTCCGCTCCAGTCTCCTGCTCCGACCCCAGCACCTGCACCAGCGGCTCCTACTCCTGCACCAGCTTTCTGCAACACCTGCTCCTGCTCACTCCTGCACCAATTCTTGCTCCAACACCTGCTTCTTCCAGCGGCTCTGGTTCAGTTCTAGCAATGTCTGCTCTAGCTCTCTCAAGCAACACCTACTCCAACTCTTTCCAGCGGTTCCTGCTCCAGCTCTCTCCGACAACGCCTGCTCCAGCTCTCTCCAGTAAAACCTGCTCCAGCTCTCTCTAGCAACTCCTGTTCCAGCTTTCTCCAGTAACGCGTGCTCCAGTGGATCCTACTCCAGCTCTCTCTCCAGTGGCTCCTGCTACAGCTCTCTACAGCGACTCCTGCTACAGCTCTATCCTGCGGCTCCTGCTACATCTCTCTTCTGCAGCTCCTGCTACAGCTCTATCCAGTGTCTCCTGCAACAGCTCTCTTCTGCGGCTCCTGCTACAGCTATCTCCAGCTACAGCTCTATCCTGCGGCTTCTGCTACAGCTCTCTCCAACGGCTCCTGCTACAGCTCTATCCTGCGGCTCCTGCTACAGCTCTATCCTGCGGCTTCTGCCAGCTCTCTCCAGCGGCTCCTGCTACAGCTCTCTCCAGCGGCTCCTGCTACAGTTCTCTTCTTCGGCTTATGCTACAGCTCTATCCTGCGGCTCCTGCAAGAGGTCTCTCCAGTGGATCATACTCCAGCTTTCTCTCCAGCGGCTCCTGCTACAGCTCTCTCCAGTGGATCATACTCCAGCTTTCTCTCCAGCAGATCCTGCTACAGCTCTCTATCCAGCGGCTCCTATTACAGCTCTCTCCAGCGGCTCCTGCTACTGCTCTCTCCAGCGGCTCTTGATACAGTTCTCTTCAGCGGCTCCTGCTACAGCTCTCTCTTGAGTGGATACTGCTACAGCTCTTTTCAGCAACGTCTGCTCCAGCTCCTTCCAGTTGCTCGTACTCCAGCTTCCTGCAGCACATGATCCAGGTCTTCACAACAGCTCCAGCTCCTTTCCAGTCTTTCTTGCTTCTAGTGACGTTGTAGCAGTCACCGATAGGGACTACTTTTGAATGCGTAATCACTGTCCCTGTGAGCTGGCTTGTCCAATCAAATCACAGGGCGCAGTAATATCGTTAGTTCTCTAAGGGACTACTTATGTTCCCTTAGGGTTCGAAGAAAAAGATTAGACGACCTCCTGGCACCAGCTTGGACACATCGCAGAGAGCACCAGCGAGGAACAAGGAAACGCTCTCACTCCTGCCACCGTCGCCCACTCGACGACTACTACCATCTTCACCTGAAGAAATCCAGGGGAAGCCCTAAGAACTCTTATATTCTTCCTCTTCCTCAGACGTACACTGTCCCACTCTCTTCTACCTATACCAAACGGTATAGGTAACCTTGAGTTAATAAAACCCCTTTTTGTTATAGTTACAGAAATACTTTTCGTTATTCCGTTTCTTTACGAGAAGATAAAAGGATAACCCCTTTCATCCTCACCTTACAAATGGTGACCCGACGCTAAAAGAAGAAAAAAAACAAAAAAAACAGACCTTCTGATATACGAAACGTAAGAAAAAAACGAAGCGGAATATAAAAAAACCAACAAAAAAACCCTCGAAAAGTTATTTCCGTAACGAAAATGTTTTAAAACCCAACCCCACGGCGACAAAAAAAAACTCTGTCGTTTAAAAAAAAAAAAAAAGGAAAGAAAAAACTTGGAAACTTTCGAATGACAATTTTTTTGAGAACACAAAAGAAAGCAAAACTAATAAGGACTTTCTTCTAACACAAAAACACTTTCTCCCTTTAAAAAACAAAAACAAAAAACAAAAAAAACAGTCACAAATTGAGCAAGACACGAAACTCTGTGTTTTTGTAAACAGAAAAAGGAAATATTTCAACCTTGAGAGATTCGGAAACTTTTTAAATTCTCTTTAAAAGCTTAAAAAAAAGAAGAAAAGGACAGTTATTTTTAACACCAGAAAGAAAACAAAAAAAACCTACCAAAATCCCTTTTTTTTCTCTCTCTCTCTTTCTCTCTATCACAGTAAAGGCGTACTTCCCATCGAAGAAACTTTTTCTTTTATAAAATATTTTTCTGTCTTTAACTGAACGAATTCTTCACAGAACAATACTTCAAAATACCTTAAAATATAAAACTATTAACAAAAAAATTTTTTTTCCGAATTTAAAACAAGTTTCAAACAACTTTAGACGGTCAGACTCTTCGACGCCGCGACGTATCCACCCTCCAAAATGCTGCTGACCAATTCTTTTGACTTCAACCGAAGAAAGTAGACTCAATAACGAAGAAAGAAAGCATTCTTTTTGCCTTTAACAACAAAAAAAGACTCTTGTTTTTATGAATAATTTTTTTAAAGGCCCCTTAAAAGAGTAAGTACATTAGTTTTTTCCCTTTCACACACAAATACATACACTCAAATATATCTATCCCCTCTGTCTGCAAAAAAAAAAAATACATACTTATTTTTTTTAACTTCTTGGCTTTCTACACTTTAACAATTCCTTTTTCGTTTTTTCTCTCTGAAATGTGTTTCCATGACGATGTTTTCAATTTTTATTTAACTTAGATTTCTTGGTCTGGGGTCCCATTAAAAAAAAAATGAGCGCTTTACCTGCTAACGCCGGAGACAGCAGTCAACAGGTCACATTGGCCATACTCCATGTGATAGAGCGACTTGAAAGAAACATGCGAAAATTAAGCATGTCTAGATCTCAATCGCCTAGACGTCGTAATTGTTCGTCGTCCCCACACCATCGCCACTCAAATAAGCCAGGATTGTGTTACTACCACAGTCGCTATGGCAACCAAGCACATAAGTGTAAACAACCTTGTTCGTTCCCTAACCAGGGAAACTAAATTCTGGGGACCCGAGCACGGCATGGTCTCCACTAGATTCTTATGATAACCGTGCATATTTCATTAGGGACTCAATATCCCAAGCACGTTGCTTGGTCGATACTGGGGCCGCTTGCAGTATTTGGCCACTGAAACTACTAGCTAAAAAGCCACCAGTGTCGTCCATTTCACTGCAAGCCGTAAATCACTCCCCTATTCCCACGTACGGTCAAATTTATCGTTCTTTGAACTTGGAATTGCGCAGAGACTTTACGTGGGTCTTTACAGTTGCGGATTTACCCCACCCCATTCTGGGCGCGGACTTAAATCAAACACCCCATCTGTCAACCCGGTATTCTTTATTGCCGCAACCGATAACCCATACCGGACCCTACTCCACTCCTACCCAAAGTTAACGAATCTTAATTTTGTTGTGAGTAATCCAACTCACTCAACAAAACATTATATTGAGACCACAGGAGCTCCTGTGTTCTCACGCCCTCGTCGCTTACCTGCAGAGAAACTAAAAGCGGCGAGAGCGGAATTTAACCATATGCTGCAACTGGGAATTATACGCCCCTCGTCCAGTCCTTGGGCTTCCCCTTTGCATATGGCCCCGAAGCGCTCCGGAGATTGGCGTCCAACTGAGGACTATCGACAACTCAATGCCATGATGGTACCTGATTGTTACCCAATCCCACATATACAGAGCTTTGCTTCGTCTCTGCATGGTTGTAAGACCTTCTCCAAACTGGACTTAGTAAAAGCTTACCATCAGATTCCACTGAATCCGGCCGATATACCCAAAACGGCGGTAACAACTCCATTTGGAGCGTTTGAATTCCTGACTATGCCTTTCGGTTTGCGAAACGCGGCTAGTACCTTTCAACGCTTTATGGACGAAGTAGTGCGAGATCTTGACTTTGTCTATAATTACATAGACGACATACTTGTGGCAAGTGCCTCACCTGAGGAGCATGTCACCCATCTCCGCCTACTGTTCGAACGGTTTCAGCAATACCAGGTGAGGATTAACCCTGGTAAATGTGTTTTCGGTGCTTCGTCACTAGTTTTCCTGGGCCACACGATCAGCCTTGAAGGCATATCAACCTTGCCTGAAAAGGTTAAAGCTCTACAAGACCTTCAACCACCCACTTCACTTCGTCAACTAAGGCACTTTCTGGGTCTGTTAAATTATTACAGACGTTTTATCCCACACTGCGCAGATCTCTTGTCTCCTCTTTCCGACCTGTTACGTAACAGGAAGAAGAAAAACGAGCAGATTTCACTGAATGATATTCAGCTGAAAACCTTCAATGAAGTGAAGCAAAAACTAGCGACGACATCCTTGCTTGCACATCCTGTGTCCAATGCCCAGTTTTCACTGGTTGTTGACACATCGGGCACAGCTGTAGGTGCAGTGTTACAACAGCAGCACCAAGGCCAACTGCAACCTCTCGAATACTTTTCGAGACAACTGAAACCGGCAGAACATGACACGTTTGGCCGTGAACTACTGGCAATGTATCTTGCAGTGAAACACTTTCAGCATTCACTCGAGGGCCGTCAATTTGTGATCTACACTGATCACCGTCCACTTACATACGCACTGCGTGCTAAGCCGGACAAATATTCTCCTCGCGAAACTCGACACTTGGATTTTGTTTCGCAATTTACTAACGATATCCGACATATATCTGGTGAACAGAATGCGGCGGCAGATGCCTTGTCCCGCCTTCCTATAAATTCTCTGTCTTCACCTTCGGATATCGATCTACAACAGATGGCTTTAGACGAGCCATGTCTGGACACTCTGGATCTGTCGTCACCTGAGTTTGCAACTTGAAAATTCAAATACCTGCCTGTGCCCACTTCGGACACGCAGATCATCTGTGACACTTCAACAGATTCACCTCGCCCTTTTGTTCCACTGAACATCGTAGGGTTGTTTTTGATACCCTTCACAACTTGGCACACCCCAGACTCAAAGCCACAGTGAAGCTGATTTCAGCTAGATTTTTCTGGCCAAATATGAGGCGTGATATGACTGCCTGGACACGTTCCTGCGTATCCTGCCAAAAGTCAAAGGTGCACAAGCATATCCGTGCACCCCTTGGAACATTCAGCACTCCAGACGCTCGATTCAGCCATGTTCATATTGATCTGGTTGGACCATGGCCTGTCAGTCAGGGATTTACTTATCTCCTGACCTGCATAGATCGTGTTACACGGTGGCCTGAAGCCACCCCTCTAAGTGACATTTCGGCTGAATCCGTAGCGCGAGCCCTTATATCGGGCTGGATATCGCGCTATGGAGTCCCCCTCAACTATTACCACCGACCGTGGTGGACAGTTTAAATCCCACCTATTCCAGGAACTTTCCAGGATTTTAAGGATTAAACGTATCCGTACGACCAGCTATCATCCAGCTTCCAATGGGATGATAGAATGCTTCCATCGCCAATTGAAAGCCGCGTTGCGTGCTTATCCTGACCAGCAGCGATGGAGCGAGTACATACCTGTTGTCCTTCTGGGCTGTCGCGCCGCGATCAATAGGACCTCGGATACTCTTCATCCGAACTTGTCTATGGACTACCTCTATCATTGCCGGGTCAGATGCTGACCCCGATAGATTTAACGGCAACAGATACAGCTCTGTATATAAACAGACTGCGAGCTTACTTTAATGAGCTCCCACCTATGCACCCTAGGCAACAGACCATTAAATCTTCGGTCCCTAAAGACATTTCCTCGTGGACTCATGTTTTTGTGCGAAAAGACTCTGTGAAAGCCCCTCTTACTCCTCCTTATTCTGGTCCTTATCATGTGCTTTCACGCATTAACAAACTTTTCACCCTTGACATTGGTGGCAAAAAAGACACCGTATTCATCGACAGGGTGAAAAGAGCTTTTCTTAACGCAGAAACACCTGAGCCCCATATTCCCCCTACTGTGCATCAGACAACTGCAAATACACATTTACTTTTAGAAACCCCTAAAGAAAATTATGTCATCACCACACGTAGTGGTCGACGAGTACATTGGCCCAAAAAACTGTCTAAAACTGTCTATTTATAGAATGAGCCTTGTACTCTATTTTTCAAAACATACTTCTCACATTAAGGATCCACACATCTTCAAAATTACTTTTTTCAAAGAGAAGACAAACTCTTAAATAAAAAAAAAATATATATATTTTTTCATTAATATACAAACATTTCCTGCAAATACTTCTTGCAGAAAAGACTTTTCCCTGCAAAAAAAAAAAAAAAACCTTTTTAAACATTTGTTAATTGACAAATTTTGTATTTTTGTTATTTCCCACTGTTACACTTCCTTTTATTTCCTGTCGGCATTCAGCCTAAGCAGGGGGTTATGTAGCAGTCACCAATAGGGACTACTTTTGAATGCGTAATCACTGTCCCTGTGAGCTGGCTTGTCCAATCAAATCACAGGGCACAGTAATATCGTTAGTTCCCTAAGGGACTACTTATGTTCCCTTATAGTTCGAAGAAAAAGATCAGACGATCTCCTGTCACCAGCTTGGACGCATCGCAGAGAGCACCAGAACGAGGAAACGCTCTCTCTCCTGCCGCCGTCGCCCATTCGACGACTACTACCATCTTCACCTGAAGAAATCCACGGGCAGCCCTAAGAACTCTTATATTCTTCCTCTTCCTCAGACGGACACCGTCCCACTCTTTTCTACCTATACCAAACGGTATAGGTAACCTTGAGTTAATAAAACCCCTTTTTGTTATAGTTACAGAAATACTTTTCGTTGTTCCGTTTCTTTACGAAAAGATAAAAGGAAAACTCCTTTCATCATCCCATCCTCTCCTTACAACGTCATCCCTGTTCTTTCAGCTTTCCTTCTCACGTTGTTACCGTTAAAACTTTATGGTAAATAAACGATTCTTTTTAACTGTTCATATGCGTTTGTCCTCTCTTCTTTGCCTGTGTCCACTTTCTTAGTCGTAAGACCGACCACCGCAGAGTAGTGTTGTTTCCCCGAACGTCTGGATAAAAAAACTCCCTAGGTGACCGGACCCTGCAACACCTCCCATGCAGAACTGATCCCCGACCTCAAATTTTAAAATAATAATTTCTCTTTTGTATTTTCCCCCCAAAGTTTTTCAGGATTTTGGAACCGAACGTAATCACCTAAAAAAGGTAGAATTTCTGGTATTTTTTTTTTGGGGGGGGGGTGGAGGGGGTGATAATTTAGCTGAGGGTCCTCATCTACATTAATACCAAAAAGTTTGTCAAATTAAAAAGAAAATTATATCTACATTTAAAAAGAGAACTTTCATGAAACTTCAATGTTGAAAAGACAAAAAAATAAAATAAATGAATACCCCACATAAATTAACGGAACCTGGTCGGTGGCCGTCGTAAGAGAGTTTACTTTACGACGGCCACGACCTGGTGAAAGTTTTGTCTACGGTACACGGTGGCGGCGGTAATGACGTCATCACGGTTGCTAGGAAACTAGGCAAATATGACGCAACTGAAGTTATAATATAATCGCTGCTAAAAATAACACGTCTATAAAAAGAACAAGCAAGAAAGTAAAAATAGTCATACTTCGTATTTTGAAAAAAAAAAAACTGTTTTCTTATGATATTTTGGAACGGGGACATGATTTAAAAACCTTTGTCGATAATTCAATTTGTGGAAACATGAGACAAAAAAATATGGAATTTTTTTAAATAGAAAATAAATACATAAACAAAAATATTTTTTGACAGTAAATCCGAAACTAAATAAAGTCTATGCTAATTTACAGGTTCTGAACGTCATGAAATATGACGTTCAGAACGCCATTATTTATTTACAATTGACGTTAGAAAGCTACGAAAATATTGCTGAATGTTTCCTTGCTAACTCCGTTTGATTCTGATGTATTTATTTACTACAGTTTACAGGTAAGTTGTAAGCTCTCTTCTTTAATCCTTAGTCTTCATTGTATTATAGTTTTACTTATATATTCTTCTTGGGTTGAAAAAAAAAAAAATGACAACAATCATTTTGAATTTAGACTCGGGAAATTGTGGTGCTTATCCAGATTAAGAGAGACATTCGAAAAAAAAAATAAACAAACTAAGGAATATCTGTTTGATGTACGTACCTGTCACGGTCTGAATATACCCTATGCCAAAAATCACGTAAATTTAATCAAATAGTTTTTGTTTGGCGTTCCAGAAGGTTTCACGACCGCGCTGACTTCCGTTTTATCCTGCAGTAAATTTAAAGTACGGGTGATCATAAATGATATAAAAAAAACCTTTTTTAACGGAAAATTTAGAATTGTATTTTTATTATAATAAAATAACTTTTTTTATGAATCAAATATGTTGAAATGTCTCCTGTTTGTTTTTTTATGAAAATATCACAAATCTTTAATAAAAAATCTTTTTTATGAATCAAATATGTTGAAATGTCTTCTTTTTATTGATATAAATAAAGTTTTGAAATGTCTTGTATTTTGTGAAACAGCAACATAATATGTTTTGATTTTTTTATGAAAATATAATAAAATAGCTTAGTATTTTAATAGTAATTTTAAAAGCATTTGTATTTTGTGAAACAGCCCCCCCCCCCCAAAAAAAAACAAGACATTTCGAAACTTGATTTATATCAATAAAAAGACAGATTTTTAAAAATTAAAGATTTGTTATATTTTCATAAAAATATAAACAAACATATATTTGATAATTTGTTTCTTTTATCATTTATGATCATCCGTACTTGAAATTTACTGCAGGATAAACCGGAACTAAGCGCGATCGTGAACCTTTCTGGAACGCCTTTTATTTTGTAAAAGAAAATTAAATTAACGAATAACGTGGAAATACGGCCTCCATTTCAGCTTATTCAAGGGAGATAACCGAAATTCATAATAAGCCAGAATGTCGGCCGTATTTCCACGTTATTCGTTAAAATTTTCTTTTCTATTAAATAAAAACTACTTGATTAATTTACGTGATTTTTGTTATAGGATATATTCAGCCCGGGCGAATGGGCATAACAGGTGTATAAGCTGGCTTCCGGTGGAAAAGGGTTGAAGAAACCGAATATGATGATGATGATGATAAATTTTTTTTTAATGTATCATCATCATCATCATCATCATCATTATATTCGGTTTAACGTCTGTTTTACATGCTGGCATACACTGAATGGCTTAAAAAGAGGACTTCCAAAGTAGCTAGGTCTCTATTTATCCCTTTTTCTCTAAGGTCCATTTTTATCACTTCCTCCTATCTTTTCCTTGGCCTTCCTCTGTGACCTGAACCTGCTACCTCAACTATTCTACATCTACTAACCCAAGAACTCTCATCCATTCTTTCAATGTAGCCATACCATCGAAGTCTACTCTTCTGTTCACATCTCCCTATACTGTCCAAATTTAATCTTCCTCTGAGGTGATCAGAACTAAGTTTGTCTTTAAGACTGACATTACTCATCCATCGTATCGTTCTCATATCATTTCTTTCCATGCAACGCATGTCCTCAACCCTTTGGTCATTAATTTGAATATAAGTGTTTAAAATTAAAACCTATATTAACCAGTCACACACACATAGTCTGATAAATTTATTATTTATATAGAGAAGGTTTCTCTCTAACATAATTCTATTCACTAGAAACTTTCCTACCGTGTAAAATCAAGGAAACCCTGCTCACTGATTGTTAGCCACTAATTCTTGCATTTTTTATAACCATCATTAAGGTTAAAAACCACTCGAGGATAAGGATTAATGAGATCGATAGATTAACAGTTGAATGGTGATGAATACTATGAGAAGATTGAAAATATTCACATACCACTCACTCAAAACAACAGCTGACCCAGAAAACAGCCATCCCCCCTAAAAAACTTCAGATTCTTCTTTTAGAATTTAGAGTGGGGGATCACTTTCTTATATAAATTTAACAGAAACATTGCTCATTGATTATGAGGAATAAAGGACAGCATAGGGAGAAAGCGCGAGTTATGAGGCTGTCAAAAGTAAATCCATGGTCTACTTTCTACTCTTTGTATTGCTCAACCGATCCTGTTGTTTTTACTGCTTTCTATTTATGTTGCGTGTTGGCTTGAGTTATCGTTTTACTGTTGCCAATTAGTATCATGTTTTCGTGATGAGCCTCTATTATCTCTTTTTAGCCCTAATGCAAGGTGAGAGAGAGAGAGAGAGGGAGGGAGAGAGAGAGAGAGAGATGTTTTTTAGCAGAATAGTGTGAAGTGAAGATGCAGCTGTAGATCTTTCTTTCCTTTCATAAGCCAACAGTTCTCTCTTGAGACCACCTAGAGTGTGTCTACCGGTACATCAATTAGTCCCCCCCACCCACACACACACAACTGTATTTTACCATTTGTTACGTCATTCTTAGAGTTATTAATATTTTTCTGACATAACCAATAAACACCAGTTTCTTTGATTTTTATATATATATATATAGATTTATATATATATATATATATATATATATATATATATATATATTATATTATGGTACTAGTCTCTCACTAGTCTCTCACTCCTTGACAAGATCCAAAAAAGAATCGCCAACCTAATAGGACCTTCACTGTCAACCAAGCTTCAGCCTCTGTCCCATCGCCACAATGTAGCATCCTTGTGCTTGTTTTACAAATACTTCAATGGATTATGCTCTGATGAATTGGCTACTCTGGTGCTCCCTCGACGTAAATTCACTAGACTAACTCGACAATCAACTAAATCTCATTCATTCACTGTGGAGGTCCCCAGATGTCGGAGAGCCTTCTACTCAAATAGCTTCTTTCCTCGTACTGCTGGCCTCTGGAACTCTCTCCCTGCCCCCTGTTTCCCCGACAGAACAGACATGCAGAAATTTAAAACTAATGTAAACAGACATCTCGCTGCGCAGATCCCAAGTTAGGTTGACCCCCTCCCCCCTTCCTTCTCCCCTTTTCTTTTCTCAGTAGCCCCTTACGTCTACAGTGGCGGCCTGCCTTGTTTGGGGTGAACTATGTTAAAAAAAAAATTTTTTTTAATTATATGTATAGCAGGTAGGGGCGTTAACGAGCTGTGTTGTGCTGTGCTCGTTCGCCAGTTTCTGTTGCATGGGCAAACTAGTGCGTTCAGGGTTCATTTGGACATCGTTTCTGGCAGTTAGTAAAAATCTTCTGTTTGATCAAATGTTACAAACATAAATATTTTACTTTTACCATGAATTATTGTTTATGTGATTATTGTGTAGATGTTTGTTCCTTTCTGAATAATAATTCTTTAATGTCACTGTCGGTTTTTCTATTCAGCTTTTAAATATAAATGAAAGTGTTCATTACAATTCTGTTACAATTTGTTAAGAATTTTCAGTTTCTGACAATTAAATTAAAAAAAATTTTTTTCGGCAGATATAACATTTTAGTTTTCTATTAAGTTTGATTTTAATTTATTCACCTTACTAAGTTGAGCTTGTTTGACAGACATTTAAAAGTTTATAAATTTATCACTTTATAATGTTATCTATTTTTGTATTTTTTAACTTAGTTCACCCCAAACAAAGCAAGTTGCCACTGTAGACGTACGGGGCCACTGAGAACTAGGGTGAAAGTTTAAGGGGTCATTCTAAATTAGGAGCTGTGCAGCGAGATGTTTGTTCACATTAGTTTTAAATTTCTGAATGTCGATACAGTCGGGGGAAACAGGGAGCGGGGAGGGAGTTCAAAAGGCCGGCAGATTGAGGAAAGTAGCTATTGGAGTAAAAGGTTCTCCGGCATCTGGGGACCTCCACAGTGAATAGATGGAATTTAGCTGATTGTCTGGTTGGTCGAGTGTATTTACGTCGAGGGGGCACCAGAGCAGCAAGTTCTACTTGTAAAACAAGCACAAGGATGCAACATTACGGCGATGGGACCGGGACCGGGGCTGGAGCTTGGTGGATAGTGAGGGACCTATTAGATTAGTGACTCTTTTTTGGACCTTGTCTAAGAAGGAGAGACTGATGGATGGTGCACCAGCGCAGATGTGACAACAATATCCCATGCATGAGCAGATGGTTACTTTATGGGCAGATGGATACTGTCAGGTGTGAGAAGTTTTCTAGCATGGTAGAGGGAGCCCACCTTCTTTGTAGCAGCCTTGGCAATGTCTTCTATGTATTTGTTTCAATTCATGTTACCTGTTAATGTTAGGGTGAGGATTTTGAATGTTGTACTCTCAGGTAGGGTGTTATTTTCCATGGCAATCGGTGGTTGAAGAGGTTTCTTGTAGTTGTTGAAGGAAAGGAGCTTTGTCTTTGCAGCATTAAATGTTACCATTCATTTATGACCCCATTCCACTACAGACTAGAGATCACTTTCTAAGGATTCAGCCATTGCCTCGAATATGTGCGCGTCCATTTTACCCACATGACGAAAGTAAAGCATGGTGTCGTCAACAAATATACCCATCTCAGACACAATGTCATCAGGGAGGTCGTTTATGAAAATCAGGAACAATAAAGTCCAAGGATCGATCCCTGTTGTTTGGATGAACGGCCATCGAGGACAACCTGGATCTTTCTTTTGAAAGGATTTAATTATATAGAATATTTGCCAAGTAATACCATATGAATTCATTTTTATGAGAAGCCCTTTATGTTAGACCTTGTCAAAGGCTTTTGATATATCAAGCGCTACCGCCCTAGCTTCACCTGCCTTGTCCAGTGAGTGTATGATATATGCATTCAGAGATGACTGTTAGGATATCCGCAGTAGACTGTGCTTGCCTAAATCCATACTTATGGTCAAAAAGAAGTTTAGCATTAATGAGGTGACGGACTATCACTAGATTAATTAAGGATTCAAAAACTTTAGCAAAGAGCGGGAGTAGACTGATGGGGCGATAATTTTGAGGGCCAGTTCTATCTTCAGAATTCTTGAAGACTAGTACCAAAGAAGCAATTTTCCAGCTATCAGGGAAGCAAGATTCGGTAGGCATTTGTTGTAACAAACCTAAACCAAACACCCACCAAAAAACATCTTCGCCTCCGTCCTTCAGGCTAGCATTCACAAATATCCGGAGGTTTAGAACCAACATCTATGACGTAGAAACCTTTTTCCTAGTAAACTCCTCTGATATCCTAGCACTAAGTGAAACAAACCTACAATCCTCAATAGCCTCACACCATTTTGACATGACTAAATACCTCCCACTTTACCGTAAAGACTCTGACAAACATATGCACGGGCTAGGAGTTTATGTTCGGAGCACCCTTCCCTTGACTAGAGAACATAGGCTAGAATCATATGATCAAGCCTACATGTGCTTTACATTAACTTTACAGCACAGCATTAGTTATTTATATTTCTTATACTGTTCTCCTTCAACCCGGGACTGTCCCCTGCTCAACTTCGTCTCTGAAAGCATAGGTACAGCACTCTCACTTGACTCGAGTGTCCAAATACATGTATTTGGGGATTTTAACGCATATCACCGTGACTGGCTTGGATTCTCCAGCTATACACGCACAGCTGGTAACTCTACGTATAGTTTCTCCATCTCGGGCAGTGAGGTCA
Organism: Sepiola atlantica; assembly: GCA_963556195.1. Lineage (NCBI taxonomy): Eukaryota > Metazoa > Mollusca > Cephalopoda > Sepiida > Sepiolidae > Sepiola > Sepiola atlantica. The sequence continues at coordinate 60,046,055 of OY744539.1, read as the reverse complement.
AGAACAGGTTGAAGTGAGGCTTGCTGGTCCACAAGATCAGGGTGGCCGGTCGGGAAAGTGACAGTCTGTGAAAGGGAGTGCGCTATGGAGAAACTATACGTGGAGTTACCAGCTGCGGCCATCTACTCGTTAAGCAATTTTAGTTTTTCAAACCGGATATTTTGTTTGAGACTCCAGCTCTAGGAAGGTTGTTGATCTCTTTTTTGCTGCCAAGATATAAGTAGTCAGTAGCACAGTTTTTATATCAGAGTTTTCCTTCTCCTAGATGGATGACCTGGCAAGATGTAGAAACCCTATTCCACTACAGACTAGAGTTTACTTTCTCCTTAGTCAGCCATTGCCTCGGATATGTGCGCGTCCGTTTTACCCACATGACAAAAATAAAGCGTAGTGCTGTCAACAAATATACTCATCTCAGACACATGTCAAGAGGGGTAATCTTGCGACCGTGTACTAGTCAGGTATTTCAGAGCCTCCGTTGTAAAAAAAAAAAAATTAAATAAGATAACAAGTTATGTGAACTTTGGTGAATCTATTCAATTTTCAGTGCCATGTGTTGGCAGCATTATTTGTAGGCCGGCCATTTTGCAAATGACCCGGTGAGAATGAAGATACCATTTATCTAAAAATAAGATGGAGGGAGGGGGGGTATCCTTCTACAGGTGGTCAGACTTTTTTTTTTTTGTATTTTAAGCTACCTATTCTTTTCAATTTTCTTATTTATTTAATCGCAAGAACATCGCGACAGGCATTTCTCTGGCCAGTAGAGTGAAACTGAGAGACACATGGGAGAGGAAATAATTTTCTATTTATAAATAAGACACATGGAATAAACAAAAATAAAATAAAAACAGAAAATAAATACAATTAAATAAGATAAGTTAAAATTAATAAAAATATCAGTCATATTTAATACATGCAAAGAAAACGATTTCTATAAAGATAAGTTTGTGTATATATTTATATGTACAGAATTAACTCTTAAACTAATTAACCAATCATTATGTATTTTTGGACACAGCGGCTCTGCATAAGGGGTTGTAATATGGGCTATATTTAGTTTTATGTAAAGGGGTTAAAAGGGGGGTTGAAAACCTTTCATGAAAATTCGGATATATTCGATTTTTATGAAATTTTAACAAAGGTATTAGATATCAATTTATAAATATTCCCCAAATTTCAGTTTCTTTGGGTTATTTTAATACGGGTTTTAGGGGGCATAATATGGGCACAACCTTCCATTCGAAAATTCAAATATTTCAAGTTTACATTGAATTTGATCTATAGTCGTTAGATATCAATTAAGCAAGATTCCCTGAATTTCAATTTCTTAAGACCCTTAAAATTTAGACATTTTCTAGAATGAAAATCATGTAATGGATTTGGATGAAAAATGGAATAAGGATTATAGACATTAGGTTTAGTATTATCATTTTTTAATTTTAAGCTTCATAAAGAGACATAAAAGTGGTGCAAAACTGTTCTGTTCAAGGAATTAATTTTATCCATCCTGGGGCGGTTATTCTTCTTGTTTTGTTTATAATAATACCGCAAACCCTAACCCTACTTTCCTTCAACAACTACAAGAAACCTCTTCAACCACTGATTGTCATGGCAAATAACACCCTACCTGAGAATTCATCATTCAAACTCCTCGGCCTAACTTTCACAGATAACATGAATTGGAACAAATACATTGAAGACATTGCCAGGGCTGCTGCAAAGAAGGTGGGCTCCCTCTACCATGCTAGTAAACTTCTCACACCTGACAGTATCCTATATCTCTACAAAGCCACCATCCACCCATGCATGGAGTATTGTTGCCACATCTGGGCTGGTGCAGCATCCGCTAGTCTCTCCCTCTTAGACAAGGTCCAAAAAAGAGTCACCAACTTAATAAGTCTCTCACTATCTACCAAGCTCCAGCCCCTGTCCCATCGCCGCAATGTTGCATCCTTGTGCCTGTTTTACAAGTACTTCAATGGATTGTGCTCTTTCTTATTTTATATATTCTCTATGATTCTCGTTTCCGTCACGTCAGTCGAACTGGCCAAACAAACTATTTTTTCCTGATTCAAACAATCTAACCCGAACTCAATCACATTTTTCCAAGTCTACGTTTAAAGCTAATAACTGTCTTTGTTTCCTTGGATTAGGATTTATTTTGAATACTTTAAACAACTGATGAAATTTCAGATAGATTCAAAATGCTAAAATATTGAACTTTGTTGTTTTACTACACCATATTGTAAAAAAATATTTCTATGCTTCTTCATTTGAAAACAGCTTTTAAGCATAAAATAAATAAGTGGGTCTCCTAAATATTTCTTTTTTTTCATGGTTTATTGAATTAATATGTTGTCTATAGTGTATCTTTATGTGATTTTTTTTAATAGTTTACCATATGGGTGTGTGTATAAAATGTAATACAATTGATTATTTGTATAGATCAAAGAAAGTAGGCTTCGTCTGATATTAAAAAAACAAACAGATGACAACTTAAAATTTGTCTAAACTTGTTTGTTTTTGTTGGATTTTATTTTCATGTAAACTTTAACTTTTATTAACTTTTAAATTTATGCTTCCTTTATAGTTAGTTCTCTCCTTCTTGGCCTTTTGGCTAAGATCAAAGTGTAGTATCTGTTCCGATGGATACTGCACCCCATACTAGTGTTGTCTTTGCCTTCGGGGCTTGATTTACGCCAGTCAATGGGTCTGTCCTGTGCAGTTCTGGGAGGTCCACCTTCCTAGGCTTTGCCTCCCCTCTTTGGGGGGGAGTAAGTTTATTGCTTACTGCCTGAGGCGCCTCTACCGGGGAATGCCGACGGGGCTGCCCAGGCAATTTTTAAACCCCACTTTCCCGACCCGACATTGGGTCACATCTTACTTGTGGGAGTAAGATAAAAACTGGCCTTGTGCCTAACTCCTGGAGAGGAGTAAATCAATACTCTTGTAAAGCTGTTTATCATTATATATATTTTATATATCATTATATATGAAACATTATATCTGCTACTAGGTTTTCTTTTCATTCTTAACACTAGATTTTTTTGGTTTCTGTCATTTGTAACCTGTGTAAATCGTTACCTGACATGTTCTTAAGTCGTGGCTGTTATTAAATAAAAAGTCTGGATGTGGACAGGTTAGTATATACTGTATGAGATAGAGATCAAAATCAGAGAGCACTGCACATACAATAAGTAATATAGTATGACAGTACAACTGGGGTGCATAATTGGTCTAATGGATACGGTCATAGATTATGAAATCGTCTATGCTAAATTTAAAAATCCAATTAGATCTAATGCAGTCATTTATGCATTAATATTGCTGAGAAAGATATGACTTTACCCCCCCCCCCCGGGTATGGGTTAATAACAACTATTGTTCAATTAATTGTATACAATGCGTTGTTTACAATAGACATTGTGTTTTTGGCATTAAATGAAAGGAAAATGTTTTCTTCAAAGCAGCAGTCGCAATGAATGTTTATTAACTCTCGATTGGACAAAATCTCCAATCTGTAGTTTCTTTCAGCCAATCAAAAATGCGGGGATATTCACTTCCAAATCACTATAAAGGCAAACGTACAGCTTTCTTTCTCTTTTCCTGTCTTTCTTTCACAGTTGAAGCATGTGAAAACTGCTCTCACAAAATAGCCTCAGCACCCTCTACTGATAGCATAGCAGAAGACATTCAGGTTAGGGTTAGGGTCAGCGAAGTGTGCACACATGCCGTTCACAGAATGCACATACACTGACAAAACAGGCACGCTAATCTCATTTACACACACGTACACAGCACAGGACGAAACATGGTTACTCAGTTTCTCGTTACAGACAAAAAAACTCTTCTTTCATCTAGAACGTTCTTTGGACTCTTTGAACTCTCAATCTTTACCTAACTTTTATTTTACATTGTCATAACAAGTTAAACACAAGGAAATTTATTTTGCTATTTGTTATTTATACATTCCACTAATATTTATTCATAATAGTAAATTGCAGCCAGACTTTTTATCAACTCTTAATTTGGATTTGATAGATTGAATTTATAGTATTGTCATATTTATATAAGAAAATGAATTATGAAAATAATAATTGGATAAAATACAATATTTATTAATTCATCAAGTGTTCAAACAAGAAATATAGAAAAAACTTTTCTTCTTCTTAATCCATGGATTTTCAAAAAAAGCTCTTTTCATCAGAGGAAAAAATCAGCAAAAATTGTATTACTGGTTACTTATCATAATATGATCTAATATAAAGATATAATATTTATGTTTATAGTTTCATTTGTATATATATATATATATATATATATATATATATATATATACAAGATAGATGAAAGAAGAGGGATAAACATGTACAAATGACAAATTTATTTCAACTTCGATTGTTCAATGCAAGGTATACTCGGTAATAAAATTATGTTTATTATTCTTTCCTTAAGCCAAGGCTTTTCAAAGATCAAAATCTTATCATCAGAGGAATTACATAGATAGATAAGTTGGCAGTGGAAAAGCCAAAATTCAAAATTTGAAAAAATATTAAGTAATGGAGAGTGAAAAAAAGTTTGTGTAAAAAAGGCCTTGACTTAAGGAAAGAATAATAAACATAATTTTATTACCGAGTATACCTTGCATTGAACAATCGAAGTTGAAATAAATTTGTCATTCATACATGTTTATCCCTCTTCTTTCATCTATCTTTATAATTGCTCTATCTCGTATATTGAGCTTAAACCATTTCACTAAAAGTATACTTTTAGTTTCATATTTTATTCTATATATATATATATATATATATATATATATATATATATATATATATGTAAATATATATATATATATATATATATATTTATTTAATTTATATATATGTATTAATTATTAATTTTATTTATTTATATATATATATATATGTGTGTATGTAGTAATTTTATTTATTTATTTATATATGTATTTTATTTTTAGAAATTTCAGGATTTGGATAATATGGAAAATGAATCAACTAGTACCTGGGCTTTCTTGGAGAAGTCTGGGGAAAGTGAGGTATGTATTCTACTAAAACGAAATAACATATTAGGATAATTTAACTTATTTTCTTTATCTTTGTTTCTCTCTCGTATGTGTGTGTATATATATATATAAGAAGCCGGTTAAGCAAGATCTTTGAAAATACCTTACCCACCGCTTCAAGAAGGCTTATATGCCTCTATAATTGCCACAGATCAAAGTTGCATCTATCCAATCCTGAGGTACAGGGGCACCCGTCCATATGTCAGATATTAGACAGTGGATTTCTTCAGCGATCCTGTCTATATATAAACTATTAAGCAACTCACTTAAAAATCAGAATAAATTAGAAAATTGAAAAAATAAGAAATATCCCTCCAAAAGTGCTAAATATATAGAAAACGCAGAGCCAGCAAATAGATGAAAGTTTACTAAACGAGATTCATCTAACGAGATCCATCAAGTAAACTCTGTAAGATGTTTTTATTTTATGGAGTTTACCTGACGATCCTAATTCAATGAAACCTGGTTAGCTAATTGTGTTTATTCATTCGAATGTGTGTGTGTGTGCATGGATATTAGGAATACATTTAACCTAATTAAGAAAGAAAAAGAGCCAGATAGATGGATTTTACTATTTGAATAGAAGCTAAATTTTAAAAGAAATATTTCAATATAAATATTGAAAAGTTTGTCTCAAAAATATTGAAAAGTTTGTCTCAAAAATATTTAACAGAAATTTTCTGAACTATGATTGATAAAAGATTCAAAGAAATTTTCAAAGAAATATTTTAATTTAACTATTTTTCAGTTTGTCTCAAAAATTTTGAAAATATTGAAAAGCTTGTCTCAAAAATATTTAACAGAAATTTTCTGAACTATGATTGATAAAAGATTCAAATAAATTTTCAAAGAAATATTTCAATATAACTATTTTTCAGTTTGTCTCAAAAATATTGAAAAGTTTGTCTCAAAAATATTTAAAAGTTTGTCTCAAAAATATTTAACAGAAATTTTCTGAACTATGATTAATAAAAGATTCAAATAAATTTTCAAAGAAATATTTCAATATAACTATTTTTTAGTTTGTCTCAAAAAATATTTAACAGAAATTTTCTGAACTATGATCAATAAAAAATTCAAATAAATTTATTATCATAAATTTATTTGATTCGAGTCAGCTTTTAATCCTGCTCCAAATGTGATGTCATTTTGGGAACGCATACAGGGTGCGTGGAAAGTAACTCCCTATTAAGTGCTTGTAAATTATTACTGAAATATACTTTTTACAAGAAATGAATATGACAAGACAATGTATAGTATAGTTTTATTTAGAATTCAATATTGGTGCTAGCATTCACCACCAGCTTTTCAAGCCACCTGGGAATTGCATCAACTGATTTCAATTTTGTTTTTTCTAATGAGTCACCATTTATGAAAGCCCCAAAAAATAACTTGAGGATAAGGGTTAATTAGATAGATACATTTACAGTTGAAAACGTCAATTTTTCTCCTTTTGTCTGAAATATTGCTCATGAGGACTTACTGCTTTCTGAGTTGGCTGTTTTGAGTGTGTGGTATGTGGAAATTTTCAATCCTCTCATAGTATTAATCATCATTTAACTAGTACCCCCCCCTCCCCCTTAAAAAAATGAGTTATTTGATGTGGTTCCAAGGCAGCTTGAGTGGGGAATGCTGGCACCCATATTGAGTTCTAAATAAAAAAAAAAACCTATGTTCTAGATTATCTCACCATATCCATTTCTGTAATGAATTCCGAGCACTAGTAATGAAAATGTTATTACGAGTTAAAAGTCATTGTGTCCTTCTTCAAAGAATATGCCACTCTTTCCTGGAAGGGTCAAGAAAATGTTCAGCCTTTGAGACCTATGATGATGCTAAGTGCACATGAGATGACTGCTGTTTTATTTGTTGGGCTATTCACTATACGAGGCCTGTCTAAAAAGTATCCGACCCTAATCCCCTTCAAAGTAGGCCCCTTGTGCTTGCACACACTTAGCCCACCGATCTATCCACTGCTGGGAACACCTCTGGAAATCTTTTTTTAGAATGGTGTTCATCTCCGCCATCGCGTTCCGCATTATCTCTTCTCTAGTCTCAAAACGGGAAACTTTCAGTGGCGTCTTCAATTTTTTAAACAACCAGAAGTCGCAAGGAGCCATGTCTGGAGAGTAAGGAGGTTGACGAACGACTGGAATTCCATGTTTGGCCAAGAAATGTTGGATCAATTGGGATGAATGTGCAGGGGCGTTGTCGTGATGCAGTTTCCAGTTTTTCGCCATACACGTGTCTGGTCTTTTGCGCCGAACTGCATTACGGAGACGCCAGAGAACATTTTAATAATACTTCTTTGTCACTGTTTGTCCTTCCGGTGCATTATTCGTGATGCACAATTTCACGGATATCAAAGAATACACTCACCATCACCTTGATCTTGCTTCGCACCTGTCGCGCTTTTTTTGGCCTTGGAGACTCAGGATGCTTCTATTGCGATGACTGTCTTTTTGTTTCTGGATCGTACCGTACAACCATGACTCATCTCTAGTTATCACAATGTTTAGAAACCCAGGATCAGTGTTGGCGGTTTCCAGAAGGTCATGTGCAACTTGAAAATGGAGGTCCTTTTGTTCCTGCGACAACAATTTGAGCACAAATTTCGCATCCACTCTATGCATGTTCAAATCATCACGCAAAATTGCATGTGCTGAATCTTTACTCACTCCGACCTCTTGGGCGATCTCCCGCATGGTTGAACAGCGATCTTCCATCACCAAATTTTACACCCTCTCAACAACAGCTGCACTCCGAGCAGTTTGGGGCCTGCCAGAACGCTGGTCACTCTCCGCTGATGTGCGGCCATTTTTCTTCACTATGTAGAGTGGCGCCGCCCTATCGTCTCTATTTCACATGGAAAAATAAAGGTTGGATACTTTTTAGACATGCCTCGTATAATACTATTATGATGCTCATATATTAGCTATTTAATGCAAGTTTGTATTTTTATATCTGTCAGTGTTGTTACCAATTTTTCATCTATCAGCGTTGTCAACATTTTTTTTTCAAAAAAGAATATTCCAGTTGAAAGCTAATCCAGTGTAATTGCATGATGACTGAAAAAATATGATTGAAAAAATAGGAAAAGATCAAGGAAATCTTGAGGGCATGTTGAACATTTTTTTGTTCAGTAAACCATATTTTCTGACACAAGGTGTTATTAAAACTAGTTAAAGCATTTCCCAACTTTTAACTCCACATGAAAAGAAATCACTGTAACAAACTCTTTTATTTGTAATTAATTTGGCAAACTTTGAATCTTTAGAAAATGGCCATCAATTATTTGTATTGATAACATTATTTTGGATTATTTAGACTACTATTCTCAGTTTGGTTGTTATTTTCACGTTTCGGCTGGTGTAACCATCAGCCTTCTTCAGATGCATCTTTTCGAACTCTGGAATCTATATGGAATTACAAACCGATTAAATAAAGAGTTCAGTTTAAAATTCTATATAGATTCCTGAATTTGAAAGATGCACCGAAAGAAGGTCAGAGGTTATATCGTCTGAAAAATTGTAAAAATAACAACCAAGATGAGAATAGTAGTCTGAATAATCCAAATTATCAATCTTCATCTAAAAAATTCTGAAACATAACATTATATTGAAACCAGCCTTAGTTGTTTGGCTCTGATCTATAAAATATCAGAAGTAACTCTGGTTTTTTGTTGACCTGTTCTGCCATTACTAATTTTACGTAGAGTTCAGTACAAGATTATGAAGAGAAAATTGTTTTGTCTTCAACTTCTTGTAGTTAATATTTTAAATTCCAATTTGTCTTTTCATATTGTATGTAAAATATCTAATCCAAACTTTGCCATCAAATCCTGTAAACCTCAAGACTCTGTACATTGAATGAACATTTAAGTTGATACAATATTCAACTTATTGTATTGATATATTTTAAACTGACTTCCTCATCTTGGTTTGTTGCCATTTTCACAATGTTTTGTCTGGACTTCAGATGACTTTTGTCGTAATCTGGAAATTTTGAACTTAACCTTTTATTTAATTCACTTAGCTATGTTGCACAGGACCAAGTTGATATGGGCATCGGTTAATAGGTAAGTTTTACTTAGAGGTTGTTAGTTCAATCCATGGTAAAGAAAACTCAAGAAAAACTAATACTAAATATCTCAGCATCATGAGATGCAGAATGAGAGGAATGCTACCTTAGTGGATTTAATAAAAGGTTGTTCAAAATTCCCATGACGTTATTTATGAAGGCATTTGAAGAAGGCTTGAGAATAGAGCAGACGAAATGTGAAAAATGGCAGACAGCCAAGATGAGCAAACTAATACTTCATTTCATAAGAATCATCCAATAAACTTATTGTTTTACCTCCTCTGTCTTTGTTTCATGCAACTTAAAATAAATTCAAGAAAAAATTCTACATATTTTTGGAAAATAATTAAAATGGTATATTTTTGTAATAATTGTATGTATATAATTTTATTTCAGGATGTAGAGTCAGATCCCAGTTCGGATAGTTCCATTGAGTTTATTTATGATGATATTGTCGATGATGACAGAAATAATCATCAATTAAGTTTTGAAGCAGAAGCGCAGAAAAATAGTCAAGGTAATCCCACTTTTCTTTTGCTCTATAAACAGTTATTATTTTCAATTATATTTGTTTTGGGAGAGATATAAATGTTTAATAAATTTAAAGTGTTTATTATTTATTGAAACATAACTAATCTTATGAAAACTAAGTTAATATTTCACAGAAAAATAGTCAAGGTAATCCCACTTTTCTTTTGCTCTATAAACAGTATTTTCAATTATATTTGTTTTGGGAGAGATATAAATGTTTAATAAATTTAAAGTGTTTATTATTTATTGAAACATAACTAATCTTATGAAAACTAAGTTAATATTTCACTAAGCATAAACTTACTTAGTGTTTAAAATAAGACTTGTACAAACTGAAGGGGAAAAGAATAATAATTAGTGGAATGATAATTATAAGTTTTATTTTTGTCATCTAGATATATTTTAGAAATTAAACTATTGTTATTTAAACTAGCAAAAATATACCCCCCCCCTCCCTCTGGTCACATATCTTAGCTAGTATATATAATGTAAGTGTTGAGTTTGCTAATGAACAGTCAATTGTGACAATTTTTTGTTGACGTATGCCCCCCCCCCTCCATAAGATAAAAACTTGGGGTGTTATGATCAGATTAGTGTGACGGCTATTCAGAATCACACCTCCTACTGATGAGACGATTACTAAAGTGTACCTGCATATCATTGAACAGCGATAAAACAGAGACTGTTGGATATTCATGACTGAACCTTGGTGGACAAGTCATGCGTGGATTGAAGTTTATTTGCATCAAGTATTGTTGGATTGCAGAGAGGATTGTGAATTTTATTAACGATTCCATGGGTGGCATTTCTTTTGGGTCACATTTTTTCACTGTTGTGTGATTCTGAAGAAGTACCTACTTTCAAACACAGGGCAAATAAGTATTATTTTAAAACAGGTTAATTGATTGATTGATTGACAACTGATTCTGTTTTATTCATTGTTTGTAACGAAAGCAAATTTTTGTAAATATTTTGCTTATTCATCTTTTAGATGTAGCTGAAAATCCATCTGCTCTGTTCGGCTCTGACGGTGCAACAGCAACGGATAATGTGTCTGCACTGGAAGATGCAAAAGGTGATGCGACAAATAGGAGTGAACTTACGCTTGAATACATTAGCTCCGTAAACAGCAATGCCAGTGTCTCACCCAGTTCGACGTCACCTGTCTCACCCAGTAGTTCTGAGTAAGTACATGTTATTTTTGTCTAAATGTTGGGAAGGTTAAACAGCAATATGATTCAAATAGATTATTTGGCTGTAATTTTGCCAATTTCGTCTTTGACATAAAAATAGATCAAAAAAATATATTGAGAAGATGGACTTTTTTGTTCCTATAAAAATCCTGTGGAATGACTGTTTTAAATAGCATAGTGCCAGTTCATTAGAAAGATATGACACACATTACTAGAAAGTATGATGAAGAGGCTTTATTACACCCAACCGTAAACACACGCAAGTAAAAACCAAGATGGACGACCTGCATTTATCCACTAGAAGGGCTTTATTATTATCATTATTATTTTTTTTTTTTTAAATAATGGTTCACCACTTATCAAGGCCAAAAACCACATAAGTATAAGGTTCAGTGAGATTTTCAATTGGATGATGGAACAGTACTATGAAAGGATTGACACCTCGGCAGATATTTGTTAACATTGGACTTAAAAACGGCCCTGTGGTAGTCTGTAGGAAAACATTCCCGCGATAAGAGTTCCACAGATGAGAAGTTCTTGGAAATAAACTCTGTTCATGGAAGTTCCGTTTGATTTTAGGTACACCACAGAGGAAGAAAACAGAGTTCCCTGCAGTCTTAGGAGAAGGACGAGTTCTTGCTGAGAAGGTTTTACAGGGGGGGGGGGGGGGGTTGCTTGAAGCTTAGTCGACCACCTACACAGGGTTCAGGGGCAGTAACTCTTTTATTTTTTATTTTTATTTATTTAAAAAAAATTAAATATGAAGTTTAAAAATTAATCTAGGTTTTAATATATTTGTGTTTATGTTTCTGACTTTTTTAGAAGAGGATTAATAAGTTTAATTATTTTAAATATTCGGACTACTGTTCTCATTTTGGATGTGACTTTAACAACATTTCAGCTGATTAAATTCTATATTGGGTCGACTTAGGAGGCCATTTTCACCCAACATATGTGTTGCTTTTTTGAGAGATATCTTACTCTTCACTATTCTTTTCTATCTATAAGTTTTACTTCATTCCACAAGTGTAGAGGGTTTTTTTTTTTTCCTCCATATGTGGTCAGCCATACCCAACTTCTCAATATCTCTACATATTACATTTGGTTGGCGGCATGTCTTCCCTTTGTATATTTTTTTACACTTAAATGGAATGGCATATACACAGTTCTTGGTTATAATGGTTTCTGCAGGGGGTTTGACTCACACAAGATGTTTCCAGAGAGTTGAGTCGCTCACCACCGTTAACTATTAACTATAAAACACCAATAAAAATGAAATATGTATATACGAGGCCTGTCTAAAATGTATCCAACCTTAGGCCAGAAAAAATATTTCAAATACGTGACGGGTTGAGATCCTAATCCCCTTCAAAGTAGGCGCCTTGTGCTTGCACATACTTAGCCCACCGATCCATCCACTGCCGGAAACACCTCTGGAAGTCTTCTTTTGGAATGGTGTGCATCTCCGCCGTCGTGTTTTGCATTATCTCTTTTTTCGCACCCTCTCAACAACAGCTGCATTCAGAACAGTTTCGGACCTGCCAGAACACTGATGTGTGGCCATATTTGAATCGGTTGAACCACTCCTTAATTTGTGTTACACCCATCGCATCTTCTCCAAACACCTGCTGAATCTAATGCGACGCCGGAAATGAACATCATTCCAAAAGAAGACTTCCAGAGGTGTTTCTGGCAGTGGATGGATCGGTGGGCTAAGTGTGTGCAAGCACAATGGGCTTAATTTGAAAGGGGATTAGGGTCCCAACCCAGTCACGTATTTGAAATATTTTTTCTGGCCTAAGGTCGGATACTTTTTAGACAGGCCTCGTATACATATGAAAAAATGATTTACACCATGTTTATATAGAATTCTTTCATTTGTATTTAACAATGCTTTTCTATTTTGTATATATGAAACTTTTTGCTTTTGTTGTATATTGATGGACCGAGTAGGGGGAGTCTCATGTGGCTGTGATGTCAGAGGTGAGAAGTTTTCCTAACTAGACTTGAGACAGAGTGGATTTCTAGAGTGCCCAAAAGGAACAACCCTTTCTGCCTAATGAGGAAATGAGGATGGGGCTAGGAATTTAGGTACATCATAATGAAAGTTTAGTGCCACGGTTCACAAACTGTTTTTCCTGGCCAGGCTTAAATAAAGAGCTTGTATAATATAAGTGATGTAAATTCATGTATAATATTTTACAATGAAGTTGGTCTGATACAATTAAAGATGGCGGGAACACAGTTTCAGATAGAAACAATGAAAGAAGAAGAAGGTGATGCAACACTTTTATTAAAATGAAACTAATGTTAATCTTTTTGTCTTTGTAGTGATTCATCTGGATCAGTAACTTTACTAGAAGGTCGTTTGTCTGATGAAGGTAAGGAAACATTTTCTGTGATTAAAAAAAAAAAAAGAATTCATTTAATATTGCATTTTATTGCTTATAAACAGAAATTGGCTTAGTAAAAGTTATTTCTATTTATCCCATCTCTAACAGACTAACAGATACATTTTGTTTTTCACTGAATTCGTTTTTGTTTATGGCAAGAAAATTTTGGCTTTCTTTTTCTTAATTCTGATTTTGTAAGCATTTTCTTGCTATTTTTACCTCTTTGAAATTTTTTTTTTTTTCATCCAGTTATTTTTTTTCTTTTCCTACTAAAATTTTGCTTAAGTTTTGATATATTATATTTGTAATTTTAAAACTTTACAATATTTTATGCTTGTCAGATACCTTGCTAAAAAATGTCCTATTAAATTTACTTTTTATAATATTAATAAAATTGTCTTAATTTCGGTTCAAACTTTTGAAATTAATTTACTCTTTAATATTGTTGTTTTTTAGTATATTTTAAATCTAATTAGAAACTGTTCATTTTGAAGTATGAGAATTTATATATATATTGGTCAAATATTTTTTCATGGAAAGATTTGCTTTCAAAGTTTTCTTATCACTTTTTTTAAAATATGGAAAGTTTTCAATATTAAAAAAGTAACAATTTTGAATGCTTATCTCCTAACTCCCAGTCTACTTTATAATTTGTTATTGTATGTATTTTTTTTTTATTATAACTGGTGTAATTTTTACAAGTTGAATGCTTGGTTTAGTACTTCTGTGATTATAATTTTAACACAAAAATTGAATAAAAGTTATTTCTGTTTGTTTAGAATATTAAGTTAGTCATAGAAAAGCATAGATATGTACTTCATGTGGAAATGTATGATTTATCAAAAGTGCAAAATTATTGAGTATATTAGTTTTAAAAAGAAAGCAAGTGACATTTTGAGCCATTACCATTCTCAGAAGATTCATCCTTGATAAATAAAAGGCTAATTCCTGCATAGTTTTTTAGTTTAATTCTAAGTATCACATTTAGATTTGACTTCTGTCAACTTAAGAACTTAAGACAATTGTATGTATTTTATTGATGTAATAATTAATTTTAAAGCCTTTGTAAATACAATATTTGAAATCTTTGTTCCTTTTTTGTTGTATTAAGCATTAAAGTTCAAGAATAATGAACATAAATCAACCGTGAAACAAGGAACATAATATATGAAAATATCTTTATACTTCAAAATTTCTAAACATTTTCAGGTAAACATTGATAAACATAAAATAAAATATAAACATTTTCAGGTAAACATTGATAAACATTTCCAAGATTCTGCTTTAATTATTTCATATAATTTTGCTTTCATACATTTTATTTTTATTTTCTAATCTGATCTTTCGTCATAATATATTCGGTTATAGTTTTAATAGGTTTACAGTTACATATTTTCTGTGTTCTCGTTGATTTAAAATTGTATAAAGATAATTACAACTCTATCCTAGCAAAAAATGATTTGCCAGTCACATTTGATTATATATAATTATATATATATATATATATATATATATATATATATATATATATATATAATTATTTTTATTTACACAGACATGTACAAAATCTGCGACACTGGCATATCAATGTTATCGATCAATAGCTATTATAAACTGAGATCTCATCAGGAAGAGTTAGAATTCGATCTTAACCTTAGATCATATTTGGAAAAGGTTAAGATTGGATTCTAACTCTTCCTGATGAGATCTCAGTTTATAATAGCTGTTGATCCATAACATCGACATGCCAGTGTCGCAGATTTTGTACATGTCTGTGTAAATAAAAATAATCATATATAAAAGCGCTATTTGACATTAAGCACTTTTTATAAACGCGGTTGAAATTCTTTGAATTACTACCCTGTGGATGTTTTACCTGGATTATTATTATATATATATATATATATATATATATGTATATATATATTATTACTTCATGTATCCACATAAAATATTATAAGGAGATATAATTTTTTATGTATCAGTTTTCAGTATTTACTTCAACAGTGCTCGATACGTAAGTAGAGCTAGGTAGTAAGCAATGAAAATATATATGGCAATCAAGCTACACAGAGGCTCCCGTGTTTCATCCCCGGGGGGAATCGTCAGGCTAAATGCATGGAGTTATTTTTGTCAGCTGTTTTTATATACATGGCTTGCTAGTTAACCAATCAGATTCTTTGTTGTTCCCTCAGCCAATCGTTGGGCTTCCCGCGAACGAAGGCTTCCCGCGAACAAAGGCTTTGTTGGTAACGCTCCTATGTCTATTCTATTGTTTGTTAACAATGGCATTTCCTATATCCTGTTTTCTTTGTTTAGTCAATGCAGTAGGCGAATTTATTTTAACACGTGGTTTCTTGTATTTCTATTTTAGGTTTTAAATTTTAACTTGTTCAGTTTTTATTTATTTATATATTTATATTATTTATTTATTTATTTATTTATTTATTTATTTATTTATTTATTTTATTTTTTTTTTAAATTAATTTATTATATATTATCCTAAGGTAAATTTATTTCTGTGTAAACAGCTGTTGGCTATTTCGCTTCTAGAGTTTAATAGGTTTCGGGGATCTTTAAAATTTAGGATCTCATATTTTTCATTCAGGCATAATCTACACGGGTCGTCTAAGTTTCTACATGTACTGGCTTGTCTTACTATTTTCCATTCAATTATTGGTGAGTGTCCATTTTCTTTGAGTTCCCAATAATGGTTAGCTAGTGCTGTTTTAGTTCGACGTTCTTTGTTTTTAAATGTGCTTTTGTGGTCATAGTATCTGGTCTTAAAGTCTAGGGATGTCATACCCACGTAGTATTTCTTGTTATTTGGTCTTTCGTTGGCAAATATCGTTGCTTGATATACAACACTTTTAGTTAGGCATTTATTTTGTAGTGGACAAAGTTTACGATTTATGCAGTTACATCTTTTCTCCTCATTGCTAACTATTTCGTTTTTATTCGGGTGGTTATTATTAGTGTTTTGTTTGTTTCTATTAGTATTGTTTATATTTTTGTTCTTCGTAGTGTAATTTTGTGTATATTTTCTACTTTGTTTATTTTTTATATCTCTGTTGTTGTCTTTTAGTATTTTGTTGTTGTGTGCCTTAATTATCATTTCTAGGTTTTCACAGCAACTGTAGGATAGTTTTAGATTATTTTTATTGAATATTTTATGTAGAGGGTTAGTTACGGGGAAGTGTTTTTCAATCAGATTTAGGAATTTTTTGCCTAGTTTAGTTTTTAGCATCTGGTTATAGGGAGGGGTATAGTAGATTATATTTCTTTTTCTTTTGTTTTTATTTTTAATTTTGTTGTAATTATTGGTGTCCTGTTTTTTATATTTAATTTCGGTATTATGGTAACCACTATTTTTTAGAGCTGTATTGTAAATGTTGATTGATTTTTTAAAAACGCTTTCGTTGCTAGAATTGTTGATAAGCCTACTTTCGATCGAATTCGGGATATGTTTTATGATTGATGGGGGGTGATTAGACTTTGGGTGTACGTATATTGGGTTGGCGTTATCTTTTAGGTATGGTTCGTAGGTGTTTTTACTTAAGTTTAATGTGACGTCTAGAAAGTTCGTTGTTTTTATGTTAGCCATTACTTCTACTTTTAGGCCTAGTTTTTTCATTTCCATATGTATAATTTTCTTGAAGTTTTCTCCTTTAACTTTGTTGGAGTCTCTTATTATCGCTAATCCATCATCTCTATAAAGGCCGATATCCGTATTATCGAATATATTTGTGAGTGTATATAAAATGAATAACCCCACAAGATCAGATGCCTCCGCAGAGTCAAGGGCACCCATGGCCAAATCAAAGGAGTTTGTCATATTCGTTTTAATCCATTGGTCCTCGTTGTTGATTAAAACTGATCTCCTACATTTTTTAATGATGTGAATTTCATCCTTGGATATATCGGTATATATCTCGGCGAATTCTAGGGCGATATTGAAGAGTTCTTCTGATATGGATGGGTAGAAGTCCACTATGTCGAATTGTAAGAAGGTACAATTGTTCTTATTTTCTATACTGTTAAACCAAGTGATTGCGTCGGCAGTATTCACCCATTGGTTTAATTCTAGGTCTTTTCTTATTTGTTTGTTAATTCTAGATAGAATTGTTTGGCTGATTCTTCCTATTTCTGGTTTGGTCGGATTAATTAAGCGGGTGCTAGGGTTATTGTTAAAGTTACTTTTGTGGTCTTTAAATAAGATATAGGCTTCCTTAGGTTTTAACTTACTAACTTTGTTGCTAATTTTTAGTTTATCTGTGATTTGTTTACTTTCAGTATTTATTATATCTATGTAGTTATGTTCGCTTGTATCTAGTTTTTTGTAGTTTTTTGTAATATTTTCTGTTAGTAGTTTGTTATACTCTTGTTTATCTATTTTGTAAAAATTTCTAGTTTTGTCCGCTTTTACGAATATTTTGTTAGAGTTGTTTATGTTTTTAACGATGGTGTGTAATTGTTTTTGGAAATTATTCTGTTGTTTGTGAAATTCTAAGTTTTTAATAACATTTAAGAGGTCATTTTCAAAGCTAGTCATGAGATCTATTGGTTTAGCGTTTTTTAGGCTTTTGAATCCGTAGGATTCTTTTGTATCTACGTGTTTATCTTTATTGTTAATGAAGAAGTGTGCTCGCCATCGCATTCGGCGTATTAGTTCGTCCGTTTTTTTAATTAATTTAATAATGTATCCATGCTTGCTAGGTGTTGGGATATTCTTAAGTGATGTTTCTAAGTTAATTTTTTCCATATTATTTTTTAGTGGTGAAATAAATTCTTGTGAGAGTGCTCAACTGTTTGAGGAGCTAGATATTATTACTTCATGTATCCACATAAAATATTATAAGGAGATATAATTTTTTATGTATCAGTTTTCAGTATTTACTTCAACAGTGCTCGATACGTAAGTAGAGCTAGGTAGTAAGCAATGAAAATATATATGGCAATCAAGCTACACAGAGGCTCCCGTGTTTCATCCCCGGGGGGAATCGTCAGGCTAAATGCATGGAGTTATTTTTGTCAGCTGTTTTTATATACATGGCTTGCTAGTTAACCAATCAGATTCTTTGTTGTTCCCTAGACTTTAAGACCAGATACTATGACCACAAAAGCACATTTAAAAACAAAGAACGTCGAACTAAAACAGCACTAGCTAACCATTATTGGGAACTCAAAGAAAATGGACACTCACCAATAATTGAATGGAAAATAGTAAGACAAGCCAGTACATGTAGAAACTTAGACGACCCGTGTAGATTATGCCTGAATGAAAAATATGAGATCCTAAATTTTAAAGATCCCCGAAACCTATTAAACTCTAGAAGCGAAATAGCCAACAGCTGTTTACACAGAAATAAATTTACCTTAGGATAATATATAATAAATTAATTTAAAAAAAAAAAATAAAATAAATAAATAAATAAATAAATAAATAAATAAATAAATAAATAAATAATATAAATATATAAATAAATAAAAACTGAACAAGTTAAAATTTAAAACCTAAAATAGAAATACAAGAAACCACGTGTTAAAATAAATTCGCCTACTGCATTGACTAAACAAAGAAAACAGGATATAGGAAATGCCATTGTTAACAAACAATAGAATAGACATAGGAGCGTTACCAACAAAGCCTTTGTTCGCGGGAAGCCTTCGTTCGCGGGAAGCCCAACGATTGGCTGAGGGAACAACAAAGAATCTGATTGGTTAACTAGCAAGCCATGTATATAAAAACAGCTGACAAAAATAACTCCATGCATTTAGCCTGACGATTCCCCCCGGGGATGAAACACGGGAGCCTCTGTGTAGCTTGATTGCCATATATATTTTCATTGCTTACTACCTAGCTCTACTTACGTATCGAGCACTGTTGAAGTAAATACTGAAAACTGATACATAAAAAATTATATCTCCTTATAATATTTTATGTGGATACATGAAGTAATAATATCTAGCTCCTCAAACAGTTGAGCACTCTCACAAGAATTTATTTCACCACTAAAAAATAATATGGAAAAAATTAACTTAGAAACATCACTTAAGAATATCCCAACACCTAGCAAGCATGGATACATTATTAAATTAATTAAAAAAACGGACGAACTAATACGCCGAATGCGATGGCGAGCACACTTCTTCATTAACAATAAAGATAAACACGTAGATACAAAAGAATCCTACGGATTCAAAAGCCTAAAAAACGCTAAACCAATAGATCTCATGACTAGCTTTGAAAATGACCTCTTAAATGTTATTAAAAACTTAGAATTTCACAAACAACAGAATAATTTCCAAAAACAATTACACACCATCGTTAAAAACATAAACAACTCTAACAAAATATTCGTAAAAGCGGACAAAACTAGAAATTTTTACAAAATAGATAAACAAGAGTATAACAAACTACTAACAGAAAATATTACAAAAAACTACAAAAAACTAGATACAAGCGAACATAACTACATAGATATAATAAATACTGAAAGTAAACAAATCACAGATAAACTAAAAATTAGCAACAAAGTTAGTAAGTTAAAACCTAAGGAAGCCTATATCTTATTTAAAGACCACAAAAGTAACTTTAACAATAACCCTAGCACCCGCTTAATTAATCCGACCAAACCAGAAATAGGAAGAATCAGCCAAACAATTCTATCTAGAATTAACAAACAAATAAGAAAAGACCTAGAATTAAACCAATGGGTGAATACTGCCGACGCAATCACTTGGTTTAACAGTATAGAAAATAAGAACAATTGTACCTTCTTACAATTCGACATAGTGGACTTCTACCCATCCATATCAGAAGAACTCTTCAATATCGCCCTAGAATTCGCCGAGATATATACCGATATATCCAAGGATGAAATTCACATCATTAAAAAATGTAGGAGATCAGTTTTAATCAACAACGAGGACCAATGGATTAAAACGAATATGACAAACTCCTTTGATTTGGCCATGGGTGCCCTTGACTCTGCGGAGGCATCTGATCTTGTGGGGTTATTCATTTTATATACACTCACAAATATATTCGATAATACGGATATCGGCCTTTATAGAGATGATGGATTAGCGATAATAAGAGACTCCAACAAAGTTAAAGGAGAAAACTTCAAGAAAATTATACATATGGAAATGAAAAAACTAGGCCTAAAAGTAGAAGTAATGGCTAACATAAAAACAACGAACTTTCTAGACGTCACATTAAACTTAAGTAAAAACACCTACGAACCATACCTAAAAGATAACGCCAACCCAATATACGTACACCCAAAGTCTAATCACCCCCCATCAATCATAAAACATATCCCGAATTCGATCGAAAGTAGGCTTATCAACAATTCTAGCAACGAAAGCGTTTTTAAAAAATCAATCAACATTTACAATACAGCTCTAAAAAATAGTGGTTACCATAATACCGAAATTAAATATAAAAAACAGGACACCAATAATTACAACAAAATTAAAAATAAAAACAAAAGAAAAAGAAATATAATCTACTATACCCCTCCCTATAACCAGATGCTAAAAACTAAACTAGGCAAAAAATTCCTAAATCTGATTGAAAAACACTTCCCCGTAACTAACCCTCTACATAAAATATTCAATAAAAATAATCTAAAACTATCCTACAGTTGCTGTGAAAACCTAGAAATGATAATTAAGGCACACAACAACAAAATACTAAAAGACAACAACAGAGATATAAAAAATAAACAAAGTAGAAAATATACACAAAATTACACTACGAAGAACAAAAATATAAACAATACTAATAGAAACAAACAAAACACTAATAATAACCACCCGAATAAAAACGAAATAGTTAGCAATGAGGAGAAAAGATGTAACTGCATAAATCGTAAACTTTGTCCACTACAAAATAAATGCCTAACTAAAAGTGTTGTATATCAAGCAACGATATTTGCCAACGAAAGACCAAATAACAAGAAATACTACGTGGGTATGACATCCCTAGACTTTAAGACCAGATACTATGACCACAAAAGCACATTTAAAAACAAAGAACGTCGAACTAAAACAGCACTAGCTAACCATTATTGGGAACTCAAAGAAAATGGACACTCACCAATAATTGAATGGAAAATAGTAAGACAAGCCAGTACATGTAGAAACTTAGACGACCCGTGTAGATTATGCCTGAATGAAAAATATGAGATCCTAAATTTTAAAGATCCCCGAAACCTATTAAACTCTAGAAGCGAAATAGCCAACAGCTGTTTACACAGAAATAAATTTACCTTAGGATAATATATAATAAATTAATTTAAAAAAAAAATAAAATAAATAAATAAATAAATAAATAAATAAATAAATAAATAATATAAATATATAAATAAATAAAAACTGAACAAGTTAAAATTTAAAACCTAAAATAGAAATACAAGAAACCACGTGTTAAAATAAATTCGCCTACTGCATTGACTAAACAAAGAAAACAGGATATAGGAAATGCCATTGTTAACAAACAATAGAATAGACATAGGAGCGTTACCAACAAAGCCTTTGTTCGCGGGAAGCCTTCGTTCGCGGGAAGCCCAACGACTGGCTGAGGGAACAACAAAGAATCTGATTGGTTAACTAGCAAGCCATGTATATAAAAACAGCTGACAAAAATAACTCCATGCATTTAGCCTGACGATTCCCCCCGGGGATGAAACACGGGAGCCTCTGTGTAGCTTGATTGCCATATATATTTTCATTGCTTACTATATATATATATATATATATATCAAGGGAGACGCAAGAGCGCTCTATCCCTTAATAGACTTCACAAATGGCCTATGCTGGAAATCTCATTTCTTTGATCAATCATAACTCAAAAACCAATAAACCAAATTAGTTAAGACTTTGCACAAAATTTTTATTTGATAGGTTCTATAAGTGTGTAGAATTTCAGCATCATTAGTCAAGGCAACCCAGAGATCCAGAAAGTTCAATCATGAAATCATGTTATTTGTGTGTATGTGCCACCCTGTATCTCATCAACTATTTGATGGATTCAGCTGATATTTGGCAGAGATAGAGGTTCTAGGGTCTAGTTGATGGCATTTTAATTTCAGTTTACCATATACCTTAGTTTTCCAGAAAATTCCAAAAAACCTTATGAGAAGGCATTGTATTGAGGCATAGGCTTTACAAAAGTAGTGACATTCCATGAAATATGCCAGTATACTGAAATCATATGCCCTTAATAGGGTTAAGATGGAAATTCATATACACTGAATGTACAAAAGCAAGGAAATTCCCAAATTTTTACACTTTTATTCTCATTAAGGGTATGACAACCAAACCATTTCATTATCACATCACTACAGTATAAATCTCTATGCATGAGTGGATGAAGTGTGTGAGGTGCGCTGAAGAAAAATTCCTACCAGTAAAATACATAGCCCTGTTGTGCTCGCATACCCTTAATGACAATAAAAGTGTAAAAATTTGGGAATTTCCTTGCTTTTGTACATTTAGTGTATTTGAATTTTCATCTTAACCCTATTAAGGGCATATGATTTCAGTATACTGGCATTTTTCATGGAATATATATATATATATATATATATATATATAAAAAATTGAGTTTCTTTATCTAAAAATTCAAATCCAATTTGTCTTTGGAAGAGTGAAAAAAAGTATTTTTTGTTCCATTAATTTAAAAATATTTATTTAAATGTGATTCTGAAACTTTTTCTTTCCAATAATAGACCAGCATTGGACTTTTTTAACAAAGAGATTTATAAGGGGAGAATTTAGGTGAGATAATGTATTTAATATATGACTACAACAGTTGATGTGCTTTCAGATTCCTTTAAGTCTCTTCTTTTTCTATCTTTCACTCACCTATGATTTTAGATCTGGATACTTTCCCAGAAGACTTTTGGTTTGGTAAGTTTACCATAAACACATCTTCTGAGATTTTGCTCTTCTTCATCAGTATTTTGATTCTCCCATCTCTTCTTCATTTGCGCTTGGACTTTTTAGCGTCAGTTGTGTTATGCTCTAAAGCAGCAATAAATCTGGATGTAGAAGTAAATGCAACTTTTTTGTTCTTTTTTTTCGGGTTACACGCTGCTGTCTTTACACATTTTCTGCTTCATTATATTTTGTTTTTGTCTTTTTGTCCCTTCATTTATTTTGTTTGTTTTATAATCTCTTATTATTGATAGTTTTTCAATCATTTCGATTTTTGTTTCAATCTCTCTTTAAAAGCTTTGACCAATTTCTCTAATCATGTTCACTCGCCTTATTCTTTATCACAGAAAAACGTAACTTTATTGATTAAAATGATTAGTAGCCTTATCATTATTCCAAATTCAAATCATTAAGGTTAGTTTGCAATTAATGACATCCTAAAGATGCTGAGAGATAATAGTTAAAGGATCACAGCAAAGATGAAGATAAACAATTTGACTGTTTCACTCTGTTAATTTGACAAACTGTCAAAATGAATAGAGAATTTGAAACTTTTCTAAATTGTTTTATGAACAACATTGTGCTTTTTCTTTACAATCACACAACTATAAAATGTGACTATTTGATATTCCATTTAATACGTTTTTCTAGTAGTGCACGTGTTGGACTCCCTTATCCAAGATGTGCACCACCATGTTAAATATGCATTTTCTTGAGAACACACAAGGGTAGGAAGTAAATGGATAAATAACAATGATGAAGAAATAACAATGATAAAGATATATATATATATATATATATATATATATATATATATATATATATATATATATAATGTGAAATGAAAAAGGAAAAACCAAGAGATATTTTTTTTTTTTTAATTTAAAAAAAAAAATTTTCTTTTTATATATTCATCAACGTTTCGTCTTTATTTGTAAGACTTCATCAGGATGATAATTTTAAGAAAAATGTCATGCAAGTACATCGAAATATTGAGTTGACATGATGGATCGATGAGAAAAAGTAGTAGCCGTGGCTGTTGACAGCGCTGGACCAAGGTCTAGGCTGAGAGAAGTCAGTGGACGAAACGTTGATGAATAAAAAAAAAAAATAAAAAAATAAACAATAAAATAATATCTCTTGGTTTTTCCTTTTTCATTTCCCATTACGTCGGATTACTCTCATCCTTCCTTTCTCATATATATGTATGTATATATATGTATGTATATATATATATGCATATATATATATATATATATATATATATATATATATATATATGCATATGTATATATGTATTTCTCACAGAAAGTTTGTCAAAAACAAACATAATAAACCATGATACATAAACCAGAGTGAAAATTGCAGAAATAATTACTAACATAAGAATCCATATTAAAAGTCCCTACACACAATCAAAATAAACATGAATTGCCAGGGTAAACACATTATAGGTAATGCATTTGCTCTGTAAAGTTAATGACTTACCTTGTATTGTCTGGAAACAATCCTCAATAGAAATTCTGCGTTCAGTAGAAAAATACTATGCGCAAATGAATAGCCGTCTGGGAGTCCCGTTTTAATTGCCCAGAAGCGAGATCTGACAACATAACATCAGTGGCGTGAAAACCATGTAAACCTGAAGAGCAGGGTGGACACGTCTGCTGACCACAAAGCCTAGCCAAGAGAGAGGTCAAGCTTTTATTTGAATATTTCATTATGCACGTGCAAGTCTGTCTATATTGTACTTAAAAATTGAAGGGTTTATTCTCACTTTTAGCAAGTAATAATTCAGGGGAGATAACTGAATATTGTTCAAGGGAAATAACTCTGACTATATTTTGCCAACACCACCATGAAAAAAAACCCCCCTTATTCTTTTTAAAATCGGCCAAATTTTGATGCGAGTACTCTTAGAGTGTATGTGCCTTTGATAATATTTGGGAGAGGCGGGGGAATTTTTAATTTTGCTTAATACGTCGTCGTAGTATGAATTTTCGCTATGTTGTTTGTCTCTGTATTAGACTGCAGCAGCACGACACATCAATTTTAACATTTAGGACTGAGGTAATCCAATTTTTTTTTTCTCTTTTCTAATTTGATCATTCTGAAATAAGGAAAATAATATCTAAATGTTTTATATTATTATAGTCTAATAGAGGGTATCTCTGTATAAATGTGGTAACCCATCTACATGCTCAGAACTTATGAACCAGACAAGAAAGACAAAGCTTTGGTTTCTTAAAAGTTAAAATGATAGCAATTAAAATGAGTGTTTATTCAGCTTCTCTAGTTATAAAATTAAAAATTTTATAAAACATATTCTAAATGTGCGCTTTGACACTAATGGCATACTTTATTGACTGTCGACCAATCTATCGAGCAATGTGATGATGTCTGGAAGCGAAACCTGCCCAGTGAGGGTTGAAGACATGCGTTGCATGGAGAGAAATGATATGAGAATGAGACAATGGATGTGTTATGTTAGTCTTAAAGACAGGCTTAGATCTGATGACCTCCGAGGAAGATTAAATCTGGACAGTTTACAGAGATGTGTGAAGAGCAGGATACTTTGATGGTATGGCCACATTGAAAGAATGGATGAGAGTTCTTGGATCAGTAGATGTAGAACAGTTGAGGTAGCAGGGTCAGTCCATAGGGGAATGCCAAAGAAAACATGGAAGGAAGTGATAAGAATGACTTGAGAGAAAGAGGGATGAATAAAGACCTGGTCAGAGATAGATTAGTTTGGAAGTCAATTTCTAAAAGCTGTCCACATGTAAAATGGATTTTAACCCGCATAGAATGATGATGATGATGATGATGATGGCTTTCTTCCCAACACCATTCTCAAACCAAAATATTTCGATTATGCCTTGTTTCAAGATGGCAACCAGCGTTATGTACTTCAGAATGCAGTGGCCTCTGAAGAATTTTGTCTGGCATTTGAGATCCCCAGAACACACAGTTCTTGCTGTTGACGTGACCTGAGAGAAGTGGGCTTCATCACTGAACCACCAATTGGATGTTAATAACTTTGCCATCTCCTTGGATCATTCTGAAGGTTTATTCTATTTTTATTTTCTATCAACTCTGAAGAGTACAGAATAATGGCATTAATATTGGCAGAATTATTAAATGGGTCATGTTTATACTGAATCTCCCTGTAAACAACATAGCCGACACTTGTAATACTATCATGTATTAAGAAAAATGTTGAAATTAAAATTTAAAAAAGAAACACAAAAAACTTAAATTTGTTATTGAAATGCATCAAGGTGTTAAAGTTTTACTATTAGAGTATTTATTTACCTCCTCTCCAGGAGGTTAGGCACAAGGCCAGTTTTATCTTACTCCCACAAGATAAGATGTGACCCAAGGTCGGGTCGGGAAAATGGGACTTGAAAAGCCAGCGCCCAAGAAGGTGAGCACTCTGGTAATTAAAAATTGCCTGGGCAGCCCTGTCGGCATTCCCCGGTAGGGGCAACTCAGGCAGAAAGCAATAAACTTACTCCTCCCCAAAGAGGGGAGACAAAGCCTGGGAGGGTGGATCTCCTAGAACTGCACAGGACAAACCCATAGACCGACGGAATCAAGACCCGAAGGTCAAGACGATATCGGTCTATGGTCTATGGGGTGTAGTATCCATCGGAACAGATACTACACTTTGATCTGAGTAGTCACCTTAAAGATTGGCCAATTGACAAAATAACAAGGCGTCTTATAAACTTCCATGATTATGTCCCTTTAACAAGGCGTTTATTTATTTTTACAAGCAGTGTGATTGTAAAGAAGTACTGTGCAACTTATTTTTATTTTTTCAAAAGTGACTGCTGTTTTAGCACCATTTTTGTTTGTTTAAGCATTATTAGGCAGTGAATAATAGGGAAATTGCCGAGTATTCTTCATCTCAAATGTAAACCTTTTTTTTGAACCTTCGTACTTTTTTATGACGTTGCAAATATTATTTGGTTTCTGTCTTCTCTTGTTTATCATAAATGTGGAATAAAACCGAATGATACTATCTGTAGAAAAGGAATTGTTTATTTGTCTATTTTATTTTAGTCATTGTGTAGAATTGTATTAGTTAGTTGTATGCACCCGTGCAGTTTTTAAAGCTGTTCATTTCACAAGACATTTGGTCGATTGCGTTATTTGTGTGTTTCACTGTTCCCTGTTTTGTCTATAGACCATATATTTTAATACTAGTACTGAAAGCTTTTTAACTTTGAAATCTGCATGGGATATTCTTCCTTGATCAGGATGATTTTGCAAGATATAGACAAGATCTATTTATGTCGGCGAGATGAACCAGTCTGCATTACAATTGGAAATCACAAATTTAATACTATTTTTCAAATTGCTTTTTCTATTGCAGAAATTAATTGTTTTTACCCACATTCTTTTTTTACCCTTTTGAAGTCAAGATCATATTCTACAGCCTGACACTGGTGTATAGAAATACTGTCTCTTTCAAAATTAAATATCAATCTGAGTAAATATACAAACTGTTAAAATTGATTGGAAGTAAAATTTTGTTTTTTATAACAGTCGAAATGAGATCAGATCATTTCATCAAAACAGATTTATGTATCTAGTTTCTAGGAATAAAGCTATCGATGACCAAAATCGATAAACTGACTTTATTTTATTATATAGAAGTAGAAGATATTAAAAAGCAGCTTAACATTTGATTGCTATATTTATTTAAGCTTTTAATAAACAACTGTATTGTGCAAAAGTTCTTTATCTATTCAGGTATACAATGATGCTTTTTCTTTAACTCTTTATGTATTTGATTAATTTTCTATTTCTGTTTTTGTCAACTATTTATTTGGCAATGAAATAGAAGTGAATGGAAGAGCCTATTCTATTATTCTTTTACCGCTCTGTTTTATGTAAGTTTTAAGATAATACATTTTAAATAATTTTTAAAATATTTTTTATTTGATAAATAATAATAATTGATAATTTCATAATAGTTACACAAGAAAAATAATGAAAAATGAATAAAGAAGTAATTAAGAAAAATAAATCTATTAATAATGGAGATTTGGTATCTGTCTATCTGAAGCTGAAACTATACTAATTCAGAGTATTGTACTATCTTTCAATGCTGAATTCTAGGGAGGGGGGTATAGTATCTGTTCTGTTGTCATGATACCACCCTTCTTGGGATTATCTCTTCCTTTGAGGAGGGGGCCTGTAGTATAGTATATGTTTGTTGGTCATGATACCATCCTCTCAGCCATTATCTCCTCGTTTTTTTTTGGAGGAGGGGGGTAGTGTAGTATCTGTTCTGTTGTCATGAGACCATCCTCACAAGTATTACCTCCTCTTTTGGGGGAGCATAGATCAACAAGAAATAGTTTCACAATCGGCTCTCCATTAGTAAACTCAATACTTACATTATATATACTAGCAAAAATATGCAACCAATGGGAGCATATGTTTGCTAGTAACTATAATGTTAACTTTTTTCTAATAAGTCACGTCATATTAATTAAAACGTTAAAACATTAATCTTATTTATTCAAAAAAATATTTAACTGGCAAGTATTTTACGGTAAGAAGAAAAAAAAAGTGGTAGTTAATATTTTTTAGTAATAATTGGTAGTTATCAACAACCTCATTATTAGTAAAATGTTGACCTAAAACATTTTAAGTTTTGATTGACATTTTTTTTTCTTTTAATTCATGTTGGAAAATTATTAATTAAAAAATATTATTAAATGACATTTGTGTTTTCATTGTTGGTTTGAAACTAATACATTTGCATGAACTGCTGAATTGTAATTTTTAATTTTCAGTGGAGAATTTCATAACATGCTATTAATGCATCATTTTCTGTGGCTGTTGTTTTGATTGATGGAAAAACAAACACCAAATGGCTTGATTCTTTTATGTTCACTTTTGTTACTTTTTAACTTTTCCTTATGCCTTTTTATTAATTGCATTTTTTTTGTTTACTTAACTGCATTTATTGACATGATTAATTAATATAAGATTAGAGATGGGTTCTCTTAACTCATTTTGGCATACTGTTTGTAGACAACTCAAGTAAAAATAATTATATATCATAGAGCTGATACAATCAATTACTTCCCCACCCCCAGTTATAATGGCAGTCGAAGCACTGCTAATTTGTGTGCTGGGTCTGCTGTGGTGAAGGGGGCGGTGGCTACCCCAAACAAGTGGTGTAAACAGACATCCAGGACAGTGAAGTGAGCCACATCTGGTTATGAAAATGATTCGTTTTACTGATCAATTAATGATATTTTGGGCTTGATATAACCAGACATATTTTGCCTGTTCAGTTAGTTAGTTTGGCGACTAGCCTGCCGGTCAGTTCTAGTCAGTTTTCGTTGCAATAATCAATGTTTGTTGAAGGTTCTGTTCATTGAAGATTTGTTCAATTTTCTGTCAAAGTTTAAGTCAGTTAAAGACTGCTCGACTTTTGGCTTTCTGTAGGTTTTGTTCACTATCCCGTGAGAGTCAGGATACAAGCAGTAACCTGATCCAGTTTTCATTTACTATACTATATAAACTAAATAGGATTTAAAATTTATAAAATACTAGCAGGGCTACCCGGCGTTGCCCGGAGTGAAAAAAAAAACAAAAACAAAGTAGTAGAAATTAAATAGTGTGTGTAACATCTTTATATATAAACTTCAATCTCTCTTCCTTTCTCTAGCCATCTCTCTTTCCCTCATTACCATTATTTCCCTCTCTCCCCCTTCCCTCTCTTTCCCCTGTTCCCATCTGATTCTTGTCTAAAAATTTAGAGACGGGCCCCTGTTGTACCAAAGAACTAAAAGTTTAGAGCCCCCCCCCCCCTCCAGCTCCCTATTACGTCATTTCTGGATTAGTTGTAGAAATGACATGGGTATCAAGGTAAAGCCTGGGACCATAGACCTCCTCCTTCGTAGAACTCGTTTTATGCCGACAGAATCAAGGCTGGTACTGGAATGTTCCCAGAATTAGCGTGTGTTAATTCCTCCCCCCTCCGCAGTCTCCCTCTGATGTCATTTCTGGTTGAATTTTAGGGAATGATTTGCATTTTTTTTTTTCAGCAACGACTTGCAGTTTTTTTTACCAATTACTAAATAATATAATTGTTATCTATTTAAATTAATACATAATTAAATTAAAATTTAACTAAAAATAGCTGAAATATTCGATCCTCCAGACGAAATGTCCCCTATAGCTCCCTTAGATGTGCATTTAGAGATTCAGGATAACTACTATTATCTTTCTCGGTTAATTTTACATAAGAATATTTTATCTAGATTTTCTAACTTTTTTTCTATAGGGCACACAGACATTGAGTTTTATATATATATAGATAAACTGTATAAACTAAAGTAGAATCAAATAGAAAAGCTGCTAACATATGCATGTCTTATTAGTTATGTCTTGAAACATTGGTTGTTTCGATGCATATACAACATTATATATCCGACAAAAGTCTCTCCATCTTCATTACGTTAAAAATACACAACAAAAATCTATGAAATTTTCTGTAGGACGTCTTTCAAGCATATTTGATTTTAAGTACCTATTCCATAAATGCACATTGTGAAAGCTGATAAAGGTGGAACGGGACTTGGCTTTTTGGGATTATAATTTAGTATGGCTGTTAGAGGGTAGGTATTTTTTCTAGCATTGTGAACTTTACACTATTCAAATCCTTTATATATATATATTTTTTTAACATAGTTCACCCCAAACAAGGCAGGCCACCACTGTAGATGTAAGGGGCTACTGAGAAAAAAGGGAGAAGGTTTTTTTTTGGGGGGGGAGGGGGTCAACCTAAATTGGGAGCTGCGCAGCGAGATGTCTGTTTACATTAGTTTTAAATTCCTGCATGTCAGTACTGTCGAGGAAACAGGGGGCAGGGAGGGAGTTCCAGAGGCCAGCAGCACGAGGAAAGAAGCTATTTGAGTAGAAGGCTCTCCGGCATCTGGAGACCTCCACATTGAATGGATGGGATTTAGTTGATTGTCGAGTTGGTCTAATGAATTTACGTCGAGGGGCACCAGAGTAGCCAGTTCATCGGAGGATGATCCATTGAAGTATTTGTAAAACAAGCACAAGGATGCAACATTGCAGCGATGGGACAGGGACTGGAACTTGGTTGACAGTGATGGACCTATTAGGTTGGCGACTCTTTTTTTGGACCTTGTCAAGGAGGGAGAGACTAGTAGATGATGCACCAGCCCAGATGTGGGAACAATACTCCATGCATGGGCAGATTGTGGCTTTGTAGAGATACAGGATGGTGTGAGGAGTTTACTAGCACGGTAGAGGGAGCCCACCTTCTTTGCTGAAACCTTGGCAATGTCTTCAATGTATTTGTTCCAATAGAGACATAAGATATAGTTCCAAATTATCTATTCCAGAATAATGGTTAAGATAGCCTCTACTCCAAATGGTAAATGTTAAAGAATATCTGGAAAATATGAAGAAGAAAATATGGTGATTCTTTATCCAAATAAATGGCTTTATCCAAATAAATGGCTTTATCCAAATAAATGGCTTTATCCAAATAAATGGCTTTATCCAAATGAATGCCTTCATCCAAATGAATGACATCATCCAAATAAATTCCTTTATCCAAATGAATGCCTTCATCCAAATAAATTCCTTCATCTAAATAAATTCCTTTATCCAAATAAATGTCTTTATCCAAATAAATACCTTTATCCAAATAAATGCCTTTTTGTTTTAATAGTTCAATTTTTGGATTATTTGGATTACTATTTTCATCTTGAATCTTATTTTCACAATGTTTAGGCTGATGTAACCTCCGACCTTCTTCAGGTGCATATTTTCAGGGATCTTTATTTACTCTGGAAACTGCACAGAATTTCGAACTGAACCTCTTAATTCCATAGGGGTAGATTGTTCTCATTACATCAGTCATTACGGAGACAGTGTTAAGTAACTTTAATTTGATTCTTAGTTAGTATTGCCCGTCGTCACTTAGAACTGAAGCCTTTATCCATGTGTCCATGCAATACTAAAAATAAAATAAAAATTACTTAACATTTCTACCCGGTTATGATTGACAGAATAAGAACAATCTACCCCCATGGATTAAAAATAGTTTAGTTTGAAATTCCGTATAGATTTCCAAGTTCGACATAAACATTCCTGAGTTTAAAAAGGTGCACCTGAAGAATGTCAGAGGTTGCATTGGCCGAAACGTTGTGAGATGAGAATAGTAGTCCGAATAATTCAAATACTACAAATAGACATAATATTCCAAAATTAAATATATTTAAAAGAATTATTTACATGTTAATACCATTCACACCTACCTTATCTATGTCAACGTTGAAAATAATTAAAAGCAACAGTATGATTCTCGTTCAAACACAAGACTGATAATTTGTGTTTGTTATCTAACTGAAATAGCATCTTATTTTATTTTTGTCTATTAATTTTGGAGTTGAATATTTTTATTTACTCAGTTTGAAGGTGTGTTTTTCCAATTTATATTTTGTTTTATTACAGGTAACTTAATCTTGTAGGGGTAAAGATATGGGAACTTTGGAACTTTCTTGACTGAAGCAATTTCGTTTCGGTTAATTTTGGTTTTTGTATTACCTATTCTTACAGTGTTATGTTAAGTGATAAGACCGTAATGAGAAAGATGCTTTTTTTTTTATATACATTTGTAGATTACCCCCCCCCCCTCCCCCAAAAATGAAATTCTATTTTTATTTTAGGTGATTGCATGTGAACACCATGAAAAACTTGGCCAAAAGAAGAAAAACAAGAAAAAAAGAATTATTTTAAATTTTAGAATGGGGGATCAGTTTCATATATAAATTTAATGTAAAATGATCCCCCATTTCCGGGCCATTCTTTCATTTAAGGACAGTTGACAAAAATTTTTTTTTTACCACTAACCCTAAGTCCAAGTTAGAATAGTCTAACGAATGCTTTGAAAAATAATTTATTCAAATGTTTTAAAAAAGCGTTTATTGGTGAAGGTGAAATGCAGCTATATTATTGCAAATTTGAAAAAAAAAGAATTCTTGCCTTTATGATTTTGTTTCCACAAAAAGAGTTAATATCAGGTCCACAATTGACTTATCATCAGTAACGAGAAGAGACCATACAAAATGGAGAATAAACAAAATTGCTCCAGTCAAGAAAGTTCAATAGCACGAGATATGTTTATATCTTTTGAACCGTTTTTTTTAAAGCTGAACTAATTCTGTTAACAACATATTTTGTGTTATTATAGATATTAGTTTTGATCAATGTTTAAGGGATGATTGCCAAGAGAAAAAGAAACCCCTTTTCTTACTGATTGCTTTCTTCTCATAACATTTTAAAGTTTTTCACTAAATAATCTTTTGCCTGATGCCATCCCCATCTTTTCACAGATTCAGATTTTGAACTCCTTGACCAGCACAGCAACTCTGACTTAGCTCACCTGCAATTGGCTGCCAATGGGAAAAATGCTTTGCCATCAACAAGTCGGTCAAAAATTAATTTTAAATTCAAGAAACAAGGTTTGTTTAGGTCACCTTGTTTCTTTTTATTTCTATATTATTAAGCTTAGAGTATCTTTAGAAATAAATTTTAGTAGGAAATACTTGTAATATTTTTTTAAATTGTTTTGGGAAATTTTTTTTTTTTTCTTGTGCATCAGGTCATAAAACCAGATTGCATTGCTTTTTCTCTAAATACTTGTTTTTCTATTCTAACATTTTTGACCACAGATTTTGTGTCATTAATTTGAGTTTGTCATGCTGTGTGTTTAACAATATAGTTTTATTTTATTGCCTATTTACCATCAAATGGAGGGATCACTTACTAAAACATTTCCTGAAAATTTGTCAAATTTTGTTGTCATTTCATGAAGTATTTGAGGGCTGATCTTTGTTTCGACCACATCCATGATCTGTGCCTGTTCAATCCATAGGAAAGCTACTGAATGGGATCAAGAACTGTGGAACACATTACCACGTGACTGCTTCCTTGCAACAGGGTCGTATTTAAACCCACTGTCAAGAAATACTGTCATAAACTATCGCCATAAGTAACCAAATTTTGTTAATTCCATTCATCGCTTTCGGTCCTCTCATAATCTTCATCATTCAACTGACAATCATTCCCGTTTCATTAACCCTTATCCTGGAGTGAATTTTGGCTTTGATAAGTGGTGACTCATAAAATGCTGGCAATTTCACTATTGATGAAAAGAGATGAAAACCGTAAATATTTTTTTTATTTATAAAATAACCGATTGATTTGTTTATAATTCAACTGAAAGTTTTTTGTTTTCTTTTAAGTGTTAAAGCAAAGATGAACTTTTAAAATCTGCTATTTTAGGGTTCCTTTCCTCTCAACGTTCCAACAAAACTAGCAATAGAGTTAGAAGCAGCAGCGGCTATGAATGTTGTTTCCCATATCTACTCTCAATTGAACAAAAGCTCAGATCAATAATTTCTTTCAACCAATCAAAATGCAAGAGATATTTACTGCCAAAATAACCTGAATACAGCGTTTTTCTGCCTCTTTTTTCTGTTATCTTTTAGACAACGCATGGGCGTACGTCACAATCTAGTCAAGTTTTGGGGGCAAAGGGCTTGCTAGGGAGGTGGTTTTTCTTTTTCCCAGATATTTGAAAATGTTATTGTGGGCATATAGCCTCTGTTTGAAAGTTCCTTGAGGCATTCCGATGTAAATAGCACACAATATATTTGCTCAAGGAGTCTGGCAATGAGAGCTGGCGCAAGAACAAGACCCTGGGCTCCCTGCTGTGCAGCACTACAGACGTCACAACCCGCTGTATACATGGCAATGTAGCATTTCATTCATTACATAAACTCTGGAGCCGACGAACCAAGATCCCGTTGAAGACTAGACTCTGTCTCTATAACGCGTACTGCGTGTCCATCATGCTCTACAATAGCAACAGCTGGGCAATGACAAAAGCCATGCTTGACAAGCTGGATGCGTGCCACCGCAGACACCTCTGTTCCATCGCAGGTCACTGCTGGCCGAAAAAACTTATCAGCAACAAGGCACTATATGAGCTGTGCAACGAAAAACCCCCTTTCCACAAAAGTCGCTGAACAAAGATGGTCTATGTTAGGTCATGTCCTATGAATGGACCCTGACACTCCCGCACAGAGGGCACTAGACTTTGCCGTTACTGGCTCGCAAGCCTACCAACCACGACTAGGACGTCACTGCACAAATCTACTGGGCACACTACGTGCTGACCTCAAACAAGCGGGACTAGGACCACTACGTACAGCAAAACAACTTCATTGCCTACGACAACTTGCGCATGACAAGGCCAGATGGCCTGGGACTAGCATGGAGGACTGATTGCAGCTACGGGATGTCATTTGACTACTGTAGCCGCAGAACACAGTTTTAATGAATGAAGGTTCAAAAGTCCAATAATGCGGAAGGCATGAATTTCTTTCCATCTGAGAGTCAATGTATACCCTCTATGAAATTAAATGGAGGATCGTCAATAAACAAGCCTTATAGCCCTACCTCCAGGAATTGCTCACTATGCACCACCATCACCCCTAAATATGAATAC
The DNA here is from genome assembly GCA_963556195.1 of Sepiola atlantica. Classification (NCBI taxonomy): domain Eukaryota; kingdom Metazoa; phylum Mollusca; class Cephalopoda; order Sepiida; family Sepiolidae; genus Sepiola; species Sepiola atlantica. Next base: position 60,010,244 of record OY744539.1, on the reverse strand, counting down.
ACCATTAAATATACAGCATCCGTTATCAACAATTATATTATTCTAAATAATACTTATTTACGATTAAGACCCATATAAACATACAGTCCGCCCCTATTAACTCGGTACTTTCTCCAAAAGGGATTCTTGAGCGAATTCACCGGAAAATATTACCGGTGATCGTTGAACTTTATTCTTTGATGTGTTTTCATTTTGTAAGTTGCTGATGATTTGAATGGACTCTAACAACCTTTTCTAAATGGTAAAAGGTCAATCCATGTCAATGAAACCATGGTACATCTCTGAAATATGTAACATAGTTTTTAAATAAATAATGTGTGTATATATATATATATATATATATATATATTTATGCCAATTAAGCTGCACAGAGGCTCCCGCATGACAATATATATATATATATATATATATATATATATATATTGTCACGCTTGGCCTTCGTTGGAACAACGTCAGCATACACGTGACAATAATAATAAAAAACAATAGAATCCGGAAGGGGCTCGTGGTCCCTGGGTTCCAATATAACACTATATGAACACGAGGAAGGGGATTCTCCAGTTCAAAACACCAGGTATAGAGAGAATAAACAAAAAGCGAAGAATAACACGAAACAACCAAGTTACAGTTTAAATATAATTATTTATTTACAGAAAAATAAAGCAAAGAAATATGAAAAGAACAAAACAAAGATAAGTTGTAATATTAGGGAAGGGAATCTAAATCCTATTTCTATCCAACGAGCAAAGATCGCATTTGAACATATGGCAACAGGTTATGAAAGAAAATGGGGTTTGACTTCCACTATGTTGTTTGGTGTTTTAAGAATTAATCATCAGTAAGGTTCAAAAGTTCAATAATGCGGAAGGCATGAATTTCTTTCCATCTGAGAGTCAATATATATAAGAAAGTGAGTTCGATGAGTATCAGACATCAGTGCGGCTAAACTTGAAAGTGCTTCAAGCTGAGATCGAAACCCGAACATTTTGTCAGCAGCCAAACTTCTTAGCCATTTTGCAGTCACCACAAGCTACATAGTAAGTGAAATCTTAATGCCTATATAGGCATTATAAGCCACCTAGCATGTATCATTCTTTTGTAAAGAGCTTTGCATTAACGCTAGTGATTTCACTTACTTACCAAAGTGCTCAACCCATAAAGGTGGAAGTGAGATCAATTTTTCATTTTAACTTATGCATTTAAAATATTTTTTTACTTATGATTCATTTTTATTTTTATTTTTTTCAGCCTTGCGTTCAACTAACAACGAAATGGAAACTGTGAATGCCCGTGATGCTGATGATGAGGCCAGCAACAATGTGGAATTATGTTCTTCTACTGAAGAATCTGAAGTTGCACCAGTTAAAGAGATTCCTCCTGTCACAAATATTGGAAGTCTGTCACCAGTGCTGTCACACTTACCTATATCAGCTTCAGTTTTCAAACCACCAACAATGTCGATTACATTTCTGATGTTGGCTTCTTTGGTCATCGGACTTTTACTTGGTTTGGTAACAAAATATTCACTTGGTACGTCCACATTGCCAAATGTTTTCTATTAAAAAAAATGGCAGTTAAATAATATGAGTCACTTTATAGATAAGCGTATTTTATATGGCCAACGCCTACAATTTTGATTGAGGAAGCTTAATTTCAATAGTCAGATAATGTCATTTTTAAATGACCATCGTTTTTTTCATGACAATTTTATATTTGATCTAATTCTTTATTTTATTTTGGAGAAATCTATATGCTCAATTCTCTGTGGCATTGTGTAATCTATATATATATAAAACTCAATGTCTGTATGTATGTGTGTTAGTGTGTGTCCTATAGAAAAAAAAAAGTTAGCAAATCTAGATAAAATCTAAAAGTGTATTCTAAGGTAAAATTCACCGAGAAAGTTAATGGGCATATTCCCGAATGTCTAAATTAACTCTTAAGGAGGCTATGGGGCGGATTTCGTCTGGGGTCAATTATTCAATTTAATTATGTATTAATTTAAATAGAAAACAATTATATCATGTTTTTTTTTTTTTAAAACAAATTGCAAGAAGTTCCTGAAAAAAAAATGCAAGTCATTTCCTCAAATTCAACCGGAAATGACATCATAGGGAGAATGTGGTGTGGAGAGGGGGGGCGGGGGATTCAAAATTCTAATACGATAATTCTAGGAAGATGAAGGAGAGCAACTAACCCAGGCTTTACCTAGCCAACTCATGATTCGAAACAGGAAATGAGTCAGCATTTTTTAGATTTTACATTTTAGTGGACACTGTACGCCAGTGTCCACCATTGTTATGTAAATATATATAATATATATATATATAATTGTCATGTATAAAAAATCCCTTCATCTGTACTATACTAATCTTACTATTGAGCTATGAGATTGTAATCTACTTGTTCATGTGTGCCCTACCTCCGCTATTGCAAATATTAGGTGATAAGAGTTTTTAAGAGTATAAAAGCAAGTGATGTGAGAACAGTGATCAAAGTGATAATATAATCTGCCAACCAATTGAGTATACAAACACTGCTTTTTGATTCTGCACCCGGGCATCATCGGGTAGCCCTGCTAGTAGTCTATAAAAATGAAACTACTTCTTACTTTAAAAGTTCCGTTTCGATTTTTCTCTTTATCACCTGACAAAACTGGTCCTTGAAATTTTATATTATCTTTGCAGATCCTTATTCTCCTGAACAATTATCAGAAGACATAAATGAGATACATCGAATCGTAAGTTTTAATGATTTTCTCTTTGAAAATATTGTTAATTAGTCATAGAAATGACTCCATGTTATTATTTAGCACTTTAAAATCATTTAGCCATTAATATTTGAATCATTTAAAATCATACCTTGTTGCTAGCTAGTATTGTCATGCATGTGTATGTATTGCGTTCTTCCAAGGATCGAGGTCAATTCTGTTAGTTGTAATCAAAAGCTATCTGATATAATTTCTTAATATAATTATTCAATTAATTCAACATGTTCTTAGTAGAATAGATTTATTCAGTCTGTGATCATCTTGTAGCTGAAAGGTCAAAGAGGGAGATAAAGAGAGAGAGAGTTACTTATTTTTCAAGCACATAGCTTAATTATTTTTTTGCTAGATATTTTATAAATGCATCTTGTCTCCACTGAGGCTCCTACCAGGATGCCGGTTCTTCAGTGCCATCCTCTCTGTTTGTCATGTTTTAAGTCATACCTGGCCACCTCATCAACTTCCATTATCTCACACACTCAGCAAACTGAATCTCTTGACCCTGGAACGTGTTCTGTTTTCCAACATGTATCTCAACAATAGTTACTAGCTAATAGCTACTAATATTTAACACTATTGCCTCAGTATTTATCTTCAGTACTAAATCTACAATATTATCTATTTGACCTTTTTCTTTTAAAACCTACTTTATACTAACTGTTGAAATTTGGCATAGGAACAGTCTTTTTTGTAGTTGACTCTAGTGAACTAAAGTAGTGTTAGAAACCAGCCCTAAATAATTGAGCCGTGCGCGTTAAACAGGTAAAACTTAGTTCAACAAACAACTACAATGATTAAATAATATGGAGGCATGATCAAATTTAAAAACAGAAATAAATTTTTTTTTAAATTGACTTTATTAACAACTAGTTGTATCTACTCAGGAGTCTTTTTACTTTCATCACTTTTACTTGCACCAACCACTAGCCTCTAACAAGGTTACTTGCACCAATCACTAGTCTCTAACAAGGTTACTTGCACCAATCACTAGTCTCTAATAAGATTACTTGCACCAATCACTAGTCTCTAACAAGGTTACTTGCACCAATCACTAGCCTCTAACAAGGTTACTTGCACCAACCACTAGCCTCTAACAAGGTTACTTGCACCAATCACTAGTCTCTAACAAGGTTACTTGCACCAACCACTAGTCTCTAACAAGGTTACTTGCACCAATCACTAGTCTCTAACTAGGTTACTTGCACCAATCACTAGCCTCTAACAAGGTTACTTGCACCAATCACTAGTCTCTAACTAGGTTACTTGCACCAATCACTAGTCTCTAACAAGGTTACTTGCACCAATCACTAGCCTCTAACAATGTTACTTGCACCAATCACTAGTCTCTAACTAGGTTACTTGCACCAATCACTAGTCTCTAACAAGGTTACTTGCACCAATCACTAGCCTCTAACAAGGTTAAAAAAATAAGAGCCTCTAATCTAATAAGTCCCACACTATCTACCAAGCTCCAGCCTCTGTCCCATTGCCACAATGTTGCACATCTGTGCTTGTTTTACAAGTACTTTAATGGAATATGCTCTGATGAACCTGCTCGTCCGGGGCCATAAATTTGTCGACTGCAACCCTCTGCAGAGGAGTAAAAAAACGAAAACGGGGCCACCTGTTGGCTGTGAGTGGCGATCCGTAATGCTGTAGGACGGGATCATGGTGGCTAGGCATTTGTCCACTTCATCCCTTACTTTGACTAGACGGGAGGTCGGAGAGGTCGATCCAATCAATCAGCTGGTCATGTCTTCAAAAAATCAAAACCTTATTTCTCCTTTTTATTTTTCTCCTCAAATAGATACTACAAGATGGTGGTTGAGGGTCAATCACGTTGAGAACAAAAAAGATTACCAATGCCAAAGAGTAATGTTTTCATGGAAGTAATGTTTTTCTTGGAGTTATGTTTTCTGAGAGTAATGCTTTCCTCTCTCAGTAAGATTCCCTTCTGGGAGTAATGTTCCCACTTTCACTGTGAAATATCCTTCTATGAGATAATGTATTCTGAGATAATATATTCTGAGATAATGTATTCTGGTTATCTAAGAGTAGTGTATTCTATGAATATAAAATAATTATACTACCTGTAGAATTATATTTGACAACTATATTCAGCATTAAATCACCCATAGATGGTTTATATGCCGCAAAACAAACCAAACCACATAAAACTTTATTCGGCATTGAATAACCCACAAATGGTTTGTATGCCATAAACTAAACCAAACCGATGAACTTGCTGCACTGGTGCCCCCTGTACTTAAATACCCACAACTGACCCATCAGTCAGCAAAATCCCATTCCTTCACTGTAGAGGTACCCATATGCTGCTAGCCTTTGGAATTCCCTCCCTGCAGAAATTCCTTCCATGCAGAAATTTAAATGTAATGTGAACAAACATCTCGCTGAACATTCCCCACTTAGAATGCCCATGTAGATATGGCTCCTAATTCTCAATGGCAATTGCTTTGTTTAGGGTGAATGAAAGTAAAAAAAAATGTTTTGCTCTTGAACCCTTTCTTTGTCTTTTCCCTGAATTTATTTCTAATTATTACAAATTAATAATTAATTTCTTGTTTAAAAATAGTGACAGTTTTGGAAAGATAATTCAATAAAGGAATATATCTCATTAAAAAAAAATTCTTTTGCAATAAAACCGATAGGACGTCTTATGAATGTTTTAATTTAAATCCCATAAATACTTTCAAGTTTTTTCTTTTTCTTTTAATGGTACAGAATAATATGTCTTTTTTTAAAACAGCTGTTGTATGCTGCTTTTTTTGTTGTTTTTTTCCCCACTTTTTTTATCAGATTTTTGTGAGGTTTAATTGAATTACTTCTGGTATGGGATAAAGTTGCCATCGACAGACGATATTACAATTTTATTATATAGACTAGCAAAAAAACGGCTCGCGGAGTGTACATAAATTAATTAGTATTGAATTCTTCTCGCTATTCATGAAAAAAAAAATGTAAGAATATGAAATAATATCTTTTAAAACTGTGATGGAGTTTTGGTTAAAGACATAGATATACAAAATCTATTTAATTTTTCTCATTCATTTTATGTCAAAATTGATGTAGTTAGAGAATATTATGTATAAATGTTCGAGAGTTCATTAAAATGTGGAGTGAAGTAAAAAAGAACAACAACTTTGCTACAAAACAACGAGGAGAAAATCATTAATTAATCTATCTCCTCTTTTTCCACATTAGAGCAGTAGCAGGCCAGTTCCTCCTCTTTCTATTTGTCACTTAATCAGCCCATCACTCTCTCTCTCTATATATATATATATATATGGTTACAACATGTGAAGAAGTGATGTTTTTTTCTTTTTAACTTTAGTTGCCTGATAGTAAATCACTTCTATTTTCCTAATACCAAGGAGAGTTTGTTACAAATTCTTTCTTGGAATAGTCTAGAGAATGAAAGTGAGTCATTATCCATTTTCAATCAATCAAATTTTCAAATCATGGGCAGTTTTCCTCACTTAATTTCTTTCATTTTTTAGCATTGATGAATGCACTCACTGAGTATTTCATCTTCAGTGACTAACCAATGTGATTGAAATAATTTATTTACTCTGTAAATCAACACTGTATCTAGAAAAATTTACGTAATAAAATTGAAATACAAAATTTAAATTTATATTATTCTTGATTGTTCATATTTTCTATGTGAACTTCTGTAATAATTTTAGTGGCTAATCAGAACAAACGATTTATTTTGCCTTCACTTCTGTCTGTACATGAATTCAATTGATTGAAATCAAAAGGAATATGGCTATCAGAAGAAACTATTAATTTTTGCCTTCACTTCTGTCTGTACATGAATTCAATTGATTGAAATCAAAAGGAATATGGCTATCAGAAGAAACTATTAATTTTTGCCCTCACTTCTGTCTGTACATGAATTCAATTGATTGAAATCAAAAGGAATATGGCTATCAGAAGAAACTATTAATTTTTTCCCTCACTTCTGTCTGTACATGAATTCAATTGATTGAAATCAAAAGGAATATGGCTATCAGAAGAAACTATTAATTTTTGCCCTCACTTCTGTCTGTACATGAATTCAATTGATTGAAATCAAAAGGAATATGGCTATCAGAAGAAACTATTATTTTTTGCCCTCACTTCTGTCTGTACATGAATTCAATTGATTGAAATCAAAAGGAATATGGCTATCAGAAGAAACTATTAATGTTTGCCCTCACTTCTGTCTGTACAGGAATTCAATTGATTGAAATCAAAAGGAATATGGCTATCAGAAGAAACTATTAATTTTTGCCCTCACTTCTGTCTGTACATGAATTCAATTGATTGAAATCAAAAGGAATATGGCTATCAGAAGAAACTATTAATGTTTGCCCTCACTTCTGTCTGTACAGGAATTCAATTGATTGAAATCAAAAGGAATATGGCTATCAGAAGAAACTATTAATTTTTGCCCTCACTTCTGTCTGTACATGAATTAAATTGATTGAAATCAAAAGGAATATGGCTATCAGAAGAAACTATTAATTTTTGCCCTCACTTCTGTCTGTACATGAATTCAATTGATTGAAATCAAAAGGAATATGGCTATCAGAACAAACTATTAATTTTTGCCCTCATTTCTGTCTGTACAGGAATTCAATTGATTGAAATAAAAATTAATGTGGCAATAAGAATGAACGATTTATTTTGCCCTCAATTCTATCTGTACATGAATTAAATTGATTGGAATCAAAAGGAATGTGGCAATCAGAACAAACGATTTATTTTGCCTTCACTTCTGTCTGTACATGAATTAAATTGATTGAAATCAAAATGTAATGTAGTAGTCAGAACAAATAATTTCATTGGCCTTCACTTCCATCTGTACAGGAATTAAATTGATTTAAATCAAAAGAAATGTGGCAATCAGAACAGACGATTTATTTTGCCTGTAATTCTGTCTGTAGATGAATTAAATTGATTAGAATAAACCATTTATTTTTCCTTCACTTCTGTCTGTACATGAATTAAATTGATTGAAATCAAAAAGAATGTGGCAATCATAAGAAACTATTTACTTTTTCTACATTTTTAAATCATTTTTATCTATACATCGCTTCACTAACAAACAGCAAGACACCATAAACAGGTTTAAGTTACAGGTTAAGAAGAAATCCCAAAGTGCTCGGAGTCTGATGAGCACGTGTACATCTGCCCTGGTCGAGTTTTAAGTCCACTCTCCCGCGCATGTCACATGTGCACTATGCTTGACGTCTTCACTCGGACTGCCCGAAAAGCAGGAAAAATGTGTATGAACAGTTCAGCATGAGAATGCAAAGTGTTTTGATTGGACAATGTATCAATCACTCTGCATGGAAAAAAGAAAATAGTTCATCAACATATAACTGCTACAACTTCTCTCTTGGGGACAATTTTTCTTTTCTTTTTTTCATCTTGATTTTTGTGCAACCTTTTATAATAAAAAAGGAATGGTAACTGTAAATTTTAAAAAGCCGCTCAGTTGTGCAAAAACCGTTTTCTTTCATCTTTCGGGATTAGGGTTGCTGGGATTTGTGTTGACTCTGAAATGTTCATAAAAATGAAAATTTGTTAAGTTTAATTTTCATTGTTTTTCAGAATGAAATGCATTTGCTGAAGGAAGAAAATGAACATATGCGCAACTATGTGGAATCACTAAAAGGACGCATAAACAATTTGCAAAATTCCAACAAGCAGGAATTTTCCGATGAGTTGCGACAAGTAAATCAACTGCTGAAAGGTCGGATCGATGAACTTGACCAACAAATCCTGGTTGTACGACAAGCAATCATTGGAGTTAAATCTGAAGTGCAACCACCAAAAGTATCAGATGAAAGAAAGCAAGATCATCAGGGTGAGTCTAGTGTTTGTTAATTATTGTTGGTCCCCCCGATTTATAAAATCGGGGGGAGCATTTCTGTCCGTTCGTCTGTCCGTCCGGATTTTTCTCCGCAACCATCCATTGAATTTCTCTGAAATTTTGCATGAAGTTGTAACTTTGGTCAGGTTAGAAAGTGACATTCTCCGATTTTTGAAAAAAAATCTGGTTAGCCCCCCAGGGGGTCAAAGGGCCCCGAAATGGCAAAAAATGACATTTTTTTGCCCCATAACTTTTCATCCATCCATTCAATTTCTCTGAAACTTGGCCAAAATGTAGAGGCAATTGTTCCTAATAGAAAATAAGTATCGCTGACCTTGGAAAAAATCTGGTTCGCACCCCCAGGGGGTCAAAAGCCCCCAAAATTGCAAAAAATGACCCTTTTCTCCCATAACGTTTGATCCATTCATTCAATTTTTTAAAAAACTTGGCCAAAATGTAGAGGCAATTGTTATGGATATAAAATGAGCATCCTTGACCTCAGAAAAATTCTGGTTTGCACCCACAAGGGGTCAAAGGGGGGGTAAAAAATGCTCCAAATTGCCGAAATTTATTGCATTTTACACTCACCACATCGAATCACATATAGAGGGGGACCACGCACACACGGCTTGTTAACATTTTAATTAGTAATGATTTTTTTTGAAAGAGACATTTAGCAACCCAAATATTATTTGAAAATTAAACTTCTTTATCTTTTTGTTCTTTATATACGTAATATATCTTAATATATACTTAAAATATCTTAACATATACTTAATATATCTTAATATATACTTAATATATACTCAATATAACTTAATATATCTTAAAATATACTTAATATCTATTAATAATGGAGTTTATGTATCTCTCTCTGTCTGAAGCCGAAACTCCAGTATGACTATTTTACTGAAACTAATCTTTTTGAAATTCTTTATATACTGTCATCAAAAGTCGTTTAGACACCAAATGGGTGTTACCATTAACATAAGTCATTCCTTTAAACCTTCAATTAAATTCATATTTACAAATGTACACTTATAACTACTATTATTAAATTTACATATGTATTTACAATATTTTCCGATAAGGTTATATTAATAAACATTATTCATACAATTAATTAAAGCCATTTTCATCATAACCGGCGTGTTTTCTAAACCATTTCAACGCGAGTACTGATAAAACTGCAAAGTCATTGGCTGTTTAATCAGTGGTGTCCTCCCTCCCTCCGGTAATTAAATATGGCGATCTGATTAAGCAGCCGATTGGCTGTTTAATCAGTAGTGTCCTCCCTCCCTCCGGTAATTAAATATGGCGATCTGATTAAGCAGCCGATGTTAATATGGCACGTTAAATATGTAAACAACAACGCTGGTATCCACCGTGCTCAGTTTTCCATTTTTAAAACCGTCCTACGTTTGTTTATTCTTAGCCATTATGTTTTAAAACACGAATTTATTAAATCAAATTGTTTAATTAAAATAATAATTGATTTAAAAATTACTATATAAAAATGCGCGCGCGCACGCACGCACACACCCACACTTCAGGTAAACTTTTTCTTTCCGAGACTTAAAAAACTTTTCGTGTTTACTGTATTTGATTTCTTAATACTTTCATATCCAATATTATCATTTTTTCACGACCTCAACAGAATTTATGATTCCATGTTTTATTTATTAAAAAAAAAAGATGTGATTTTTTTTTCTTTAATGTCAACACAATAAACTAACACATTGTACTGGAAAACTATACAACTGATTGTAGAATCAAATTGTTTAATTAAAAAAGGGTCATTAAACACACACACACACACACTGTGTTCACTGTATTTGATATTTTGGTGCTTTTTCATTTTAGGACCCACGCTAACTTTGACCCCGTCGTTACAGTTAGGGTTAGGTTTGTTTTTTTTCCTTTTTAATTAAAAATATTTACATGTATAGGGGGGGGGGGGTGGAGATAAAAAAATTGGGGGAAGGCGGTCAAAAAAATGTTTTTTTTTTTTTTTCTTAACTAAAAAATATTTCAATGACTGGTAATATAAAAAAATTGAGGGGGGTACAAAAAAATTTTTTTCTTTCTTTTTAAACTACAGGTCTTTCTATTTATGGGCGAGGGTACAACAAAAATCGGGGTAGGGTCGAATTTTTTTTTTCTTTATTTTCAACTAAAAATATTCATGGTCATAAACACAGAAAATCAATGTCTAACCACCACAGAAATATGACTGGGGCTCCATTGGCTTACGCGTGAGCCTTCATTTCTGATGCGGCAGCGTAGCAAAAATATGCGACCGGAGGGAGCATATATTTGCTAGTATACTTAATGTATCTTAGTATATACTTTAATATATACTTAATATATCTTAATATATACTTAATATATACTTAATATATACTTAATATATATTTAATATATATTTTATATATACTTAATATAGTCTCTCCGTCAGGTTATTCAGATTAGTTTATTGTTTTCAACACTGGGCACTCAGCAGCAGCAGCAGCAGCAGCAGATTTTCACACAAATTAAGGAACTTTAGTAACACCTTTCAACATAACTACCTAATACTTATCACACTGCAACTAAGTTACAGCAAATATTAGTAAGAAATATGTTAGAACTGATTTAAAAACTGGGGTTCAATAGTACAACTACTCCTCAGAAGAATTGATCACTTACAAAATAGGGGTTTCACAAAAAATGGATTAAATTATGAGGGGAAACTAGGTGTTCCTTGAAGGCTATGCTAAGGAACATAAAACAACCTCGCTGGGGTCGTTGGAAGCGGTCTAAAGTCATTAGTTTCGCTGTTGTTAACAGGTACTTATGGAGGACGCCACAAAGAGGCTGACTTTGTCTGCTCTGGACAGAGGAATGACAGGCAGCAGATAAATCAAGATTGCACAGATTTGTGAAGGACTCGGATAACCTACCAGGCATGGACCTCCCTCGCCGGCAGTGGACAATGCTCAACCGCCTCAGGACAGGTGTAGGTCGTTTCGCCGCGACTATGAAAGGATGGGGACTCGGCTGTCTGCGACTGTGGTCACTCTGAACAGACAGTAGACCACATTATCGAGTCATACCTTAAACACCGACCACCCAACGGCGAAGCCGGCATAGCTGTGCTAGACAACAAAAGATTAGCATGGCTTTTCTCAGCCAAGCTGGTGATCTAATAATGAGATGCTGTGAAGCAAACGAAAGAAGAAAAAGACCTCAATCAAAGAAGAGGTAGAAAATGTAATGTGCACAATCATATTTAGAGAGAAGAAAACATGTTATTCTTTCTCATATGAACTTTTGATAACAAGACCTATTAGCTGGAGCTGTAGAATACACTAACTGCAACCTCCATTCCCAATGAAACCGCCTCTTTGCTATAGGTTGCATGCAACCCATGAAGCTTGAGGATGGGATCTTGGTTGCTGACCAGTCAATGATCCGGTTGCAGAAGTGGTCACTTGACTTGCAGTACTCCACTTTGGCCCTAACTTGGACTACACGGGTGGTCAAGAAGACTGATGTTGAGTAAGCTGGTACCCCTTCCTGAGATTGGAGAATGAGATGCTCCAAGGGCGATGAAAGGAAGGCAACTCTCACGACGATATGAAGAGGCAAGTCATTCAAGTCACCGTTTGGACCGTGTACGACTCTCGACATATTTCTATTATATGTTACCGACCTTTTCCAAAAGAGGTCTAGTAAACATCATAATAAAGACCCAATCTGATCAATGGGCTGGTTATGTCAAATTCTATCATATATAGCCCACACCAAACTTACATCTAAAATCGCCCATCTTACCCAATACCACACTACTAAATGACTAATCTATTCCGAAATGTATGATAGAAAGCAGTGATTAAAGGTCAATTGATGTGAAAGAAAAAGAATTAAATATGGCTGTTTTACTCCCTAACTGTTTAAAGTACTTAAGCTGAGGAAACTAAATGAGTATACCCTCTACGTGTCACTGTCATGGCAAAGCGAATGGGTTTCTCCTTTGCCATGTCACAATTTTGGACTATGTGGTAGGTTTTATGGAAAACTTTAACACACATAGATTCGAGATCAGAAAAAGATCATGAAGAATACTTTGATTGCTTCCTAAGATTTATAATACTTGAGTCGGAGAGAGACATTCCTGTAACAAGTGTGCCACCTTTTTAAATATAAAAAGTGATATCTAACAAATATCACTACTAAAAATGTAAAGAAAAAAAAATGGGACTCTACTCGTCGAGGTAGAAAATAAAAAGCTTACTAAAAATGTAAAGAAAAAAATAAATGGGACTCTACTCGTCGAGGTAGAAAATAAAAAGCTCACTAAAAATAGCAAAATTTTACAAAACTTACGATGTGAGTTCTCCACTCTTAGTGGAATTTTACTTTTCTGTAATTCAGAAAAGGCAGAATTCCACTTAAAAAAAAAGAAGTTAAATCATTAGCGTTTCACACCCTTTTGGGTCGACTTTACTTTTCTTTCTCTCTCTTGCTATATGTTTTTTTCTCTTTTTCTATTTTTTTTCCTTTTCCTCTTCCTCTTCTCTCTGTCACATTTTGTCTTCACTTCTCTCTTAAAATGTTCATTTTGCCATACTTCAAACGATTCATGTGTAGCAGAGGTAGAAGACTTTTGTTTCATCAATAAATAACTTCCTGTTTCGTTTAAAACATGTCAGTTTATATTTTCAGTATGAAAAAAAAAAATAAGTGTAGATTAATACCCTCTGCTAACCCCCTCCTCAAATTAGATTCTACTTTTTTAGGCGATTACGAGGGAACAACCTGAAAAGCTTGGTTGAAAGAAGAAAAAAAAACAAACATTAGAATTTAAAGTAGGGGATCAGTTTTGCATATTAAATGTAAAATGATCTCCCATTTCTGGACCGTTTTAGAGCAGTTAACCAATTTGTTTTTCTGCTATGGGAGATAAATTCGGTATTTTTTTTTTGGGGGGGGGGAGGGTCTACTTTTTTAGGAGATTATGTGTAGGTTTACAAAGTTTTTTGTTTGGGGGGAGCTTTCTACTCGGACTTAAGGTTAGTAATAGGGTTAATGGTAGGGTTAAGAAAGGATTTTTAGGGAGGGTTGCCACTCGAACTTAGGTTTAGTGGTAGGATTATGGAAAAAAATTTTTAGGGGGGGGGACTTATCACTCAAACCTAGGGCCAGTGGTAGGGTAAGTCACTTTTTTTACTAACTTGTCAACATGACCCCCATCGTCCAAAATAAAACGCAAAAATTTATCTCCCATAGCAAAATATTTTTTGGTTAACTGACCTAAAAAACTAGAAAGAACAAATCGACTGATGATTGTAAGAAAGCTCTTTTGGAGAAAGTTCTGCGAGTCATCATATATTAGTTTCAACATATTTTGGGTTTCTTGAAATAGGAATGAAGAATAGATTTGATAAAGCATGAACAAGGAAGAATACCATATTTTGTTTCTTTATATGTAGACCCATTTTATCCTTTCATTTTTATATCTCTAATCATTTAAAGATCCATACTAGAAAAAAATACATGCATGAAAGAATTAGCACTTTTTTCTTCAAATAATGCTTCAGTGCAATTGATGAGTCCCTATATTAATTAAAATTTTAATTGTTCAGTCTATTTTTGCTATTCATTAAACCATCAATTAATGTTTGTACATTTTCTAAAGAATTACTGTTTTCATTACTTTCTTTTTATGTCCTAAATATTTTAATTTGATAAAATTTCATGTTATATTTGTATTCACAATATTTAGCTTATTTTATAATCAGCTTGCATTTTGATTTTGTTTATTCTTAGACTGGATTTTAATTTACATTTTAATGATTTTTTCTCTTTGTAGCAGACGTAATTCAAAATCGAAATGAACCTGCATCAGATAATAACCCTGAACCTCAAACTGAGATAAACAACTCTGATCCTGACCGTCAAGCTAAGCTGCTCCATTCTGACTCCAAGTCTCAAACTGAACTACCCCATCCTGATCCTCAAACTGAACTGCTTCAATCCTATCCTCAAATTGAACTGCTTCATCCCGATCCTAAAACTAAACGTCTTCATCCTGATCTCAAATCTGCCACGAAGCTGCTCCATCCCGATCGTGAATCTGAAACGAAGCCACTCCATCCAGATATTGAGTCTGAAACTGAGTTGCTACATCCTGATCCTGAGTTTCAAACTGAGCAGCTCAATTCTGACCCCAAGTCTCCAGCTGAGATACACAATTCTATTGGTGATCCTTCCCATGATGATATTAAAATTCATAATTCTCCTGAAGAACAAGTGCCTGAAGAGAGTAAAAGTTTAATTTTCAATCCAGATACTACTGATCATATATTATCGGTTTCTGGGGGTTCTCTAGTTGATATTTACCAAAATGATGCTTTAGTTGTCTCTGATGAAATGATGAAGTCTGAAAACAAAGCTGATGAAACTATAGCTGTTTTGCAGATGAAACTGGAAGAGGAGAAAAGTCGAGCTGACAATTTGGAGAAACTTTATATGGAGTTGAAAAATCTCGACGGTGGCTCATCTGCCTTGCTAACTGGTTCTAATGTAGAAATGGTTCAAGAAAAAAAAGCCAAAGCGACCAAAGCATCAGCTTCATATTGCTTGCCGTTAGACAAAGATTGCAGTGCTAGTATGGATTGGCTTAATCGGGATGCCATGTTACAGTTGATCACTTCTGTTATTTCGGATATTCCACCCCAAGCCCAACAGTGGAAACAATATATTAGCCAAAAATTACAAAACCTACTTGATCCGCAAGAGTTTGATGAGGAGTTGAAAGTTGAACATGAAAGCAATTTAAACGGTAAATCCAAGAAGCTTAATAGTTATACGAATCGAATATTGGATCAACTTAATAAAGCTAAGGAAAATTTACATGCAAATTTTGAGAAAACTTTGCACAAAATCAAGAAAGGAACACGTAAATTTTGGGAAAAAAATTTCTTAAACAATGAAAAGCAGCGTAAATTTAAGGAATCAAAAGAAAATCAAAAAGATCCGAAATTTACAAATATTAGAAAATTAGAGGCTAAATCTCAAGATTCCAGTTTACAGTTGAACAATTACGTGGATGGAACAATAAAGCCGAAATCGGAAGAATTTCAACAACATCAAAACGAATTAGAAATTGTTGAAACGAATGAAAATATTAAAAAGTCTTCTAAGAAAATGAAATCCTCTATAAAAGAAAAGAGACATCGGAAACAACACAATAGATCTGAAGAGAGTAAGAAACAGCGTCCATACAACAAAGGTAAAAAACATCAACATCATGAAAGACATGGGTTACAAAAGTCAAACAAAGATGGAAAGAAATATCGGCTCCATAAGTCTAATGATGACATGAAAGATTGGCCACACAATAATAATAACAAAAACCATGAATACAGATCTAATGATATTGAACGAGGGACAGACAATTCAGACAAACATCTATACGATAAGGATGGGGAAAACAGATCACAAAAATCAAAGAATACTAAAAAACATCGGTCGGAAAAGTCTAATGATGATGAAAATCAGACAAAGAAACAGTCAGTTAAAAAGATGAGACACTCTTCTGACAGATCAGATGATACAAAAAAGCATTTAAGAAAGCACAAATACTTGAACAAAAACAAAAAGATTATTGACAAAAATCTTTTCAATGCGAAATCTCCTTCTAAAAAAAGAAATCAGAGGAAAACGAAAGAATATAACGATGGTAAAAAGTCTGTGAAAGATCCAAAAAACTTCCGAAAGAGAAATAACAAGAAATCTAAAACTAATCCCGAGATGAAAGTCCAATCTACAAAAAGCTGTGATCAGTTTTCAATCAATCTTGAAGACTCTGTCAATACAATTTCGAAAGAGAGGTTTCAACATATGAACGTGCAGACTATTTTGCGGATGTCGAAGAAGCTATCAAATTTCAATAAACAATGCAAAAATTTTTCCCCCAAATCTGTAAAAGAGTGGTCAGCCTGTCAACAAATGTGGTGGACACTGTGTGGACGAGGCCTTTTGTCAGGCCAATTGCGGAAAACCAAATGCCAACGCTACTTACTTGCTTGGCAAATATCAGCCGCTGTTTCTCCTGATGGCGGTGGTAAACCAGGCTGTGATGACTGTGGTTGCCAAAAGAGAGCAGTAAAGGATTATTTGGCTCCGAGCAATGAAGACCGGTAAGTTTTTATTTTTGATAATACACTAAGGCATTTTATGTTCATGCGTACATTATCACATTTCACACCCATTTAAAAAAAAAAATGAGATCATCCGATCAGCAAAGATGGTGGTGTATGATTGATCTGATGTCGCTAAGGTAAAAAATTCCGACTTTACCCATTTTCAAATGAATTGTTCCAAAATCAAATTATGTTGTCTCATCGAATAAAACAGTACAATTTTAAATAAATACATTTCAGACAGTGGCATCTGTTTTATTGATTTGAAGAATATTTAGCTGACAATTATTTTACGCTAAGACAGAATGTATATGGTTTTAAAAAGAATTAAATTATTACAACTTTAAATAAATAAACGAAGAAGAAACATATTTATTTTATTTATTTAAAGAATATTTAGGTGACGAAGACAATTATTTTTACGCAAGAAGAAAGAGTATTTTTTTTTTAATAGTATTGAACCTGGCAGACATTTATTATTTCAAAAGGAATATTATTATTGTTATACAGATTGATGTAAAAAGCATCGTGGAATTTCTATGTGATCCCGCTAGTTATTGATATTGCTTCTCTTAATTAATTTTTATGTTAAAATTAAATTGTTGCAACTTCAATATTTGATACAAGTGTACACCCTCCATCAAAAATGATAAGGAAAAAAATTATTCATTGGTAGTTTTCGCATGAGTATTTATATAAAATAACGGTTGGAAAAAGAAATAAGAAAAAAAAGAAAACGTTTCAAACTGGACATTTTTTAAAAGGAAAGAAAAAACATATGAATCGGTCTAGAAACAGAAAGAAATAAGAAAGAAAACGTTTCATTTTGGAAATAGATTTTCGTTCTCAATTTCCCTAAATACTTGAAATTGATTCATACTTGTGAACTTTCCTGTGGTGGGACAGATATATATATATATATATATATATATATATATATATATATATTAGTATGTCAGGTTGTATATGAAAAGAAATCAAATAAAGTGCTCGATCATATAAGAGAGCTAATATAATTTATTTAAATACTGTATATTACATATTTCAGAAATGTACCGCGGTTTCATCCAAAAGGGCAGATTTAGACATCTTTAGTAAATCTCTGTGCCCAGTGGAATCGTCGGCATGCTGAAACGATTGTAGAAACTGCCCGATGTCAACATAAAAAAATCATTCGACGAATTGAAAAAATTAAAAAAAGGACTAACAAAACAGACGACATAACCCTTATTTTTCTATTTTTAAAACCCATTTATATTTTTGTTTTTCTCCTAACCTTTAACATGTCTTTCCCGTTTGTTTTCTTTTTTCACACATTTTGTCCACCTCGGCTTTTGATTTTTATGAATTGCTCTTTAAAAACCTATTGTTGACAAATTAGCAGACCTATCCCTGTTTATTTCTTATTAATCTTTAGGTGCTAACTTCCAGTGTATCAATTTCATGCCCACCCCTTTTGTTCACCGTAGTTAGGTTCTCTGCCGCATTTCCCCCTCCCCCACCACCTTAGAAGAATGTGTCACCTACTTATCATATCCCAACATCACTTAATGTCTTCTCATATGATCCTATCAGATCATCCTTCCCTCATCCCATGTGTGTGCCTTCAAAATAAAATTATTTCCATATCTTCATTTTCTGAAGACGTTCTCCACGAACGAAACCGGTCAAAAAATCACTTGTTTTTGTTTTTCTCCTGCACTTTAACTTGTTGTCCGTTTGTCATCTTTTCACACACACACACACACACACACACACACACACACACACACACACACACACACACATACACACACACACACACACATATATATAGGGAACAAGAAAATAAAGATATAATGTATATCTTTAAAATAGAACCTATCATGAAAAATTTGATGCTCGATATATGAGATAGAGCAATTATATAGACAATCAAAGGATGAAAATAAAGGTTGTAAAAATACAAAATCTATTATACTTCATTTGTACAAAACAATGGATTTATTTTTTCTTAAAATCATGGCTTTTCAAAGAATTGAATTCTTATCATCATCATCACCTCGATTTCCAATCTCACACTATGCATGTGCAAGTTTTTTTTTGTACTTCAAAACTGAAGATTCAAAATTCAAAGGAGAAAATATCTCACCCATAAAGTTCAAAGGAGACAACTTGAAACTATTTCAAGGGACATAAATCATGATTATACTGAGCCAACATTACTTTTTTCATTCTATTAAATTCTTTCTCCACCCACAAGAGTTTATATGCCACTAAATTCACCAAGTGAATGTTCACCACATGAAATACATTTTTTTCTCTTGTTCTGCACAGTTTTTAGAAAAAAATCTGCTTCAGTTTTAGTAAATTGCCTCCTATGATTTTCTTTCAACTAACATTCCTTAGAGAAGTACCATTGGAATTTAAGTGCAATTGAAGATGACAGTGAAATTTTTATAATGTCAGTAAACAACATCATCATCATCATCCGGTTTATTTTTTGAATCGGGCCACAATTAATCCTCTGATGAGAGTGGGACCTGATTGTCTAGTCTCGATCTAAGTCTTCCCCTCCATTCTTGTCTTTGGTGAGGCCTGATTGAATCCATATCCAAGGGTCCTATCATGTTTGATCACGTCCTCCCAAGACAACTTGGGTCTGCCAGAGGTCGTCTTCTCTGCTGGCACAATCAACTGTCAGGTTTTAGCAATCCAGCCATTGCTACGCTCAATGTGCCCCAACCAACGCAGTCTGCTCTTCTGCATGACGTCCGCGAGCCTTTTTAAGTTGACATGCGTGAAAGGTATGCTCTTTTTAAGCCTCACCAAACAGATCCATTTGACCATTGCAGTTTCTTTAGTGTGCTTGCAGAGACAGCCCAGGTTTCGGAGCCATACAGTAGCACACTTGACATATGAGGAGTAGAGACGACCTCTCGTAGCTGCTGGCAGGTGTTTGCTTGTCAGGATTGGTAGCAGCTCTCTAAACTGTCTCCAAGTAAACTTGCAGCGTGTAGCTGCCGCAAGTTCACTATTGGCAATATAAATTCTTTTAAATCAAATACCGTTGGGAAATTAGTCAAAACAATTTATTTTGATTTACTTACTAAGATAAGGGGACTAAGATAAATGTTATATTAAAAAATCCACTTTTAACTTTATTTATTTTAGTACTTTTCGGTCCTGTCTGGTACCTTACTTCCTGAAATAATAAGATGTCTAACTGCTTATTACTTTACTCATAACCAATATTTGTACTAATTTAACTTGTTTATATCTTCTCTTAAATATGAAATTATTTTAACACAAATACATAACAAATAAGTAGGTAAACTAAACTAAGTTGTTTTTGACTAATTTCTCAATTGTATTTCCTTTAAAATAATTTATGTCGCCAATAGTAATGTTTACCATAATGTCTATACTAAAATATATAGAAATTTAAACAAATTCTGTCTGCACAATGGAGGTTGTTGACAGGAAATATAAATGTCCTTTTTGTACCCATCAACGATTTTATAAATTGTTACTTGGTTTCCTCATTCAATGTGTTTATTCATCTTTAAACAAATACGATGGTGATGGTGCAGTATAGTTAACAAGAAAAAAAGGAGTGAAAAAAAAAATAACTGTTACCAAACGCAAGAAAATTTACTTTTCTACTTAGCTATATAAGTTTCCTCGTGTTTTTACTGATTGTGAGATTTATTATCTATGCATTTGTTATCGTCACTTTTACTTCACCAATCATGCATGTTACCATGATGGCCATGAATTTCAGGCTTAAAAAATAGTAAAAAAATTTTCAATGAGGAGGGGTTAGTGGAATCATAAGCGTAAGTCCGAGAGAGTGGTTGTTATTTTTATTATCTTTTAATTTGTGATCAAATTCCTCCCCAAATTTTCAGCCATGATGGCGACCATGTGTGGTTGGCTAAGTAAAAGTGACGATAACAAATGTATAGATGATAAACCTTACAATCAGTAGAAACATGTGAAACTTATACAGATAAGTAGAAAAATAAATTTTCTTGCGTTTGGTAACAGTTATGTTTTTTTTTGCACCTTTTGTTCTTGTTAACTATGCTGCACAAACGCCAATACTTTTAATAAAATGCTTCATTAAAAGACATTATTTTTGTTTTTCTATTTGTAAAAAACCCCTCAAAAAACAACCCTTTTATAATCAAAATCTTTTCTCTTTCAGGCAAAATACCACAGACAGTGATTCTGCTTTTCCACATTTAAAAGAGGGGACAAAAGTGTTGTCTGGAGAATGGTACTTTAAGCATAAATCAGTGCCTACCGAAAACCTAGACTGTGATGAAGATCGATTTGGACTTGGATTTTTACTATCATTATCAACAGACATGTGGGATGAACTTTCAGATATCATCCCCTGGTTTAAATGCAGAATGTAACTATTTGAGTCATCATACGTCGTATGCACAATGAAGATGCTGCAGAGATGATGATGATGATGATATTGTGTTACTTAAAAGTAGTTCCATCGAATGCATAAGGGAAGATGGGAAGTTTTCCCATTTTTTTTTTTTTCCGAACTAACAGAAGTAACACTCTTGAGGGTTTTTTTGAATAATTTACATTTTCTAATTTTGGAGACAAGGTTTACTTTTTAATGTTGCATTTCTATCAATTCTAAAAAAAAAAAACTACTCCTGCTTTCAAAAAGCCTAACAAAAACACTTAACCTTTAGAAATCTATCAAAGCAAACAACATCGCTTAAAGACTATTATGCACACAGACTTTGATTTATTTTTAATAGCAAAGTAACGCAAATGTTTTGTATGAATCAGCACGCTACAACTTTTTAAACGATTCTTTATTCTGTTGTTGGCATTGCTTAGCCCCCCCCCCCCTTTCTTTGTAGAATGCAATACTTACAGGAGGGGGCCATATGAAGGTTGCCAACATCCATAAGTGAAAGTGGTGCTATGGAATCGACAGGTTGTCAGTCCACCTCAGTGTCCACTTCACCACGCGCACCTCTCGTACTTGTCATCATCCTTTTTATTACCTTCGGGCAGGTATTAGGGTTATCTCCAGACTAGGTGTGAAGTCATTTCATGTAATCTTTCTTTGTTACGGTTTCCATTTAATTTTACTAATTAAGAGTGATACATGGTTATAAAATGGTATTTATAATCAGAGACTAACTTAGACTGACAGGGAGAGACAAGTTATTTATCTACCTCCCACAGCGGTAAGATGTGACACAAGGTCGGAAAGTGGGATTTGAAAAGCCAGCGCCTGAGAATTTGAGCGGAGTTCGGAATTAATTACAACCTGGAAGTAATTACAACTCGAAATTAATTACAACTTGGACTTAATTTATCAATTTTATTTGTTATTCAACTAATAAATCTCATTTTATTTCTTTCATTTGCAAAATTATATTGTACGAATTAAAAAAAAAAGTTTTATTTCATTTTATCATCAAGAATTTATAAAGTCGTATATTTCTTAAAGAAATGTGTAAAGTCGTATATTAATCATATTTTTTAAAGACATTTGTAGTATATTTTATCATTTAAGAAAATTCGTAAAGTATATTTATCATATTTTTTAAAGAAATTTGTAAAGTATATTTATATTTATATTTGTAATTAATTCCGGTTTGTAATTCATTCCGTCACCCATTTGAGCACTCTGGCCTACAAAAAATGCCTGGGCAGCCTCGTCGGCATTCCCCGGTAGGGGCGCCTCAGGCAGTAAGCAATAAATTATCCCCTTCTCAAAAGGTTGGAAAGGTAAAGCCTGGGAGGGTGGACCTCTTAGAACAGCACAGGACAGACCCATAGACCGGGAGAGACAAATATACATATAAAAAGGCAGGTAGAAAAATAGAGAGAGAGAGAGTCAGTCAGTCAGTCAGTCTCTTATAGAGAAGGTTGTAGTTACAGCTATTAATATATAGATTTGCCTTTCATACTAGTATTTATTAAAACTTATTTTCTTTAATAAACCAAAGAATTTCTATGGGTCCTTCTCGTTAAAATTGTATATAAGTAAATCTTTATCAAGTTTTACAAAAAATACAGAAATACAATGGCAGAGCATGAAGTAAGAATAAAACTTCTGTAAATGTTGAGAAATACAAAAAATATTATCATTAACATGATAATTATTAATAATTAGGTAAAAATATCCATTTAATTTTGTTTTTCCCTAATAAGTTTGATATAATGCAATACTTTTTCAATGTCTTTTGAATCATTAACACATAAAATTGTTATTTATTGAAACAAACTTATATCTGTTTGTAAACAATTTAACATACTTAATTAGACTACTAACTCTTGTGAATAATAATGTTTAATGCAAAAGCCTTCAATGAGTTTTTCCCTTCCGAATTCATTCAGAACATATATATTTTTTCATATTACAAATACATTTTCTTTACTAAAAGAAAGATAAAATCTGTACCTTCTTGTCTTAATGTCTATACATTCTTGTGCCCTTATCAGATTTTTCCATGCGAATCCCTTATTTTTAATGATGCATTTCTATCAATTCTATGAAAAACTACTCCTGTTTGAGCATTCGTTTTTAAGGTTAGAGCAGATCATTATGCTTTCAAAAAGCCTGACAAAAACATTTAACCTTTAGAAATTTATCAAAGCAGAGCATGAAGTAAGAGCAAAATTTCTAAAACAATAAACAATGTGTTCTCTAAATGTTAAATAAAAACAAATGCCTTCTACTGCAAAAATAAATTCTCATTGTTGATTCGAGTGTTTTTGATGATACTAATTTGTGGCCTGAACTTCTTTTTAACAATTCCTGCATTAAAAGTATAATAATCTAGTGCATTCTTGGGTGAATTATCCAATGTAATACTTCAAACACATGGAGATAGTTTATTCCACAAAAAATAGCTAATGTATTGAAACGTAAATAATTTATATTTCAAGAGATAGTTAACTATTAACACTTTTCTAATTATTCACAAAGAAACATAACCCTAACCCTTGTATTTGAAAACTTTATTCGGCATTACATAACCCGTAGTTGGTTGCTATGTCGTAAAACAAAACAAACCAAACCAAACCTAACTCAAATAAACAATTTTGTGGTAATCCAGTTTGTATAAGTATTATAAAGATTAAACATTCTTTTTTATTTTTAATGCTATTTATTTTTTATTTGATTAAGATGATTATTTTAAGGCTCCTTATAGCAGCAGAAACAAATCTTTTCTCACTTATAAAAAAAACAACAACATACAAGTGCGTGAGAAAATCTAAAATATTTTAAAAGTTGATGGGAATTTTTTGGTGATTATGTGTAATTATAAATTTTTTGGTGATAATGTGTGATTATAAATTTTTTGGTGATAATGTGTAATTATAAATTTTTTGGTGATTATGTGTAATTATAAATTTTTTGGTGATAATGTGTAATTATAAATCTCAAAATAAAAGATCTAAAATGACATTGCAATTATCTTTTCTGGTGAAGGTTGGACTAACTTAATGTGACTGGCACTATGTAAGATTTCCTGTTCCTACTTTATTGGGTCGATGACGCAGGGGGGTCTTTTAAGGTTTTATTTTTCCATTATAGTAGTGCTAAACAAAGAAAGATGTTAACTTTATTCTCCCTACTAATCCGTTCAAGTATTAACCCGTAATGGAAACAGGAAGTATGAGTACATTGTGTGTAGTATCCCTAATCAAAAGTATTAACAGAAAAAGTGGGGGTGGGAATGAATACCGAA
Organism: Sepiola atlantica; assembly: GCA_963556195.1. NCBI lineage: Eukaryota > Metazoa > Mollusca > Cephalopoda > Sepiida > Sepiolidae > Sepiola > Sepiola atlantica. Next base: position 59,985,680 of record OY744539.1, on the reverse strand, counting down.
TGAAGACCGTTTTGGCCTATGGAATCGAATGTGCCGAGTTTGACACCTATTGTGGTCATTTTACTCACTGATACCATTGGGAAAGTTATGAAAGCGCAATTTCCTACCAGTTATGGCTAAGACAGAAACTTAAGTTAAATTATTTTGATACAATTAATCATTTACAATTGGTATTAATCGGCCCATTTGGCATAATGGTTACAGTGTTCGCTAATGGGCCGGTAGACCAGGGTTCTATCCTTGGTCGAGTTATACCAAAATCTAAAAAAAAAAAACGGTACTTGATGCCCCCTTGCTAAACACTTAGCATTATAAGGTGAGGATCAAGGGTAACGTGAGTAATCTTGGGAAAGGAGTTGCGCCCTCCCCTACATCCTGGTGTAGTAGCCAATGAAAAAGGAACCTTCAAGTCAACCTCGACTACAGTTGATTACTCCTTTTTTATTATGCTTTTGCATTTAAATAGCTTAAAAAGTGGTTAATTTGCCATAAAAAAAACAAAGAGTAAGAATAAGTCAGTGAGTGAAAATGACAAGTCTATCGCAACAACCATTCTTTCTCATTGACGTAATTAACCTAGAGTTGCTCACAAGTACAAACTTGACCCCTTCAGAGATTCTCAAAATGATGATTATCCTTTTTTGTTTTGAGAATCTAACGGTCATAGGTAAGACTTGAGTTGAACAACCGAAAATTGAGAATCTAACGGTCATAGGTAAGACTTGAGTTGAACAACCGAAAATATTTTGTTGTTTGAGAAAGTTTAGGTGGGTGGCAAAAGATTGAACGAAGGTAGTGCAAAACCTATGAAAATATCTAGAAGAAAGGGTTAGGATTATGAAAATATCTAGAAGAAAGGGTTAGGGTTATGAAAATATCTAGAAGAAAGGGTTAGGGTTATGAAAATATCTAGAAGAAAAGATTTGGGTTATGCAAATATCTAGAAAATGTCTAGAAGAAAGGGTTAGGGTTATGAAAATATCTAGAAAATGTCTAGAAGAAAGGGTTAGGGTTATGAAAATATCTAGAAGAAAGGGTTAGGGTTATGAAAATATCAAGAAAATGTCTAGAAGAAAGGGTTAGGGTTATGAAAATATCAAGAAAATAGGGTTAGGGTTATGAAAATATCTAGAAAAAATGATACTTGCATTTTTATAAAGAGATTTGTAGCTTTATCCTGCCTTTCAAAGAATCATGGATACGGTCATGGCCTGTGGAATCAATTACTCTGAATTCAAATTCTATCAGATCCGTTAGATTTAATTATGTATGAATACTATTTGGAAGTGTATGAACCACCAGTTTCTCTCCAGCTATGGGTAAAATAGTGACTTGTGCTCAATAAATTGTTTACAACAGGTATTGTCACCATCTTTAGTTGTTTTGGTTTTTTGTTTTACAACCTTTTTGGGGTTGTATCGAAAATACAATATTTAGCATACATGGTTCATTGCAGAAGATTTCTTATTTTGCTCATAGTTAGAAGGAATTTGGGGATTTATACGTTTCCTTATGATATTATGGCATAAGTAAATGTAATAGATCCATCTGGTTTTAACTTGTACTGATTCTATAAGCCTTGCTCCTATTATGCCACTTTACAATTTTTAGATTAAGAGTGGATGCATGTTGTTTAAAAAAAAAAAATTCCTAAATTAGAAGTGAGACATTTTGATATTTGTAAGGATCATTTTTATTTAGGAAACATTCAAGGGACATTTTAATTTATTCCAAAAAATTCTTAGATTTAAATTAAAAAAAAATAATTGAAAATCGTGGAGTAAGATATAAAAATTCCCATTTATTTGCTGCATTTATTTTAAAGTGGGATTGTTTTTTTTTGTTTTTTTTAATGTTTGTTTTTGTCTTTTTATTATCAATTGAAAATGTGGAAACCTTTCAAAACAAAATTGTATGAAAAAGTTGATTATTTTTCTACTTTATTCTTTCCCTCTTGTGATGGCCGGTTTTAAAAAGACTAAAAGTTTTATCTGTGTTGCCTTAGGCTGTTTCTGGTTTCTAAATGTTTAAAACTATTTGTATTCTCTAAATTTTAAATAAAAACAAATTCGAATAATTATCATAGTTCGTCACAATATATTTTTAGAATCGTTGCACTTCTTGCATGAATTACAGATACAGGATTATCCCATGAATTACAGATACAGGATTATCCCATGAATTACAGATACAGGATTATCCCATGAATTACAGATACAGGATTATCCCATGAATTACAGATACAGGATTATCCCATGAATTACAGATACAGGATTATCCCATGAATTACAGATACAGGATTATCCCATGAATTACAGATACAGGATTATCCCATGAATTACAGATACAGGATTATCCCATGAATTACAGATACAGGATTATCCCATGAATTACAGATACAGGATTATCCCATGAATTACAGATACAGGATTATCCCATGAATTACAGATACAGGATTATCCCATGAATTACAGATACAGGATTATCCCATGAATTACAGATACAGGATTATCCCATGAATTACAGATACAGGATTATCCCATGAATTACAGATACAGGATTATCCCATGAATTACAGATACAGGATTATCCCATGAATTACAGATACAGGATTATCCCATGAATTACAGATACAGGATTATCCCATGAATTACAGATACAGGATTATCCCATGAATTACAGATACAGGATTATCCCATGAATTACAGATACAGGATTATCCCATGAATTACAGATACAGGATTATCCCATGAATTACAGATACAGGATTATCCCATGAATTACAGATACAGGATTATCCCATGAATTACAGATACAGGATTATCCCATGAATTACAGATACAGGATTATCCCATGAATTACAGATACAGGATTATCCCATGAATTACAGATACAGGATTATCCCATGAATTACAGATACAGGATTATCCCATGAATTACAGATACAGGATTATCCCATGAATTACAGATACAGGATTATCCCATGAATTACAGATACAGGATTATCCCATGAATTACAGATACAGGATTATCCCATGAATTACAGATACAGGATTATCCCATGAATTACAGATACAGGATTATCCCATGAATTACAGATACAGGATTATCCCATGAATTACAGATACAGGATTATCCCATGAATTACAGATACAGGATTATCCCATGAATTACAGATACAGGATTATCCCATGAATTACAGATACAGGATTATCCCATGAATTACAGATACAGGATTATCCCATGAATTACAGATACAGGATTATCCCATGAATTACAGATACAGGATTATCCCATGAATTACAGATACAGGATTATCCCATGAATTACAGATACAGGATTATCCCATGAATTACAGATACAGGATTATCCCATGAATTACAGATACAGGATTATCCCATGAATTACAGATACAGGATTATCCCATGAATTACAGATACAGGATTATCCCATGAACTACAGATACAGGATTATCCCAAAAGAGATGCTATCCATGAAATCGTTCATAAAATTCACAATCCTTTCTACAACTATATTTAGTACCAAAAAACTTCTGTCTATGTCTGACTTGTCCACCAAGTTTCAATCATGAATGTCCAACAATCTTTGTTTTAGCGCCATTAAGTGATATGCGAGGACACTTTGTGTCATTAGTAGGAGGTGTGATTCTGAATGGATTTTTCGCTCACTGTACCCCCCCCTCTTCCTCGATTTGTACATGTGTGAGGTTATCTCAAAAGTAATGTCTATCTAAACAATCCCCAGAATATTTCTGAGCTGAAGATGACCACCACAGCCTAAATGAGGTCAGTGCTAAGAGAGGAGCGTGTCAGAGTTATGGACAGTTTTGCACATCATAACCGAGTATGCTTATGATTAAACGATGATAAAATAAAGACTGTTGGAAATTCATGACTGTGGACAAGTCAGTTATTGACTGAAGTATATTTGTACCAAACATGGTTGGATTGCAGAAAGGATTATGAATTTTATTAATGACTAGCAGGGGTACCCGGCGTTGCCCTGTGCTCTCCCTCCTCCTCTCCGCAAGCAAAATAGGATATTGAGCACTTTTCTACCAGACAACGCCAAGTATTTAGAAAATCAAGACGGCCTCCAGAGCACTACTAAAATATCTCTTATCTTTTCATCTGCACAATAGTCCGAAGAGAAACACTACAGTAGCTCTATCTAGGACATTTAGCACTTTTCTCCCGGACAACGCTGAAGCCTCTGGGTCCTATATTGAAGAAGCCCCCCCCCCCCCGGTGCTGGGTCCTATTCTGTAGAAGAACACTCGGTGCTGGTTCCTATACTGTAGAAGCGCCCCGGTAGCTATACTGCAGAAGCACCCCCCCGTCCCTGTACTGCAGAAGCCTCCTGGTCCAATACTGTAGAAGCACCCCAGGGGCTGGGTCCTATACTGTAGAAACCCCCTGGTCCCTATACTGCAGAAGCACCCATGGTCCGTATACTGCAGAAGCACACCCGGTCTCTATACTGCAGAAGCCTATGGGTCCTATATTCTAGAAGCACCCCCGGTGCCTATACTGCAGAAGCCTCCGGGTCCTGTATTGTAGAAGCACCACTGGTCCCTATTCTGCAGAAGCACCCATGGTCCTATATTATAGAAGCACTCCCCGGTGCTGGGTCATATACTGCATAAGCACCCCTGGTCCCTATACTGCATAAGCACCAATGGTCCCTATTCTGCATAAGCACCAATGGTCCCTATTCTGCAGAAGCACCCGGGTCCTATATTGTTGAAGCACCCCCGGTGCTGGGTCCTATACTGTAGAAGCCCCCCCCCGGTGCCTATACTGCAGAAGCACCCCCCGCCCCCAGTCCCTATACGTCAGAAACCTCAGGGTCCTATATTTTATCAGCACTCCCGCAGGATGAAGATGTTGATAATTCCCTCCCAACCACCCGCCTCCCCAAAATTATCCCCCCCACCCGCACCCCCCCTCAAATTATCCCCCCCACCCGTGTCCCAAACATTCTCCCCCCCCCCCCAAAGAACTATTTTTATTTTAAAAGAATTAAATTTAGGTTGCTAGGTGCGGATGTGATTGAGCAACCATTGTTTCACTGTTATTGATACATCCGGACAGAAGTTATGGGATGACCTGATACAACCGGACAGAATTTGGGGCAAGAAGGGATGCTGGGGATGTTCAGTGAGTCTGCATTTTTATCAATTGCTGATTTCCAAATCACGAGTAAATAACATTGAAAAAGTTTCAAAAAACCAGACCCGCCCCGAAACCTGGCCCCATTGACCCCCAGCAACATTATTTTTTTGTAATTTTGAGATATTATGCTCCCAGGTGTTGTCCGGTCCTAAAGATGTCAACTTGTTGACAGTTTGCCAAGTAGTTTTTGAGGAGTAGCTGGACAGACAAACAGACAAACAAACATACAGACAACTGCCTTTTATATAATAGATTCCATGTGTAGCATTTTTTTTGTGGGGTTAGGAGGGGGGTAGGGGGGTCACCCTGTACCTTCCGCTTATACACACACACACGCACACACACGCACGTAAGATATGTACATTTCTTACATGTGTGTAGCATATCACCTTATTTTGAATGAGCCTCTTGCTATGCAAAAAAAATTGTAACTCATCAATAAAAAGATTTTATTTTATTGATCACTTTTCATTCTCTAAACATGTTATCATCAGTAAACAAACGTTTCTTTTATTGATCACTTTTCATTCTCTAAACATGTTATCGTCAGTAAACAAGTTTATTTTATTGATCACTTTTCATTCTCTAAACATGTTATCAGTAAACAAAAGTTTCTTTTATTGATCACTTTTCATTCTCTAAACATGTTATCATCAGTAAACAAAAGTTTCTTTTATTGATCACTTTTCATTCTCTAAACATGTTATCATCAGTAAACAGAAGTTTCTTTTATTGATCACTTTTCATTCTCTAAACATGTTATCATCAGTAAACAGAAGTTTCTTTTATTGATCACTTTTCATTCTCTAAACATGTTATCATCAGTAAACAAAAGTTTCTTTTATTGATCACTTTTCATTCTCTAAACATGTTATCATCAGTAAACAAAAGTTTCTTTTATTGATCACTTTTCATTCTCTAAACATGTTATAATCAGTAAAGAAAAGTTTCTTTCATTGATCACTTTTCATTCTCTAAACATGTTATCATCAGTAAACAGAAGTTTCTTTTATTGATCACTTTTCATTCTCTAAACATGTTATCATCAGTAAACAAACGTTTTTTATTGATACACTTTTCATTCTCTAAACATGTTATCATCAGTAAACAAAAGTTTCTTTTATTGATCACTTTTCATTCTCTAAACATGTTATCATCAGTAAACAGAAGTTTCTTTTATTGATCACTTTTCATTCTCTAAACATGTTATCATCAGTAAACAAAAGTTTCTTTTATTGATCACTTTTCATTCTCTAAACATGTTATCATCAGTAAACATAAGTTTCTTTTATTGATCACTTTTTATTCTCTAAACATGTTATCATCAGAAAACATAAGTTTCTTTTATTGATCACTTTTCATTCTCTAAACATGTTATCATCAGAAAACATAAGTTTCTTTTTTATTGATCACTTTCCATTCTCTAAACATGTTATCATCAGTAAACAAAAGTTTCTTTTATTGATCACTTTTCATTCTCTAAACATGTTATCATCAGTAAACAAAAGTTTCTTTTATTGATCACTTTTCATTCTCTAAACATGTTATCATCAGTAAACAAACGTTTCTTTTATTGATCACTTTCCATTCTCTAAACATGTTATCATCAGTAAACAAATGTTTCTTTTATTGATCACTTTTCATTCTCTAAACATGTTATCATCAGTAAACAAATGTTTCTTTTATTGATCACTTTTCATTCTCTAAACATGTTATCATTAGTAAACAAAAGTCTTTTTTATTGATCACTTTCCATTCTCTAAACATGTTATCATCAGTAAACAAAAGTTTCTTTTATTGATCACTTTTCATTCTCTAAACATGTTATCATCAGAAAACATAAGTTTATTTGATTGATCACTTTTCATTCTCTAAACATGTTATCATTAGTAAACAAAAGTTTCTTTTATTGATCACTTGTCATTCTCTAAACATGTTATCATCAGTAAACAAAAGTCTTTTTTATTGATCACTTTCCATTCTCTAAACATGTTATCATCAGTAAACAAACGTTTCTTTTATTGATCACTTTCCATTCTCTAAACATGTCATCATCAGTAAACAAATGTTTCTTTTATTGATCACTTTTCATTCTCTAAACATGTTATCATCAGTAAACAAAAGTTTCTTTTATTGATCACTTTTCATTCTCTAAACATGTTATCATCAGTAAACAAAAGTCTTTTTTATTGATCACTTTTCATTCTCTAAACATGTTATCATCAGTAAACAAACGTTTTTTATTGATACACTTTTCATTCTCTAAACATGTTATCATCAGTAAACAAGTTTCTTTTATTGATCACTTTTCATTCTCTAAACATGTTATCATCAGTAAACAAAAGTTTCTTTTATTGATCGCTTTTCATTCTCTAAACATGTTAACATCAGTAAACAAAAGTTTATTTTATTGATCACTTTTCATTCTCTAAACATGTTATCATCAATAAACAAAGGTTTCTTTTATTGATCACTTTCCATTCTCTAAACATGTTATCATCAGTAAACAAACGTTTCTTTTATTGATCACTTTCCATTCTCTAAACATGTTATCATCAGTAAACAAATGTTTCTTTTATTGATCACTTTTCATTCTCTAAACATGTTATCATCAGTAAACAAATGTTTCTTTTATTGATCACTTTTCTATTCTCTAAACATGTTATCATTAGTAAACAAAAGTCTTTTTTATTGATCACTTTTCATTCTCTAAACATGTTATCATCAGTAAACAAAAGTTTCTTTTATTGATCACTTTTCATTCTCTAAACATGTTATCATCAGTAAACATAAGTTTATTTGATTGATCACTTTTCATTCTCTAAACATGTTATTATCAATAAACAAAAGTCTTTTTTATTGATCACTTTCCATTCTCTAAACATGTTATCATCAGTAAACAAAAGTTGCTTTTATTGATCACTTTTCATTCTCTAAACAAGTTATCATCAGTAAACAAAAGTTTCTTTTATTGATCACTTTTCATTCTCTAAACATGTTAACATCAGTAAACAGAATTTTCTTTTATTGATCACTTTTCATTCTCTAAACATGTTATCATCAGTAAACAAAAGTTTCTTTCATTGATCACTTTTCATTCTCTAAACATGTTACTATCAGTAAACAAAAGTTTCTTTTATTGATCACTTTTCATTCTCTAAACATGTTATCATCAGTAAACAAAAGTCTTTTTTGTTGATCACTTTTCATTCTCTAAACATGTTATCATCAGTAAACAAAAGTCTTTTTTATTGATCACTTTCCATTCTCTAAACATGTTATTATCAGTAAACAAAAGTTTCTTTTATTGATCACTTTTCATTCTCTAAACATGTTATCATCAGTAAACAAAAGTTTCTTTTATTGATCACTTTTCATTCTCTAAACATGTTATCATCAGTAAACAAAAGTTTCTTTTATTGATCACTTTTCATTCTCTAAACATGTTATCATCAGTAAAGAAAAGTTTCTTTCATTGATCACTTTTCATTCTCTAAACATGTTATCATCAGTAAACAGAAGTTTCTTTTATTGATCACTTTTCATTCTCTAAACATGTTATCATCAGTAAACAAAAGTTTCTTTTATTGATCACTTTTCATTCTCTAAACATGTTATCATCAGTAAACAAAAGTTTCTTTTATTGATCACTTTTCATTCTCTAAACATGTTAACATCAGTAAACAAAAGTTTATTTTATTGATCACTTTTCATTCTCTAAACATGTTATCATCAGTAAACAAAAGTTTCTTTCATTGATCACTTTTCATTCTCTAAACATGTTACTATCAGTAAACAAATGTTTCTTTTATTGATCACTTTTCATTCTCTAAACATGTTATCATCATTAAACAAAAGTCTTTTTTATTGATCACTTTTCATTCTCTAAACATGTTATCATCAGTAAACAAAAGTCTTTTTTATTGATCACTTTCCATTCTCTAAACATGTTATCATCAGTAAACAAAAGTTTCTTTTATTGATCACTTTTCATTCTCTAAACATGTTATCATCAGTAAACAAAAGTTTCTTTTATTGATCACTTTTCATTCTCTAAACATGTTAACATCAGTAAACAGAATTTTCTTTTATTGATCACTTTTCATTCTCTAAACATGTTATCATCAGTAAACAAAAGTTTCTTTCATTGATCACTTTTCATTCTCTAAACATGTTACTATCAGTAAACAAAAGTTTCTTTTATTGATCACTTTTCATTCTCTAAACATGTTATCATCAGTAAACAAAAGTCTTTTTTGTTGATCACTTTTCATTCTCTAAACATGTTATCATCAGTAAACAAAAGTCTTTTTTATTGATCACTTTCCATTCTCTAAACATGTTATTATCAGTAAACAAAAGTTTCTTTTATTGATCACTTTTCATTCTCTAAACATGTTATCATCAGAAAACATAAGTTTCTTTTATTGATCACTTTTCATTCTCTAAACATGTTATCATCAGTAAACAAAAGTTTCTTTTATTGATCACTTTTCATTCTCTAAACATGTTATCATCAGTAAACAAAAGTTTCTTTTATTGATCACTTTCCATTCTCTAAACATGTTATCATCAGTAAACAAATGTTTCTTTTATTGATCACTTTTCATTCTCTAAACATGTTATCATCAGTAAACAAATGTTTCTTTTATTGATCACTTTTCATTCTCTAAACATGTTATCATTAGTAAACAAAAGTCTTTTTTATTGATCACTTTTCATTCTCTAAACATGTTATCATCAGTAAACAAAAGTTTCTTTTATTGATCACTTTTCATTCTCTAAACATGTTATCATCAGTAAACAAAAGTTTATTTGATTGATCACTTTTCATTCTCTAAACATGTTATTATCAATAAACAAAAGTCTTTTTTATTGATCACTTTCCATTCTCTAAACATGTTATCATCAGTAAACAAAAGTTTCTTTTATTGATCACTTTTCATTCTCTAAACATGTTATCATCAGTAAACAAAAGTTTATTTTATTGATCACTTTTCATTCTCTAAACATGTGATCATCAGTAAACAAAAGTCTTTTTTATTGATCACTTTCCATTCTCTAAACATGTTATCATCAGTAAACAAAAGTTTCTTTTATTGATCACTTTTTATTTTCTAAACATGTTATCATCAGTAAACAAAGGTCTTTTTTATTGATCACTTTTCATTCTCTAAACATGTTATTATCAATAAACAAAAGTTTCTTTTATTGATCACTTTTGATTCTCTAAACATGTTATCATCAATAAACAAAAGTTTCTTTTATTGATCACTTTCCATTCTCTAAACATGTTATCATCAGTAAACAAAAGTCTTTTTTATTGATCACTTTTCATTCTCTAAACATGTTATCATCAGTAAACAAAAGTTATGCAATATTATGCTATAATAAAAAAAAGGTTTTATAAATATGTAACATTGCGAGGGGGAGGCATTGTTTGATCTCCACAGATTGTTAACAGAAACAGCTGTTCATCTCTCTGAAGTAGTTGGTGACGTCGACTGATAAAGATGGTCGTAGCGTAACATAGCCAAACTTTCTGTGCCTTAGTTTCATCCTGCAACAGCTGCAATAATATAACAATGATGCCGACATCTTGCACTTGTGCGTGAAACAGCATATTCACATGGAGTGCATTTAGCCGGCTTCAGCCATCCTCGCCACTGCGTCCCTCACAAAGGCCGACCAAGTCTGACGATTTGAAGTCAAGAACATTGGGTGATATCTAGCCACTCGTTGTTCCAACGGCAAACTCCATAGATACGTGGCTCAGGTTGGCTTCCATCTCAGCTTCAACGGTCATCAGCCAGATTTTTCGTTCTCCACCACATCTTTTTTTCTAACCCTGTTGGGCAGCTGGGGCAATGGTTTCGTAGGTGAACTCTTCTGATTGATGCGAAGGCCATGACTTGGCCAGCGTAGACGCAGATACTTGCTCGATGACGTCTTATTCTTTTGAACTTTATGTGAGCTTCATCTCGTTTGCTCCTCTGAGATTTCATAAGGTGCGGCATCCGACTCACTTTGGTTTGTATCTGGGTTTTAACTGTCGTGAGTGGGTAACCAAATTGCATAGTGTCAAACCTGACATTATGATATGGGACAAAAGGGAGAAAGTAGCAACCCTAGTTGAAGTCAGTGTCCCTAATGATGCAAGATTAAACAGAGCTGAAAAGGAAAAGATACGAAATACCAAGGTCTTATGTACGACATGAAAAGAAACTGGAATCTTAGGAAAATCTCCATCAGTCCAGTAATTATGGGAGCAACAGGACTAATGAAAAAGAATTTCAAGAGCTATCTGGCGAGTATACCCGGTGAACCGAGTGCAAGAGAAATACAAACAATTGCACTTAAAGGGACGGTTAGAATCTTAAAAAGATCTCTAGGCTGGAGTGTTTGAAATAGCCGGTTAATGTCTGGCATCCGGTAGGATGCTCCATCCCCAGCAAAAACGGAAAGATAAGAAAATTATAAAAGGAGCAAAAATATAGGCCATATTTTCCTAGAACCTAAATCAGTTGTGAGATTGCGTGTCTCTATCTGACAATGTAAGGATGGACCAAAGTCTTATCTGGGCCTTCTCCATATTCGATGAAGTATTCCCAAAGTTATACTATGTAAATGTTGATAATTCAAAAAACTATTTATCTGATCAGGCTGAAATTTTGCATGGTGGTTACTTTTATCAAAGAGCATCAGATTCATACATCAAGTTTGGAAAAACTGCAAAGTTGAAAATCTGTAAACATTTTGACCCTGATCAAACAATTTTCTAACTTTAGTCATGTTAGCATGACTTTTACTATAACATCGATTGCCAACCCTTCGAACTTCATGGATGACTAAATACGTAATTTATAATTTGGTGGACGACTAATATGAATTTAGATAATAAGTTAAATACATTCATATAACAAAAACGTAAGTCAGTTATGAGACTGCCTACTTCCTCCTGATAACATAAGGATGGGTCAAAGTCTTATCTGGGCCTTCTCAATGTTGTACGAAGTATTCCCGAAGTTATACCATAGAAAGATTGATAACCCCAAAACTATCTGACCAGGCTGAAAATTTTGCATGGTGGTTACTTTTATCAAAGAGCATCAGATTCATACATCAAGTTTGGAAAAATTGACAGTCGAAATTCCAGAAAAAGATTTGACCATGGCTGAATATTTCAAAATCAGGGTTAAGCTCATATAAGATGCAGAACTTCATTGGCTACAATATGGGCCAAGTAGAGAATCTCTACAATGAAACACAGTTATAACTAGAAGTGCGGCTTTCATCTTTTCTGTGACCATGACCTCTGACATAGATATTCTCAAATTAAATCAGTTCTACCATGTTTGGTGACGATTGGTGAAGCCATGTGGAAGCTAGTCAGTACACAAACAAATTCAACTGAAAACATAACCTCCTTGGTTCAGATAACAAAATTTACGTATTTGGCTCTTTTTTTTTCTTTTTCGTTTTTTTTTTTTCAAGTTCAAATGGCTATTTTCAGAAAATAACAAATCTCCGCCATTTTCTCAAATATTTTCTAAGAACAAACACTGCATTTTGCAAATTTCGTAGCAAATCTGAAACCAAATCTATTTTAATGAAAAACTGCCGAAAATTCTCTTGCAAAATTATCCTTTTGAGGTCAACGTTTGGTCATGTGATATTTTTTAATACGGAAATTCTGTAAGTGATAAAGATAAATTTGCGAGAAAGGGGTAAATAAAGACCTGGTCAGAGATAGGTTAGTTTGGAAGTCAATTTCTAAAAGTCGTCCAACTTTTTAGCTAAAAGAAAGCAACTTCTTTTTAGCTAAAAGAAAGATCGTCCTCGATGGCCGTACATCTAAACAACATCACACAAATGCGGGTGTGCTCAAGGAGCTTATATTTGGACGCTTATCATTCTTGATCTTCATAAACGACCTCCCTGATGCAATCGTGTCCGAGATGGGTATATTTGCTGATGACATCATGCTCTATTCTCGACATACAAACAAACCAAACACACTAAGAAAATGACTGAATCATAAAAAAATCACCTCCAGTCGAGAGTAGAGTACAGCTAAAAATAGATGGCCATATTCAATGCTACCATGAAAAGGCTCCTTTCCTTCATCAATTATAAAAAACTTTTCCAACTCTGATTACCGTGGTTGATAGCACCCTTCCCGAGAGTCCAACGTTCAAACTCCTCGGCCTACCATTCATGGGTAACATGAATTGGAACAAATACATAGAAGATAATGCCAAGTCTGTCGCAAAGAAGATGGGTTCCCTCTACCAGTCTAGAAAACTTCTCTCACCTGCCAGTGTCCTATATCTCTATAAAGCCACCATTCGCCCATGCATAGAGTATTGTTGCCACATCTTGGCTGGTACACCAACCACATCGCTCTCCCTATTGGACAGGGTGCAAAAGAGAGTCTCTAACCTTATAGGTCCTGCACCGTCTACCAATTTCCAGCCCCTGTTCCATCGCTGCAATGTAGCACCCCTGTGTACAAGTCCTTCGACAGAATGTGCCCGATTGAACTTTCTGCACTTGTATCCCCCCCCCCCCAAAAGTAAATACCCCCAACCAACCCAACTAGCCGCCAAATCCAGCTGTTTCACTGTAGAATTCTCAAGATGGTGGAAAACTTTCTATTCAAATAGTTTCTTTTATCGGACTGATTGCCTTTGGAATTCCTTCCCTGCCACCTGTTTCCCCGACTGTACCAACATGCGTAAATTTAAATGTAATGTGAACAAACCTCTTGCTGCATAACTCCCCACTTAGGATGCCCCCTATAAATCTGGTGCTTAACCACAGTAGCCCATTTCGCCTTAATGGTAAAACAAAATAAAGTTACAAAAACAACAGAAGAAAAAAAACAAAAACATATGCCAGCATGTAAAACAGCCGTTAAACCGAATATGATGATGGATAGAATGCTTATTTTATTTCATGAAATAAGCAGTATTCCTTCATATGAAATAAGCAGTATTCCTTCATATGAAATAAGCAGTATTCCTTCATATGAAATAAGCAGTATTCCTTCATTCAAGCATAACTACACGATAGTGTAAGAAAAGAAGAAGAAAAAAGAAATGTGATACTTAGAAGGCAATACAATGCAGAGGTGTGACGGATAGACACAAGTTGGAGCAAATAAGACATGTAATGGTGGAACAATGGTGGAACAAGTTAAATAGTTTCACCTTTAATACAATGTATACACACACACACACACACACACACACACATATATATATATATATATATATATATATATATATAATAATGGTAATAATCCAGGTGAAAAATATCCACAGGGTGGTAATCCAGAGAATTTTAACCGGGTTTATAAAAAGTGCTCAATATCAAAATAGAGCTTTATATATGATAATTTTATTTACACAGACATGTACAAAATCTGCGACACTGGCATGTCGATGTTATCGATCAACAGTTACTATAAACATCGACATGCCAGTGTCGCAGATTTTGTACATGTCTGTGTAAATAAAATTATCATATATATATATATATATTCACAAACTTCCTGATATTTGCATATTGGTTTTGAAAAGGGCCATTTTTTTTATTAACTATTATTTGTCGTTGTTGAACAAATTTTAATTAATGTTAAAATATCACACTTAATTACATTTATAAATATAACAAATAATGTAAATACACTAATGACTAGTATATCACATTAAATAAAAAAAAATATTAACGCTCTATATTATATCACATAAATAGTATATACATAATAGTATATCACAAAGCAGGTTTCAGTAAATTAAAATTATCCAAACGGCATTATTCCTTGAACGAAATTAAAAATCTCAAATAACACTGCAATTTAAGACAAACAAGTGGGATCTTCAGTCAAGGGGAGATAATTCTTGTTCGCATTTTACATTGATCTCCCCTTATTGATAAAATCACATAAATTACAACATAGTTTTAATGCTCTTCCGAAGTAAGAAATGTTTCAGTTCATTTATGTTCACAATGATTCTCTCGTCACACTTAGATGCATCGAATTCAAGGACGGACGAAGATCTCGAATGTGGCGTGGTACACCATTTATCACGACTGACTGTGAACTGACAACCTCCGACTCACCCAACTAGCTGCTAAATCTCACCCCTTCACTGTAGGAGTCCCTAGATGTCGGTAGATTTTCTACTCTGACAGGTTCTTTTCTCGGATTACATACCTTTGGAATTCCCTTCCTGTTCCTTGTTTTTTTTCCGACAGTACTAACATGCGGAAATTTAAATGCAATGTGAACAAACATTTTACTGCCCAACTTCTCACTCAGATTGGCTGTTATAAATCTGGCCCCTACCCCACAGTAACCGTTGTTAGTCTCTCTCTACTCTATCGTTATATTAATATTATTTGTGTATGGAGCCATTGTCCTTCCAACACTCTTGTATGCATCGGAGACCTGGACGACATACCGTCAACATCTTATAGCACCTGAAAAACTACATCAAAGACTTTTACGAAAAATTTAAAATCTTCGGCAAGATCGTCGAACCAACATCAGTGTCCTGGAACACATTACTGTGAGACTGTTTCCATGCAGACTATAACATAGTCGTCTTTATATCCAATGTTAACAAGCACTTGTTATAAACCGTCTCATAAGTAATCAGACTTAGATCTTAGTTCATTGTATTGATCAATTTCGGCTGACAATAGTTCCATCCCATTGACATTTATCCTCGAGTGGCTCTTGGCTTTGATAAGTGTTCACCCAACAGTAAAAGAAAGCTGAAAACTCATTGTCACTGTGTGTCATTGTCTGTGAGGAACCCCAGTGAGAGATCTCTTTCACAAAACTCAGACCCCAACTGGTGTACATTTGATGAATCCTGGTGGATTAAAAGTCGCCACCAAAAAAAGCATGTTGCGTAGTGTCTGTCGCAGTAATGTGTAAAACAAAACAAAAACAAAACAAAAAAATACAATATTAACAAAATAACATTTGACAAGAACCAAATACCAATAAACCTGTACATAAATGTTAATTTGAAGCAAACAATTTGAAAAACTCTCTTTAAAAATGGCCCAAATAATATCTTAAACAACCAAAAGTAAACCAAAATCTAAAAATCAAACAAAATACATGCTAATATA